>OY757919.1:8459905-8499905 GCA_963585895.1 Sepioteuthis lessoniana | reverse complement strand
ACAATTATCGAGAATTAAAGAAAGTGATACGAAGCTGAAAAAGATATGTGCAAAGGAAGGCGACTCGATAGATAAATAACACAACTAATAGATTTCAACACAAGGGAGCATTTAAAATATAACAAAGTTTTAATTGGTGACGACCAAACAAATAATAATAAGGTTTAAGAAACAATTCCTTTTTCTTTTCTCTTTTCTTCTTAAAATACCGGCTATTTTTAGCCAGCAGGCAGTATCAAACATAAATGTCTCTCCACAATCCTTTTCTACTTTCTCCTTTTTCTTTCTTTCTTTTTTTTTTCTTTTACTTGAAAAAATGCTTAATCCGCCAGCCTGACGCATATGACAAAGTTCATTCACTAATTTACTGTCGATGAAACAGAAGCCTTTCACTTTCTCTCTTTCTTTTTTGAATACATATAATTCCAATATTTAGGAAAGAAAGAAGGAAAAACAGTTTAAGTTGTACTTATCTTTGACAAGGCTTAATTTTCAGGTTCCTTTCTTTCACGGACGAGTGACATCCCCCAGAATCGGTGAATCAGTGTCTTTTCTGCTGAATTCTGTCCAAAGATTCTCTTCGACTCTTTTTTACGGGAGACTTTCCTGGGGCTTGGCTAAATTGGCATCTTTCACTTGCCAATGTCTGTCCAGAATTAAAGATTCTTTTAGCAGGCGAGGGGACATCACGGAGTTTGGCTGTAAGTCAGCATATCTTTCCACGCCGACTTCCGTCCTAAAACTAAAGATTCTTTTCCAAATTTCCTCTGACGAAAAGGTATAATTTTGGCGCTAAATGGTCTATAGCCAATCATTTGACTTTTTCCTTCTCCCACTATTTCCTCCGGTCATACTATTAGAGTGACAAGGATTCTTTTCTTTGTCCAGCAGATTACAGGGCATGGAGTGCGGGTAGCTTTGACCTTCATTCTGACCTGGATTCGTTGCTTTGTTCAACAGGCTGCAGATCATAGAGTGGGAGGAATTGACCTTCGTTCATATCTCCCTTTTAATGGTCAGTCTTGGGGCCTGTTAGTTCAAACACAGAAGGGTAGGGGAATTGATCCCCCTTTTCCTCTCTTGGTAGCATACCACGTCACCGTTTATTCACCTACTCACAAACACATGCACACGAACATAAACATACATATACTTTTTAGGTTAATTATATATCAGTATGATACTAAGTCTAACGTAAAGTTTGGCGGGTTTCGTCCCAGCTTCAAGGGTCCTACATGTCAAGCCACACTGAAGAGTTGTGATGCAACGAAACAGTCTGTCTGTGGATGACAATAAATACGCCCCCCCACGGGGATCTAGCTCTCTAGCAAAGGAATTTACGGCTGCCATTCGGATAATGCAAAGCTCTTCGAATGAATTGAACACTCCGTTATCCGGCAAGGCAAAAATGTAAACAAACTTGGGCTGCTACATAATGTCTAATAATTCCCGAGCTGACGTGGTTCACTTGTGGGCCGAGTGGTAGGATACTAAGTCTAACGTGAATCTTGGTTGGTTTCGATCCCAGCTTCAAGCATCCTACGTGTCTAACCAAACTGAAGAGTTGTGATACAACGAAACAGTCTGTCTGTTGATGATTATATAAATAATGAGAGAGAGAGAGAGAGAGAGCACACATGAATTCTTTTGGTATCAACCCTAATTACCGGGAATATCTGGCGCAAGACTGAGACAAATGGTGTGAAGTTGTCAAACGTGGAGCGAAATTCTGTGAAACCAGAAGAATTGCAGTAGCTCAGCAGCATAGGAAACTTAGAAAAGGCACTGCTACATCAGCCACTGCCGCCATCATTCTTTGTTCTCACTACCCAATACTCTTCTGCACACAGGATGGTCTCATTAGCCATCTGCGCCCTCATGGATGCCTTCCTCATTCATAAGGTTGATAAGATGGTTCTCATCGATTACAATGGACAAGGAAGAAGAAGACATGTGCTTCTAGACTGATTATTTAAACTAGGCTAAAATTCTTTTTAAACTCATAGTTTATCCATAGCTTTGAGAAAAAAAGAAATATCGAAGCCTTTTCCAAAGCAATTGCATTAAAATTAAACATAAACAACTTTGTAGTGGATTAAGACGTGGTCCCCCATTCCATTTAATTCGATGTGTAAAGGCATGCACACGCATATGTTTATATGAATGTCTCTGTCTCAGTATGGGTGTATGTTTGGGCATGCTAATAGTTGTGTGTGTATAGGAATTTGTGTGCAAGTAAACAACAATTATGTATGTAAATTTACGGTGATTTTAGTTGATGTGGAAAAGTTTCGGCTTTACGCATTGTCTGTTTATCGCTCGTTGAAATACATTGAATGTGATATGGAATTTCGTTATGAACAAATGATTTCAACATCTTTCTAGGGTCAATATATCATTGTCATTCTGATTTATAACTTCATCATAGGAACTAAAAAGAGATAAAATACTGGCTCATTATATATATATATATATATATATGTATATGTGTGTGTGGGTGGAGGGTGGGGTGGTTGTGTGGGTGTGTGTGTACTTATTGTTACTTGAAGGGTTAGGCTAGCTTTAATAGATAGGAAAAATAGTTGTTTGTTATTTTTTTACTTTCTCTCTGCCTGGTCTCTCTCTCTCTCTCTCTCTCTCTATATATATATATATATATATATATATTTGAAATTGAATTAAGATAAATTGAACATTCACTGTATTTCTTTGCTTTCTTTACGTTGCTCATTATGTTTTCTAAAATAAGTTAAAACTGGTAGGTTAGCACAAGGATTTATCTTCACTATTAGACTGCCTGAATGTAACTTTAGTTAATCCCTATATCTATCTGTCGGTCTGTCAGTCGGTCTCTCTCTCTCTCTCTCTCTCTATATATATATATATATATATATATATATATATATATATCGATGATTTGTTTTTACAATTTTTAGTTAGATTAGATAATTTGATAGCTTTAGAAAATCCTTTGTTTTTTTAATCAACTGTTCTAGTTTCTTGCAAAAGATGCTATTTTCTTTTAAAGATTTACAGAAGCTGCCCTGAGGACACTAAAATCAATGATGACTGTCTTCATATTCTAGTGGATAGCAAAAGGAAACAGCTGGAAGCAATTTAGTTGAATGTGTTCCTTAATTGTATAGATCAATTATTCTTCCAAATCCTCCTTAGAATTTTTTATCCAATGTGTGAAAAAATGTATTTACCAATAAATATATTTATTGGTTGCTTGGTTGCTTGCTTGATTAAATTTTTATGGCATTTCAACCATTGTTTATTATTTAATGCCATATATATATATATATATCTATATATATATATATATATACATATATAATCATGTCGTGCCGCTAGTACAAATATTCCTGGCCCTCTCTCCCTATCGTTCATCGCCTCTGGCAGGTCTTCAAGGCTACATTCCGTATTCTCACAGAGCTGTTGTATGTATGTTCGAGCAGGTCGTCCTGCTTTTGCTCAGCCATATGTGCGGGTCCATAGAAGTACATCACTTATGAGCTCGTCCCTGCTTCTCCAGCAGTGTCCCGCATGTCTGCTTCGTCTAACTTGGATAGTTTTCGTGATGGGAGGTAGGTTGCCGTATAGTTGGTGCCTTGTGTGATGTTGCCTCCAGGACATGTTCAATATTTTTCTCAGCATTCTTGTGTAATTGCTGTCTAGCTTTTACTCCAGCACATATATATATATATAAACAGTTCTCTTTCAAACAATTCAGTTTAGTATAAGTGCACAGTTTAGTTATCTTGGACCCAAAGATATGTCTCTATTAGGTGCTACCACTCCAGGTCAGAGTGGACATTGGAGCGATGGCAACAAAAGAATACTCTGCGTTTACCAAAGCTCCCACATTACTGGAGTCTTCCCATCAGATTGTTTAATGTTCAATCTAGAACACTCTTTGGGATAGTCTTACTCCTCAGCAGAGATGCAACTGGTGTATTTGGCAGCCCAAGCCGCCTGGTCCAAAATATGCAAATGTATTTATACAAAATTCTAGTTTTGTATCAAATTTAATATGGGATGATTTACGCGTATCACTTGTATTTTAGAATGCACACGAATATTATAAAATAATTTATTGTACCCAAGAATTATTTTACTCAGTACTAACGGCCCCTTAGTGTAGTAGTTAAAGTCCATGATGAGCGAATCGTAGTAAGTGAGATGAGATTCTAGTTGCGCTCTGACGTTCACTATTGGACCAATACCCTTGCGAAGGTTATAAACCCACTCATCCTCCCAGTTATCGATGAAATATTACCGCAACTGCCCCAAAACAGCTTTGGCATTGAGTAACCCACAAATGTTGATATACCGTTTAAACAAAGTAATTAAACGAAATTAAATATCTTCCTTTCTGGAAAATAAAAACTGGATTCGTGAAAAAATATAATGGACCTAGCTAGTACTAAATTTCGGTTACGGACATGGGTTGATAAACGCTGAACAATTTGCTTTCGGAATTAAATCAGAGGTAGAAATAGCAAATAAGATATGTTTTTTCTTGTGTAGATTTTGCATTCGTTTCAAAACCAAATAATTTGCGGGAAATTGTGGATTATAAACGATAACACACACTCAGGGACATATAAAGACAAAGAAACATGAACACACAGACACACACACACACACACACACACATATATATATATATATATATTATATATATATATATATATATATATATATATATATTTACTGGGTGTGCATGTGTTAAGATCTTTAGATAGAAAGGTTGCTTTAACTCTAAAACCAGGACTGACTCTTGAGTCGTCGTCTGATAAAAATTTTGACGGAAACTCGCCTGGTTTTTTGTGCGCTTTTATATTTTACAGATTCTACACAGAACGGAGTAAATGATTTCGGTACTTTTAAACTATTGTAAATTTCTACCTCTACCCAAGTTGGGAACGTATCGCAATGCGTTTTTTGACGATTAAACATTGACTGTTACATGAATTTCCAAATATAATCATAATATTTTGTTGTAAATACTCAGAATAGGCGGTAACGATGCGATCACCCAAGTAGTTGTACAACAGTTTTTAGCCACTAATAAATAAATAAAGAAACAGTGATCTAAACTAAAAAAGTGTTTCACCGAATATTTTTCCGCAAGTAACAGGATTTTTCCTTATATACAGTGAGAATATTAAAATCAGGGCTATTATTTTACAAGAAATTATGATGATGATGATGATGAGGATAGTGAAGATGTCTAATAATATAAGCCAGTGAGCAACATGTATGGAACAAAAAACTTCAAGAAGCGATATCTCAGAAACCCTTTCGATATTTCAAAGTATTGGATATGTTTCAAATCAACCAAAATGTGATTGCTATCAAAAGCTGCATCACAGAAGAGTACAGAAACTGACGAGGACAAAAAGTATATTCCATAGAACACTGCAAGATACGTGATGGAGGAATACATCTGATCCAATTTGGTGTCAGTAGAGGCCAAAAAGCGTATCCCTCGAAAACATAAACTGAAGGGATACATTTTAGACAAGAAACCAGCATTAACCATAAAGTATTTGAAAGCAAATATGTTAGTCAAACAAGCATGAATTATGGGATGCCAATGCTTGGAATAAGATCATATTCATCGATTAGACTAGAATGGATGCAGATGCATTTTAATTAGTGAGAGGTTTTCTCAAAGAAACAGAAACGAACCACGTTACACGAAAAAAAAAAAACAATGAAGTTTTAGAGTAAGATTTATATCTTTTGTGAATGCATAAAAGGTTCTGGTTCATAAAAGTTTAATAAAATTGATAGTATCTTGAAAAGTGCAAAATACATCGAGATGTTGAAGGATAATTTGATACTAGATTTGGATGAAGATGAGATTTTTCGCCATGACAGATCTCCATGCCAAAGATCGCTTGCAACACAACATATTTTGGTTCATGAAGGCCATATTACTGTATTGAAATGATGTTTAGTATAGAACCCTGACTTAAATATCATCGTGCAAATATGGACAGAATAAAAGAAAGAAATTTGTCGGTAGAATCCAAGCAAATTTGAACTGTTGTATGAGGTCACCTACGGAGAATAGCATCTCGTAACGCTGCAGATAGTGAAGGACATGTACGCATCTTTTCGTAGGTGCATTGAAGCAATTATTCAAATAAAGGAAAGCCACGCTAAATATTAACAATGTACAGTAATTTATTAAAATAAACATTCTGTCATAACTTTTAGTTGTATGAATTTTTCTGTTTAAAAAAAATAACTTTATTGATTTAGGTGAAGTGGCCAAAAATACCTGCACAGCCAATTTTAGAGATGGTCTCGCATATTTCTCTTTCTCTCAAAACCCCTTCTACAAAATATTACGATTATACATGGAAATGACTGGAACAACAATAATGTTTCATCGACTTATAATTTGACAAGTAGTAGAAACGTACAATATTTTTCAATGGAGAAACTCTTTCGTATTATTTTTTTGTTTGTTTTTATGTGAATTTTCCAGCACCAACTCTACGGGTGAAGTTTTTAAGCAGAGTATAGTTGGTTTGAATACAGAGTTTTCATTCTCATAGACTGGTTGCCAAACGAAGGTAAAAAAAAAAAGTCCGTCCTAATATCCATCCATAACAAAAGGGCGAGAGAAGAATTAATGGATTTCGAAGGCGTATTATCGGAAAGTGAGTCAAACTAATTCGTCCAGGGGTTGGACTTGGTTGGTTGATAGCATTTCTTTTTACGTGCGCGCGCACACACACACACACACACACACACACACACACACATATATATATATATATATATATATATATATATATATATATATATATAAGATGTGTACAGTGTGGTTGTTCAGGCGTCAATGTTTAGAAGTTAGTGTTTTCTCTTTTCAATCAATATTTGATTTCGTAAGGCTCTCACCGAGAAATTAATTTGTCTTACTTCAACGTTACATCTCTATTTCTCTGAGTTCGTGTCATATTTCTACTTGGGATGCTTTATCGATAGCCCTGCATCAAATACACTCATAAATCACTCGTCTATTTTCCAATCCTTTTATGATATCTTACGAAGTGTTTATATCGATTAAAGCTAACACCTTATTATTCCTATGCATCAAAAGATTTTATTGAGAGTTGCTTTAAAAAGGAAAATGTACACTAATTTCGATGAAAATATCTTCCCGATGTCATCAATTAAGATTCAACTTCATCTCGTAGATTCCAATTATCTATAATGCATTGTTGGTCAAGTATTTTCACCTTGGGGAGTTTGATGACTTAAAATATGATGAAGTCATAAAAATTCTGAAAAAAAATATTGCTTTCGAACAATAGAGAGATATATATGCCAAAAACTTTGTAGATAGATAAAGATGATGAGATAGATAGATAGATAGATAGATAGATAGATAGATAGATAGATAGAATGAAAATTTGGCTCACAGACAGATAAAAGGACACGAAGGGGTTAAACAAATAGATAGGTAGATCGATCGATCGAACGATAGATAGATAAATACTGAGGCAGGCAGCCAAACAGTCAAGATAAATAGATACACACACACACACACACACACACACACACACACACACACACAGCATATTTAGTTTTGGTAACAAGTATAAAGTATATAAATGTCAACAGTATAGATGTAACGTTATTGAATAACTTATTATTATTGAAAATGTACATAGGTGAATGAAATAGAATCCTATATCTTCTGTTTAAATTCTGTATAAAATCAAAATTTCAAAATATTTATTTACGAATTGTTTTCTTTGAAAAGAGACAAGAAAAGAAATCTTCGGAACAAAATCTTTCATTTGTTGTAAGTAACTTTTATCATTTCCTGAATTTTGTCTGAGATATTGAATAGCTCGAATAAGCATCCGTTAACATGAAACCAAGAAAAAGCAAATTTAATTATTTTTGAAGCAATTACTTTTCATCTAATACCAGTGATTATATAATTGGTCGCACATACATACACAGGCAGGAGCAAAGACAACAGACACAAAGAACAAGACAACTCTCTCCTTCTCTCTCTATCTCACACACTCACATACACACACATACGCTTATATATATATATATATATATATATACCGCCGCTGGGGTTGAGCACTCAGGCGAAGAGATTTACGGCTGCCACTCGCATAATGCAAAGCTCTTTGAATGAATTGAGCACTCTGGTATCCGGTAAGGCAAAAATGTAAACAAATGAAAGCTACTACATAATGCCTTATAATTCCGGAGTTGTCGTGGTCGCTTGTTGGCTGAGTGGTATGATACTAAGTCTAACGTAAAGTTGGCCGGGTTTCGATACCAGATTCAAGCGTCCTATATGACTAGCCACACTGAAGAGTTGTGATACAACGAAATAGTCTGTCTGTGGATGACAATAAATAAGCTCCCCTACGGGAGTTGAGCACTCTGGCGAAGTAATTTAAGGCTGCCACAGATCTTTGAACGAATTGGGCACTCTGGAAAGTCAAAAATGTAAACAAACGAGGGCTGCTGCATAATGTTTCATTATTCCTGAACTGACCATAGCAGAACTTCTTTCTCGTCTTGGCTGGGGTTGCGCAACCCTGGGTCAATGAGGGCCCAAAGCCCTCTGCCTGCTGCTGGCTCTCACTTTGTCATCTTGTCCTCAATTGACCCCAAGTGGCTCGAACCGCCTCGGGCACCTGATTATATAATTTTCTTACGACCGCCTGCTTCCGCTGATCTTCCGCTTATTTACACAGGTGCATCTCTTGATTGACGGTTCGATCGATGGTCAATATGTTACATATATATATATAATCATGATAAACTTTAAATTAAAATGCATTTATAATTGACAAAATCGTTATACATGGACGTTAATGCTGAGTAAGTCGACAACATACCTAAAATCTAGAATAATATTATTGAAAAAATTGTAAAACATATTTTGGTTTCACAATATCAATCCTCAGTTTTGACTATATATATATATATATATATATATATATATATATATATGTATATATATATATATTATATATATATATATATATATATATATATATATATATATACTAGCTTGAAGAATCTCACGAGTCTTGCCTCTTTAAGGTGTTTTGATACAATGAAACTATTTCTCTCTCTCTCTCTCTCTCTATATATATATATATATATATACTCACCACTGTTGTTTGAGCACTTAAGTAGGGATATTCACTCACTGCCACCTAAGCTTCTTTTTAAGAGAAGATACCCGATGACGTATTGGGAGAAAGATAAACGTTAAAAAATTCTTTCACTTATGCTAAGATTGACGATGGTTCTGAGGTAAGTCAGCCGGGCATCGCTACCAGCTTGAAGCATCTCTTGGGTCTCGGTACACTGATGTGTTGGGATACAACAAAACAGTCTCTCTTTGGATGACAATATATATATATATATATATATTTTGGCGAAACCTTGGTTGATTACATCTGGCTCGGTATATATATATATATATATATATATTTACCACATCTTATCAAATGTTGATCTATCTTAATGTATGTGTGAACTAGGATTTGTGCTTCTGAGACAAAACACACAGCAATCAATATTAATAGTAGTACTGCAGTCACAAGCGTGCCCGGCAGTTACATGAACTGCGTGTCACCGAGTCAAAATCCCCGGAAATTATTGATCACCGTAAAGCAGAAAATGTATAGTCCCTTAATAGAAGTGTTCTCCTGCCACAATAAAAAACCAGATTAGTTGACACGACGCATAACGCTAAAAAGTGAATGGAGTCTAAACGCTTTCTCGCCATTGGCCTACAAGTGGCTACAGTTACGCTTTGATCAATAGTGCGGACGACACAACTCGTTTACACCATATAACTGGGTCACACAATAAGAGCAGCGATCATTGAGGAATCTTTTAGTAACATCTTTAATAACATACAGACACAACTACACATACATCTTTCTCTCACATTCTCTGCTTCATGCACACACACATACAAACATATACACACGGGAAAACATACACATACCCGTTCACATATACGATAGAAAAAAGAGTAAATTATCGAATAAAACACATTTCTATAAATGCTATAAATTTCAGTTCTTTAATTCGTATGAAGAGTTTGTTGATAAACAATAAACGTTATAACGTCTTTCCTAGTAAGAAAAGGTAATCAATGTTAAAGAGTAAAATACTTCGATATGATTTCAACAAAAAGTAAGTTGATAGCAGTTCGCATTTTTTTAAACCTGAATAATATTTCTTTCCGTGTAAAAGAGTGAGCAAGTCATTATAGGGGAGGTAAAGTATTTTTATACGTTAAGATCTAATAACAGAATAGCTGATCAACATCAGTAGTGAAGGTAATGTTAGTACAAGCACCGCTATCGAGAAAGGGTTAGCAATAAGATATGTTTCCGCTCATGAAAAAGACAATCATGCGATGTTGAAATTGCATACATTCACGGAAGAGCAATTTGGATTTTCACACAAGTGAAATAAATACGAAAGTGAAGTTAAAATAGAGAAGAATATAAATCTACAAAAGGCTTATCTATTTTATCACTTTATTTTTAAGATGTAATCGGGTTTTAAATAAATTGAAATGTGAATCAATTTATTGAGTGTTCTAATTGATTAAAAATGTATTTTTTAACAATCTCAGAAAGGTAAGGTTTCTTAAATTATTTAAACTTTTTAACTTTCACAATCTGCGAGGTGATTCAAATATTATCGTCTGCAACATCAAGCTATCGATTGGTCAATATATGCAAAAATACAGATACTAAGATTACTACTTCTCGAACATATTATAAACAAAAAAGAAATAACACATTTGTAGTATAGAAATCAACCAATTTACCACACACAAACTCACTCCTTTATATATATATATATATATATATATATATGTGTGTGTATGTGTGTGTGTGAGTGCGTATTACCCAGACGCTTCGCTACGGGCTAGACGCGCACAAAGTCTATATTCAATCGACGTTTTACAGGTTTGAAATCATAGTTTTTCTTTTTCCTAGACTGGTTACAGTATTGTCGCTTCGAGGTAAGGTAGAGATACACAGTAAAATAGAATTAACTAATTATTAACTGAAGTGGTACAGTCCAACAAATATTGTAAGTCTCGCGCTGTGGGTGTTACGTCCGATGTTGGTCTTACTACTGACCGACATCTTTCAGAATCATCGTGCTTAATAAACACGGTGTCTTTTATACCTCCGCGATACCGGAAGTCACATGGTGCGAACCACTATACAACACATACTAAGTTAAAGAGCTCGATTTGCTATACTATTTTTCCATAGCTGGATGGTGAATAGTAGGGTCCCTTTTCCAATGGTATTGTTACGTGATATCGTAGGTCTAACTTATAAAGAGAATGAGGTTAATTTCTTGGGAAGGAGATAGAGAGAAGAGAAAAACAAGCTGAAAATCAGACATAGAATCTACGGGAATGGTCAGCCAGTCACGGTTGTATGACTACAGTAATTAAAAATGACAAGAAAAAAATGTATGTCCCAGGTCTGCGTAGGTTTTGAACTACCAAAAAATGATATAATCCTCGATCACTGACGACATCAGACGTAAGTAAAGGGGAAGACTCGTTTTGAAAGTTAGTTAGAAACCGGAAGTGAAGAGGTGAACACAATCAATAACGCCAGCCACGAAGACGTAGGATAAGACGAAAATTTCCAAGACCCATTTTGGGGTCGACCCTGAAAAGAGGTCTCACACTAGATGCGAACCTGTAAAAACAAAACCAGTGGACAAGCATGTTAGAACTACAACAGAGTACCAGGATAAAAATTCAATGTCTGCGTCGGCTCTCTTTTTCTTCTCATGCCATGTTAACCCTCTTTGTCCAGCTAACGCAGTCGACTCCACATTTATATTATCTTTCTTTCTCCCGGCGACTTCGAAAAAATCGTAGTAGCGAATTTACATTTGTGCTAGGGAATTAAAACAGGGTTTCGTGTGTTCGTCAACTTTCCCCACGCATGGTTACAACAAGGTCTAATTACTACTTAAGCCGTAGCGATACAGCCATTAACCCTCTCGACCACATGGTTATACAACCCTACATTTCGTGTGTAACTTTACAAAGTTCTATCGGAAACACGTATTGTTACAATGTCTATTTGGTACAGATATGATTTAGTGTAAACGAGATACAAAATGCAAGCAGCTTCGTTCAGGTTTCATCTGGGGTCATCATACCCCTTTTCTACGATGATAACCATTACACTATATATATATATATATATATATATATATATATATATATATATATATATATATATATATATCTTGTCTCTTGCTCACATGTACAACCTCTCAGTTTTTCTATAAAAACAATAATCCCCTATTTGATATGACATCTATATACTATTACAAATTACCTGAATGTTAACAATCTGCTAAGTAATACATTGAAATTGGTAGTTAATATCATTACTAAGGAAGATATTTACCTTTAATTTGGCACCATATTGAGCCACATGTCTTTGTAAGCTAATCGGGTGATTTCAATATCTATTCATTCATATTCAATGGATCTAAGACGTATCAATACTAGGTCAACTGAAGATTGGTCTTGTGGAACCAAGAGGTAAGTTTTTTCCTCGTTTTAAAATGTTATTTTCGAAAATGTAGACCTGCATTCTAAAGCATAACCTTACATTCTAGAATATTGATATGCATTTTTATATTTAATCTTGTATTCTTATAAATAGCTCTGCGTTCTTATATATAGCACTGTATTCTTATATATAAACTTGCATAATTATACATAAACTTGCATTCTTTTAGACAGCCCTGAATTCTTAAATATAGCTCTGTATTCTTTTGTAGCCCTTGTACATGTGTGTGGTTATGTGCCTACTTTAGTTTATTAGTACGAGGATCATTAAATGTGTTTCCAGACTTTTTTTTTCGTATGGGCACTTGTATTGATAGTACACACATGAAACTCGATTCCCCTTCGAAGTAACCTCCTCCGGCTGTAATGCACTTCTTGTACCGTTCCAACAACTTCTGCAAGACACCAAGGAAGTCCTCTTGTGTGAACGTGTCAATGAACTTCGTTACAGTCTCTTTCATCTCCTCAATTGTCTCATAATGACAGCCTCTGAGCTTAGGGAATAACCAAAAGTCACTGGGAGCATAGTCTGGACGATTGGTAAGGTGAGGAACTGTCTTAATGCTCATCTTGGTCAAATATTCTGTGACAAGCATGGAATTGTCGACAGGTGCATTGTCCTGGTGAAAAGGCCACTGACCCGATTTGAAGAGTGCTGACCTCTTCCAACGGAATCTCGTCCTGTACTCCCTTAAAACATCAGCATAGTAACCCTAACCCTAACCTTTAGGCCAATCAACTTTGGTGTTCTGACTTCCTTACTCCTCCCACATCATCCCTCACAGAGTCCCTGCCTTCCTTTAATCTCATATGCCACTCAAAAACTGATGCTCGATTCATGCAAGATTGTCGAAAAGCAGTCGGAAGCATTCAGTACGTTTCTGTGGAATTTTTTCCAAGTTTAAAACAGAATTTTATTGCATATCGTTCTTCTAAAATGTCCTCACGTCCAGATTTCATTTTTGAAATTCACCAGCTATGACAATCAGGATTTAGTAAGGTGTATTTCAATTCCTGCTGTAGCAGTTCATTTCAACCTGAAATCATAAAAAAGTTGGTCAGTCATCTCATAATATGAATAGCAATAACATATTGAATTTTCAAGAGCGTACAACACTTTTAAATGCCTGTACAAAAAAGTCTGGAAACTTATTGAATGCTCCAGGTATAAGTAGTTTTTAGATTCCCTGTTTTTTTTCTTTTGTTTTTTGGTTTTGTTTTTTTTTAGAAAATGACCTTTATGAAAATAATCTTCGTGGCTGTATTGATCTTTGGGATCTAATTTCAGAATTCTTAAGCTGAGACCTTTTTTTAATTCTGAAACGTAGTGTTGCCATTATTCTATACAGGGTGGAACGATAAAATCGCCGTCCTAAAAAAGACAATAATACAGCTTTATTTTAAAGCTTTTATTGAAATAATCAATTCAGGTAACTTGATTATGTAGTAGAGCTGACATCTATTGAATGTAGCCGCCTTCAGCCTCAATCATCACCTTGATACGGATCCGGAACTGGGAGCATGCCTTTCCACAAGCGCCGACGGGAGCTCGGTGAATACTCGACGGATGGCGGCGACCAGGCTGGCTTTGGTGTTGTGGGAGGTCATATTGGAGGTGTTCTTTACATATGACCAAACGAAGTAGTCCTGCGGTTTAGGTTGGGGGAGGAGGGGGCCAGTGAGAGAAGGATACAAAGTCGTAGCACTCCTTCTGAAGCCAAGCCTGGATCTCTTTAGACTTGTTGGCAGGCGCCGAGTACTCCTGCCACACCCAGGGTCTGCGACCGGCCACCTGTTTGCACCAGGGGATCACCATAGTCTTCAGCACATCTAGTTACACTTTGGAGTTGATTTTCAAGCCGACTTCGAAGATGTGAGATGGCATGATGTGGCCCTCACTTGAAACAACACCAAAGACCATAACTCTAGCCGGAAACTTTGTTTTCTTCACCCTGGGCACGTCCCTGTTATTCGTGGCAATCCAGATTTGCATTTTGAGGGTGCTGGCAATGGTCCTTTTGTCATGACAGAGAGGTAGAGAGGATGAGTTGTACAGCGGCGCATCTCCGATCTCGCTCGTTGAACATTGTGTCACTTTCAGACATGATAGAAGGCTTCTTTCGCTCTTGGGATTTGTACTCAACTGGCCAACTACTAGATGGTCTGCAACAGAAAAAGAAAACTGGTTTTCATTGAACGGAAATGGAATCATGTGGTCTTTTCTAGGGCGACAGTTTTATTGTTCCACCCTGTACATTCTCTGTCATTTTACTTTTTTTTTTTGATCACTGCACATCAATGGTTTCGTTCTTTTAAATTCTTACTCTCTTCAGCAAGACTTGAATTATTTCTTATCGTGATTTTATTTACTTAATCCATTATTCTTTTCCTTTCAAGTGGTAGTTTCGTTTCTCAGTTTTTCGAATAGTTATTCAAATATCTCTCCTGAAATATAAACATTATTTTGCCAATTATGCAGAAGGATTTACTTTTTAAATTATTAATTTTAATATTTTGGTTGTCGTTGTTGCTTAAGGAAGAATTATTAAGTAATCCATCTTTAAATGGAGCGGTAATGCCTGTAAGGTTCCATTTATGTGTTAAATAGATCGATTTAAAAATTATTTGAATTTCAGATGTGCAAAAAAATAAAGATAAAACCCTTTAGAAACAACAACAGAAAAAAATGTAAATATGGACGCCCATTGAACGTTATTCTATAATTTATTGGTATATAGTACCCTAGACTGGTTTATATGTCGATAAAATCAACCAGTCATAGACTTCTACGTAAATTAATCGTAGATTTGTCTTTAAAAATAATACTTTGTTCTTTCCATTTTATAAGCTCGTTGTTCACGTTCCTCGTTTTATAATGACAGATGAAACTGATTTTTGCATTTTTAAAAATCAAAGGTAAATTAAACAGTGATTCGCCATGGCATAGTGTTTAATGTGCTGAACTGCAGCTTCGTAGTAAGTGAGTTCAAACTCCAGTCCATGCGGTTACGTTCCATTTCCGACTAATACCCGTGTGAAAGATTCTCTTATCCCCAAACTAGGTGTTTAATAGTATCACTGCTATTCCTTCTACGAGGATCATTCAATAAATTTCCAGACTTTTTTCGTATCCACACTTTTATTGTTAGTACACACATGGAACTCTAGTCTCCTTTGAAGTAATCTCCTCCAGTTGCAATGCACTTGTTGTACCGTTCCAACAACTTCTGGAAGGCCCCATCGAAGTCCTCTTGTGTGAACATGTCAATGTCCTTCGTCACAACCTCTTTCATCTCCTCAATTGTCTCATCACGACAGCCTCTGAGCTTAGGGAAAAACCAAGTCACAAGGAGCAAGGTCTGGACGATTGGAAGGCTGAGAAACTGTTTGGATGCCCATCTTGGTCAAATAGTATGTGACAAGGATGAGGGTGTGGACTGGTGTATTGTCTTGGTGGAAATGCCACTGACCCGATTTGAAGAGTGCTAGCCTCTTCCGACCGAATCTCTTGCTGAACTCCCTTAAAAACCTCAATATAGTATTCTTTGTTGACTGTCTGTCGAGGGGGAACCCAGTGCATGTAGATCATGCCAGTCCTGTCAAATAAAGGGATCATCAAAAGTTTGTGCGTGGATTTGCTCTGTCTGGCCTTCTTGGTTCTGAGAGAGTCAGCATGCTTACACTCGGAACTCTGTCTCTTGCTCTCTGGGTCATAGCAGTAGATCCAGATTTCATCGCATGGCATTTTTTCCAAGTTTAAAAAAGAATTGTTTTGCATATCGCTCTTCTAAAGTGTCCTCAAGTCCAGATTGCATTTTTGAAATTCACCAACTGTGACAAGCAGGTTTTAGTAGGGTGTATTCCGATTCCTGCTGTAGATGTTCATTTGAACTTGAAATCATTAAAATTGGTCAGTCATCGCTTAAGACGTATAGCAATAACATACTGTATTTTCAAGTGTCTACGACCAAAAATGTATTGAAACTTATTGACGGCACCACGTAGTTCTCGCATTATATAACTCACAAAGGTTGAAATACCATTAAATAAATCAGCCAAAGAAAGGATGAATAGAGACACTAAGCAAACAAATAACAGAAATGTAAGTATGTGTCTTTAGATGATAACGATTTTTAGAGCAACATTTTTTGTCTGAATCAAATGTCGATATAAAATCTTTCGGTTTGTTGATTTCAGTCTGTCATATTTTTGTAGCTTTAAATATGATCCGCCTGGCACAAAATGTCGACGGACCAATACGATAAGAAAAATCAGAGAGATTTAAAAACACAGGAATTTTTGTTGTCAACATTATAATTTAACAGAAAGAAAATAGTTTCAAATGTATTGAAGTAATAAAAGAGTTTATGGGTCCCTTTTTTTTGTCACCCCGCATATCATATTTGAAATCAACTTCCTGTTATTTGGTTCGATCTTTGCTTGTTTTATTTATTTTACTCAGTCTCACCAACGGTCCTTTTTAGGGCCACTGACTCTTTTCGAAGTCTTTCTTTCATTTTTCTGATATATATTTTTTTTTAAAGTAAAAAAAAAAATGTATAAATTTTAACGATTGATCTCGACAAATTGACCTGAGTTGGATTCTAATTGAGGAGAAATCAGATATAATATTTTGAAATTAACTCGTATTTGGATTGTTTGCACCAAGTGGAATTTTAAAGAAAAATCAGTTAACTTTAGAATCATAACGGATTTCAGTCTTATGAATCGTGAATTCTAAAGTAAATATATATACAAATAAATGAATATATAAGTATTTGATAAATATATAGATAAATAAATATATAAATGAATATATATTTATATATATATATATATATATATATATATATATATATATATATATATATATATATATATATATATATAATGATAAATAAATATATAAATAAATATATATAAATGAATAAGTATATAGATATATAAGTAAATATATAAATGAATATATATATAAATACATAAATAAATAAATAAACATATAAATATATATATATACATATATATATATATATATATATATGTATATAAATATATAAATAAATATATGAATAAATATATAAATGTGTAATTAATGAATATATAAATAAATATATATGTTTAAATAATTAAATAAATAAATATGTATATAAATAAATAAACATATAATGCTTATTTTCCATTGTGAATATACATGAAAATAACTCATTTCCCCAGACTTGTCTTATCCCCTGCTGCTATCTCTAACAAGAAATGTTAGTTCGTTGCTGAATGGTACACAATTGATCAAGTTTTAAGTTAATCGTGGAGGGTAATAAGCACGATAGAAACCTGAGGGAAAATATACATTTCACCTAAAGGAAGACTAATAGTAATAATACACCCAGATTTATAACCAGCTGTAATTAACAGTTACTCTTGACTTTGCAAGGACACCTCTGGTGGTGTTATGGTTAAAAATCTAGGTTAGCAAACCTACACGAGTGAGTTCGAGTCTCATTGGGTGCACCATTTATTTGGCCTTGTTCTAAATAGAAGCAAAGAGCTTCGTAAATTACTACACTTGATTTCGCAGAAACTGGAAAACACCTCTGCTACGATTTAATTCGCTACATCATTCACTCACATTAAACAACTTCCTCATCTAGAAGGGAAAAACAAAGTCGTCCAATCAATACTATGAATAAACATTTGATTTTATTGGTTGATTATTATATCCGGTCTTCATTAAAAGAAAAATGATAAGAAATTGTCATTTGTAGGTATTAAAAATGTGTGTGAGATTTAGAAATATTGCACACGTGTTTATAAGACTCTGTGTCACATCCTGCTCACGCAGTGGAGTTAGTACACATATACATACATGTGTGTACTGTTTGTGGGGAAACAAACTGAACATACGTGGTGCCTTCAATAAGTTTCCATACTTTTTTTGTACAAGGATCTAAAATTGACGTAGACTCTTGAAGGTTTATTGTATTATTACTATACATCTTACGAGATGACTGACCAATTTTTATGATTTCAGATTCAAATGAACAGCTATAGCAAGAATTGGAATACATCCTACTAAAGCCTGATTGTCACAGCTGGTGAATTGCAAAAATGCAATCTGGACGTGAGGACACGTTAAAAGAACAATATACAATAAAATTCTGTTTTGAACTTGGAAAAAAAGGCCACAGAAACGTATGGAATGCTTCAGACTGCTTTTCAACCATCTTGCATGAATTGAGTATGAGATTTTGAGCGGCTTAAGAGATTCAAGGAATGCAGGTTGTCTGTGAGAGATGATGAGAGGTGTGGGAGGAGTAAGGAAGTCAATAGACCAGAGTTGATTCGCCAAAGGGTTAGAATTATGGTTACGGTTAATAAGTTGAAGTTTTAAGGGTGTTCAGCAAGAGATTCCTAGGGAAGAGTCCAGCACTCTTCAAATCGGGTCATTGGAATTTCCACCAGGACAATACACCAGTCGACAACTCCATCCTAGTCACAGACTATTTGACGAAGATGGGCATCAAGACAGTTCTTCAGCCTCCCTATAGTAAAGACCTTACTCCCTGTGATTTTTGGTTATTCTCTAAGCTCAGAGGCTGTCGTTATAAGACAATTGAGGAGATGAAAGAGGGTGTGACGAAGGTCATTGACACGCTCACACAAGAGGATTTCGATGGGGCCTTCCAGAAGTTGTTGGAACAGTACAACAAGTGCATTGTAGCCGAAGGAGATTATTTCGAAGGGGACTTGAGTTTCATGTGTGTACTATCAATAAAAGTGCACATACGAAAAAAGTCTGGGAACTTATTTAAAGATCCTCGTACAAAACAGATACACACACATGTTTGCATATTCCTACTGCTCAAACACAGGCCTTGGATTGATCATTTTTATACACATATTTACGCTTTAGACGTGACAGACTTTCACCATATTTTTTTTTTATTTTTGTGACATAACAAAAGAAATGTTCACGACAACACATGTCAAAATCCTCGATGAGGCAGATTGCATTTTACCTTCTGCTGATACACTTGGAAAAGTATAAAGCAACACCTCTCTTTCAAGCCATGGGTAAATAAGAGGGCATACGAAGATCTTTTACCTAGTTAAAAAAAGGATGTGAATTCATATCAACTTTATTCCGATTTAAAAAAATAATGTGTCGTATCCCGATTCTAGTAGAAGGGTTGGGTAAATACAAATGTTTCTAAATTTTGATCGTAATTGCCTAATCCTAATTCCTGATTTTTATTTTACTCCCTATCTCTGACTTTTCTCTGTTTCTCATAGACTATAAACTACTTAAGTGGAAATGGTTTTAAGTAATGGCGATATTCGTAAATGAGGTAGAGATTATGATATATTATTATTTGATACGTTAAGATAACCCTCCAAGTTCAAAGGTCAGTAACTTCTCTAACTTATTTTAAAAACTTATTGAAGAGTTAAGTCATCCCATTGCTAGTTTAAATTACGCTTTTTAAGGGCAAAAACTAAATAATCTCAACAATCACAGCCATGATAACGTAGGACAAAACAAAACCTTGGCAGCAAGCCCAGTGGACAGTCAGGGAATATTTTGATTAAATGCCAGTCTTCAGTGATAATGAGAACACGTTTATACAGGAGTACAGATATACATCTTTATACACACAGAATGTGCTCGACGGTAGTTATAAAAATTCTAAACCCCACACAAAAACGAAGAGCCATTGTTGAAGAGTTTAAACATAGAATTTGGGGATGAACAAGTTATCTGCGATATTCTTCCCCAAAAAACAGAGTGCCAGGGAACAAACTGTAAAGGATTGACTTATACTGACTACTTCTGACTCTTCGACAGCATTTCGATATTTTATTATAATTTTTGGATGACCCTCGTATATCTTTAGTTTATTATTTCATCATGAAGCTTTTTGTTTGGGTTATTTTTACTTATTTATTTTTCAAGTTTAGTGTGTGTTTTCCCCCGTCTATATTTTTTGTGTTAATCATTTCTTTCCTATTTGTCACATATCTGTTTTTCATTGAATCATGTTTTTATGTTGACTCATTTTATTGTTTATCAAAGACCGTGTCATAATTTATTCATTTTTTTTCCGTCTATGTTTGGACAAATTATAAAAAAAAACATCTACCGTATTTTTGTTTTTAAATAGCTTCCATCATTGCGCGAAATATATTTCTACTTTAGTTTAAATCTAATGTTATAAACACATAAAACCCGGCGGTTTTTATTTTAAAAATTTATAGGAGTGTTTATAAGGAAAAGATAACACATCTTATAGACAATTTCGATTTTAAATTATTGTGTTCACACTCTCACTGTCTTTCATTATCTCTCTTTCTCTCTCCCTTCATCTCTCTCTCTCTCTATCTATCTATCTATATATCTATCTATTTTTCTCTGTCTTTATCTCTGTTGGTCTCTCTAAAAGAACCATTACTTTTTTGCTTGAATGCGTTCTTCATTCGTTTTGTTCTTGAAGGATAGAACAATAATTTTCGATCTTATGCCTTCACCCAACTTCTCCACTCGTACAAGATGTGACTAAGTGTAAATTTTTAAGCGGAGTTTAACAGGGGTGAAATCAGAATTTTCCTTCACTGAAAACAGGTTGACATACTAAGGTAACAACCTTCAGTCTGCCTTACTATTTAACCATTGCTGGAGGAAGAAAAAATTGATGAATATTTTCCCCAAGGGTATTAATGTTCGGTGAAATGCAAACGGCCTCGTACAGGATTTGAACTCGTTTCGCCGTGCCCACTTCCTACAACGAAAACATCCCACTATGAGTACCGCATAATATACCTTCAAATATATCGCCAACAAGAGGCTTGTTTTATTCATTCGTAATCACATTTAAAATATTTTTTCAACTTTGCATATATTTTAATATCGTTACTGTTTGAGAGGAAATATTTTTCTCCAAGTATTATTTTGTTGTCGTCCATAGATTTGCGTATATCTCTTTCTTACTTTCTCTCTCTGTCTCTCTCTCTCTCTCTCTCTCTCAATATATATATATATATATATATATATATATATATATATATATATATATATATATATATATATATAGTATTCTTGGTCCAGTTAAACTGGAGTTGGGAGTAATTCCATCAGGACAAGAAATTATTCATGAGTGAATATTTAAATTTTCCCGGTAAAGAGCTCAATGTACCAATAATACAGAGCAATAAATTCTTTAAGAAAAAACAACGAAACCGGTCACATAGGATTATAAATTTATTTCCATCCTGTTACGCATTTTTGAAATTTCCAAAAACACGAAAACAGGACTCTCTTCAGATCTTTTTGATAAAAATACTAGAATAGACACATAAGAGTGGGAGGGGATAGAAGAGGGGTGATGAGTTACCTCTTCATTAAGCCCACTTCCGTTTTAAATTTAAATTTCGGTTCGCAATGTAGAAAAATTATTTAAAAAAAATTTCTTTAATTAATAATTTTTTAATTACATTTAGACCTAAATTACAGATATTTTATTGAATTAGATTTAAACTTTAACTAATAACCTCACGTAAAGATACAGTAATAGATACTAAACAAAACAAAACCAATATTTAATTTATTTACTATATTTTAAAATTTCAAAACTATTTAGAAAGTATTAATCAGTTACACTTTTTATGCGTAGTACGTATGTATTATATGCTTCTTCACAATTTTCTATCTAACAATTTACTTTATTTATTCTCAAAATTAACTCTAATTCTCAAAATGAAATCTATGCCTTTTTTTTAAAAAATTGGTTAAATATTTATAGTTTAAATTTAGCCCTATGTCTACACCTAGCTATTAGTTCATTTCTCTTATTTAATAATTTTTTTGACTCAGGAAAAAGCAAAATGTGGATTTTTTCTTCAAGACACAGATTGCACCTACTATCGAAAGATTTTGGGGTACTAGATCTTTTCAATATGGACCATTTTATGTCACGGGTTAACCTTTTTTTTAAATCCCCAATAAATATATATATATATATATATATATATATATATAACCTAGGACACCCGACTAACGAAAGCATGGAAAGCTATCTATAGGCTCTCGATCATATAGAAATCAGACCTGAACGATAAAATGAAACGCAGTTTCTTCCAGGTAGCGGTCGTATTGATACTGCTATATGGATGCACTACATGGACGCTAACTAAACGGCTGAAGAAGAAGATGGACGGCAATTACACGAGAATGTTGAGAGCAATATTGAACAAGTACAAGCGGCAACACCCCACAAGACACCAACTATACGGCCACTAGCCTCCCATCACGGGATGTAGCCCTGAAGACTTGCCAAAAGCGATGAATGATAGGGAGAAGTGGCAAGAATTGTTCAGGTATATCCGTGCTAGCGGCACGACATGATGATGATATATATATATATATATATATATATATATATATATATATATATATATATATCGTTCAATAGTAGGTTATGTAGGGTAAGATACTATTCCTTTGTCGAAACTTAAAATCGCATACTCTATTCTTGGAAAGAAACAAGATGAAACTTGATAAATTGTTCTTTCTAATGATATGCAAACGGATTTCCGTGAGAAACCCCTAATTTATCCCGCATAATTAGCTGCTATTCATCTATTATACATATATATTTTCATAAAGCATTTATTCAAGCGTTCATTGTATCATCATCATCATCATATCGTGCCACAAGCACGGATATCCCTGACCCTCTCTCGCCACTTCTTCCTATCATTCATCGCTTTTGGCAGGTCTTCAGGGCTACATCTCGTATCCTCACATAGCTGCCGTATGTATGTTCGAGCTAGTCGTCCTGCTTTTGATTGGCCATATGCGGGGGTCTATAAGAGTACATCACTGATGAGTTCGTCCTTGCTTCTCCAGCAGTGTCCTGCGTGTCTGGCTCGTCTAACTTGTATAGTTTTCGTGATGGGAGGCAAGTGACCGTACAGCTGGTGTCTTGTGGGGTGTTGCCGCCAGGACTTGTTCAATATTGCTCTCAACATTCTTATGTAATTGCCGCCCATCTTCTTCTTCAGCCGTTTACTTAGCGTCCAAGCAGTGCATCCATATAGCAGTATCGATACGACCGCGGCCTGGAAGAAACTGCGTTTCATTTTATCGGTCACGTCTGATTTCCATATGATCCATAGCCTATCGATAGCTGTCCATGCTTTCGTTAGTCGCGTGTCGATGTCTTTTTCGGTGGATGAGACGCTGCTTCCCAGGTAGGTGAATTTATTTACTAGTTTCAGAGAGGTTCCGTCTAGTGTGGAAATACACATATCCATGCAGAATACGTATTGACGAAATAATAAAGGGGAGAGAAGTTTCTTAAAAAAATTTACCTCTCACTTTATTTGAAAGTGTTGTGTGTATGAGAGGGAGCTGGAGACCGAACAGAAGTGCAACATATTGACCCCCACTGTTATGACCATCAGCGTTGTGTCTTTCTCGTTCCCCTGATGCTCAACCGGGGGCCTGGGGGCCCAGCCTCTCTGGGACATGTTCTCATTCCAGGATCTTCTCACCAACTGGTCTGATCTCCAAACTCAAACGGGGGTCCCAAAGGCCCCTTCTGTCGGGTGGTAGCTTTCTCTACCACAACTTGTCTCCGACTTCTCCGATCTCCTACTCGTCTGAACTCCAACTCACTGACTTCCTTTCTACAGCGAGTTATATAATAGTTCAATCGCCCAGTCAATCGCCCGCTCAATCTTTAGAATGACATGTTTGATCGTCATCAAGCGGAAATAACTGTCATGCAGTTCACATGTCACTCTCATGCGGTGCATCAGTCTATGAGTGTATCATCGGCTTTTACCTTGTCCCATTTCGTCAGCCAAATCCGCCGACGCGATTTCTTCTCATAACTGCCATTGGAATGTGTCACTTCCTTTAAGTGCAACAGTTTGGAATGGCATATTTGGCCGGGTCGAAGGTCAATATACAACACGTACAGATCTTTACTCTAAATAATTTTAGGCTCCTCACCTCCATTAATTGTTTGTGAACTTGACTCCTAGATCTTTTGTCCTATAGCCATGATGTGGCTATGTGTGAAACGTATATCCAATTTCCATAAAGATAGAACATAGGAATCTCGAAATTCGAACAACACTTACGACTTCTCAGTTCAGGTACAAAACTTTTTATTACCTTTTGAGTTCAATGGTTCTACGACATAAGGAGAGAGATACACATTCTTTCTATTCTGGCTTTTTCATCTCCCCCCCCCATCTCGTGTGACGACTGCCCAAGGGTCCGCGAGCAAGCGAAAGTCAACACTTCTCGTTCAGTGTCCAGTTCACAACTCAACTAACTTTCTTCAAAATCCGAAAATCCTCCGCGCGCCTCCGGTGCGTGACGTCATTCACACTTGCTAGCCAGGTTTACCATCTCTGGCTATTTTGACATCTCTGAGTGACACGTCCGCTTTGCGCGCGTACGGGTGAACACCTGCGTTAATGTTGCACCTAAGTAACCCACATGCTGAGCCGAAAGGTTCTCAGCCTAACTCAACCCAAAGGCAGAAAACGAAATCCCTTGGCCATTATATTACACTTTAGTACTGACTTCAATGATTACTCAATACTCCGTGTTTCTGACTTTGTTCAAAAGTAAGCTAAACCTAAAAACTGACTACCCAAAATCAAATTTCTCCTTGACAATGCGCAAAGAAAACGATCAAACAAATAAACTAACAAAAAAACAAATAAACGGAGAATTCAAAGAAATGACAGTGATTTATGATTATAGTCACAACAAAATACAAATACCTTTCAATTAGCTTTAGTAAATAAATTTATACAAAGCCATTGTGAATTATCTTGATAATAACTAGAAGATATGTACAAAAATTATGCGTATTTCTTATCTGAAATCATAAACAGTTTAGAGGGGAAAAAGCAACCAGTGAACGATTAATAGAAAAATCAATGTCAATTATGATTTAGCTCAAACTAAATCCATCCACATCTTATTCAGTGACATTCAAAGATTTTTGACGCTAAATGCGGAATGCTTTTTATTTCCATTTGAGTCACAGAATAATTAACGTATAGCAGTTTTGCTTTCATCTGTTTAACGTAGCAGTTAAGAGCATAATTAAAGCTATCAATCTAGTATTACTAGATACAAAATATCTTGTTAAATGAGACAGGTAAACAAAGATATAAAGTGAATGGCTACTAGTGTACTTATTTCCGCCTTGCAACACATTAAGAGACAAACTTGTTCAGCCGATCGCTTATGTAATGGTGAGCGCAGTAACATAGCAGACGGTTTTTATTCGATTCTCGCTGCATACATACATCTGAGTTTGGGCCAAAGTAAGCTCAGCTACGTAGTTCGATCCTCAATTATTGCTCAATATTTGTGGCCATTGTAAGATACAAAGCTTTGCTTAAATAACTATTATGGTACATCACGTGGTGTAATTGTCATCATGCTAGTTTGAAAGACTCTTGTTAACGAGAATGGTTCTCAATAGGTGTCAAATAGTAACGGAATTTTGCCAAAAAACGATTAGTTTATGACAACTTCAACTATTACTTACCATCATAAACAGAGGTGCCGGTGGTATAATGGTTATCGTCACAGGATATGGACACGGCGATACGAGTTCAGATCCTGGACGAGACTGATTACATTTCTCGTAGCACTAATACCCTTGGGAAAGGTATTAATCCAATTATTCTCCCTCCAGCTATGGGTAAATAGTAGGGCAGACTAGGTTCTTCAGCCTTGGTGAGGCGACTAGTCTAGGAGAAGGAAAACTCTGAATTCAAACCTGCTAAACTCCGCTTAAAAATTGACCTTATGTCATATCCTGCCCGAGTGGAGGGGTTGGGTAAATAGGATCATAAATAAACAGATTCTCAATGCTAAAATATTTCACAGTGTCACGAAGGGTTTCCGGAGGACTAAGTAGCTTCCGTAGTTTAGAAGACTTACTTTCCGGTTTCGTTTCCACAAATACAGCACAAATTTTACAAGCACGTAAACAATTGGAATGTGCACAACTCGGAATCTGCCCAGGAAAATAAATGCACAAGCTTCTCTAGGGATTTTGAGATGCAAACGGTCACTTAATTTCGGCCAAACGACTAGATCTTGTGGTAGGTAACAAAAAAAAAAGAGAACCTGCCGAATAGTGGACTTTGCCATCAGGTCATACCAGGGTAAAATTAAAAGATGAGAAGAGGGATGAATATCTGGACCTTCCTATAGAGCAAAAGAAGCTATAGAACATGAACTTAACGGTGATATCAATTGTTATATGAGCACTTGGAAGGATTCTTAAAAGGATTTGTAAGGGGACTGGAATATTTAGAAATCAGAGGACAGGTAGAGGCCATCCAGACTACAGCATTACTAAGAGACGCCAGAATATCGAAAAGTGACAGGGGGATTTGAGGAGACTTGCTGTCACTCAAACTCCATTGAAAACCATCAGCTAGAGTAGGTGTGAAAAACTCAGACCACAGATTAAATTTCCAAGAAAGTGAAAAGAAAGATAAATACGTCGACCTTGCAAGGGAATTGAAAAAACTGTGGAACATTAGATTGACATGTATACCAATTGTAATTGGCGCTTTTGGTACAGTCACTTCAAGATTAAGAGAGGCCCTGAAGGACGTGAAACTAAGAGGACGATTGGAGATCATTCAAAATATTGTATCAGTGAGATCGGCCAGAATACTGCCAAGAGTTCTTGCTGTGACTCAAACTCCAGTGAAAGACCATCAACTAACGCTGATAATAATAATATTAATAATAATAATAATAATAATTTACTACTCGCTAACAAGCCGTATATTGTTTCCTGAGGAAAAGAAAGGATACTTCAAAGGATCCCGAACCACAGCAGAGTTACTTTACATAGACCAGCACATTCTAAAGGAGAACAAGACCAGATGGAAAAATATAGCTATGGACTGGATTGACTTGAAAAATACATATGTTATGGTTCGGCAAAGCTGGATAATAAACTACTTCAAAATGTACAAAATATCAGATGAAGTCATAAACTTTATCGAGGAAACCATGAAAACCCGGAGATTGGAATTGACAGCAGAAGTTAGAAGCTTAGCTGAAACAAAGATCCAAAGAGGTATTTTTCAAGGAGATAACTCTATCACCGTTACTATTCATAATTGCCATGATGACACTTAACCACATGCCCAGAAAATGAACAGCCGGATACAAACTTAGTAGATATCCGGAAAAGATCAGTCACCTAATGGACATAGATGACGTCAAACTATTTGCCAAAAATGTAAAAAGGAACTGGAAACTCTAATACACGCACTTAGAATATACAGTCTAAACATAGGAATGGAATTTGGCATAGAAAAATGTGCCATGCTTGTAATGAAAAGTAGCAAATGACAAATGACTACCCAATCAAGACAAGATTAGAACTCTCGCAGAAAACGAAACCTACAAATACTTGGGCATCTTGGAGGCTGACACTATAAAAAAAAGTGGAGATGAAAGAAAGAATTCAGAATGAATATTTCAGGGGAACAAGAAAGCTACTCGACACAAAACTATCTTGTAGAAATCTTACCAAAGGAATAAATACCAGAGCTGCATACCTCGTTAGATATTCGGGACCATGTTTGAAGTGGACCAGAGAAGAAGTTAAGCAAATTGACCAAAGAACCAGAAAACTATTGACCATCTCGGGTTTCTATTGTGACATCTCTGAGTGACACGTCTGCTCAACGTGTGCGCGTGAACACCTGCGTTAATATTGCACCTAAGTAACCCATGCACTGAGCCGAAAGGTTCTCAGCCTAACTAAACCCAAAGGCATAAAACGAAATCCCTCGGCCATTATATTACACATGGACCTTACTATAGGATAAGAAAATTTGAGAATATGAATACGAATTAGAATCAAAGAACAACCCCAAGAAATTACAAAAGAGACTTGACGAAGTAGAAATCCGTCGAAAAATTGTGACAGTCCAAAACATGGCACTGTAGTGATTGGCAAGTCTACTAAAAGATGCCTTGAAAAGATGGGAAGTGTTGCTATCATTTGAACTTCAAAGAAAAACACGGCTTATTATTGGCAGTAATAATCTTCTAAACAGGAAAAGAATAATGTTTATCTGGAAATGCTAATTGTAGGAAGAGGGCTGTTAAATTTTCCAGTAATCCTAATTGCTGAAGGAGTTTTTAAAAATACTAATACGAACATGAAGAAAATCCTAAAAGATCTACATTGTTTGAGAATAGAGAATATAATATTATTTGCCAGTGCTCAATAACACACAAAAAATTTCCCATATACACTTTATAACTTCCTGAGAACGCAGGGCATTTCCCAGGTAAATGAATATATCAAAGACCAAATCAACGAAAACCTATTATATTCTATACTTTTTATATTCTAATTTTTTGTTATTTTTCACATTTAGATAAATAATTTGAGCGGTGCTATTTGTATGCACCAACAAGAATTGAAAAAAAATATCGTGTAGAACAAACAAATATTTGGAAAACACTCAAAGAATGCGTTGATCTGTTTCCATATAGCAATCGTATTTTTAATTTTTAATTTTGTGACGATAAATCATTTATCTTGTGCTGTTACAGCCAAAGAAATTCATATTCAACCTAAAAACAATATGCATATGAAATAATAACAAACTTTACTTATTGATTGGTTAAATGATCTGAGAGACAGAAAAATAAGGAAATAAATCAAGCAGACACCGAATAAAGGTAAAAACTAACGAGTGAAATACGGAATTGAAATTTAGAAATATCCAGTTGAAAAAGGCGAAAAATAAAAAAAGGAAAAATTCGATTAGAATAAACAATATACAACTGTTCTACATATCTACACTTGTGGTTTATTTAATTTTTCACTATATATATATATATATATATATATATATATATATATATGTGTGTGTGTGTGTGTGTGTGTGTGTGTGTGTGTGTGTGTGTGTGTGTGTGTGTGTGTGTGTGAGTTTAAAGTTTAAATGTTTAAAAATCTGAGGAATCTGCAGATTTTATATTTGTTAGACATCTCTTACTCAACGGAACAGAAATTAAAACAGAAATCTGAATTAATTTTTTAGTCGTATAAGCAGTGGTAGATATTTGTCGCTAACTCCCACCAGACAGGACTTGACACAAGGTCAATGACCTGAAGGTTGATTATAGTGGGGATTTATGGGAGGGGAAGGTTGAGAACGAGCCGAGGCTCGGGCCCTGCTGGATATGCTGGTCATGGGCCCACTGAGTGCAATGTGGGCCTGATGAACCGAACTGGTCATGGACCCAAATATGGGTCCAGGCACGTATGCCTTATTATATCCTACACTGGACAGCAAGGTCCAATGCTATAAAAGGGTGTGAAAAGTCACAGATCACTCACTCGAAGGTGGCCCAGGTGAAGCCGGGGGCCTTAGTGATAGTGTGCTGTCAAAGCAAAAGTGTGCAGCTATATCTCAGTATTATGAGTGAGACATAGAAATTTTTAAAAAGTTTATATACAGAATATATATATATATATATATATATAATAAATTTATATATATATATATATATATATATATATATATATATATATACATGTGTGTGTGTGTGTGTGTGTGTGTGTGTAAGAAATGAAACGAATTAGTGGGGTCCCTGTGCAACATTGTCGTAAGCTCGTTCGAATTGCAATCGTGATAATATGATTACTTGAGAATAAATACACTTGAGAAAGATAGTTCCCTTATCCCTCCGCCCACAGCTATGGTTTAAATACAACTACTGCTCTCCTACAATTATGGTGTGGCAATAAATAATCCACGATGTTTTATAATCATTTAACGAATAAATCCAACCAAACCATGCCAAAAGGAATCAGGATCTCATTTACTTTTGTTCCTTGTCGAATAGTTTTATGCTTTCGATAAAATGGAAGACACTATCATCAGATGAAACTTTATTTGGCTTTCATGTTTGGTTAGTTCAGTTCTTCCTGTTCTTTCTCATTTCTCGTTTTTTATTATAAGCATAATACATATATCCATTGCAAATTCGTTTCGGATATCTTGGCTGTAGATTGAAAAAGAAATAGAAACGATCTATCTATCTATCTATCTATCTATCTATCTATCTATCTCCGTCTGTTTCTATCGATCTGTCTCTCTATCTATCGCAGTCTTTTTCTATCTATCTATTTATTTATCTATCTTTTTGTGTATCGTGTGCTGTTTATTTTATAAAAACACTATATATTTTGTATTATTCTATAAAGTATCAAATTCATTTTTGTATTTACTTTGTACTTACATGAATATTTTAAAACAAACACGTGTGTGTATGTGTGAGTGTGTGTGTGTGAGTGTGAGTGTGAGTGTGTGTGTGTGTGTGTGTGTGTGTGTGTGTGAGTGTGTGTGTGTATGTGTGTGTGTGTGTATTTTAGTTGTTGTTGGTGGTGGTTTCTATGTTTTTGTGTTTTGGTATATGTTTGTGTGAAACAATTTAAATTTCTGTGAAATACCTAACGTAAACGGTTTTTTTCTATAAGGTTAAACTATTTATATTTTCCTGACTTCGTATTATATTTTGCTCATATAAAAAATAACTTTGTGTTAGAAAAGAAATGAAGTTTAATAAATAAAAACGTTGCGGCAAATAAAATAGAAAGAACATTGGGAAAAAAAAAGATACTTTTCCAAATTTGCGAAATATATTAAACTATATTTTCTAAAGAAAAAAACTATCATATTTTTTCTTAATCATGCACAAATATTCTTATCAATAAATCAAGAAATAAATATATTCCTAATAACATCTAATTTCTAATATTTTCTCGAATTTTATCTAAATCTTTCATTATTTTTTCTTGATTTTGTAACGTGATATGGTTGGTCAAAGAGAACGAAAGGCTAACTTCGGAGAGAGAGTGAGAGAGAGAGAGAGAGAGAGAGAGAGAGTGAGAGAGAGAAAGACGAAGAAGAAAGAAGATAGAACAAAACAGATGACGATGAGTAGGCGGCTGACCTCTGAGTAACCCATGTTATGGGTCAGCCGGTCACGGGCGAATGACTGCGTTAGTTGAGGATGACTAGGAAAAAACCGGAGGTCGCAAATATTCTGCGCTGGTGTGGAAAACGGATGTTCTTCAGCAAGAGGAACGAAGGGGACGACTCAGTTTAAGAGAATTAATGGTCGCTTGTTTTTATTTTCAAAATTCATAACAAGAAAGTATTTCAATCCTGGAAAATAATCACTTCTGGTTCGAGTCCAAGTCACTCAAACATTATCAAAATTTTGAATTAAGAAAAATTGCTCAGTTTCTTCAGTGTCTGTTTCTCCTTCAATATTATATATATATATATATATATATATATATATATATATATATATATTGAGAGAGAGTAATTGATAGTGTGAGAGAAACATGAAGTAAAATCTATTAAACTAGCGTAGACTCAGGGTTCGGTGACTATGAGCTCATGGACGGATGATCACCTAGGTGGGAAACTGATGATCATCAAACACCGTTAAACTTTTATATGTTCTATCACGGATTTTGAGCAATCGTTATATATGTGGTGTCTTCAATAAGTTTCAAGAGATTTTTTAATAGCATTTAAAATTGATGTAGACGCTTGAACATTCAGTATGTTATTGCTATACATGTTATGAGATGACTGACCAATATTTATGATTTCAGGTTCTAATGAACAGCTACAGTAGCAATTGGAATACACCCTACTAAAGCCTGATTGTCACAGCTGGTGAATTGCAAAAATGCAATCTGGACGTGAGGACACTTTAGAAGAACGATATGCAACAAAATTCTGTTTTAAACTTGGAAAAAATGCCACAGAAACGTATGGAATGCTTCAGACTGCTTTTCGACCATCTTACATTACTCCAGCATCAGTTTTTGAGTGGCATAAGATATTCAAGGAAGGCAGGGAGTCTGTGAGGTAGGATGAGAGGTGTGGGAAGAGTAAGGAAGTTTATACACCACAGTTGATTGGCCAAAGGGTGAGGGTTAGGGTTACTATGTTGAGGTTTTAAGGGAGTTCATGAAAAGATTCCGTCGGAAGAGGCCAGCACTCTTCAAATCGGGTCAGTGGCATTTCCACCGGGATAATGCCCCAGTCCACTATTCCATCCTAGTCACAGACTATTTGACCAAAGAAGGCATCAAGACAGGTCATCAGCCTCCCTATATTCCAGACCTTGCTCCCCGTGACTTTTGCTTATTCACTAAGCTCAGAGGCTGTCGTTATGAGACAATTGAGGAGATAAAGAGGGTGTGACGAAGGTCATTGACACGCTTATACAAGATGAATTCCCTGGGGCCTCCCAGAAGTTGTTATAACAGTACAACAAATGCATTGCAGGAGGGGACTAGAGTTTATTGCGAATACTATCAATAAAAATTCCCATGCAAAAAAAAGTCTGGAAACTTATCGTATGCAACTTGTATATACATCAAACTACGAATGGAAAAAGAAATTACAAGTATAACAATTCTATCTGGTGTAATTGGGACTCTACTAAGAGTATGATAAGAAAAATATGCACACACCCGCACACACACTCCCTCTCAAACTATCAATATTTATATACAGTCATCCACAGACAGATCTGTTTCGTTCTATCAGAATTCATCAGTGTGGCTAGACAGTATCCCCCCGTAGCTGGGAACGAAACCCGGTTGACTCATACGCCAAGCAAGCTTCTAACCATTTAGCTACGAGGAGATATTAGCTAGGAAGTACATTTTTAAACGGTTATGAATCACAATTAATATTGTTTACATACATCCGTTCAAACGGCCGCTGAGATCTCAATTCAAATACGAACAGTCTTGCAAAGTTTCTAATGGCAACACGATTACTTCTTCGCTAGAGAACTCGAAGATATATATATATATATATATATATATATGTACAAAGAAAACGCCAGGAAATTTATCTCTAACTTTAATGAAAAAGATTGTGAATCAGAAATACCTAATTAAGGTGTATTTCTAATTTTTGCTGTGACCTCTCTGAAACTGGTTGACGAATTCACATACCTAAGAAGCGGTGTTTCATCAACCGTAAAAGACATTGACACGCGGCAAACGAAGGCAAGGACAGCTATTGATAAACTATCGGTCATATGGAAATCAGACCTGACCGATAAAATGAAACGCAGTTTCTTCCAAGCAGCGTCGTGTCAATACTGCTGTATGGATGCACCACTTAGACGCTAACAAAATGGCTTGAGATGAAGCAAGACGGTAACTACACATGAATGTAGCGAGCAATATTAAACAAGTCCTGGCGGTAACACCCCACAGAGCACCAACTATACGGCCACCTGCCTCCCATCACTTTAACTATCGAAGTTAGACGAACCAGCCACGCAGGACACTGCTGGAGGAGCAGGGACGAGCTCATAAGTGATGTACTCCTATGGACCTCCACATATGCCCGAGCTAAAGCAGGACGACCAGCTCGAACATACATACAGCAGCTATGTGACGATACGGGATGTAGCCCAGAAGACCTGCCAGAGGCGATGAACTATAGAGAAAAATGGCGAGAGAGGGTCAGGGATATTCGTGCTGGCGGCACGACATGATGATGATGATGATGAAGATTTAGTTTATCTTTTTTCTCTTATTCAATCCATTCTGTAGACTAGCAGTTTCTCAGTGTACGAAAACGCAATATTAATACTATCATAATGAGCCTTTCGTGTATGGAGATAAGTTTCAAAATGATCTGATGTCTTCGGTGTTATAAATACAACGAGTGGTACTATTGATCTGCTCGCATACATTAGTTTGTTTTTCGCTTAATGACATAATAACCTTTGTGGGTTATATAATACCAACTCCATCCTTGTAGAAGAAATCTATTGGTACTACTTAAACCTTATCAGGGGAAATAAATGGGTTCATATTTTTCACAAGGATTCATGTACATAGAAAATTTTTTTCGTTTCATATGGTCAATAGTTTTCGAAACAAAAAAAAATGTCATCATTAAAAAAGCAATCGATGAAATATTCCTATAAAAAGCCAACCTTGAATGTTTAATAAGATATATAGATAGAACATCACAGAAAGACTGATTACATCAGGCATTAATATTTTTAGCTGCGTAGATTCAAATCTTGTAGATTTGGATTATTGAAAATACCTGAAAATATATCTTCTCTAAGGAATATATTCTACGAGAAATGATAATAAAATGCAGGTTTATTTTGTTTAAAGTGACAGTTTTGTGTTTATAAAAAATGTTAGGATGTACTAATTTATGGCAATTTCTATAAACCGAATAATGTACTGAGACGAAATATATCCATAAAATGAAGTTTCGCTACACTCAACAGAATACATCAATAAATGAAAAAAAAAACAGATGTTAATTGTAAAACACGTGTTTGAAACGCATTTTATTCATTATCGGAATCAAGAACATTTCACCAGCAAAAACTGAACAATATTTGCAAACTTAATCATTATACGAACATATGGTATATGCACAAAAATGAATCCGTCTGAGAAAATGAGACGCACATAATTCCTTTGGATTTTGAGATATAAACGGATCATCTAATTTCATCCAGACGACCAGACATAGTGAGAGAACAAACAAAAGTGAACCTGTCGAATAGTGGACTTTGCCATCCTGGCACACCTCAGGGTAAAACTGAAACAAAGAGAGATAAGAACCTAGAACTTGCTAGAGAACTTAAAAAACTTTGGAATATCAAAGTAAGAGTGATGCCAATTGTAATTGGCGCACTCGGTACAGTCACATAGGTTTGGTGGCCTTGTAAATAAGAAGAGGAGCGGAGACCATCCAAAACACAGCATTGTTGAAATTGGCCAGAATATTTAGAATAGTCAAAGAGACTTGAGGAGACTTGCCGTATCTCAGAATCCAGTGGAAAACCATCCTTTAACTCTCGTGTAGTAAACTCATAATTGAGAAAAATAATACTAATAAAGACAATCTCTGAATAACTTGAAAAGATAAAACGAAACAGGAATCTTTAATACATTACAAGCGCATAATAAACATACAGCGTGTCTTATCTTAATCCTCTGACATACAATTAAGCAAAAAGTTACCTGTACATAATGCTGATATCTGATAAAAGATATAGAGAAGGAATTAAAAAATGCGAACATGTTTCGAAAAAGTAAATAGCTTCATGTTTTATGACATATCCTGTCTTGTAGTTTATATAATATAAAATACACTTACATATGTGTGTGAAGGGTGGCGGGATAATTTCTTCGCAGATAATTTGTTGGTTACTTTATATTAGAAACAGTTACCATTCATTTGTTTACAAACAGCAGAGGATACTTAAAACATGTAACACAAATAATTCGATTCAATATTAATATGTTTGCATACAGTAAAATGTTTTAGAGTATTGCTATTTGACATTAGTAATTATATTTATCAAGTATTGCTATCTAATACAAATAATTTGCATAGAGCTTTATGACTACACGTAACTAAATATAATAATGCATAGTAAATGATTAAACAGTTCTATTTGAACCATTGATGAGATTCAAACAAGTACTTGCATTTGGTGTCATAGTGCACCTGGAGCAATAGTAATGAAGGGGTGCAGCACACTTATTAAGCTTTAGAACTGGAGCCTCACCATCGGATGCAGTTTCGTATCCGTCGTAGAATACTCGTTGGGGGGAGTTTCCGCCCTCAGCAGAGGTGCTGTCGACGTCTTCAGCTCCAGTCAAGAAGGTTCCCCATTAAAACAATGCTTAAGCAGTGATGTCAGAGAGATAAGAGAAAATAGATATTTATGTAAAAAGATTTTAAAGATACTTTATTGCATCAAATTTATAAAACTATAAAATAAAAAAGCGTAACAACTGTTTTATCCTATTTACCAACCCCTCCGCTCGGACAGGATATGACACAAGATCAATTTTTAAGCGGAGTTTAACAGGTTTTGAATTCAGAGTTTAATAACCTAAAGATTGTAAAACAATTACCAAAAAATTAACTGGATGTATTAGTCTGAAAGTGAACGTAATAGCGCGACAGGAGCTTGAACTCACTCACTCACTACGATGGCACAATTAAGCATGTAAGCCACTATGGCTCGGGGTTTTCCTATATGAAGAAATTCAACAAGGTGAATTCGAAATGAAAAAACATGAGACTTTGTGTTAGGACCCGAATACTAAAAACAAGACTTACTACAATACCTTTTATAACAAGACTGTATAGTCAAGAGTAGTCGTGGAAAATAATCATCTTCCACTACTAGTAGACTCTACGTCACTTTGCAAGACCTCCTGAAGACGATACCTTGGGCCAACCTCCAAAAACTAAAATCTTATCTTACTTCTAGTAAATTGATGCAAGTACAAAAAGTTTCTCATAAAAAAACACAGTTTTGTTAAAAGTGAAAATTGTTTTGGGGTTGCAAAATATGCACAATGTCAGAATACATGTGTAAACTTTAAAATAACCAAGTGGAAATATTTAGAACTAGAAAAGAAAAGGAGGCAAAAAAATCTATGAATTTCTAAAAAAGTAATGATCTAATAAAAAGTGTTTAAGGTGCGGAGGTTTTATTCTTAAAAAGTTATTTTGATCTATGCTGAAAAGAACAAAAAGAAACGAGTGGATCAGAGGAGCATTTAATATCACCTGCAGAATGATTTGATCTACACAATTAAATATGTAAGATGGAAGGAGAAAGAAAATCACGGAGAATGAATCTATATTGAAGCTTGTCAAAATGTTAGAGTCCCTCGTACAATTATATATAGATGAACTCATTATTATATTCTGAGTCTACAAAAAATACATATGAAAAATAGTTTAGTTCTTCGTTTAGAATGTGACATTCAAGCATTGAGGGAGTTCAGTTAAGGAGAAAGAGGTGAGTTTGTTGTCTTGTAAAATTCTAAGGTACTGAACAAAGAGTAAAGTAAAGTTGGCGACCTTAGTCGAAGGTGACCCGAAGGCTCCATTTTCGATAGCTACTACACCAAGGTGTAAAGGAGGGCGCGACCCCTTTCCCTGGATTGCTCCACTTTACCCTTGATCCTTCCCTTATAATGCTGAGTGTTAAGCAAGGTAACATCAAGTACCATTTTTGAGTCTTTGGTATGACTCCTCCTGGAATTGAACCAAGATCTCCTGGGGCATTGGCGAACACTCTAACCATTATACCAATGTCAACAAAGAAATATTCGTTCATACAAGAGATAAATGATTTAAACAGAGGAGGTCGGGCGAAAAATGTCTTAATCGTTTCTGGAATATTTTGAAGGAAAAAATAAGTTGTATTTTTCCACTAAAATGATAGACAGGAAAGTCTGATGAGAAAATTTCAATTGCTTGATATTTTTAGGCAACGAAAATACTTCGAGAATAAAATGATTTGTAAAAATGACTTTTAAGCAGACGAGGCTAACTAGACTGTTGATAAAATTATCAGAAAAAGCACGATTGTTTTATTAGGAAAACATATTTGGGTGATTAATCTCTGAAGCAAAAGATTTGTTGCATAATCCAAACTTCTACTCCGCCAACGCATTTTGTTAACTAGATTAATCACAAGAGGTAAATATGCCTGCCCAGGAATGAGAGCTAAGTTGAATATACACAGTTGGAGGAATAAGGGTGTTTAAGACCTGCTGATGCCAGGTTTGGATAAGAGGTAAAGATCAAAGTAGTTAAGAGAATGGATCAATCCCTCTGACCACAAAAAAGCTTTGGGCAATTCCCTGAATTCGGAAACGTTGTTTTACAGAAAACTGGAATCATGGGAACTTGACATTATGGATGGCATTGTAAGCTGAGTCACCATACTCCAATCAACTCACACAGCTTGAAAAATGGATTAAATATCAGGAGGAAATCTTTACTTCACAGCAGTCTACCACCGCCGCTTTTGGAGCCTACCTCACTTCCCGATACATCGTGACCTTGGGACTTTGTGTTTAGACCCGAATATTAAAAACAGGACTTAATAGCAGTACTGTAGAGTCAGGAGTAGTAGACGAAAATAATCAACTCCCACTGCTAGAGGAATCTACGTCACTTCACTAGACCTCCTAAACCCGATACTATGGACCAGCCTCCAAATACTGAAACCTTGCGTTACGACTAAGAAATTTACAATGGTGTAGCAGATTTCTGCCTTACTTGACTAAGAGAATAAGGGGCTGGTTTCATACCTTTGTATACTCCAAAAATATAAATACATAGACTTGTTACATTTCTTACCTGAGTTGAATGTTCTTTTTTGTGTTAGAGAATTATTTTAATGTAACACTGAGGTGTTTGCCTTGTTTGTATATCATTTCCGCGTGTCTTGGAAATTATTTACAGAGCTAAGAAGAAGCAATGAGATTAACAAAAAATACTTGCAGATGCGCATTATTTGCACAATTGATCACTCATAATATTCAGATATACCAAACATATTTTCTATTGCTTATATCGTTAACTCATAGAAGAAGTAATCTATCTATCACATTCAGTTCCTTTATTTCTTTTTTTCTCAATCAGTTCATCTCTCTCTCTCTCTCTCTCTCTCTCTCTCTCTCTCTCTCTCTCTCTCTCTATCTATCTATCTATCTATCTGTTTATCTAATCTTCATATGTATATTGCTTGATGAAACGCAACAGGATAGCAAGTGTATATTTTTTTAATGACAGGGCTGAAACTTTTACGCACATTATAAGCAAATTTAGCAAAAGTAAATAAAAGCAGATATGAGTCTAAGGAAAAGGAAATAAAAAAGACTAAAATGAGGTTATGCTGACATGAACAAAAACAATATATCATAGAAAATGGGAATCAACATTTTTTCTGGTATTTTCTAATACTAACATATCATTGAATCTTGATTAGATAAGCAGATTTTGCATATATTAAAAAGAAGAAAATTAAAAAAAAATCTCTGTTGGATTTGCCGTCCAGCAGACCAGAGAGGAATGATATAATAACGAAAGACAGGACAAATACATGAATCTTGCAAAAAAAAAAAAAAAAATGCGGCGGAACATAAAAAAAACAATTACATGAATTGTAGTTTCTGTCCTTACAACATCACTTAAAATAATTACCCAGTTGGCAATGGCTCTAGAATGCTCCATTGCTTCTCTTCAGAAGGGTAAGATCCTCCCAACAAGTGTACTGGATACGACACAAAACAATCTGATGATGAGATCCAGGAATGCTGGAGCTTTTGGGAATGCGGAGTTCCCCTCCATTGCCATCGCTCCCAGGTCCACTCTATCTCGGAGTAGTAGCTAGCACATGATAGGTAATTTACTAAGCTTTTTGCT
>OY757919.1:8314905-8457405 GCA_963585895.1 Sepioteuthis lessoniana | reverse complement strand
CCTGTCCCACCGCAATGTGATGGTATGTGACACACAAATTGTTTAATTTATGGATCCAGCAAGAAGCAAGCCTCCAGAGGTTTCTAAAAGAGGCATAATTCTTTCGAAATTTCCTTTTTAAGTACACTTTACTTACCAGGACAATAACCAAGATTTTAGATGAAGGGTCAAACCTCCTGGATCTAAGCTCATTTTCTATTCATATAACTCCCGACACTTAGACCGAGAAACGATAAAATTGTTTGCGTTCTCACAATTGGAATCAATTCCGTGCTACAGATGCTAATGACACAACGTATATTATTAGTTACAAACTTTTTATAGTTAGTTTCGCAAATTATTATAAATTCAGCGGTTTTCGAGACACTTTTTTTACGAGAGGAAATTGTCTTGAACCTTGTGCCAACTTCGTTACCTCTAAGTGACACTTTTATCGATTGCCATCATCCCTGTTGGGATAAGTCTCGTATCAGATCGGTTTCCTATGAAGGACAGTTTGTTTATTCTACGACATCTATCCTTCCACGATGAATTTGAGATCATTTCAAGGCCACCACATCATACACCAGGTTCACCCGTTTAAACTCATGTTTGGCTATATAGTGTTTGAACACAAGATTAAACGGTTTTCCTATTTAAAAATATTTTAAAAGAAAGATTCTCTTGGAAAGAAAGAAAACCAGAGAAACAATCGGTAATATTCTACAAGAACACATGCTCAAGTTGCTCAGGGTAAAAAGGAATTCCACTAATTTGGTATGAATCGGAAAATAAACAAACCAAAACAAAAAAAAATAACTGTTTAAACGCGAGGTTCACTTTCACTCTTTAATTCAATGCAGAATAATCACCCATTTCCGTAACTGTAAACATTGAAAAGAGCAAATAAACACACCGGTCAATTTATTATTTTACTGTTTTTCAGAGTTTTACACACCAGCTTTTGATGGTTGTTTCTCACTGGAGTTTGAGTGACAGCAAGTCTTCGCTGGGCTCGAGGACTCTTCTCAGTATTCTAACCAATCTTGATACTACTGTTGTCTTTACGTCTCAAATTGTCCTTGGATTTTTCCGCTTTATTTTAATTTTACTTTGTGGTCTGCCGAGACGGTAAAGTTTACTATTCGGTCGGTGCATTTTTTTTTCTCTCTAGGTCAAGTCGTTAGGCCGAGATTTAGTGATACATTGAGATGGTAAACTTTACTATTCGGTTGGTGCTTTTTTTTCTCTCTCTCTCTCTAGGTCTGGTCGTTGGGCCGAGATTTAGTGATACATTGAGACGGTAAACTTTACTCTTCGGTTGGTGCTTTTCTTTCTATCTCTAGGTCTGGTCGTCAGGCCGAGATTTAGTGAGCCGTTTGTATCTCAAAATCCCAGAGGATTCTCTTCGTCTCATTCTCCAGGACGGATTCTGGGTTGTGCATATACCATTAGTTCGTATGTTCAAATATAAATTTCTTGCACATATCCCAGTGAATCGTTTTCCCCATCCAGTTAGGGTTTGTCTTGTAATAGTTTTACACTAATTTGGTAGATTCATTTATTATAAGATTGATCGTTTCGACGCAACCACCACATAACCTATACTTGCTATTTTGTTTCGTCTTATTTATTTGTCCTTGAACGTAGTTTGTCCTTATAGCATTATGTAGTGCTGCAATTAGCAGAGATTCAATTTTTCTTTTAAGGTTTCACTTAACCATTTCTAATAGCTATTTTGTGAAACTTTATTTGCATTATTATTATTATTATTATTATTATTATTATTATTATTATTATTATTATTCATACATTAGAGCTTTTCACATCAGCGTTAGCCGATGGTTTTTCACTGGAGTCTGAGTGACAGCATGTCTCCTCAAGTCTCCAGGACTCTTCTTAGTATTCTGGCCGTTCTCAATAATGCTGTCGTTTGGATGGTCTCCACTCGTCCGCCAATTTCCAAGTCCTCCAGTCCCTTTAGTAATCCTTAATTACTATTCCAAACGCACCAATTACTATTGGTATAATTGTCACCTGCATGTTCCACAGTTTTTTCAATTCCCTAGCAAGATCGAGGTACTTATCCTTCTTTTCACATTCTTTCAGTTTTATTCTGTGGTCAGCCCGGACAGCAAAGTCGACTATTTTGCAAGTTCTCTTTTTTTTTGTTGATTATTATTAAGTCTGGTCTTCTGGCCGGGATTAGGTGATCCGTTTGTATGTTAAAGTTCCATAGGCGTTTATGCATGGCGTTTTCTAAGAAAGGTGCTGGGATGTACATATACTATTTGTTAGTATGGTTGGACTTAAATTTCTTACACGTTTCCCAGTGAATCACCTTACCGACCGAGTCATATCTCGCCTTATACTCCCGCTGTGCTAATTTGCTGCATTTGCTTATTATATGATTGATGGTTTCATCTCTGTCTCCACATAGCCTGCATTTGCTATTTTGTTGAGTCTTATCTATTCTCGTTTTGATATGATTGGTTCTTATGGTGCTGTCTTGTACTGCTATTCGGAGAGATTATGTTTCTCTCTTAAAGTTTCCTTTTTTAGCCATGTCCAAGTTTTGTCGTTTGAGATATTGTTTATTAGTCGTTTAAACCGCCCATAGAGTTATTTTCCTTCCCATTTTTGTTTCCTAGTTATTGTCATTCTCTTGTTCATCGTGTTCTCAGTTTAGTTTCTGGTGGCTGTAATGAGTCCTTCTTGTTTTTGCATATAGTCTTTAAGTCGTTGTAATGATGCGTCAACACTGTCTTCAATGTTGGCAAGTCCTGTTCTTCTCTCTTTTCTTGAAACATATACTCTGTCAACGTCGTCTCTGGGAGGTAATGCCTTATGCATTGTCATTAGTTTTCTTGTTCTTTGGTCCATTTGTTTATGTTCGTCTCTGGTCCACTTGAGAAAGGGTCCGGAATATCTAACGAGAGGTACAGCACAGGTATTTATTCCTTTGATAAGCTTTCAGCTATTGAGTTTTGTCTCGAGTAGTTTTCTAGTTCTCCTGAGATATTCTTTCTGAATTTTTTCTTTCATTTCTGCTTGTTTGATGGTGTCAGCCTCCAAGGTGCGTAAGTATTTGTAGGGTTCGTTTTCTGCGAGCGTTTTTATCTAATCTTTGTTTGTGGTTAAATGGCATCATGGAAATTATGAATAGTAAGGGTGGTAGAGCATCTCCTTGGAAAATCCCTCTTTGGATCTTTGCTTCAGATAATCTTCTTCCTCCTACTGTGTGTGGTCAAATTTAATTTTCTTGTACATTTCCCAGTGGATCACCTTGACGACACAGTCTTCACCTTTTTTAAATACTTATCTCGTAAATAGGTGATCATTCTACATTAAATTAGAATTTAAAAAGTAACTTTACTTAAAAAATGCAAAAAAAAAATCTTCTTTTACGAAAAAAAAAAAAATTGCAGTGAGTTTAAATAGTTAAAATCACTTCATATATATATATATATATATATATATATATATATATATATACTCAAAAGAAAATGTTTTCAGGTATTCATTGACAGGTACACGTGCAGAATTATACTTAACGTTTGTTGGGCTTTTGATACCGTTTCCAGTGATTACTTTTCGAGTTGAAAATCCAAATCAAATTTAAATACTGTTTCTCAAAATATTTTACTCGCATGAATTTGTCCTATATAATTCTGAAATTATTTATTTGCATTGATATAGGTAAGTATACTATCAGAAAAGCATCAGTTTACATAACTTCAGTTTTATTCCTCTGATCTTAGTGTTAAATGCGCTGAAAATATCTTTAGTCAATACAATTGTAGAGACAGGTTTTAAATATGTTGCATAGTCACATAATACATATGCAACCAGACACATATACATGCGGAAACATATTCAACACAATAAAGACGAGCAACACAATAAAGACAGTTCTTTAGAAAAATATTCCTCTCACTTTATTCGAAAGTGTTACAAAAGGGTTATCGTGTGAGGGGTGAGTTGGAGACTGAACAAAACTGCAACATATTGACCCCCACTCTTCTGGCCATAGCAGCATTTCTTTCCCGTTTTCCTGGGCTGCACAAACAGGGACCTGGGGACCCAGCCTCTGCTGGGTCTGGTTCTCCCTCCTCGAACAGGAACACTGACTTCAAACTCTGAACTCCAACTGATCTGAACTTATTGTCGCACCGGTTTATATAAGTGTTCTTGTGAGTGTCACATTTGCACTCAATTCAACCCGTCGACACGCAAGGTTATCCCCTGATATCTTCGAAATGCACCAGCTATTTACACTGGTGCATTTTGCCTCTGAGAGCTTGGCCGGTTCGGAGGTCAATATGTTACAAATATAATTATCGCGATCATTTCATTAAAAATATATTGTACGACCGTCAGTTTATGAAATAAATTAAGTACTCTGCTCCGAGATTTATCATCATATGATCTGTTAGTGACTACTATTAAATGGTGCTTTGTTGAGTATATATATATATCTTTTTTAATCAAGGGTTATTGTGAAGATGCAAATAATCATAAAAGCTGATTTTTTTCCCTAGGAGATCAATGTATATGTATAAGAATTTAAAGGATTGACTAGTTCAAGGTTAGCGGATCTTATCAACTGAAAACAATGTTCAACATACGTTTAGACAAAGCATAGACTGCAATTAGTTGGGTACCAACAACTTAGAAATCTGGTGGCTACGATAGAATTAAACGGGAATACTCCCAAACTGTTGGCATGACAGTACGATTGTATAGTAGGGCGAAAGTTTCATGGGGATTATGCAAGGATCATGCGTGTTGTTTTGTAAAGATCCTACAAACGTCATACTACAAAACAACATCTCTAGACCGACTTACCTCGCATCTCACCGATCATCCAAGAAAGACAAGATCGTGTCCTCGTAGTGTAATGATTATCCTCCCAAATAATGGGTTAAATAGTAACATATTTGTTCATCTAGACGGATAGATTTACTATCAAATAACCTACAAATATTTATATGCCATTAAACAACGAAAATAAACCAAGAATGACGAGCAATACTGTTAAAGTTAGTTCAAACTCATAATTAACGTTCTCTGATGGATGCCTACGCAGTGTGTCACCAGTTTTGGTCGACTAGCAAAAACCTACATTCTTCAAATCCCTGCAGATAAGACACCTTACAGTGTGAATGAATCGATAAAATTGAAAGGTGAGTATGAATCAAAGTAATCCATAGCGTCTACTCACCTCGAGGACGGGGTGTCCTCGTGGTGTAATGGTTAAAGCGATGGACTGCGGAATCATAGTACGCGAGTTCGTACTCCATTCGCGCTATTACATTCACTTTCGGGCAAATACCCTTGGGAAAGGTATGAACCCCCTTATCCTCTCAGCTATGGGTAAAATAGTAGCACTACTATTCTTCTATTAAATAACCTACAAATATCGATATGCCATTAAACAAAGAAACCAAATCAACTTGAGGATAAGGATGATGACTTTTGCTGTCTATAACTGCGACTGCTGAATAGTCTCCCAAAATGAATTGCTTTCTACACCAAAATAATAATCGAATAATACGAAATATGTTATTGATCGAAAAATAATCAGATTTGAGCTTTATATTTCAATTTTGCTTTTATCTTTTTTGAAACCATTACGGGATTCGTTTTTATTAAAATGAAGCCTTACAACTATTCTTTGTGAGGATTTAGCGGGATAATATCTTTTTAAATATATTCATCTTACTAAATTAAGACCATCATGAAAGGATTTTATACTCAGTATTCTACGTTGGTTTAGTTCTTTTCTTAAAGCCATACAAATTTTTGAGGGTTATCTAATACCTAATTCATCACTCTAGAAGAACAGTATTGGTAATCCTTTGCTATTGCTAGGTAGATAAGGATGGTCACACCTTTCTCAAAAAATCAGTCTGAAGATGAACATAATTTTATGACGAGTTAGAACTTGCTTACATCGATATCACAGTCAGTTCGTCCACCAGTAAACCATCGGTACTCCTTCACTTTATAAGTTGGAAGTCTATATCAATAGATCAGGTATAAAAGTCACCATTAAATTAAATTACGCATTGAATGCAGTCTGCTCTTTACCGCACTCAGGTAGAAATGTGAAGATCAGAGATTTCAAGACTCCCTTTTCATTTAATGCTACCATTCTGTCTATAATTTCACTTGCACCTGATGTTTCATAGGATTTCACATATTACGTTAATTTTCTACTTAATCTTGTACAAAATAAATAAAACAAAATAAAAACAAAAGAGAGCTGTTGATACATTGATGATAGTACACCTCATCTTCCTGTGTTCAGACATCGCTAAATTCTGATTTAACCCCATGACTCCTACAGTTCACTCTCACACTTGGTAACTACAACTACTTCATAAACAACCCTGTTGATAATATTACCAGTTTGATAAGAAAAAAAAAAACTATCGGTTAACTTAATTAGCTGAACTCTCGGTGTGTTATAAAGAAACACAAGACCTCAATATGTATAATCAAGGTGTATAATCTTTGAAGGATATTCTTAGCGTAGCGTTTATCTTCAACGAAAATGAACTGGGCGACAAGAGTTCAAAACCTGAACCAGACTGTTTGCATTTCACATCGCACTAATACTCTTGGGAAATGTATTCATCCAAATATTTCCCCTCCAGCTATTTATTCTTCGAACAGCAACCAATGGAAGAGAAGGAAAAGCAGACCCATTAAATTGTAGCGAACAAACAAGGTTATGGAATAAGTCTTATGTGGTGCCTTCAATAAGTTTACATACTTTTTTTACAGGCATTTAAAATTTTCGTAGATTCTTGAACATTCTGTATGTTATTGCTATACATCTTGAGATGACTGACCATTTTTTTATGATTTCAGGTTCAAATGAACAGCTACAGCTGCAATTGGAATATACCCTACTAAAGCCTGAGTGTCACAGCTGGTGATTTTCAAAAATTCAATCTTAAAAGAACGATATGCAATAAAATTCTGTTTTAAACTTGGGAAAAATGCCAGAGAAACGTATGGAATGCTTCAGACTGCTTTTGGAGCATCTTGCATGAATCGAGCATCAGATTTCAGGGGCATAAGAGGTTGAAGGAAGGCAGGGAGTCTCTGAGGGATGATGGGAGGTGAGGGAGGAGTAAGGAAGTCAATAGACCAGGGTTGATTGGCCAAAGGGTTAGGGTTACTATGTTGAAGTTTTAAGGGAGTTCAGGAAGAGATTCGGTCGGAAGAGGCCAGCACTCTTTAAATTGGGTCAGTGGCATTTCCACCAGGACAATGCACCAGTCGACAACTCCATACTGGTCACGGACTATTTGACTAAGATGGGCTTCAAGACAGTTCAACAGCCTCCCTATAGTACACATTTTGCTCCCTGTAACTTTTGCTTATTCCCTAAGCTCAGAGGCTGAAGTTATGAGACAACTGAGGAGATGAAAGCGGCTGTGACGAAGGTCATGAAACGCTCACACAAGAGTACTTCCATGTGGCTTTCCAGAAGTTATTGGAACGGTACAACAAGTGCATTGCAGCCGGAGGAGATTACTTCAAAGGGGACTTGAGTTTTATATGTGTACTATCAATAAGAGTGCCCATACGAAAAAAAGGCAGGAAACTTATTTAAAGATCTTCGTACATTGCTTCCACCTACCAGTGAAATTTCGATCCTAATTTGATTTTTTTTAAACAAATCAAGTTCTACTTGAGAAAATACGGTATTTGCCTAAAGTATACCATTCTCAAGTCATTCAGTGCTTTGAAAAGATTGCGTTTTTTTGTTGAGTTGGGTGTGTGTGTGTGAACGTGTGTGCATGCAAGTGTGTGTGTGTGTGTGTGTCTGTGTCTGTGTTTATATATCTTTATACACAGTATAGTTCGTAGTTTTAAGGTAATTCAAATTACTGAAATTTTATCGTTCCTACGCAAATATAATCTGATTTAAAATACACGCACTATAAATCGTCCTTAATGCACCTTTTCAATGTATAAAATTCTATAATTACTCAATACTGTTTTTTTTTTGGGGGGGGTGCCCTCGTGGTGTAATGGTTAAAACGATCGACTGCGGAATCGTAGAAAGCGAGTTCGTACTCCAGTCGCGCTATTACGTTCACTTTCGGGCAAATACCCTTGGAAAAGGTATGAACCCCCTTATCCTCCCAGCTATTGGTTAAATAGTACTACTACTATTCTTCTAGGACAATAGCATTGACATTAAATAACCTACAAAGGTTGATATGCCATTAAACACCGAAACCGATCACTACTGTTTTATTTCGAACATGGTAAGTTTGTTGAACAGGACTTATGACAATTTGTTAAAATTAGATTTATTTTTTAAAGGTATATCCAATCATCAAGGATTGTTCATTTTCGAAATTATTTAATTTTTAATTGTAATAACTATACTTTTTAATGATTTATCTTGTTGGTTTCATCTCGTTTAATTACATTTCTCTATCTATAACGTGTTTCAACATATTTGTATAGTTTTAAATATTTCAATCAAATACTAACGATTATACTCAATTATACCGTTTGACCAGCCAGTTGACTTAGTGGTAGAGTGTTCGCCCATTGTCCAGGTGACCGGGGTTCAAACTCAGGTCGAGTCATAACAAAGACTTAAAAAGTGCTACTTGATACCTCCTTGCTTAACAATCAGTATTATAAAGTACGTTTCAAGGGTAAAGTGAAGTAATTCAGGGAAAAGTGTAGTGCCCTTCTCTACACGTGAGAAAGGAGCTTTCTGGTATCCCTCGACTACTGTCGCCGACTTTGCTTTATATAGTTTAACGTAGGTATCACTAATAATATCGTTTGATTGTAGAGTTTTATCGTTGCGAATATTTCTCTCTAACGTTCATATCATGTCAGCAATTATTAAGTTTCAAGTAACTAATAATGATAATCCTTAGTAACCAACTATGATTTTAAAAACAAATAATTTCCATTAACTTGACTGGTTTCAAGTATTCCTTTCAATTTTAATATATTTTTTTTAAAGAATTATCAATTGTGCGTACGAAAGTGTATGGTTCGTGTATTCCTCATCCAGTACAAATATTCAAACAGATCTTTTTGACTCATAGTTGGGGTCCTAACAGATGCTACCTCTCCCAGTTGGTTGGTTTGTTTATTTAATGCCAAATCCATCCTTCTGAAAGAACAATAGTGGTACTATTTAACCTATAGCTGGAAGGATAAGTGGGTTGATACCTTTCGAAAGTGAACGAAATAGCGCGACTGGAGTTCGAACTCACTTACTACAATCCCGCAGGTCAACAATTTAACAATTACATCACGTGGAAACCCCACATTCTTGGTCAGAGTTGACCTGAGAGTAATGGCAATGTAGGGACACTCCACACTCCCCAGAGCTCTAAAACTAAGGAATCACCGCTGGTTCAGCTTAATGTAATAGTACTTTTTTCTCGAGGTTTTACGTCTATGCAGAATATATTCACTCATCAACACGATAGCGTCATTTTAGTGAAATCAAATATTCGAATCGTTTAGTGTGTGTGTTTTTTTAATGAAATTCGTTTATTCCTGTGGCTCATAGCATATTTCCACATTTAGAAGGTTATCTTATTTAAATAAAAGTTTGGGATTTGATTTATTTTCAAAGGTGAGGGTGATTTTTTTTATGAGTGGAAGTGTGCGGAAGAATTTGAAATTACGGGAGATAAAGTAGTATAAAAAGTAAATAGATCTTAAATAGTTTCTCACTTCTGCTCTTCATGTAACATACCCATTTGCATGCAGAAACATAGCCAACACGATAAAGACGAGCGGACATAGTTCTTTAGAAAAACATACCTCTCACTTTATTCGAATGGCTTACGAAAGGGTTATGTGTGAGAGGTGAGTTGGAGACTGAACAAAGACTGCAACATATTGACCGCCAACTCTTCTGACTATAGCAGCACTTCTTTCTCATCCTGCGGAGCTGCTCAACCAGGGGCCCCGAGGGCCGAGCTCTCGGCTGGGTTTGGTTCTCACTGCTTCGAACTGCAACAACTGACTCCAAACTCTGATCTCCAACTAACTGACTTCCCGTAGCACCGGGTTATATAATTGTTTGACATCCATCTGCTTTAGTGAGCGTCGCATCTGCACCCAACTCAACCCTTCAACCCTGATATCTTCCACCGGATGCATCTGTTATTTACACTGGTGCGTTTCTTATTTGACAGCTCGGCCGGGTCGTAGGTAAATATGTTACTTTCATCCAGCTTCTGAAATCTCTCTACTGGAAGTAGTTTAATGGGATACTCAAGGAACCTCATTTTCGGCGGTCTTACCCGTCTGCTGAGGATACAGTCGGTGTTAACAAAGTCCTGTCGACAGGACGGCAGAAGTTTAGACATTTGTGATAAAACATGTATTGTAAAAGTTCAATCATGTATTAGTCCACTCCTTCCACATGATATAAGATAGTTCGAACTTGCCTTCATTGAACGAAAGCTCAGACACATTGGTCAGTACCTTTACAATTACATGAAACTTACATTTGACATATACAATGAGACATAGGGGTCAAAAAACAAGCCGCTGAGAAAATATTAACGTAGAAAACACCAAAAGTGCTAAGAGAGAAATATTTCGAGAAGATTTCCAATTATGATTTGAGGACATGTAATTAATTGATACCCGCAACTTTCTCTGTCCATTTTTAATCAGAAGCTCTGTTCCAAGTTCCCTGAGAAACAATAAAATCAACGATTAAAAAGTGAATGCAGAGACTATGCAAAATTTCAGGATCCCAATCCGAAAAAGAAATTCCACAAAACTTTGATTCGAATTTGCATAACATCATCAGTCGTTGATATGGGAGTTTATGATTTCTATATTATCTGATGAAAAGAACTGCTCCTTGGATTGATCCAATAACATTTTTTATTGATAGTATAAACTACGACTGCAGAAGGGATTTTTAAAAAGATCCATTTTATCGGTGTCGGTTTTTTTGAGTTTTTTTTACATGATCTTGAGTGCTGTAGAATATAATGGAGAGATAAATCATCAGTTTATTGCTGGCGAGTAACCATACCAGAATCAGAGGATATATGATGGAGGAGAATTTTATATCTGAATGTGTCCAGGTGAGTGGTCTATAGTTCATGTTTCACGAGAAAAATGCTTCTAAAAAGGCCGGAAAAGAAAGGTGACGATTTCTTCATTAGCATTATATTACAGACTTTGTTATGGCATTAAAGAATACATATCTAAAAAAAAGACATTAACTTTATATGAGTCGTTGGATAGGGAACTTATGGAAATGAAAGTGGGTTTAATGCGATGCAAATACTTGAAATGGACATCTTAGCAATTTGGAACAAATCATCCGATGTATTACTCACTTTATAGTTTCCAGGAATGAACAAGGGAATCTCCGAAGCGTAGTGACTACCCTGTTAGAATGCAGCATCATGGAAAGAGCATTTGAACTGAACTCACGGAATTGCGTTCGCTTTAGCTTCTTGGGAAAAATTTGAACGCCTTTATTTATTCAAATATTTTTACTATCATCTACCAGGATAGTTATGGCATTAAATAAGCCACGAGAGTTTATTTGCCATTAACCAAAGAAACCGAAGTTAACCAAAATAAAGTAAACACAATCGAACTGTCCAAGTCATTAACGCTAATTAGGAGTAAAGCCACTTTAGCGTCCTTCAAAAATATCCAATACAAAATCCGATAAAACAAACTTTTCAACAACTTGTCACTAATTAACTCAATGATATATATATATATATATATATATATATATATATATATATATATATATATATATATATATTCTTGAATAGATATAACGAAATATTTATAGGTATTTTTTGTTTGATATTAAAACTCCGACGATATTTGTTAAAAGAGGCTTGGCAGAAAAGAATATTGCCAATCGGAAGGTCTCAAAAATATTTTTTGCATCCTAGAGAAATATATAGTAATCTTAATGTGTACACATAGAGGGATTGTAAGGATTGCAGTGGGGTTGTAAGGTCCGTAGTCAAGTACCATTGGGGAAGTGGAGACACGGCGCCTTATGTTTTTTTTTAATTACAAAGGTGTACTGGTCTGAATGAAGAATAACCGAACTAATACAGGATTTTGCCGTTGATAAAACACATATTTAAATTGCTATATTCGAGAGTATGGAGATTTGACAAGACAGCTGATTGAAATCCCGAAAGTAGACTCTGAAAAAATTGAAAAATAAAACTTATCTGAGTCGAATGTTTTGAAACAAACACACACACACACACACACACACACACACACACACACACACACATATATATATATATATATATATATATATATATATATATATATAAACTGCAATATTTTATAGGGTATTTGTTATATATATATATATATATATATATATATATATATTAACGTAGTATATAGATTTATGTTTATATTAGTCTAGATGAAACATTTTGGGTAATATTATATGATTGGATATTTTCCGAATGGATTTGACGCACTCACAACATTTCACAGCGCAAAACACATACACATGCACTTACACTATCTTTCTCAAACACACACAAAGACACACACACACATGCGCGTGCGCACGCGCGCATATACACGTACAAATGCAACCTCACCCATTGTGCTAACTCATGTATACTCCCGACACACGTACATGTGTTTGTATATATATATATATATATATAGTTTATTAAATCAAAAAGAATGAAAAATAAACAAACAGTGATTCATGTGTTTAAATAGCAGTATGGGGTCATCAAAGAGAAAATTATTTTTCTCGCTAAAAACAAAAAATCAACGTTAAATGGAGATAAACGTAATTTATGTAAAGCTTTTGAATGTTTAATTCTAAAGTTTCTGAATCAAAAGACAGATTTTACATATTTTATATTTATTTTCTCTCATTTATGTCTTTCGATATTGTACATCAATTTGGTAAAGAATGAAAATGTATTGCAAATATTTAGCCGGATATGAACTCTAAAAGACTCTCGTTTGAAAACGTTTTCCATGAATCATCGTCGTAAAAATAAATATTTTTTAGAATAATAGTCTATGGTCTACCAAATGCACAAACGTAACATTTCAATGAATTCTGTTATATATAATATCGATGTTACTCCTTGGAAATATGGAAAAGTTAGCAAAAATGTTAACCTCTATTCTTGGAACATATGAACACAAAAAAGTAACAAAAAAGCAGGTGATCCATCTACAGATTTAAAAAAATAAACGTAGATATGAATAATATAGGGCTGCCAAGCTAAGGTAATAAGTGACTGTGTACCCTTAAAATATACAATAGTAAATTTAAAAAAAAGCTGTGACAATATAAGTGTATTACCAAAAAAAAACCGACCTTCATCAAACTTGAAAGTATCTGAAGTATCTGAAAATAGATTCGTGGTTCGGTTTGTTTTCTTTGTTTAATGGCATATCAACCTGTCTGGATTACCTAATGTCAAAGCTACCCAAGCAGGAGACCAGTAAAAGTGTTATTTAACTAATATCTAGAGAAATAAAGGTTATTAGCTAAATAGTGAATGTTATTGGGCGACTATGGACCTAACTTGCTTACCTTGATGTCACTGACTAATACGAGGTGCAAACGATAAGTTTCCAGACTTTTTTTCGTATAGGCACTTTTATTGATAGTACACGCATGAAACTCTAGTCCCCTCCGAAGTAGTCTCCTCCGGCTGCAATGCACTTGTTCTACCGTTCCAACAACTTCTGGAAGGCCTCATGGAAGTCCTCTTGTGTGAGCATGTCAATGACCTTCGTCACAGCCTCTTTCATCTCCTCAATTGTCTCATAACGACAGTCTCTCAGCTTAGGGAATAAGCAAAAGTCATAGTGAATAAGGTCTGGACTATAGGGAGGCTGAGGAACTGTCTTGATGCCCATATTGGTCTAATAGTCTGTGATATGGATGGAGATGTGCACTGGTGTATTGTCTTGGTGGAAATGCTAGTGACCCGGTTTGAAGAGTGCTGGCCTCTTCCGACGGAATCTCTTGCTGAACTCCCTTAAAACCTCGACATAGTAACCCTAAGCCAAACCCTTTGGTCCATCAACTCTGGAAGTCCTCTTGTGTGAGCGTGTCAACGACCTTCGTCACAGCCTCTTTCATCTCCTCAATTGTCTCATAACGACAGCCTCTGAGCTTAGGGAATAAGCAAAAGTCACAGGGAGCAAGGTCTGGACTTCAGGGAGGCTGAGGAACTGTCTTGATGCTCATCTTGGTCAAATAGTCCGTGACAAGAATGGAGTTGATGATTGATGCATTTTTCTTGTGGAAATGCCATTGACCCGATTAGAAGAGTTCTGGCCTCTTCCGATGGAATCTCCGGCTGAACTCCCTTAAAACCTCAACATAGTAACCCTAAGCTAAACCCTTTGGCCCATCAACTCTGGTGCATTGACTACCTTACTCCTCCCACACCTCTCATCATCCCTCACAGACTCTGTGCCTTCTTTGGAATCTCTTATGCCACTGAAAAACTGATGCTCGATTCATGCAAGATACTCCAAAAGCAGTCTGAAGCATTGCATACGTTTCTGTGGCACTTTTTCTAAGTTTAAAACATAATTTTATTGCATATAGTTCTTCTAAAATGTCAGATTGCGTTTTTGCAATTCACCAGCAGTGACAATCAAGCATTAGTAGGGTGTATTCCAATTGCTGGTGTAGCTGTTGATTTGAATCTGAAATCATAAAAATTGGTCAGTCATCTCATAAGTTGTACAGCAAAAAAATACTGAATTTTCAAGTGTCTACGACAATTTTAAATGCCCGTACGAAACAATTCTGGAAACTTATCGTATGCCCTTCGTACGTTAACCACTAAACAACAATACTCCGCAATATAAATAGAATTATAAAAAGATTCAAACCATTTTAAAATCACCTGAATATAAAAAAAATATTGATATTTTATCAGATTCTGGAATTAACGAAAAAGAATTAAGCATGGTCTATAAATACACAGATATTCATTTCCTCCAAACTGAAATCATTACAAAAAAAAAAAAAAAAAGAGATGAGCAGATCAGAAACCTGAGAAATAAAGAGAGGCTTACTTCAATTTGACATCAATTGTACATCTTAAATGTAAAATTATCATTATATTGAGAAATATTACGACAAAGATGCATGGAAATCACTTTGATTCACGAGTTTGTAGTAGTCAATTTATGTCCGTTTTTTTTATCATTCCTCGTTAGAATATTACTCATAGTCTGTTAAATAATGACAAATATAACCAACAAAAATAAATATATTTCACTGAAATCAATTTATATCCATATATTTAGATAGTAAACCAAATATCCAAATGTTATACCGTAATTAATTGAGAATAACACGTATTCATCTATGACATACATCCCTAATTTTGAACGAATGAATTCTTTAAAAACTCAACCGTGTAATACGCACTCACTTTGTAGCAACTAAACTTATTCTAAATTTTACATTTGTACAACATTTTATCGAATAGTATAAACTAGGAATAACAATCCATATAGTATGAATTATGTCTTAAAACACAAAATATACATGGTATTTAGAGACTCAAATAAGTCCGCATTAATAGAAACAAAATGAAATACAAAAACGCCTCTATGATGGCGTAAAAACGCATTAATTTTGACAATAGATATAATTTATTTTCGTCCATCTCATGACGAACAGCTTGAGGCATTTAGTCAGAAAAAACGTTTTTAAAGAATAACTCTTGTAGCAAAAAGAATTTTGCATTTTTGTTTGACGCATGATTTCACCCAATCAGGATGACTTATCCTATTTCACCCGGATCATCTTTCTGGGCGACATAAACTGGGGAAATCTGCCAAACACTTACCTTTTCGCAGAACCTCTTCGTTCAGTACAGACGTCTTACTGTCTGCTCTTCAATAGCAGCAGCAGCAGCAGCATCACACCACCATGAGGGAAGCAGTTTAATTTATGGACCCTTTGCGTCTATTTCTCTTAGACCAAGGGTTCCCAGTTGAATATGAATTAGATGAATTAATACGCCACAAAAAGGAACAACTTTACGTCACTCCCAAAATTGGCTAAGTCGACTGCGATGCCAAATAACGCTCCGGCACCTTGCTACTTCTTCACGGGGCAACATTTTCTGGGGACATTCACGCTTCTCACCGAAAAAACCAGAACCACAAACTCACGGTGACTTCAACGTTTTTCGCCTCAAACAGCAAACACGATTTTTGCTACACTATTGCGAATATATCTCCCTCGCACATCCAACAATGCCTTATCCTAACAATGCACATTTCGCTCAAGCATTTAGCTGCTAAAAAGCTTTCTCAACTCTATCATAACTTCATTTCGTTTCCTTACTTCTTTACTTACTACGAGACTTGCAGCATAAGTGTAAACCCTTTATTCCATACTGCCATTAAAAACCTTAATATAAAACATTTCGACATCTTGGAACTTCAATCCTTTATTTACTTTTTACCCTTAGCGAGGAAGTAGCGTAACACTAACATTCCTAATAATCTTCTCTCGCTAAACTCTCATGTATGATCAGCACCCTTAACTTTCAGATTGAAAATCCTGAAAAATCATGCGTATTATACACAAATAATTACAGTATGCTCATTAAGTTTCACTTCTTTTACAGTACATTTACTTTCAAAAATAATTTTACAATTGAATAATTAGTCCTTTGATTTCACCAGAACCCAGATGGAATGCGTTAATGTGATTTTCAAAGTTTAAAATTTAGATAAATATTTTTCGGCCTCCATCTACATCTCAACTTCTATATAAGTGTAAGTGTGTGCATGTGTGCGTGTATAAATTTAGATAGACAGACTGTCTCTGATGTAGACGGACAGATGTAGAGGTGCAACACAGACACTTTTGTACACGTAGGTATGTATGTGTTACGGTTATCGTCGTACGAATATGGAATCAGCGGCCAGAGTTCAAATTCTGCATGAAGCAGTTTGCCTTTCGCTTTGAGTTAATGTTCTCAAGAAGGAATAAATCCGTATTTTTTTCTCCACCGAGAACATATAGGTAAAAAGAACAAATAGGATTCTTTAGCCTTGGTTTCGCAATCAGTCTAGAAGAAGAAAACTCTCAATTCAAAACCTCATTTTCTATGCAAAAGAGTTGTTGCATCGCCGTGATACATATACATATATACATGCAGAAAAAAATCAACAATAATGACGAACGAACACACTTCTTTAGAAAAATATACCTCTCACACTTTATTCGAAATAGTTGCGAAAGGGTTGAGTTGGAGACTGTACAAACTGCAAGATATTGACCTCCATTTCCTTTGTCTTTTGCAGCACTTCTTTCTTGTTCTGCTGGGAGGCTCAATCGGGGGTCCTGAGGGTCCATAGCTGTCTGCTGGGGTGCTGGTTCTCTCTACAGCATCATATCTCCAACTAACTGACCTCAACTCACTTTAACTTCCTGTGGCACCGGGTTATATAATTGTTTGACACCCACCTGCTTCTTGTGGACGTCACATCTGCACCCAATTCAACCCATCCACAGTCAAGGTTATACCCTGATATCGTCGACCTGATGCACCTGTTTCTCGATTGACGGCTGGGTCGAAGATCAATATGCTACAAAGTGACCTTGTTTTGTATTCTGTCCATAGTTTGGTAAATACCTACAACACACACATGATGAATATGTCCCGGTGACATATTTCAGTACACATATACGCTTATGCAAGGGTATAATATGATGAATTCTAATACGCAGCTGTCGACATTTTTACCTAAGAGATCCAAGCGTTGCATAACAAAGAGAAGAAGTATGTGGACTGCAAATATATCCAAGTTAAAATATATATCATTTGGTTACATTTTATGAGAGTTGTCGGTCGATGAACTTTTCAGCCATTTCCCGGATATGCACTTATTGAGGTCTAATTTATTCTGAATGAATTAGCCCAGGTTTAAAGCCTCTAACCCTTTCTTTCGTTTAATTTTTTTTTTTTGTCATGCTCATCAAAATCAGCCGGCTTTTTTCTTCTCTAAATGTCAGGATAAATGAAAAAAAAAATGGGAAAGAAATAAAAAGAAATATATAGAAATAAATCACAGTAAATTAATGAAAGAATATTTTTAAAAATTAGCTTGAATCCTATGAAGACAATGGCTGTATGCAATAAGAAATGGAATGATGCTTGGTGGAAGCATTGACGCCATCGCGTAAAATAATCAGGGATACAGCAAAGCAAAGGGCATTGCTCTACTGAGAATCCTTGTCTTAAATTGAGCGTCAAGTTTCCTTTTGATCAGTGAGTCACATGTCAGCTGATGTACAGATTTTGATGTCAGATCAGAAAGATTGTGCAGACAAGCAAATATCTTGGGAATTAAAACGGCCGAATTTTTTTTCTGGGTACAGTCAAGGACAGTAAGATTATCTCGTTGTCATGTAAAGCTTTCTTCAAAGCATTTGGTATCGAAGTGTTTCGACTTCTACTTCTTTTCCAGTTCTAATGCTCCGCTTGTTTACAACATTAAATTCTATAAATTGACATTAGATATATTTTTGATTTAGCTAAACAATTCATTTGAAATAAGTATTATATTTGGGTACGAATATGTAAGTATTTACCAACTACTGCACATGAGGTAGAGGTGAGACAGTGTCATTTTAAAGTGGAGTTTAACATGTAAATTTAAAGTTTTCCTTCCATTAGACCAGTTGTCATACTAATTTTAAAGAGATCAGTCTATCCTACTATTTACCTATAGATGGAGCGAAATTATTTAAATTCATTCTTTTTCCAAGAGTATGAAATCTAAGCGATATGCAAAAAGCTGCATCTGACATTTGATCTTAGGGTGCTGTGCTCATTTCCGGCGATTTTGACAATTACACCAAACGTGTTTCCTTTAGAGACATTTTCTGATTATTGAGATTTAAGCGGTAATTAAGTGTATTAACAAAGACCAAGGTTATTTACAAAACAAATATAAACAGTCTAAAAGCAATTTCTTATATATATATATATATATATATTGTCATCCACAGACAGACTGTTTCATTCTATCAGAACTCTTCAGTGCGGCTAGACACGCAGGACGCTCTAAGACGGGATCGAAACCCATCCAACTTTACGATAGACTAAGTCTCAGACAGCTCGGCCACCAAGCAGACCACGTTGGCTAATAGAATTTTTAAGGTATGTATGTAGCAACAGCAGCAGCGTCCGTTTTGTTTACATTTTTCTACCCTATCGGCTACCAGAGTGCTCAATTCTTTCGAAGAGCTTTGCATTATGCGAGAGGCGGCCGGCAATTCCTTCGCCAGAGTGCTCAATCACCATGGGGGAGCGTATATATTGTCATCCACAGACAGACTGTTTCGTTCTATCAGAACTCTTCAGTGTGGCTATATATATATATATATATATATATATATATATATATATTTGTGTGTGTACGTGTGCGTGTGTGTGCCTGTGTATGTGCGTGTTTGTGGGAAGGTCTATAATATGATGACTTATGTGTGAGTATGTGCATTTTAAATCTATAGTGAAACACAAATTCTCTTAAAAAACGAATGAAAAAGAAAAGAAAATAATAAAAGAAATATTTTTAAACACTAATTCAAAATCATCAAAACGTAGAACGCTATAAAAATGCTTAGAATTTTCTCTTTTAAATTTATATTCGTATGAGGTCTTAAAAGATCGCAAACTAACATCGTGTTGAAGATGCTTTACTACAACAAACAAAAAATGCTAAAGGCTGGCTAATTAACTTTTTAAAATAAATACATCGTCTAAATATAATCTAATGGCCGAGGGATTTCGTTTTATATATCTTGCTTTTCGGTTTAGTTAGGCTAGTTAGGTGCAACATGAGCCCAGATGTTCACGCGCGCTCGGGGCTGATGTGTCATTAAGAGATCCCAAAATAAATTCCCAGATAGGAAATGTGACCGGGGGATGTAGTTGATGACATGCACTTGAAGCGTGGGCGGAGGATTTGGGGGTTTTGAGAAAAGTCAGAGAGTTGAGTTTTAGCGTCCGAAGAAGACGGTTGACTTTCGGGGTTCGCCGAGATCAGACCAGTAGTTTGCGGCAGGGTGCCGGGTGTGGTGGGGGGCAGATGAAAAAGTCAGCATAGAAAAAATTGTGTATCACTCTCCTTATGTCGAATTACCTTTAAACTCAAAGGTAATAAAAAGTTTCGTACCTGAACTAAGAAGTCGTAAGTGTTTTTTGTGTTTCGGGATTCCTATGTTATATACACACACACACACACACACACACACACACATATATATATATATATATATATATATATATATATATATATATATATGAGTATGAACATTCTATGTACGTTTCATATGTTCGTATCTTAGCCGTATAGTGGATTTGGACGGTCATGTTACATAAAAATTTTGTTATGTCATCTTTTTTTTACACAACTATTTTATTTGCTGTAATATACTGACCCATAAAACTTTATTGCTTTTCAAATGCAATATTTGTTTTGTTCTTCAATGAGCAAAATATTACATATAGTCAGAATAATATATATTGTTTGATCTTTTTCTAGAAAGAAATGTTTACATATGTTATTTCACGGAAATTTCAGTTGAATTACACAGCTAACACATGCTCTCTCCCCCCCCTCTCTCTCTCTCACGCACACACACATACACACACACACGCATATACATATACACACAAACACAAACAATAACACCACGACCACTAACCCCACTACCATCGACAAATATTCACAATTAAGTTTAAAATGGAAGTAGAAATTAAAAACATTAAAAAGTAATATTCATTGCTTTATAAGAAGAACTATATATATATATATATATATATGTAAGCTTCTAAGGAGACAATCATTAGGAGGTTGGAGGTTCAATCCTGACTGCAGGTGAGTAACAATACAGGAATACATAACATTTGTACCCGGCTAACAGAATCAGAGCAGGCGACCCCCGTGGATTCAATAAAGGACGTAGTTCGAAGTTCCGAGTAAGTTCCAGAGTTTGACTAACACAAGAAAAAAGCCGGAGGATACATCAGCCGGAACGTTGTGGAAATAACAATAAAGATGAAGACAATAGTCCGAAATAAAAATCATGAATCTTCGTCTGTGAAATTCAGACAACTGTTTTTTTTTAAATTAAGGATTTTGAGAATCGCGTTCATTGCACGTTCTTATTTACATTTTTTATGCCATTGTTTTTTTTTTCAATTCAGTGTTTAAGAGTCGCTCTTTGTTTGAATACTATTTAATAAATCTGCCTTAGAAATTTTCCAGAAAGAGTTATATTGATTTAATAAAATTTTGTTAACTTGTATATATTTTATAAATTAATTTACTGTTTCTTTCCTTTATTTCCCATAAGACATTGACAGCAAACCAATACCAGAAAGTGGGTATGCATGTATAAATGTGTTCGTTCCGAGCATCGCATTCAACGGAACAAAATCCATCACCGTCTTTTATATTCGCCCGTGGTGACTTGTATGCGAACGCAGTGCTGTTTTTTTTTTTTTTTTCTCTTATCATTTCTTTTCTGTCAATTTAATCACTCATAAAATGGAAGGTGGCTGACCTTCCTGACACTATACAATTTTAGTTAATTAATTACACCAAAATGATAATTATTGATTATTTTAATAATTACTCCCAACGAAATTAATTTATACCGCCCACTCCAGTAATTATTTTAAACATGTTTTATAGTACTTAATGATTTCGAAATGGCGACGTACATGAAACATAACAATTTTTGAAAATTTTATTTAATATTGTTTAAAAATGTAATGCACAACCATTTAGCATACAACGTGATTACAATGATATTGGAATTAAGTGGAAGAGCGGTAATAATTCCCTAATCAAGAAGCTAATGATCCTCGTCGCAATACAAAGATAAATTCAAATTCCATTTTATAAAGCCTAAAATAAAAGACATAATATTTCCTTTTTGTATTTTAAGCTAGGATTACATTTAGCGAAATGAGATTATCGTATTTCACAGTATTGGTTCGATCAAATTTTTCCCCTATTTTTGTTCAATTTTCTTCAAAATGTTATCCACGTACGCATCTAGAGAGACATTATAATTACGGAATTTTATACATAAAATTAATCGATATATCTATCAATTCATCTCAAATATATATATATATATATATATATATATATATATAAATAGATAGATAGATAGATAGAGAGAGAGAGAGAGAGAGAGAGAGAGAGAGAGAGAGATGGATGGGTGGAAGGATAAAAAAAGACATTGTTCAACTGCGAAAAAAAAAAATTGAAATTAAAAAAAAATATTCTCCAAATGAAGATTCTATTAATTGTTTGATTTATTATCAATTTTAAACGTTTCAGTTTTAAAACCTACCGGAGTAGACTGCATCCGCCATAGATCATAACATAGACATAATATACATTCAAGAACACAGATACACACATAGTGAGGATATTAAATATCACGATACTGGCAATGGATAGACGCTAGCCACTGCATCAGCATGGAAAAACTCTGTCAATGCCATGATAGGAGGTGTAGGTATTCTTAGAGGACTACGAGCCCTAAAATCACTGAATATCATTGAGAAAATACAACCTAGGATGATGGTAGCTATTTTTTAATGGCGACCCCAGCGCAAAAAGCATCTCCTGCTACAGCCCTACCAATGTTAGTGAAGAAATTGAACTCATCACCTACTATGATGAGCTAGCCTCCCTTGTTCGTGGCATCCCAAAACACAACGTTCTTGTCATTGGCGGACACATGAATGCCCAAATTGGGAGAAAAAAAAACATATACCACAAATTCAGCCAACGCAACTCTTCTTGGTGTTAAAAACAAATAAAATTGGCCAAATAAAGCTTAAAACATTTTAGAGTCAACCCTAGATATTCATGAAAGTTTAGATGAAATCTACGAACCAAAAATCTCTGGAGGTTTACTGATTGTGATAAACGTGCTTTTAGATCGATTTGGTTTGGTTTTATGGCATATCAACCATTGTAGGTTATTTAATGCCAAATCATGTTTATACATATATATCAAATATATATGACACGTTTCTTGATTGATTCGTAAAAGAGCTAAGCTCATTTTTTTCGCACACAGTCAAATGGTTTCGAGTATTGCTATGTAATAATAATAATTTAATATCAGTCATTACTTTACACACACACACACACACACTTAGTCTAACGTAAAGTTAGACGGGTTTCGATCCCGGCTTCGAGCGTCTTGCGTGTCTAAACACACTGAAGAGTTCTGATAGAACGAAATAGTCTGTCTTTGGATGACAATATATACGCTCCCCCATGGGGGTTGAGCCCTCTGGCGAAGGAATTGTCGGCCGCCGCTAGCGTAATGCAAAGCTCTTCGAAAGAATTGAGCACTCTGGTAGCCGATAGGGTACAAAAAATGTAAACAAACGGCTGCTGCTGCTGTTGCTAAATAAATACCATAAAAATTCTCTTAGCCAACGTCGTCCGCTTGGTGGCCGTGATGTCTGAAACTTAGTCTAACGTAAAGTTGGATGGGTTCCGATCCCGGCTTCGAGCGTCCTGCGTGTCTAGCCACACTGAAGAGTTCTGATAGAAAGAATCAGTCTGTCTGTGGATGACAATATATATATTAGAGATTATTTTGTAATTTTACTTTTGAACAAGTCTCAACTAATTTGCCTGATCACTAGTATTGATATTGTTTCTACACATTTGAAGGGTTTCCATTATTGTTATCTAACACCTATAATTTTATTCAACGTCTCTCATTTGCTTTCACACATTAAAATGGTTCCAAGTACTAATATGTTTCACTTACAATTCAATATAACCTCAATCATTAGTTTACTAACATTTAAACTATAAAACTATTCTATTTCCTACGATTCAATTTAGGATAAATCATTTATTTGCACACAGCTGTACCTTCTATTTAAGCTATCATAAGGATAGATACAAATATGAATTTTTACTAATCTCTATGTAACATACCCATGATACGGATACGTGAAATAGACATATTCACACCGGCACTCAAAACGTTCATAATGTCCATAAGGCATATATATATATAACATAGGAATCCCGAAACACGAAAAACACTTACGATTTCTTAGTTCAGGTACGAAACTTTTTATTACCTTTGAGTTTAAAGGTTTTTCGACATAAGGAGAGAGATACCATCTTTCTATACTGACTTTTCCATCTGCCCCAAACAACGTGTGGCACCCGCAACAAATTCGTCTGCCCTCGCCCTGGTCTCAATCTCAACTAATTGACTTTTCTCAAATCTCGGCACACGCTTCCGGTGCGTGACGTCAATCCAATCCCTGGTCACATCCTCTATCTGGGATTTTTAGTGTGACATCTCTGAATGACACGTCTGCCCCGCGCGCGCGTGAAGAAAAAGGGGGATTAAATAGAAATTAATCACATTCAACATTTCATTTTCGAGGATTTCTATCATCGCGCCAAAAATATTTTTTCCATATCAAAGTAAAATATCATCTCCTTATTGTGTTGCTTCGGAAGCTTTTAGGGACACCTTGTATTTTAATCTGGGGCCTCAAAACTGTTGACAGGAATTGAAAGACAGAACTAAATAAAATATCTCTCTTTCCATAGTCCTGAGAATCGCTTTCAGGATGGGAAATTTATTTGTTCCTTTAAATAAAGACACATAAATGGGAACCTCTATGTTGTTGGTTATGATGCTTTAAAATGCTGAGATGAGAAACAGATCACCGGCCTTTATGAGAGTAAGGACCATTCGAAGGTGCTAAATATGGACTATTGCATAAGCTTCGACGAAAATACATAAATCTTGATTGTTTTCCTCTGAAACTTTACTTGATTTATAAGATTCTGGATGAATCTAAAAGCTTATATTCAAAGAGAAAAACCAAATAAATACTTTTTAATACAAAAGGCCACTTTAATAAGTTAAAAAGTGTTTCAAATTTCTGTTCGTACTGTGAAATCATATCAGATTTATCGGTAACCGATATAGGAATATTTATAGGTTATCGAGCAATACCATAAACTTTTACAAACATTGCTTCATAATGATTGTAATATTAGATATTTACTTAGTCTCTCACTTTTTAAATACTTATGAAATAGTAAGTACATACCTCGGATTTCTATATAATCAATTATTCATTTTTATCTATTTAGTTTATTCAATACAGACAACAATAATTCAATGATTAAACACTTTAACTATATGTTCTGAGACTTTGAGTAGCTTTACTTCTATATTCATAAAAGAAAAAAAAATCCAAAGAATCAATGCAGCACGTGGTAAAGAATTGACGTAGACAAAAAATTATCAGTGAAATCGTTCAATAATAGGAATAAAGCGCTATTCCTTTTTTGGTAGCAGATATTAATATTTATAGGATAGTCATTATCACTTTTTTTTTTACTTTGAGTTGAACCTGATAATTCCAGAATACTTAGCCAAAGGCAAATCTAAAAATTTGAAAATAGAAATTGGATTAAAATAACATATCTTTTTCTTTATTTTATTTTTTTTACAATCAACTGATGCAAATTTGAAGGTGCTGAGACAAAATAAGATTTTGATTTATATTTTAGATGATAATTTGTATAACATTAGGGAAAACGCAATTTCTTCCAAACTGCGGTTTTAACAATTCAACTATATGGAAGCAATACATGGACACTGACTAAGGCATATAGAGAAAAAGCTTGATGGGTACTGCACAAGAATGCTATGAGCTATATGTAACAAATCTTAGACGCAACATATAGCTGCTGTACGGCCACCTACCTCCTATCTCTAAAATCATCCAACTAAGACTAACAAAACATGCGAGCCACTGTAAGAACGAACAGGTTAGTGACATTCTCCCATCAACCCCTTTACATGGATGTTCAAATGTTGGCCTCCCTACTAGAACTTATCTACAATAGATCTGCGCCGTCACAGGATGTAGTCAAGAAGACCTACCGAAAGCAATGGATGATTTGGACAAAAGCTGAGTGAGAGTCAGGGATATCCTATCTAGCGTTGCAACATTATGATTATACATATATATATATATATATATATATATATATATATATATATATATATATATATATATATAATGATGTTTGCTTTGTTTATAAGTGAAGAGTAGTCAGTATCGCTGACGTGGCATATAAATCTGTGTTACGATATATTCAATTGTTTATGCTATCAGTCTCTCGCTTATGTGGTCATCGTACTGACTAACTATATTGACAGCATGATGATTAGGTCAAATACTGAGAATAATTCCCCTCCTCATCGGTGGGTCTAAGAATTTGTTGGTTTTATTCCCTGCAGATGGGTAAGATGTCATGTAAATGGGACGAAACTGAATCTATAGGAGAAGCTAAGCTTCTGAAACTCTGGGAAAAAAGGAGTGACCCGTTTCTTCCTGTTACTCCCAAGTCCCTAAATTCTGGAGCGGTAATACCAGTTAGGTTCAAATCTTAGGGGTCAAATATATATCTTTACAATTTATTCGTATCAGATAAGACCATATGCGAAATAAACAAACACAAAAGCTTAAGAAATACGTACACAAATATTTAGATATTAACGTACAAAGAGCACAATTTATAAATATCTACTCAAAAAAATAAATAAACAAATAAATCTAGACGGGCTAACATGCTGTTAAAATCAATCAATCAATCAATCTTATATATTTTCGATCTAAGCCATTCTTTCCTCTGTCGATCTGAACGTTTTTTGAATTATCTCGTTTATGAACTTAAATAAATGTATGAGAAAGTAGTTTATAGTTAGTCGTAATATGGGGTGCGTTATCGAAAAAACTTAGGAGTTTTGACTTTTTCCTCTCTTAAAATTATTAAATCGTTTCGTAAATATCTACTTAAGAGGACACAATGGAAAATAAACATTTTTTTTATGTAGTAACCGGATAGAAAGAATAAATTTTGTGTAATTTTTGTTACCCGATGTTATATTTATTCAAAATCGACGGGGTATAAAATAATAACATGAAATTTGCACAATATAATATAAATAGTTCAAACCTGTTATTTACGCAGAGACATACACATGAATTTGTTTTATAGTCACAATACAACTATACAAATATACAGATGCAGGGAAATACGAAACCCTGGCGATTCTCCGTTGTTCAGGTACGAAACGTTTATTAACTTCTTGACTTTAGCTTTTCGACACGAGGAGAGAGAGACACAATTTTTACTATGCTGACTGTACTATCTGACCCAACAAACGCTCTGCGCATCCCGCAGCCCCCAAGAACTCTGTCGGTAGAGATTTGCATAACTCCATGGACAGACTTCAACTTCAACTGTCTGCCATTGAGGCAGACAATTCAACTGTCTCCTACATCGTCCACAGTCAACCCCAGCTGGACTGCCCAGTCAAATCTCTACTAACTTCTTTTTCAAAATCATCAAATTCTCAGCCCATCACTTCCGGGTATGACGTCATTCACATCCCAGTCCTATTTCCTATCTGGGGTTTTTATTATGACATTTGTGATTGTCATATCCTCTGCGCGCGAGCGTGAACTGTACTCAGTATGTTGCACCTGCACTAAGAGTCGAATAGTTCAAAGCCCAACCCAACCGAATGATAAAATATAATTAACGAAAAATGAGTAATATAAAAAAAATCATTCCGTAATTATGTAACACATTTAGTTCAAATATACGTGGTTCTTCAATAAGTTTCCAGACTTTTTTGTACAGACATCTTAAATAGTCATAAACTCTTGAAAATTCAGTATGTTATTGCTATACATGTTATGAGATGACTAACCAATTTTTATGATTTCAGGTTGAAATGAAGAGCTACAGCAGTAATTGGAATACACCCTATTAAAGCCTGATTGTCACAGTTGGTGAATTTCAAAAATGCAATCTAGACGTGAGGACACTTTAGAAGAACGATATGCAATAAAAATCTGTTTTAAACTTTGAAAAAAAGCCACGGAAACGTATGGAATGCTTTTGGAATATCTTGCATGAGTCGAGCATCAGTTTTTGAGTGGCATAAGTGATTCAAAGAAAGGCAAGGAGTCTGTGAGGGATGCGGAGAGGTGTGGGAGGAGTAATGTATACAATGCAGCAGAGTTGATTGGCCAAAGAGTTAGGGTTAGGGTTACTCTGTTGAGGTTTTAAGGGAGTTCAGGAAGAGATTCCGTCGGAAGAGACCAGCACTCTTCAAATTGGGTCAGTGGCATTTCAACCAAGACAATGCACCAGTCCACAACTCCATCCTTGTCACAGACTATTTCACCCAGATGGGCATCAAGACAGTACCTCAGCCCCCACCCCTATAGTCCAGACCTTGCTCCCTGTGACTTTTGTTTATTCCCTAAGCTTAGAGGCTGTCGTTATGAGACAATTGAGGAGATGAAAGAGGCTGTGACGAAGGTCATTGACACGCTCACACAAGAGGACTTCCATGGGGCCTTGCAGAAGTTGTTGGAACGGTACAACAAGTGCATTGCAGCCGGCGGAGATTACTTGGAAGGGGACTAGAGTTTCATGTGTGTACTATCTATAAAAGTGCCCATACGAAAAATGTCTGTAAACTTATCTAATGATCATCGTAAATTTAGATTAAATCTTCCATATAAGCTTTCCCCAGGAAATATCTATGGAAATACTAATAATTTTTCAACTTTTTATCGTTATTTATTCATCTCTTAAAATAAATTTTGATCAAAAATAGGTTTTTAATTAATGATTAATTTCATTGGTTTCTTTCTTTTTCTTTTATTCTTACTTGATTTGTTTGGTTCCTTGAGCTAAGCTTTAGGTTTTGGTTTCTTTGTTGAATGGCATATCAACCTTCTTGGATTATATAATGCCAAATCCATCCTTCTAGAATAGCAGTGATGCTATTTAAACCATTGCTGGGAGGATAAGGATATTTGTCCGAATTAGATTATCTAAAGCTAAGACCATCATTGAAGACTAACGATAGTGATAATATCTAACCTGTCGCTGGGGGATAGGGAATCCACTCCAATACATTAGCCCCTAGATAACAGGTACTCTTCTTTTTATCTTTTTTATATCATCACCCAACTTTCTTTTACTTGTGTATTCGTTCTTTTATTTGTCTTTTGACAACCACCAAAGTATGGGCAATTTTCAATTTTAAAATCCCATCGTTAATACACAATAGCATTCATAATATAAGTATCTAAAATCTCATTAATTAAGATTAAGAAGGAAAGGTATTATAAATAGTAAAAAATGTTAAGTAAAAATCGTATTCTCAAAACGAATGATCTTTGTATTGATATAGGTTATGCAGGGAAAATTTGGATAGAAGTTACCGTAGTTTTAGGCCGAGAAACATGGGAAACTTCGCTGTTGCACAAACATATGTCAATAAATGAACAGCCCTTTGTTGCTGAGGTAAAATAAATATTTGTTAAAAATCGTTGATTACACGAGTATACATGGTATTCATTTGGTTGTATAACAATCAGTCCTAAACAGTCTAAATGCGACCTCGGATGAATACGAAAAAGTGTTAATGAAAATTTATGCAGGTGACATTGATACAAATGGCTTGATAGAAATTAGTTTTCTGTGTGATATCAGTTAAAACTTAATTCAATTTTTACTTGGAAACGAACAGCTGGAAAATTATAAATTGAATTAATAAGGAACTAAAATTAATCGCTTTTCAGAGAATTTTTAAAAATCAAATTAGGAGTATAGGCGTATTGGATAGGGATTGTTATACTGGAAAGCAAGGTATGTTTTCATAGTATATATATATATATATATATATATATATATATATATATATATATATATATATATATATATATACTTCATTTAAACTATGTTTCGATGTGGTTTATTTCAAATTTTACTACCACATTAATATTGTTTGTTTTTCTTATTCTGTTTCTGTTTGTTTTTCTTTCAACTCTAATTCAATTGTACATGAAGGGACATTCAAATTTTATAATTTCAGTAAACCCACGGTAACAATTTATGTGCGCGCGCACACACACACACACACGTATATATATAATAATTTTTTTTTAAAATCGTGCATTTTCTTTTCCTAAAGTCAAAAAAGGGCTGCTATCTTGGCCCGTCGGAAAAAGACAAACCAAAATAAAAAAATATTTTCTCAACTTTTCAAGTAAGTTTCATGCTTTTAATCTCCATATAATTTTATTCAAAAATAATTCTTATATCAAAATTGCAAATAGGATGTGCAAAGAAGAACGAATAAATAAACATTCCTCACTAAATCAAACAATAGCTGCATGGTGGACGAACCATCTAAAGGAGATGATGAGAGAGTAGTATATATATATATATATATATATATATATATATATATATATATATATATATATATATATAATTGTGTATATCCCAAGTACTTTCTGCCATCGTCAGGGGAGGATCTATAACAAAATTTATGTAACTTTTATTCTTGTATTATTAATATATATATATATATATATATATATATATATATATATATATATATATATATATATGTATATATAATACAAGAATAAAAGTTACATAAATTACATATATTAATAATACAAGAATAAAAGTTACATAGATTTTGTTATAGATCTTCCCCACGAAAACTATACAAGTTCGACGAACCAGACACGCAGGACACTGCTAGAGAAGCAAGGACGAGCTCATAAACGATGTACTCCTGTGGACCCCCACATATGGATGTGCAAGAGCGGGACGACCAGCACGAACATACATACAGCAACTATGTGAGGACACAGGATGTAACCCTGAAGACCTGCCGGAGGCGATGAATGATAGGGAGAAATGGCGAGAGAGGGTCAAGGATATCCGCGCTGGCGGCGCGACATGATGATGATGATGATGATGATATATATATTAATTTCGGAGTCATGGCAAGGATTGCAAATTTATTGAGACTAGTTGTTCAGTTGTTTGGGTTTCTTTGTAGGTTATTTAACGCCAAATTCATTTTTGTGCAAACAGTTCTATTTCAAACAATTCGGTTTAGCATGAGCACACAGTTTAATTATCTATTTTAAGCTATTCAGTGTAATCAAATAATTCTCATTTAGTTAATTCAGTTTAGTATAAGTATTGATTTTATTTACACACAGTTAAATGTCAAAACAGTTCTATATGGCAGAGAAGCAGACGTTGTATTCTACGGTCCCGGAGACTATTGAGACTAATAAGTTGATCATTAACTGATAGCTTGACAACATCCTAACAGGTATTTATGAGCTTCACACACACACACACACACACACACACACACACACACACACACACACACACACATATATATATATATATATATATATATATATATATATATATATATTATTCCCTCATCATCTCCTTTAGATTGTTCATCCACCATGCAGCTATTGTTTGATTTAGTGAGGAATGTTTATTTATTCGTTCTTCTTTGCACATCCTATTTGCACTTTTGATATAAGAATTATCTTTAAATAAAATGAATATGAAACTTAAAAGCATGAAACTTATTTGAAAAGTTAAGAAAATATTTGTCTATTATGGTTTGTCCTTTTTCGACGGGCAAATATGACTGCACTTTTTTTGATTTTGGAAAAGAAAATGCACGATCATAACTATTTTTTAAATGTTATTATATATATATATATATATATATATATATATATATATATATATATATATATATATAAGTATATATATATATAGTCATCGACAGACAGACCTGTTTCGTTCTATCAGAACTAATCAGTGTGGCTAGACTTGTGTGTGTGTGTGTGTGTGTGTGTGTGTGTGTGTGTGTGTGTGTGTGTGTGTGTGTGTGTGATTGGCGGTACTAGGTTACATTTTACAAGTAGAAAGGAATGATACCCGAACTCCTTGGTCGCTTACCTGATTCTACGTAAAAAATTACCAGTACTCACTCAGACATTAGAGGTTTTTAGGTTTCAACATAGTCCCACTTTTACAGCAGCTAGACTTAGCTACAAGTTCTTGAGGTCCCTATCAGTGAAACTATTTCCTTCAATGAAGAAAAGATAGCTCTATGTTTTTCCTTAGAGTATTAGGGGTGACGGCGTCTTTCAAGATTAAAATGTTCTCTCTCATACTCTCACTCTCTCCCTGGCACAACCGCACACACATACACACGCGCGCGCGCACATACACACACACACACACACACACACACACACACACACATATATATATATATATATATATATATATATATATATATATTCCTTTACTCCCTTACTGACCAACTCTGTGGTTTTTCCCATCGCTTGTCACAACGTAGTTGACCTCCCCTTCTTCTTTATGTTGGCCCGAATCGCTTGGAGAGTTTAATTTTCCCATCATAGTGTAAGCCTTACAGTGGTTACTTCCCGTCTCTTGGTTACTATTTGACAGATACATGGTTCCCCGTTGTTTGTTAACCATGAAACATGTTCAACATCCCTATATATATATATATATATATATATATATATATACATATATATATATAAATCCCAAGTGTTTTCGACCATTTTGCTGGTCGTCTTCAGGGTTTGGGTTTGATAGTTTGTTGCCTTGAGTCGATGTGAGCTTTGTATTTATTTTGAATTCTTTTTTTCAAAATCCTAAACAAATATAAAAACTCTCTGCAATTCACAACAACAATCAAATCTAACCAAACCCCTCTAGACGACCAGCAAAATGGTCGAAAGCGCTTGGACATTTTCTTCACCATCTCGTCCTAGATATTAGAAAAATAATTAGATTTGAAATTTTTCACACAAAGATCCTGAAAAGAAAATACCCCACTGTTTTCAACTGAACATGCTAAAATAATTATTTGCTGCTTAAGTGCACAGCATACGTACATATATATATATATATATACATATATATATATATATATATATATATATATATATATATATATATATATATATATATATATATATATGTGTGTGTATATGAGCTGCAGATTTTCTCAATTACCTGCTTACTTTAAGATTACATACCAGAAAAGACTTTTTTAATATCGGTTTCTTTGCATACAACAAACTTTTTCCCACCAAATTTTTCATCCACAAATCCATTTTTTGTTGACAACTACTTAGACAAAATGTCATTGGGAAAAATTCTATCTCTGATTACAATTCTCTAGTATTTTTATTCAATGCCACAGTGTACACGCCATCGGAAACAGAATGTCATTTTCTGACTAACCGACATCATTTTAGATGACAGTAAAATATATTAAGTCTAATATCATGTTTCAAATATTACGTTGAAGTGCATCGTTTATTTATATATATATTTATTTCATATAGAATTAAGATCTCTAAGCAAGAAAAAAAAACAAAAACATGTCTTTGATGTTGCGACATTTTTAGAACATTATTTCTATTAACTTGTAAATAAAACCAGTCGATTCAGTCTGTTATTCAGGAGTGAGTACAACTGAATTGAAACTTCATTAAATCAAAGATAAGATCGAAGAGATAGTTCTAATGAAAATTCAATTCCCTACTAGGCAAGTAGACACACTGTCTCCAAGACATATTCTAAATATACATCAGCTTCACCTGTCTTTTCCAATAATAAAATCGGCAAGCCAACACCAATTACTTTTGTAAAGAAAAGTGATGAAAAAGACACGACTTACACTGAAAAACTGTCACTGGGGAGAAAGCAGCGAATAAACCACTAGTGCCTAAAGTGCAAGTAACCAAATCCGGACGTATCGTTAACATTCGTGATCGATACGAGACATGACCCTGAAAGAATTTCAAAGAAAACCTGTTAAGAAGTGTACTTAAACTTTAGGACACAAATCAATCTCCGTATGAAAATCCGGGTTGTCGATATAATGCATGCAGGTATTTAAGTTTAAGAATTGCAAGCAAGATTTCAACTCACACGTCAATCATGAAATTAATTGTTTGTATTCCCTGTTGTGAATATGGTTTTAAAAATACATTTATTTACGGATTTTCTTATATATGAAATATATTCGCCAGTTTTTTCAGATCAGTTATAACTTATGGTATTTACTGACGTCTGAGTGACAGTAAATTTTCTCGACTCTCAAACATTGTTCTCAGTGGTCTCACTGATTTTATCAGTGCACTAGTTCTTACAGTTTCGATTTCCTTTATATTTCCAACTGACCCATTTTTTGCATGTTTCTAGAACGGTTCTAGTTATAAGTAAAGTAAAGTTGGCGACCTTAGTCGAGGGTGACCCGAAGGCTCCCTTTGCGATAGCTACTACACGTAGGTGTAGGGGAGGGCGCAACTCCTTTCCCTGGATTGCTCCACTTTACCCTTGATCCGTACCTTATAATGCTGAGTGTTAAGCAAGGAGGCATTAAGTACCATTTTTGAGTCTTTGGTATGACTCGACCTGGGATTGAACCCAGGTCTTCCGGGTCATTGGCGAACACTGTAACCGCTAGGCAACGGTTCTAAGTGCCTCAAAAAACAATTAGTAAGAATGTTACCTTTATTTTGCATAACCTCTTCTTCTATTAGATAAAGTACGTGTTTAAATAATAATATTTTTTTAACTTTTTTAAAATTTTGCAATCCCCTATTTGGCAAGCTCTCTCTTTTTTTTATAATTAAGATTAGGTCCATATTTCTATTCTGAGTAGAGTAATTTGTTTATATATCAAAGTTCAAGGGAAGCTGAGCCTCTTATTTTTATGTATATATTCTAGTTCGAGCTCATTTTGTTTTTCTGGAAGGTCAATATTTAGTCTCTTGCACAATAACCTGTGGACTTCCTTTCCTATTCAATCATGTCTGCTCAGTAAATATTTTTGTGCCGGAGTTACTGTTTAACCTTTATTACTTTTTAGCCTACACTAGTTAATCTGCTGCGCATTATCAATAATGATTAATTCTTAAAACATTTATTAGAAGAGATTCCGTTTCTCTTTTCAAATGATCCCTTCATAGACATGTTCAGTTGATTCCTTGTACAATTTCCAGCGTTTTCTGATGAAATTATCCATTGAGCTATTATTTTCTTTCTTTTTTTTTTCATCTATATTTCATTAGTATTGTTTTCCTGTTTATTCTAAAGTTATTTAAATTATCATTGTTGTTATACGCCGCTGAAAATAACATCACATTGTTCTTTTTGTGGATTTATCGAGTCTCAAAATAGCTTCTCCAACTTATTCCGAAATCCTCAAAATTTTTGTGGGTACTAAACAATACCCAGTGTTTTTATTGGTTGAGCTCTATTACTGGGGTAACAAAGAAAAAAAAAACTTTTATCTGTTAATGGGAAAAACATTCAAAAAACAAATGAGATCAGAATAAAAAGAATGTACAATTATTTTAATACTCCAACGATTTTTCCCACCGTCTAATGTCCTTTTAATAGAGACTGAGTGACAGCAAGTGTTCTCAGGTCACCGGGACTCATTTCAGTATTTACCCGAAATCTGGATGATTTCTATTCTCCCACAGATTTTCCTTTTCTCCAGTACTTTCTCGAGGTTTTCAATCATCTGGTAAAATCCTTGTTTTGTTTTTTTTTTCACTTTCTTTTATTTTCATTCTAAAGTCCGATAGAACTATAAAGTCCACTAAGTGCCAAGTTCTCTTTTTTTCTGTCTTAATCGACACTTGGTTTGGTCTTCGGGCTAGGATTAGGTGATCCTTCTGTATTTCAAAATCACAGAAAATGTAATGGGTCTCAAACTTTCTGAGATTTTTTACAGCAGCGTTAGCTGGTGCGCTTCCTCTCGAGTCTGTGTGACATCAAGTCTCCGCAGGACTGCTGGACTCTTTTGAGTATTTTGGTCATCTCAACAATGTTGTAGTCTCAATGGTCTCAATCTTCATCCGTATTTGAACTGTTCCAATTCCCTTTCTAATCATCCAGGGACTGTTCCAATCATTATTATTATTTATTAATTAGAGTCTCTCACATCAGCGTTTGTTGATGGTCTTTCACTGGAGTTTGAGTGACAGTAAGTCTCCTCAAGTCTCTCAGACTTTTCCCAGTATTCCAGTCGTTCTCAATAATGTTGTAGTTTGTATGGTCTCCATTCGTCCACCATGTTTTTCAGTCCCTTTAATAAGCCTTTGATGACTGTACTAAGAGCACCAATCCCGTTATATATAACAGTCACCTTTATGTTCCATAGTTTTTTTTTTTTTTTTCAATTCCCTAACAAGGTCGAGTTACTTATCCTTCTTTTCACTTTCATTCAGTTTTATTCTGTGGTCAGCCGGAACAGTAAAATCGACAATTTTGCAAATTCTCTTTTTTGTTTTCGTTGATTTGTTAAATATCATGAGGTCTGGTCTTTATTATTATTATTATTATTATTATTATTATTATTATTATTATTATTATTATTTTCTCATCAGAGTTTTTCACATCAGCGTTAGCTGATGGTCTTTACCTGGAGTTTGAGTGACAGAAAGTCTTCTCAAGTCTCCAGGATTATTTTCAGTAGTCTGGCCGTTCTCAAAAATGTAGTAGTTTGGATTTTCTCCATTAGTCCACCAACTTCCAAGTCCTCCAGTTCCTTTAGTAATCCTTAACTTTCTATTCCAAACGCACCAATTACAATTGTTATTATCGTCACCTGCATGTTCCATAGTTTTTTCAATTCCCTAGCAATGTGGAGGTACTCGTCCTTCTATTCACATTCTTTCAGTTTTATTCTGTGGTCAGCCGGGACAGCAAAGTCGACAATTTTGCAAGTTTTCTTTTTTTTTTTGTTTGTTGATTATTATTAGGTCAGATCTTCTGGCCGAGATTAAGTCATCCGTGTGAATGTCAAAGTACCATAGGAGTTTATCTGTGTCATTTTCTAGGACAGTTTCTGAGTTGTGCATATACCATTTGTTGGTATGGGCACATTTTAATTTCTTGCACATCTCCCAGTGGATCACCTTGCCGATCCAGCCGTGTCTAGTCTTGTATTCCTTCTGCTTTAATTTGCTGCATTCGCTTATTATGTGATTGAAGGTTTTATCTCTGTCGCCTCATAATCTGCATTTGCTATTTTGCGTCTTATATCCTCTCGTTTTGATATGATTGGTTCTAATGGCGTTGTTTTATGTTGCTATTAGGAGCGATTCTGTTCTTCTTTTAAAGTTTCCTTTTCTTAGCCTCGTCCAGGTTTTCTGGTGTGAGATGTTGTTTATTAGTCGTTTAAAACGACCATAGAGTTGTTTTTCTTCCCATTTTTGTTTCCTAGTTATTGTCTTTCTGTTGTCCATCTTGTTGTCAGTATCGTTTCTGATGGCTATAAACAGTCGTCTTTCGTGTTTTCCTATGTAGTATTCGAATCTTTGTATCGATGTGTCAACGCTGTCTTCGATGCTGGCACGTCTTCTTCCTCCCTCTTTTCTTGATACATATAGTCTGTCAACGTCGTCTCTGGGATGTAGTGCCTTATGCATAGTCATTAGTTTCCTTGTTCTTTGGTCCATTTGTTTATCTCTGGTCCACTTGAGAAAGGGCCCGGAATATCTAACGAGGGGGTACAGCTCATTTATCTATCCCTTTTATAAGGTTCCTGCAATTGAGTTTTGTCGCGAGTAGTTTTCTAGTTCTCTTGCAATATTCTTTTAAAAATTTGTTTTTCATTTCCACTTGTTTGTTGATACGAATCTATACTGTTTTTTATATGTAGTCAAACATATCGATGTCATTCATTATCATCTGCAAGGGTTGCCAACTATTAGGATTCTTTGACGATCTCACAATCTGTTCCTATCTGCATTCAGTGTCTGCACTGAGATGATAAATGAAGGTATTTGATATTCGGCAAACACTGCTATGTCCAAGAGTTGGCATCCGTTGGAGAACGTCGATTATGAGTTTCTACATATATTCCGAGTGATGGCAAGCATATCTTTCTCGTCTCATAACATTTGCGAGGTGATATATAATTGACTCTGCAGCTGTTGTTTGGTAATGTGCTGCTTCCAGGATCTTTTGACAGCATGCATCATCCATATATGGTTCCTATCTAGTTTTCTATTTACCAGGGGTTTTGTTAGAGTCCAAGTGGTGCCAACATACAGAAGTACTAACATCGGTATAGCTTGAAAGAATCACTGTTAGATTTTATCAGAGGCCTGATTTTAATATGATTATTGACATTTCAACAGTAGACCTGGTTATATCTATACGTGTTTTGGCGTCGCTTATCCATTTGCCACTCTAAGTGAGGTTGACACAGATTTCATGCATTACTGTATATTTGATTAGGCCGTTAAATCCTCTAATAAAATGAAAGAAATCTTAAAATCACTGCACATAGTTGAAAATATATATGAATACAGCATCTCTTGCTTTTTTATATTTTTGCTTCTGCGTTAAACAATACATGAATATCAAATATTAATAAACATAAATAGATAAACAACCTGATTATGTAGAAGCGATTAAATTCTTGTCTTGTGGCGATCTCACTTCCTGACATAAAGAATGAGTACGCCATCTTTAGAAACTATATATATATATATATATATATATATATATATATATATATATATGTTACGTTTGTAAGTTTGAAAACTATAAAATTTGTCATGAAGTCATGCACATAGCAATCTTTGATAAAGATTGCTGTAAACAGATAAAGCAAATAATAATGTTTAAGATATTGAAGTTCTATCTGGGAAATCTTATTAGTGTTGAAACCTTATCCTGCTATAAAAACTAATGCATGCATATGTGTTTGTTTGATTGGTTGTTTTTTTGTATTTCATGGCTTATCAGTCAACCTTTGAGAGTTATGTAATGCTAAATCCAGTCAACACACACACACACACACATATATATATATATATATATATATATATATAATATGAAAGCGAATAGTTTGCTCATAAGATTTTTAAAAAAGTTTTCACACAGTTAAACGGCTTTGTTTATTGTTTGGTTTGGGTTTCTTTGTTTAAAGGCATATCACCCTCTGTAATTTATATAATGCCGACTATTCTTCTTGAAGAACAGTAGTGGTACTATTTAGTCCATAGCTGGGAGGATAAGGGGGTTCATACCATTGCCAAGAGTATTTGCCCGAAAGTGAACGTAATAGCGCGACTGGAGTACGAACTCGCTTACTACGATTCCGTTGTCAATCGCTTTAACCATTACACCACACGGGCACACCCTTTGTTTTTTGTTACACAAAACTTATAACTCTATTTAATGTCAATCATTTGTTTGCGTATAGTAAACTGGTTTCAAATATTGACATATAACGCAAATAAATTTATTTATTATTGATAATAATACCAAGTAAAAGAATTACATGTTTTTAAACACATAATTAGACGTTCACAAGACCTCATATTATCCTATTTACCCAACCCCTCAACTCAGGCAGGATATGACACAAGGTCAATTTTTTTAAGCGGAGTTTAAGCGGTTTGAATTTAGAGTTTTCCTTTTCCTAGACTAGTTGCCTCACCAAGGCTGATGAAATCAGTCTGCCCTACTATTTTACCCATAGCTGGAGGGAGAATAATTGGATTCATACCTTTCCCAAGGGTATTAGTGCTATGTGAAATGCAATCAGTCTCGTCCAGGATTTGAACTCGTGTCGCTGTGTTCATTTCCTACGACGATAACCATTACACCACGGGCACCTCCTTATTTCCTAACCCCTCCGCTCGCGTAGGTTATGACACAAGGTCAATTTTTAAAGCAGAGTTTAACAGGTTTGAATTCAGAGTTTTCCTTCTCCTAGATTAGTTGCCCCACCAAGGCTGAAGAACCAAGTTTGTCCTACTATTTACCTATAGCTAGAGGGAGAATAGTTGGATTCATACCTTTCCCAAGGGTATTAGTGCTATGTGAAATGCAATCAGTCTCGTCCAGGGTTTGAACTCGTGTCGCCCTGTTCATTTCCTACGACGATAACCATTACACCACGCGCACCTCATATTATAGGTCAGAGTTGATATGGGACTATTAACAATAAAGGATTACTTCACATTCCTTACAGCACTAAGACAGGAGTTGAACTATCTGGTGATTTAGAGTAATATCCTTGACACTTGCCGGGCAGTAATGCAGTCAGCGTATTCTACATCCCTAGCTTAAAGGACTTTCATGAGTAGTGACGAGCTCATAAGTGATGTACTTCTATAGATCCCTTCATATGACCGAGAGAAAACAGGGCGACCAGCTCGAACCTACATGCAGTACCTCTGTGTGGATACGGTGTGTAGCCCTGAGGACCTGCTGGAAGCGATGAACGATAGGGAGAGGTGGCGAGAGAGTGTCAGGAATATCCGTACTGATGACACGACAAGATGATGATGATGATTATGTGTTCTATTAAAATGGAATGAGAAGATAATCTACCTACATATTTGCAAATCTGTTTACATCTTTTTTAAATAGCAGTTTACTTTTATGAAATTCATTAACGGTTCTTTTACAAAAATATTCTGACAAATAATATGTAAATTGAAATCCAAATGCTTATCTATCTATCTATCTATCTATCGTTTAGCATACGCTGATTGTATTCCCAACATAGTAATAAGACCCCTTCAACTAGATATATCCTGGGTATGTCATGAACTGCATCTGATTTCCAGGCCCAAGTTCTGGAGCTCTAGAGAGAGAGAGAGAGAGAGAGAGAGAGAGAGAGAGAGAGAGAGAGTGGAGTCTCTGTTCAATGCCATTTCTCCCAGGTAAAATTTGACTTAGTGTGGTAGTACCTGCTAAGGTCCCATCGATGGGTTAGATTGATATGTTTAAAATTATTCGTATTCAATAGGAACGTCTACAAAAATAAATTAAGATAAAGAAAAAGAAAAAAAATCATTACGAAACAACTGCCCTAAAACGTAAATATGAACGCAGTTTCTTAGCTTCTTTACTGATAATAACCCATGACAATTTGAAAATTTATTCATTAATCAATCATATAAAGGGAAAATTTCAGTAAGTTATTTTCAAATGTTTTACTGTGAAAAAGTATTTTCTTTGCACTAAGTCTAAAATTAATTATCCTTTATTGTGAATTTGTTTTAACAAAGCACATTAATTAGGCATACACCTAGTATTTATTGTCAGCAGTTCCGTGATAATAATTACAGAACTGTTGAAAAAACTATTCAATAAATTAACCAATCAACGTGGTAATATAAATAAGTTGTTAGATTTTTTTTAATATCATAGAATAAATATTGCATTACTTGCAGTCAGTCGGTTTTTGTAATCATTATGTTGGTTTCTTTAATGTCCATTCTTTCATTGCAAACATACATTAGAGACCTTCACCTCCTTTTCATTTAATGAGGAACAAAGTTACTGAACTATATGGAGGTGCCCGTGGTGTAATGCTTATCGTCGCAGGATATGGACACGGCGACACGAGTTCAAATCCTGGACGCGGTTGATTGCATTTCACATAGCACTAATACCCTTGGGAAAGGTATGAATCCCTCCAGCTATGGTAAATAGTATGGTAAATAGTAGGGCAGACTAGGTTCTTCAGCCTTGGTGAAGCAACTAGTCTAGGAGAAGGAAAACTCGGAATTCAAACCTGTTAAACTCCGCTTATCCTGCCGGAGCGGAGGGGTTGGGTAAATATGATAGCAGTAAGAGTTATTCTTCAGTTGTTCTTGGTGATTCCGAGAAAAGGGAAAAGAAAGAGGAGGTGCCCGTGGTGTAGTCGTTATCGTCGTAGGAAATGAACACGGCGACACGAGTTCAAATCCTGGACGAGACTGATTGCATTTCACATAGCACTAATAACCTTATTCTCCCTCCAGCTATGGGTAAATAGTAGCCTTGGTGAGGCAACTAGTCTAGGAGAAGGAAAACTCTGAATTCAAACCTGTTAAACTCCGCTTAAAAATTGACCTCGTGTCATATCCTGCTCGAGCGGAGGGGTTGGGTAAATAGTAACAAAGTTACTGAACTCTTTACTCTTATAAGAGGTGAAGTGTCTGCATTGAATGTTTTGTCAAAATATTGGTTTCTGATGTTTACGGTTGAAAAACAAACAAAAAAAGCCTATATTAATAATCATCAGTAAAGTAAGTAAAGTTGTTTCCCAGAAGGCTCCTTTTTCAATAGCCACTACACCAAGGTGTAAGGGAGGGCGCTACTCCTTTCCCAGGATTGCTCCACTTTACCCTCGATACATACCTTATATTACTGAATATTAAGCTTGGAGGTATCAAGTATCATTTTTAAATTCTTTGGTATGACGCGACCTGGGATTGAACCCAGGTCTCCCTGATCATTGGCGAACACTCTACCCACTGGGACAATGAGCCGGTAGATCAATTAAAGACGGATATATAATGGATATCACATTAGTATTTTTATTCGTTTAAGGAGTAAAAAATGAAAATGAAGTCACATCAAAATATTTTAAGGAAATATAGACAAGAGAAAATCATTAAATAATATAATTATATACAGGATATATGTTTTCCCATGTCCAGTGACTGATGAGGAGAGGAAATGCCAGCCCGGTATTTGATATATATATATGGCCATTTACCTCGGTTCCAATGTTTCATTTACTGAAATTAATATCAGCTTACACATACATATTTCACAGACATGCTATTACCCCTATAGAAATCTGATCTCTATTATGAAATGAAACGTGATTTTTTTTCCCATGTAGAAAGGTTTCTGTACTAATCTTGGACGCAAACAAATCGCTTCGAGAAAAAAAGCTAAAAAAAAATTACACAGGCCTAATGAAGAGTGTGTTCGCAAATGGCTCGGGAGGCCAGGGTTCAATCCCAGGTCGAGTTATACCAAATACTCAAGGGTAAAGTGGAGCAATCCAGGGAAAGGTATAGTTCCCTACCCTACACCTCTGTGTGGTAGCTATTGAAAAGATTGCCATCGGGTCACCCTTGACAAAGGTCGCCAATTTTACTTACTTTGAAAAAAACTCTGAAAGCAACGCTCTACAAACAACATGTGACCGGCAACTTACATTCTATCGCACATACCATCAAAATAAGACGAAAAAGACCAGTGCTGGTTGTATTGTAAAATCTTATATTTATCAAGTTTACTTAGACAATGGAGAGCGTCTAAAGACTCACCAAGTATCAATAGGGAAGGATGGCTAGAGCAAAGGAAAAGGATCTATACTATTATTATGCCTAAATGATGATGATGATGAGGAGGATGATGATATTTATTGATATTATGTGTTAAAAGCGGAAACGGAATCATAACCAAAAAATCTAAAGTTTAAATGAAGAAAATATACAATGCTGACAATATTTAATGATATAATTATACAGTGAAGCCATGTTTTCCAATGTCAACAGACCTTTGGGGCAGAAAAAATCTGCTCTAGATTATGCATATATGTAGGCGTTGAGATTTAGGGAGCTGGAGCAGCTAGGGAGTAGAAGTCCCAAACACAATAAATAAGTTTTTTACGGCTTATGTAAAGTGGCAATAAATTATTCAACGTTCCTGGGAAACGCTAAGGAATCTAATAACTCCTTTCTTTTGTTAAAAAGAGGCTTTTGCTGTTTAACAGCTGTTATTCCCCAAAATAAAGTGAATGTTAATTGACTATGTCAAGCTGATCAGTAGATTACAACTAGAAAAATGTATATGAAGCTGAATGTAGTTACTGACATTTAGGAAAAGTTGTTGAGAATGTTGGAAAAAGGCAAAGTTCGTTCTAGGTAAGTCCGACATTAGGATCTGCGTTGTGTTGTCAGCAAATGAATGGCAATCGACTGATGGCTATTTGTTGCCTGGGTATGAAAACACACCAAAATCACAACTCAATTTTTTAGTGCTACCATTCTTGTCGAGGCGGCCATGGAAACAGGAAATGGACAAACGACATCTCGTTGTAGCATCTTGGTTTTTCAGAGGACTCGCTCGTCTCGGGTGTTTATGCATCAGACATTAACAGAGAGAATAAATAATGTATCACAAAATTTCTTGATACATACATAGACAATCAACTGATTTTTATGGTAAACAAAAGTATCAATATTTGTCCTAAAATGAATCTAAGAGATTAGAATGTGTCTTTAAATTTTCTGATCAATTAGGGCCTTTGAAAAACATACTGACTTCTTTTTGATCTTTGCAGATTATAGAATATGTTTTGGATGCAAGCCGTAAACAATTGAACTCTTTTATTTACTTTCTAGAATTTTAAAATCAATATAAAAATTAATTTTATAAACAATTAAAATTCTAAATGAAATTATTTACTTTGGATTCCATTTTTGAACTTCTCCAAGTTTTATGAATAAGCGAGAAAAAACTCATTTTCAAATTTTCTTAAAGTTTACGCTTTTATTAATTACTCATATTCATCTTTATCCTTTTAAATATTCAATTCCGAAGACTTTTTAAGAGTTAACATCGCTCAACTCCTTCAAAAACAAATATACATGGCGTTTCAATAAGTTTCCAGACTTTTTTTGTACAGGCATTTACAATTGACGTAGACTCTTGGAAATTCAGAATGTCATTACTATACATCTTATGAGATGACTGACCAATTTTTATGATTTCAGGTTCAAATGAACAGCTATAGCAGCAATTAGAATACACTTTACTAAAGCCTCATTGTCATAGCTGTTGAATCTGGACGTGAGGACACTTTAGTGGAACAATATGCAATAAAATTCTGTTTTAATCGTGGAAAAAAATGCCACAGAAACGTATGGAATGTGTCAGAGTGCTTTTGGAGCATCTTGCATGAATCGAAGATCAGTTTTTGAGTGGCATAAGAGATTCAAAGAAAGGCAGGGAGTCTGTGAGGGATGATGAGAGGTGTGGGAGGAGAAAGGAAGTCAATACACCAGAGTTCATTGGCCAAAGGGTTAGGGTTTGGGTTAATATGTTGAGATTTTAAGGGAGTTCAGGAAGAGATTCCGTCGGAAGAATCCGGCACACTTCAAATCGCCTCAGTGGCATTTCCACCAGGACAATGCACCAGTCCACAACTCCGTCCTTGTTACAGACTTTTTGACCAAGATGGGCATCAAGACAGTTCTTCACCCTACCTATAGTCCAGACCTTGCTCCCTATGACTTTTGGTTATTCCCTAAGCTCAGAGGCTATCGTTATGAGACAATTGAGGAGATGGAAGAGAATGTTCGAAGGTCATTGATACGCTCACACAAGATGACGTCCATGGGGCCTTCCAGGAGTTGTTGGAATGGTAGAACAAGTGTATTGCAGCCGTAGGAGATTACTTCTAAGGGGACTAGAGTTTATGTGTGTACTATCAATAAAAGTGCCCACACGAAAAAAGTCTGAAAACTTATTTAATGATCCGCGTAGATCCCTCTTACTTTTGTTGATATCTGCACTGGAATAGTCTTTCTAATATAAACATTCATTAAGTGTTGATATTTTATTGTTGAACATACAGATACACAATGAAGCCATTAATATTTTTCTCTGCACACACACACACACACACACACACACACACACACACACACACACACACACACACACACCTGAATACATTTAACACAAACAAAATAAATTGTCTAGTTTCAACAGAGCAAATCGCTATTCAAATGCCCGGGAATAGTTTCTTGTAAATATCATAATGAGGCATAATAACCAATTTTCAAATATTACTTCTTCCGATATAGAAAAGGGATTTTATAACTTTTGCTTTTCTATGAACTCTGAAGAATTTCTAGAAAAACAAATTAAAAAATCTTTTTTTCAAGTTAAAGAACTAAAATTAATGAATTCTTTTAACAACGTTTTTTCTTAAATTTTCCTTAACCCCACCTCTATATTCATCACACTCTCTCTCTCTCTCTCTCTCTCTATATATATATATATATATATATATATATATATATATATATATATATTACAACTTTTTCTAAAAAATAAAAACGCTATATAAGATACAAAATGCATTTTTAAACTCCCTACCACAAAAACTTGATCCCAACACAGTCATAGTCACCGTTGACGTAACAAGCCTATGCAGTAATATCTCCCATGAATTAGGAAAACAAGCCGTCACATTTCGGATCGATAAATACCCAGAAACATTACTCCCAAGATTTAACTAAAGATTAATCATAGAGGGTATGGAAATAATCCTTAATAATAACTCCTTCTAATTCAATAACGATACTTATATCCAGACCCGAGGAACACCTATATGATCTAAAATGGCCACCAACATACGCTATAGCATATTAAGAAGAAGATCTTTACGAAATAATAGCTAAAAAAATACGCCAACAACATAAAAAAAATTACTAATTCATGAAAAAGATATTTAGATGAGTGTTTCATATTCTGGAAATGTTCAGCTGTGACAATCAGGCTTTTGTAGGGTGTATTCCAATTCCTGCTGTAGCTGTTCATTTGAACCTGAAATCATAAAAATTGGTCAGTCATCTCATACCATGTATAGCAATACATACTGAATTATCAAGAGTCTACAACAATTTTAAGTGCCTGTACAAAAAAAGTTTGGAAACCTATTAAAGGCATCATGGAATTATTATTGGGCAGAAATAATACTATTTCTTAATGATTAATCTTTTTTATAATTTTCAAGAGTCTACGACAATTGGAAACGCCTGCACAAAAAAATTCTGGAAACTTATTGAAGGCACCACGCACATTCCTAATTACAAACTATTTCAATGGACAAGGCGATACAGAGACTTTTAGAATAAGAAAATTGTGAACCTCCTGGAAGTCTTGTAACCAGAACAAGTAATAACGTATGATATTTATTTTGCAATGCTCTTTAAGCAGAAAATATGGATTGAAAATACTGATACTCTCCTCAGGCAACGATGAAATTTTGCAGAAATTTTCTTTCTAACAATTGTTCCGTCGTCCCGCGATTATGTCTATAATAAACAGACTTTAAAACGCTGTTGAATATGCACTATCACCAGATTATTCAAAATATAACTTATACTGAGTTGTGGGGTCTAATAAGTCTGGAAAGGAATTATTTGTCCAGAAAGATCTCATTTGTCCTAAGCAAAAATTGTATTAGTCTAGGAATATAGATAAAACAAAGATATAAACAATAAACTTATAATTCATCCTAAAAAGAAATAGCGCACTCATTAACTTTTAGTGACTTCATCTGATAGATAGATAGATAGATAGATAGATAGATAGATAGATCTCTCAATTATAAATATTTACAGCACTTTGTGAAGTCATCATGATTGAAAGATGAATGACAAGCTGTAAAAATCGTTTACCTTGAATCAAATCTTCATTAATTTAAGTCTGTCCCCTTAAAATATACTAAATTAAACTTGGTTTTAATGGAATCCCTAGATTTAAGAGAATCGCGTTTATTGTATGCCAAATTTATATTTTGTGCTGTTTTTCCTGAAGAGTTTTCGCAAAATGTTATCATAATATTTGCTGGCTTTTCTCGTTCATTGAATGTTTCCTGAACCGATTTCATCCCCCTTGTAAATTCAATGACACCTTCTTAAACAAACAGGATTGTTGTTCAATTCCTTAGTAAGGGTCCTAATCAAAAGACATAGTTCATTGCATTCTTGAAATAGGCCAGAGTATGAAACAGAATTAAACGTTTACGTTTTGTTCCATTTTCTTGATGTATCAGAAACTGTGAGAAGATCATGGTACTCCCCTAAACACCAACATCATATGTTTAAATGACCGCTGTCACATGACACTCAATAGATTGTTTTCTGTGTATTATTCGTGATTAGCTTCCTTTCCATGGGAATCCTCACGGTAACTTTTAATCTATCTTTCTCTCTCTCTCTCTCTCTCTCTATATATATATATATATTTCTGCAGAGTCAGAAAAAAACTTAACCAAGGTTTCAGCTAACATCCATCTAATCATAAGTTCATCTCTTTTGGATAATTTTGTTCTATTTTCTTCACACTGTCGGATTCATTTATATTATTTACTTCCCTATATATATATATATATATATATATATATATATAGTATTATTCAGTCCAGTTAAACCGGAGTTGGGAGTAATTCTATCAGGATAAAAACATTTCAACAGTGAACATTTAAATTTTCCTGGTAAAGAGCTCAATATAACTGACATTACAGAGAAATAATTTATTTAAGAAAAAAAAAAAAAACGGTCACATTAAGATTATAAATTTATTTCCATCTTTTTTTGGGTTTTGATATAAATCAAAAGCACAAAAAAATAAAAATAACTGGATGGAAATAAATTTATAATCCTAATGTGACTGGTTTTTCTTTTTTCTTAATATATATATATATATATATATATATATATATATATATATATATAGTGTGTGCGTGTGTGTGATATGGCATGGATTGGTTCGGTTCCTCTGATTTAGTGGCGTATTGACCTTTGTGTGTTATCTATTATCAAAACTATTTTCGTAGAAACACAGTCGTTGTATTATTTAACCACAGTTGGGCGATAAGAGGTTTAATAATTTTTGTAAAATTCGATCTCGCATAAAACGTTGTCACCGTTAAGCACATTGCCAACTACACAACAGGGACTCCCCAATATATATATATATATATATATATATATATTAGGAGGCAAGGATTAAAATGTAAATAGATTTAAAAAATATCAGATACTAACAGTCAAAAATGATATATTATTAAATTTAGATTCGATAATTATTTCTTCATTATTTAATTCAGTTTTTGTAAATGATAGAAAAGGATTGAATCTAGCTGGATTAATATATTAACATGAGTTATTTCAACCTTGCTAAAGAAAGATTTAATTTATATGGAACAGTAAATACTTTCAGATGCTATTCCTATCCGGAAACATTTCAAGCTGTGTATTTTTGTGAGCGTGTGTGGATTGGACACGTCACAAGGTTAACCTCACACGCACACAAAACACACCCACCCATGTCCACACACATATACGCAAGCACACACTCACACACCCATTCACACACCCTCTCTCTCTCTCTCTCTTACACACACACACACACACACACACACACACATATATATATATATATATATATATATATATATATATATATATAAACTACATCTGCGGATCAACTATTTTGCTGTTTGGACGCAATCAATATGGGGCAGGTGATTTTTAACACGAGAGATAACCTGAAGACTGACTATTGACGAAGACTGTATATATTATTTACAATCAATAAAGTTAAATAGGGACATTTCTATACATATAAGTTTGCAAATTGATTATTTGTATTTTACTCATTCAATATAAGCCTATGTCGTATTTTATAGGTTTCTCGACAAATAAACCATCTTCCTACCCAAAGGACAATCTTCAACGATGAATTCAAGCATTGTCTGGCTTTTTTTTTTCTATCTAGTTCACATTTTTCTTGATCGAAAATTTGTTTTCGTTATCTGAAGAGACACTGCCTTATACATTACGGATCATTACACTTAATTATTATAAGCCATCTTTACAAATATATCAACCGTTAAAAGAACCTATATACACTGGTAGTAGACCGCTTCTTTTGCTTGCATGCATGCATGTATGCGTATAATTTTCTGGAGTTTAGCTTTTTTTAGCATGTAAATTTAAACGCATATAAACAAAACAATTCATGCATCCGCAAGTCATAAATATGGATTTCTCTGATATACAGAGAAGACGGAATTTTTGTTTTCCATTTTCCTTATAAAAGAAAGTGAATTACGTTCTTTGATAAACTTTGGAAATATGTAATCTATATATGCAGTATTTCTCATAATCATTTCTGCCGTTTTTGTTAGATTGACATTTATATATTTATATAGAGTGAAAGATAGACTGAGGTACAACATTAAGGAAACACTGAGACAGATATATATATATATATATATATATATATATATATATATATATATATATATATGAAAGTAAATAATGGAAAGGAATCTGAGAGTTTGGAGAAAAAACTGGAAAACAAAGTAATCAAAAGTGTGGAATTTATTATGAAGGAAAGTCAACGTTAAACGTTTCGGTTTTTGTGAAAATTTATCAAAATTAGACATCCCCATTCTAAAGTCCTAATAAAGGCTGATTAAAACCGAAAGGTTTAACGTAAGCATTCCTTCACAATAGATTATTCACCATTTATTGCTTTGTTTTTCGATTTTCACTATATATATATATATATATATAGAGAGAGAGAGAGAACACCTTCGCACGAGCAGAATACGATACAAAATCAATTTAAAATTTATCTAGACCTTTAGTTTTGCACCTTCCTGACCGGTTACCATACCAAACTTAGAGGTGCCCGTGGTGTTGTCGTTATCGCCGTAGGAAATGAACACGGCGATACGAGTTCAAATCCTGGACGAGACTGATTGCATTTCACATAGCACTAATACCCTTGGGAAAGGTATGAATCCAATTATTCTCCCTCCAGCTATGGGTAAATAGTAGGAAAGACTAGGTTCTTCAGCCATGGTTAGGCAACTAGTCTAGGAGAAGGAAAACTCTGAAGTCAAACCTGTTAAACTCCGCTTAAAAATTGACCTTGTGTCATATCCTGCCCGAGAGAAGGGGTTGGTAAATAGTACCATACCAAAGTTAAACGGCTCAGCTTGCTCCACAATAACTGGGGGGGGGTATTATTAGATTTATACCTTTACTAAAAGGATTTGTGATATTGAGAATGCAAAGAGCCTCGTCCACAATATGAACTCGGGTCGCAGGGTTTATTTCCAGCAATATTAACTTTTACAGCACTGCGCAACCAACTAAATTGTATCATTTTTTTCCTATCGCTACAATCATACAATAGGTATATATATATATATATATATATATATATATATATATATATATATATATTTATATGATGCTTCGGCCCCAAAACCATGCCTGAACCCAGAATCATCATCTGATGAAGGTTTTGTTAGAAGCAATGCTGTTGTATAAACATCAGTTATTGTATGATACCTACTATATCATCATGTCGCACTGCCAGCACGGATCTACCTGACCCTCACTTATGCGACCCGTCTCTATCGACCATTACTCCCGGGAGGTCTTCCAGGCTATATCCTGTACTGGAATAGAGCTTTTGTATGTAGGTTATAGCTGGTCACCGTGCCTTTGATCGTGCACGTGAAGGGTTCCCCTGGAGTATATCGCTTATGAATTCGTCCTTACTCCTCCAGTAGTGTCCCGTATGTCTGGTTTGTTTAACTTTGATAGTTTTCGTGATGGGTGGCAGGTGGCCGTACAACCGCAATTTTATGAGGTGTTAACTCCAGGACTTGTTCGGTACAGCTCGGAGTGTGTGTTTGTGTGTGTGTGTGTGTGTGTGTGTGTGTGTGTGTGTGTGTGCTTGTGTGTGTATGTTCGCGCGGGCGTGAGTGTGTGTGTGTATTTTAAACAGTCAATACTTTTGTATCTATCTATCTATCTATCTATCTATCTAAGATACAATTGTCATTCATGTAAATAAAATGGTTTTGATATATTGATAAAGTAGTTCCTGCTGCTGATTTATAAGAAACTTTTTTGTATCTATTCACTTATATATCTATATCTATGTATATATATGAGGAAGCTTTTTAATATATATATATATATATATATATATATATATATATATATGTGTGTGTGTGTGTGTGTGTGTGTGTGTGTGTGTGTATATATATATATATATATCTGAGAGGACCATTAAATAAGTTTCCAGACTTTTTTCGTATGGCCACCTTTATTGATAGTATACACATGAAACTCTAGTCCCCTTCGAAGTAATCTCTTCCGGCTGCAATGCACTTGTTGTACCGTTCAAACAACTTCTGGAAGGCCCCATAGATGTCTTCTTGTGTGTGAGTGTCAATGACCTTCGTCACAGCCTCTTTCATCTCCGCAATTGTCTCATAACGACACCCTCTGAGCTTAGAGAATAAGCAAAAGTCACAGGGAGCAAGGCCTGGGGTATAGGAAGGCCGAGGAACAGTCTTGATGCCCATCTTGGTCAAATAGTCTATGACAAGGATAAAGTTGTGGACTGGTGCATTGTTCTTGGTGAAATGCCACTGACCCGATTATCATATCATTTCTTTATGAAATGTTATACAATAAATTGAGAAAATGTTGAAATGCCACATTCTGTATCAAAAGGCTATGTTATATAATTGCGGAGGGATTTTTCTTATATTATCACTTTTTCGTTGGTTATATCTTGTCTTTCGGTTTAGTTAGGCTTTGAACTATTCGGCTTAATGCACGGGTAGGTGCACACAATGAGCGCAGGAGTTCACGCTTGCGCGGGGAGGATGTGACTATCACAGATGTCATAATAAAGAGCCCGGATAGGAAATCAGACTGGGGATGTGAATGACTTCTCGCCTGGAAGCGATAGACTGAGGATTATGGGTGATTTTTGAAAAACAGCTGTTAGTTGAGATTCGACACTAGACGTAGGAGTTGATTTTCGAATCTGAGCGAGGTCAGGCCAGTTGGGTCGACTAGATGCGCCGCGCGTTGTTGGGTCAGATGGAACAGACAGCATAGTAAAAATTGTGTCTCTCTCTCTCTCCTCGTGTTGAAAACCTAAAAGTCAAGAAGGTAATTAAAATTTTGTACCTGAACTAAAGAAAGTCGTCAGTATTTCGGGATTCCTATGCATGTGAACGTTTTCACATACTTTACGTAACCACATTTTAACTATGCTACAGCTAAACATATTTTCTTGTTGGTTTATTAATATGATCGTCATCATTATCACGATAGGTCGACAACATGTGTTAATTTGTATTATACGTATTATAGAATGATTTGGCAGTTTTAATACTTGTATATAGTTGTACCACTTGCCTTCTTAAAAAAAGTCGAAAAAATAAGCTAGATAGTAACTGCACGAGGCATTGTATGTGTCTTTAAACAGATTATGGGAGCAGTAATCTCCAAGAGCAACTGTTGTCCGGCCATTTACAAACCATCCAAGTAAGAAGGGTAAGCTCTGCTTTTAGGCATTGCTGGAATAACAAAGATTAACTCATAAGTGACAATGGATTCCCACACATGGACGCACAAGTGTGACGACCATCCAAAAGTTACATTTATCTGCTTTTTATCGACAGTTGGTGCTGTCTTGGTTTCTTACCTAGATCAATAGCCTATAGGGATGGATGATGAGGGATTGAAGGGGATCGATGCAGCCATCGATTCCCTTGAATCTCTCTGTCCGGAAGCCTCAATGTTAACAATAATAATGAAAGGAACTAAGTTGTTTTTTAAATGGTTTCATGCTTGTTGCACTACTCTCTTTCTGATGCCAACACTCCCAGTCATATATATATATATATATATATATATAAAACAGTTTTGGTTTTCACTAAATCCCTTTGTGGGTGTGTGTCGAACCAAATGCAATATGATAAGGAGAGTGCTCAATATCTAGAATAGAGCTATTATATAATAATAAAGAATAAATTTATATTTGATATATATATATATTTAATTCATGGAATTTAGACATATAAATATATGTATTTCAACCCTTCGGCATGAGCAAAATGCGACAAAAGAACAGTTTTAAACGGGTTTTAACAGGTTTGCATTCAAAGTTTTCCTTTTTATAGACCAGTTTTTATACCAACGATAAAATTCTCAGTCTACCCTAAAATTGATGGAGGGAGGATTATTGTATCAATAGTTTTTTCCAAGGGTATTAATACTATGTGAAATGCGAACAGCTTAGACTAGGATTTGAACCGTCATCGTCTCCATTTCCTTCAGTGGAAACCACTCCACCATTAACTCGTTCAATCGCTGGTATATATTATGTTTTATCAAAATGGTATATCTAGATAGTGCCACTATGTGACAAAACTGGTCACTACACCAGGGGCAAACTAAACATAGCTTGAAAAGAAAAAGAAAGCATGAAGAAAAAAATGGTCTTCTATGCAAGTTAGTCTCGTTGATAATTGGTTCGGTAGTTGTCATTACGATTCTCATTGGATGAATCACTCCAGGTTTATGACTATCAAATAGCTAGATCAGTGATTTCCATAAGCGAATATACCGCGTCATCAGTGTAATATAGGCGTATTATATAAGTAATCATCATCATCATCATGTCGCGCCGCCTGCGCGGATATCCCTGACCGTCTCTCGCCATTTCTCCCTATCATTCATCGCCTCCGGCAGGTCTTCAGGATTACAACCCGTGTCCTCACATAGCTGCTGTATGTAAGTTCGTGCTGGTCGTCCCACTTTTGCACATCCATGAGTGGGAGTCCACAGGAGTACATCGCTTATGAGCTCGTCCTTGCTTCTCCAGCAGTGTCCTGCGTGTCTGGTTCGTCGAACTTGTATAGTTTTTGTGATGGGGGGCAAGTGTCCGTATAGTTGGAGTCTCGTGGGGTGCTGTCGCCTGGACTTGTTTAATACTGCTCTCAACATTCTTGTGTAATTTCCGTCCAGCCTCCTCTCCAGCCGCTTCGTAAGCGTCCATGTGGTGCATCCATATAGCAGTATCGACACAACCGCTGCCTGGAAGAAACTGCGTTTCATTTTATCTGTTAGGTCCGACTTCCATATGATCGAGAGCCTATCGATAGCTGTCCATGCCTTCGTCAGTCGTGTGTCGATGTCCTTCTCGGTTGATGAGACGCTGCTTCCTAGGTAGGTGAATTTGTCGACTAGTTTCAGAGAGGCTCCGTCTAGTGTGGCAATGTTGCCTGTTTGGTTGTAACACATATATTCGGTTTTGTTTGCATTGACATGTAGGCCAATGCCAGCTGCAGCTCGTTCCAGACTATGTAGTAGTGTCTCTGCTTGATTAGGCGTATTCGCTAGTAACGCCAAGTCATCAGCGTAGTCGGCGTCCGTGATTGTTTTTGCGGGGTACCTTTTGCTTCTTCTCTTAGTCAGCTCAAAGCCATTTTCTCTGATTTTGTCGATCGAAGTCCTAAGCACATAGTCTAGACAGATGATAAAGAGGTACGGGGCTAGTGTGTCTCCTTGTAGTACTCCTGCAACAATGTCGAAGTATTCCGTGTCTCCATCTGGTGAACGTACTTTTACTTTGGTGTTTCTGTAGAGAATCATTATCGCTGCTACGGTTTCTTTTGGTAGGCCGTAAGCTAGTAGGATTTGCTCCATCTTCCCTCTGTGTATGGAATCGAAGGCCTTGGTAAAGTCGACAAATAGTAATGTCGCCTGTAAGTTTTTTGCCTGAACGCCTTCCAGGATTCTACAGATGGTCAGTATTTGTGAGGTTGTGGATCTATTTCTCCGGAAGCCATTTTGGTTTTTCCTAAGGATGTTTTCCATTTTGGGTTCTATGCGGTTTCGTAGTAGGGCATTGTAGATTTTGGCTGCTATGGATGTAAGTGTTATCCCTCGGTAGTTCTTGGCTAGTCCGAGGTCGCCTTTTTTAGGGAATGGAAGGATGCATCCCTTCGTCCATCGTTCTATCCTATTTTGACTATAGACTGCGTTGCATTGCCGGAGCAGTATATCGTCGAATTGTCTCGTCTTCCACACTTCTGGGGGGATCTCGTCTAGCCCCGCCGCTTTCCTATTTTTAATTCTTCTGAGAACCGTGTCGAGTTCTTCTTTGGTGAAAGGACCTAGTTTTACGTCTAATTGCTTACTAATAATTCTGGTGATCGGTTCATCCGTTATTTCCGGTGGGTTTCCTAGTAGATTTTTGAAATGCTGTTCCCACAGTTTTATTCTTTCTTGTTGGCTTGCAGCTTTCAATTTTGCTTTGGCTGTGCTCTTCCTTCCACTTACTTCGTTTATTGTTTGCCAGGCTATCCTGGATTGCCTATCTTCCACCGAGTCTCTAATCTTATCTATCTGATTTTGTACGTATTCTGCCTGTTCTTTTAGGTATATTCCTGTTAATTGATGTTGCGCCTTTTCTAGTTCTCGTGCATTTGTATTTGTTGGGTTCTGTTGATAGTTTTTGGAGGCAGTCTTCACAAGTGCACGTTTTTCTCTAGCCGCTAGCGTTTCCCAAGGGACTCTATATTTAGTTCTAGGTTTTGTTGGAATACACTTTTCTGCCGCCTCCAGGTGTGCTTCTACAAAATTTTCATATTCGTCATTTGGGGTGCCTATTTCTACCTTCTCTTGTAGTGCTTCGAATTTGTTTCTTAATTCTAATGCATATTTATCTCTAATATCTCTGTTGTTGAGTAGGGCCCAGTCATAGTGCTTGGTCGTCGCTTTACGTGTGGCGTTTTTTCTTAGGCTTAGTCGTACTTTGGCCGTAACTATTCGATGATCGGAGGACACACCCTCGAAGGAGGAGTATGCCTCGCAATTCATCGCACTGTTTTTCCATTTCCTGTTTATAAGGACGAAGTCTATCTGTGCTTTACTCTTATTCGCGTATGTGTAGGTCCATAATTTCCCCTCCCTTTTTTGAAAGTTTGTATTGAGGCAGGTTAATCTATTTTCTATCATGAAATCTATTAAATGCTGTCCATTCCTGTTAGACGCGTAGTGTAGGCTGTATTTGTTGTGTCTGTTTTTCCCGATTTGTGCATTCATATCTCCGCCAATGACTAGCAGGTTGTGTTTCGGAATGCTACGTACTAGGGAGGATAGATCTTCGTAGAAGGTGGCTATTTCGTTTTCTTCGCTAACATTGGTAGGGCTGTAGCAGGAGATAATTGTTGCTTTGGGGTTGCCATTAAACGTTGCGGCCATCATCCTAGGTTGTATTCTCTCAATGCTGTTCAGTGTTTTTAACGCTCTCGGTCCTAGAAGTATTCCCACCGCTCCTACCGATGCATTGACAGAGTTTTTCCATGCCGATACAGTCACCAGCATCCATCCATTTCCAGTTTCGTGATACTTGATATCTTCGGTGTGCGTGTATCGGTGCTCTTGTATGCAAATTATATCTATCTTATGTTCTACGGCTGATGCAGTTAGCTCTGATAGTTGACCTATTCTATTTAGGGTTCTCACGTTAAATGTCGCTATCTGTATTGTTTGTTTGCATTTTAGTAGTTTTTGTTTGTGTTTGAGCTCTGTAGCTGATTTTTCGAACACCGAGGCCAGGGCTCCAACCTCAGCAGGACGCGCCCCTTTTTTACCCGCGCGAAGAGCGATGCGGTTTATGGATCTGGTTTGAGTACTAGTCATGGTTATCTTTCGATGGCTGTTTTTGTTCTCATCTATAGAAGCCACTCTTATAGATGAGCAGCAGTAGTTCCCCGATCGAACTGGCAATCTTGAGCGTTAAGCCGCAAGACTCACACGTACAGCATGCTGCTTCCCAAGTGTACGCGGTAGTAATAAAAAAAAAAAAAAAAAAAAAATTCTCTTTTTTTTTTATCTTAAGTTTTAACTTAGTTAAAGTCCAGGACTGCTGGATGTTAAAATTCAAAGAAATTTTGTGGTATATTTCATGGTTATCTAGTGGTGGAGAGAGAGAGAGAGAGAGAGAGAGACAGACAGAGAGAGAGAGAGAGAGAGAAAGAAAGAGAGAGGAGGAGTCAACTCTTTTATGGCTTTCGTCTTTAGCACGTGTTAGACTACATTTGAGGTGTTTTGGATTTTTTTTTCCTTTCTTTTCAGGGGGGGGGCAATTTTGGGGGTTTTCTTTAGCAAATTTAGAAGTTCGCCTTCCAAAAGTAAAGTTTTCCGGAAAATTAAGTCGCATAAGTCTTCATTCTTCATTTAAACAACACATAATACTGCTGAGATTTAAGACATTACTATCTTAAATCAAATGTGCATTTTTAAATGAATAGTTTAGTAGAATAAATTTACTGACCTCTGTGAAAAAAACTTCTGGAAACGGAATCACTTCCAAACGTATGCATACTATTTCAACAAATGAAGGATTAAATTATTACTAATTTTAGTATTTATATTAAAGGTTCCACTCCTATATCATGGTCAACTGGTGGTGGACAGAGAGAGAGAGAGAGAGAGAGAGAGAGAGACAGAGAGAGAGAGAGAGAGAGAGAGAGAAAGAAAGAGAGAGGAGGAGTCAACTCTTTTATGGCTTTCGTCTTTAGCACGTGTTAGACTACATTTGAGGTGTTTTGGATTTTTTTTTTCCTTTCTTTTCAGGGGGGGGGGCAATTTTGGGGGTTTTCTTTAGCAAATTTAGAAGTTCGCCTTCCAAAAGTAAAGTTTTCCGGAAAATTAAGTCGCATAAGTCTTCATTCTTCATTTAAACAACACATAATACAGCTGAGATTTAAGACATTACTATCTTAAATCAAATGTGCATTTTTAAATGAATAGTTTAGTAGAATAAATTTACTGACCTCTGTGAAAAAACTTCTGGAAACGGAATCACTTCCAAACGTATGCATACTATTTCAACAAATGAAGGATTAAATTATTACTAATTTTAGTATATATATTAAAGGATCCACTCCTATATCATGGTCAACTGGTGGTGGACAGAGAGAGAGAGAGAGAGAGAGACACACACACACACAGAGAGAGAGAGAGAGAGAGAGAGAGAGAAAGAAAGAGAGAGGAGGAGTCAACTCTTTTATGGCTTTCGTCTTTAGCACGTGTTAGACTACATTTGAGGTGTTTTGGATTTTTTTTTTTTTTTTTTTTTTTATATGCTGTAATATATAGTAATCTGGGTTCCAATACCTCACTGGATGATTCATAGATGTTGATTAAAGCTAGACTAGCCTAATTTGAGTGAATATCTATTAAAATGGTAGATTTCTAATCATTCATCACGAGATTTTTCATCTATTGATCCCTGCATCTGCTTGTCTAAAGGTTTGTGGAGGTAGTATCAAACATTTTACTGAGTTCAAGAGAGCCATATTTGAAAATCCTTTCAAATAATTCAAGTAAACAGAAAAAAGTGAAAGAATTATAAAAAGGAGAAAAAAAAAAAAGATTGTACAGGAAGAAGAAAAATAAGAATTGGTTGGTAAGAAAGAAATCGAAAAAGAGGAATAAAACGAATTAACGTTACAGAAGAATGAAGCTATGTATAACAATTTAATATAAGGAGAAAAAGAAAAAGTGAAAAAGAAAAAGAAAGAGACAGTCAGTAGTGTAGTCTACGTGGTGGAAAATGACGTTTATATTTTTATATATTTCTATCATGCAAGTTTCTACACAGAATCTAAAGGACACATTCAAATTTACATAAGCTTATAACCTTAGGAAATGCACAAATATATCTATGCTTTTCCTTTCAATATGTAAATAAAATTGCTAACTAGAAGTTTTTACATTAGTATGGCAACCTGTCTAGAAGAAGGAAAACTCAGATTTCAAATCAAGTGTGTGCATCTACCCAACCCTTCCACCACGACTAGTAGGTAACATAAGGTCAAATTCTAAGCTGACAGCAGCCGGTTTGAATTCAGACTTTTCTTCTCATTGACTGGTTGTCTTAGCAAGGAAAAAAGAAACCGGTTTGCTTGGGGAGGGGGAACTAATAGATTGATTTCTTTCCTGATGATATTAGCAAGAAGTGAAAAAGAAACATCTTCGTTAAGGATTAAAACTCCGGTCATTGATTCTAATTCCTAGGACGATAACCGTATCACTAACAGCAGTTATACTCATTTTAAAATTGCTCTTGCGGAATATCTTACTCCTGTCTGAGACATTGGGTAAATACAAACATTCTGTATAGTGAGTGATGCCGCTATAGTATGTCAATTTTTCCTCATATTTTATTCCGAACAGGTAGCATATATATATATATATATATATATATATATATATATACATATATAAATCTTATTTTCATAACTTTTCTATGATTTCGGCGGTGTAACTAGGTCTAGATTATATAATTTGTGAATAAAAACATATTACAAAAACTGGTACCAATAGAAAAGAAAAGAACACATTCGTACTGCTTGAAAATAATCAAGCAGTACCACAATGCCACAATGGAGGTGCCGGTGGTGTAATTGTTATCGTCGCAGGAATTGGACACGGCGACTCGAGTTCAAATACTGGACGAGACATTGCACTTCACATAGCACTAATACCCTTGGGAAAGGTATGAATCCAATTATTCTCCCTCCAGCTATGGGTAAATAGTAGGACAGACTAGGTTCTTCAGCCTTGGTGAGGCAACTGGTCTAGGAGAAGGAAAACTCTGAATTCAAACCTGTCAAACTCCGCTTAAAAATTGACCTTGTGTCATATCCTGCCCGAGCGGAGGGGTTGGTAAATAGGACCACAATGCCGAGTCAAAAGGACAAAAAACTAACAGAATTACATAAGTATAAAGAAGAGTGAAATTAGAAAACCCTCTTTTATCAAAATTATCCTGATGATCCAGTTAGTGAAACCAAGGTATAGTACTTCAGGCTCTTAAGATCTATCTATCTATCTATCTATCTATCTATATATATATATATATAAGAATTAACGGCCTCCACTCACTTAATGCTAAGTTCTTTCAAAGAATTGAGCACTCTGGTATCTGGTAACGCAAAATGTAAACAAACGAAAGCTAATAGATAATGCGTTATAATTACCAAGTTGATGTGTTTCGTGTGTTGGCTGAGAGGTAAGATAGTACGTCTAACGTAAAGTTGGGCGAGTCCCGATCCCAGTTTGAAGCGTTCTGCGTGCCTTGCCACACTAGAGAACGAAGCAGTCTGTCTGTGGATGATATATATATATATATATATATATATATATATATATATATATAAGTTAATCTAAAATTAATGAAAGACATGAAGAAAAGCATGGGAATTAGAAAAATGAAGAAATGATTGGATACTTTCAATTTAATGATGGAAAGACCATAGTAAAATTACGAACATGATGAATTCGAACATAATAAAAAAAAAAATATCAAGGGAAATAATATATATGAAAACAATTCGATGCAACTAAGCAATATTAATTTTTGACACAAACTTGAATAAGATTGTTTCCTTATCCTTTTAACAATAACTTATTAAAGAAAAGATACATGAAATATATTGACGCAATTTCTAATCATTATCAATGTCAAACTAACAAACTCAGATGACAAAAAAACAAGGATAATATTTTTTTTATAATCATATTCCGGGTAAAATAAAATAAATGAATAAAATGAAAATTAATAAAAATATAACGAAAAAAAGAAATTGAAAACAAAACAAAACAAAACTGTAATGACTTTTTCAATATTGATTGATTTATTGTTAATAATTACCTAATTAGCTATCACTCCCGGGTTCATTACTAATGATTATTGATGTGAACGAAAGTTGGACATTCTGGGAGCCAGATATGGAGGAAGAATAAGAGAAGGTAAAAGATGAGTTTTAGTTGGGGAGGATTATGTGAAGAATATAGTCATACCAAAGACTTTAAAGATAGTACTTGATACTTACTTGTTTAACACTCAGTATTACTAGGTACGTATCAAGGGTAAAGTAGAGCAATCCAAGGAAAGGAGTAGCGCTCTCCCCTACACCTCGGTGTAGTAGCTATTGAAAAGGAAGCCTTCGGGTCGCCCCTGACTACGGTCACCAACTTTACTTACTTTATGTGAAGAATACAGATGGGGAAAACGAAGAGATGAAGAAAACGGTGAGGGTTATCAGGATTATTGCTTTACTCATAGCGAGTTTTGGACACCGTTTAAAGCTGGTTGTTTTTCACGTAAATTTTAGTAACATTAAATTTTCTCATGTCTATGCGTGCATTGAAAGTGAAAACAACCTTCTGCTTAGATTGGCTTTTTTAGGTATACTGTCGACAAATTCCCAAGCTTTCTTTTTGAAAAGACTCAATGTTTACCAAACAAGTGATGACGATGTGATCTAAGACTGTAGAATACGCTGGTTGTCATTTACTGAGGAGTGAATACGCCACTAACCTGAATCTGATTGCAAGGCTCCAGTTCTGAAAACCTACCATAAGAGCCGAAACTCTTTATTGACATTACTCCCAGGTCCACTCTGATCCAGAGTATGAATACCGGTTAATGTCCCATCGATGAATCAAATAGATTTGTCTAAAATCTTATTCGTATTTGATCGGGCCGTGTGCAGAAAATGTCTTTAAAACCAACAACCAATAAATGGTTAATATAGACCTATCTAAACCTAACGAAATTCTACACTAGTTTACAAGCTGTCAGAATCACTCACTTTCTCAATCAATCAAACATTTTATCTCTATTACCAGACTACTAATTAGGTCTTATGCCTAACTAAACTTAATAAATATGAGGGGTTTGATAAAAAAGTAGAAATTAAATAAGATATTGAAGATGAAAAATACAAACACAATCACTGCCTGAAAGTATGATGTACACAAAGAGGAAAATTGGACGTAGGAAGCTCCTGTCTAAGTTAAATATTTTCTGGAAAATTAGATAATTATAATATTTAAAACAGGAAAGAAGGGATGTATTAATTTCACAGTTGAGGCACAGCGTCTATAATTGCTTTACCTGCTTGTGGCATCAATTAAGCCATCACTAATAAAGTTAAGGTTTTTATCTTTTGTCTGCGTCAGTTTTAATTACTTCGCCATTTTTATTGTCAAAGTAGACTAAATACAGCTCCTCTTACAAGAACGTGATTATCTGATATTTAATTCATGTGTCATTGCTCTTTTTTTTTTTTTCTTACTATTATTAATTACAGAAAATTGTTCTCAATGGGCTCTTTTGATTCTACAATGTTTGCGGAGTTTTTAAAAAAATTTTTGGTGAATTGTTTTTTTTTTTCATGGTTTGAAATTAGTTTTACGACTTTTTTTTATAAAGTCCTAGCGTCGAAGTCACGACGATACAGACTTTGATGAGAGGCTTTCATCTTTCGTAGTTTACTGAATGTATTACAAAATGCAATGAAATCGAAATTATATCGCTGTAATTTGACATAAAAGGAACCTTAGAAGAGATTAACATTATCCAGTACACGCTACAGAAATAAATAAATAAATAAATAAATAAATAATGACAATACAAAGAAGTATTTAAGGAAAATTCTTTTTAAATATCTATTTTCACTAAAATTGTTTGGTAATTCTTTTGCTCGTACTATAGTGATTTATATCCTCACAGTGAACTCTCTCAACTATTGTGTCTTGGTCGAATATGTTTTGAGAATTTTCAAATTTCTTTTGGAATAAACTAGTTACCTAATCAACACAGGGTCCCGTTTATTATGCGTCTTACAGTCCCATTCACATGGGAACTAAATTTGATTTTAACAAAGTGCTGTAATTCGCTGACTAACCAATATAACTATTTTTAGAAAATGACAAGAATATTTCAAAAAGTCACGGTTGAACAAATTTTAATTAGCATTTTTTTTCAATTTATAAATAACGTAAAAATATACCTATCACCTCCGACACGAGTAGAATCTGACTCAAGATCAGTTATTAATCGGGTTACGACAGGTTTGAATTCATGGGTATTATTTTTATCAGACTGATACACAACAGGATATTTAAGGAGATTTAGACAATAAAAAGATAACATTTTTCGTTCGCATAGACGGTAATTGTGGAACTGGTTGTGGATATTTCTGTCGAAGGAGAAAATATAACATAAGAGCAAAGCTAGTGGGGAAGTTTGGGTGTACCTTGGATTGTATGTTCACTCTTTTGAAAACCTGAAACTACAAAAAAATCTTTTCAACAAATAGTTATATAAATGGGTATTTACATCTTGAATATTATTTCAGGATTTACAAATAGAAAAAAAAAAGAAACAACTAGAGCGTTAAAGATTGTATATTGCGCTAATCGCCAAGAGGAAAATCTTTCCTTGAAAATGAGCATGCCATTTCCTTCTTTTCATTAATTCATTCAATCATTCATTTGTGTTGCTTTTTTTTCTTGACAATGAAACTATATCCAAAGGATCTGGAAGTATTAACTAAACGATTCATAATTCTAAACATGGGTTTTGACAAAGGAATACTTGCAACTAAATCTAAGTAGTTCTCTGTCTTGTTAAGGGCAGAATGAGATATATAGACTACGAACGTGTACATCTCCCATTTTATGGCTACTTTATTTATATATGTGTGCATATGCACGTGTGTGTGTGTGTGTGTGTGTGTGTGTGTGTGTGTGTGTCAGTGGGGATGAATTCAGTCTGTCTATCCTAAACGAGCAGGATGTGACTCAAGGTCAATTTTTGTGGGGTATACTTGATTTGAATTCAGAATTTTATTTTTATATCGATTAACGACCAAAGTTAAAGAGTGCAGTCTGACCTACTGTTTACCAGACCTAGATTAAAACAGGTGTATTCATACCTTATCCTAAAGCTATGGTGTGAAGTAAAATGCAATCAGGATGAGTTTCTGTACCTCTATTTGAGATTACCAGATTTTTTTTTCTTGATTAAAAGAGACTGACAATGTATTCAGCTTTCACTGTTTCATTCGTTCCTCATTCTTTCTTTTTTTTTCTTTTCATTCTCCCTACTCTCCCTCTCTCTTTCTCTTTCTCTTTCTCTCTCTCTCTCTCTCTCTATCTATCTATCTCTTTCTCTTACTCTCTTATTCCTTCATCTTTTTAGAGAGTTCTTGCGCCATAATGCCGATAGTGGTGGATTGAAGCCTTGATGTAAGCAAGTTCGAACTCCAGTCGTGCTACTAGGCTCACCTTCAGATTAATACCATTCGGAAATGTATTGAACCCCTTCTTCTACCCACACTAAATATGAGTTAAATTGAATCTCTGCTGCTCTTCAACAATAATGATTTTAGCATTAAATAATTCATGAATTTTGATATGCCATTAAACCAAGAAAACTATCCAATCTTGCTCTTTTTCTACATTCTCTCCTTTTCTTTTAATCTTCTTTCATCTTCTTTTCGTTCCCTTTTTATTCTTCCCTATTTACGAGGATCTTTAAATAAGTTTCCAGACTTTTTTTCCGTATGGGCACTTTTATTGATAGTACACACTTGAAACTCTAGTCCCCTTCGAAGTAATCTCCTCTGGATGCAATGCACTTGTTGTACAGTTCCAACAACTTCTGGAAGGACCCATGGGAGTCCTCTTGTGTGAGCGTGTCAATGACTTTCGTCACAGCCTCTTTCATCTCCTCATTTGTCTCATAACGACAGCCTCTGAGCTTAGGGAATAACCAAAAGTCACTGGGAACAAGGTCTGGACAATTGGGAGGATGCCCATCTTGTTCTCCAGAGATGTTTCTGATGGAAACTGCACAATTTAAATGAATCTTTTTTCGTATGGGTACTTTTATTGATAGTACACACATGAAACTCTAGTCCCTTCGAAGTAATCTCCTCCGGATGCAATGCAATTGTTGTACCGTTTCAACAACTTCTGTTGAGATATTGATTTCTGGTTTTCAATCTTTTTCTATGCGGTTTTAACCTGTCCGAAAATGAGTTGTTTCTGAAATGAAATTTCCGCCCTCGTCGAGAATGTGATCTAGGGACTCCATTTGGAGTCATTTTTAAACGTTAGCCCACGAGCAAAGAGTAATGTATGCTGAATCCTTCCAGCATCATAATGATCTCACACAGAAATATCACATACTTGAAGTTATAAGCATAAATGATCTTCTTACAATCTGCATCGTCCTAGATTTGAACTCCGGTCACCGGACAATGTCCTCCGACGATAACGATTAAGTCACGACGTACAACATATGAATTTGTACACAAACAAGAAACTGATGATTAAAGTTAAGATACCGTCGAAAGTTCACTAATAAATAGACGTGAATTTTAATGTTCATTTTAAAAACAGACGTATCAGATTCAAGTGGAAGATTGTAATGGCACAAATTAATGAATCAATCGATCAATAAGTCATTACGTACATTCTTTTGAATGCTACAAAGTTCATTCTTCGGTAGTTCCTGTTTTTCGAATACTTAACACTTCAGGAACTATCTTAAGAAGCACTGCAAATCACATAGCTAAGATTTCTCCGACGAAATGGAACGAAGAATCTTAGCAACTTGTTTGAGTCAGGCGATTGTAGAAGAAACATAATTACTTTTACAACCTTTATTAGTTTTAAATTTGCATTGTGTATCCGAAGAATACGATATTCTTTCTGACAAATATATTTGTATGTTTACAACTAACCAAAAGAATAGAAATTCATTGACAACAGAAAGATCACAAGCAGCTATCAGAAGTTTTATTACGCCAACAAAATAAAAATACAACACAGATTAAAGACTGGAATAACAATTATCTCGTAAAGGAAATAATAAACGACAAAAGAACCTTCAACATCACAGAATCAAATGTGTTAGATTTTAATCGGTTAAATTGCTTGTCAAAATAAAGTGGACTTTAAAACCAAAAATCCTTTTGATTTTGGTTTAAACCGTAATGTTATATCTAAGATCAAATCGTATTTGTATCATCCATTCATTTGAACAATGTGTAAACGTAGATAATGGCAAGACTCAGGATATTTGGCCCCAGAGAAAAATGACTTGCGGTTAGCATACAAGTTTTCAAAGCAGTCTCTTGTTTGTGGCTAATTTAATTTTTCGTGGTGTAACGGTGGTCGTCTTAGGAAATGGAAACGATGGGCCGTGTTCAAATCCTAAACGAGATAATTTGCTTTTCACGTAGCTTTTCAAGCCTTTGGAAAAGTAGCATCCAAAACTTTTTAGTCATGAGTAAATAGCTATGTTGACGAGACATATTAACCGTGATATGGCTGCCGGCTGAAGAGATGCGGCATTCCTGTTTTTTTGTCGCATCTTGCCAATGGTGGAGTGGTTGGTAAATACATACATAATTGCTCACAGAGGGTAAGGTTATATTGTTGAATTTGAATTGTGTTTATAATGACACACCGAAAGAAAGAAAGAAAGAAATAAAACTGTAAAAGAAAGAAAAGCATACAAGCACAGAGAAAGAGAGAAAGAGAGAGAGAGAGGGGGGGCGTGATGGCTACCGTATTGGACTGCCAAATTTTGGAATACAAGTTTGCACGCCGTTCACTTTCGGACTAAAACCAAAGAAAAGGTATTAAGCTCCTTGATACGCTAGCCACGGTTTAAGTAATGTTATTACTGTTATTCTACAAGGATAGTTTTGGCAGTAGATAACCCACAGAAATTGATATCCAATTAAGAAGGAATAAGGAACACACGGACATGCAAAAATACACACACACACACACACACATATATTTATATATATATATATATATATATATATATATATATATATATATATATGTATGTATGTATGTATTTACGTATGTGTGTGTGTTCTGTTATGCTTCTTATTGACAGGTAATTGATGTTTTCAGCCCATCATGCATTTCACGCTCTTTTTTATGCTTGCTCAAATTCACTTAAGAATGTCATTTTCCAATTGCCGTGTAAGTCTTCCGAGAGGTCGTTTCCGGACGTTCGGATACCACACGACAAGTGCACAGATGCACCTGTTCCGAGTGAATCTTCAGACATTTCCGGCTCAACAAAACTTCTGTTTTAGGCACTCTGCTTTCCAGACCTTCATTCCTCTCATCTTCCTATAACTCTTTCTTCGGATGTTCTAACGCAACGATATTTCTTGCATGGGTCTTTCCTTAACCCTCTGTGCCGTAACCAGCTCATAAACTTCCTTCCTTGTATTAGCTCATGCTTATATATATATATATATATATATATATATATATATATATATATATATATATATATATGTGTGTGTGTGTGTGTGTGTGTTGATACGACTGAATGAGAATGAATAATTCCCTACCATGTGAACATTTAATTTTTATCTGGAAATTTTATTTCAGTCTGTTTAATGTTCTGTCTGTGTTATTAAAAATCACCACCGAACTAATTGGAGTACCGATGAATCAGATTTTGAGGAAAACGTATATTCATGTCGTATATTCATGTCGACAACATACTGTTTCATTGCTTGACAAGAGACTTACTGATGGGTCTTTTCTACTTATATGATATCTTAAATAAACATGTTTACTTATATGGAAGCATTATCCTGCTTGGTTGTAATAATTTCCTATTTTGTACGTTTACTTAGTTTCTGTGTTCGAGTTCATGTTAAAGGGTATCAATTTAGATGCTGATTTTAATGGTATGGATAATCGTGACACAACTTATAGTGTAAAATATTCAAGTTCGGAATTCTTTCACATGGCTCGCTGTCTGCCGGAACGGTTGTAGGCAAATGTCGAAGTAAATCCAAATTTTTGAGTGGCCGATGAACACTGAGTTCGATTCGTTAGCATGGCATTATAGTGGCTTATTATAAGTGAACTAATGCTGTTTGCAGTTTTGCTTTCGTTTGCCAGCTTGTCTCACAGACCAGTTGATTATTCTAATGACACCGAATTTCGCCGAGTTCTCTCTTTTTGTGACGTAGAGCCAGACATGGTTAAGTAAATAAGTATACGGCTAGATTTAAGTGTATAATAATAGCAGCATTATAATTAATTAGAATTTAAAAAAAAAACATGCTATATAAATGTCGTAAATTCAAGAGTGTTACCCAGGCACGTCCTGCAATTTCCTAATATGCTTATTTTATAAAAGGTATTTTTTTTCAAAAAATTTAATATTAAGTGAGGCATATATGATATCTTGAAAAAAAGATTGAGATTATTTAATAAACTTATAACTTGACCAATTCTCGTTCAAATTAACTTTACTTTTGATATGTGTCAAAAACAAAGACCTAAACATTTCATGTTTAATGCCAGGACGCCTTGCTCTTTTATGAGGATTGACATTTATATACATGAAAAATAAATAAATAAGCAAAAAGATGAATAAAATATTAAGAATACGGTATTAGGCTATTTTTAAACATGTTAAGATTTGGGATCATTAGCTCTAATTATTGGATATCGAAATTATGTAACATTTTTTCTTCATATAGCGTAATGTTTATCGTTTTATGAAATGGGTACAGCCGCCCGAGTTTAAATACTGGACGAGGAGGTATGCATTTCATTTAGCGAAATTATTCATAAGGAAAGTAAGCATCCTATTATCCTCACGACAACTGAAGGTAAATTGTTGAGCTAATTGGGCTTTTTCACCTTTCTATGGGGAAAAACCCTCCGGATTCAAACCTGTAACAATCCGCCTAAAAAATAAACTTACGATGTCACATCCACCTGATGTGGAGCAGTCAGTAAATACATACAACATATATTCTGAAATACCCAGTACTTTCAGGTAGTGATTGTACTTTTTCGGTTTGGTTTCTTTGTATAATTGCTTATCAATCTTCATGTGTTATTTAATACCAAGCCCTGTCGGCTGGGGCTGTAGAATACCCCGAATGCATCTCTACAGAGGGGTAAGACCCCACCACAACAAGTGTACTGAAGAGAATATTAAACAATCTGATGGTGAGTCTCCATCTTGGGCGAATGCGAAGTACCCCTTCATTGCCATCGCTCCCAGATCCACTCTGGCCCAGAGTGGTAAAACCTTATATGGTTAGGAGGTGCCCGTGGTGTAATTGTTATCGTCGTAGGAAATGAACACGGCGACACGAGTTCAAATCCTGAACGAGACTGATTGCATTTCACATAGATCTAATACCCTTGGGAAAGGTATGAATCCAATTATTCTCCCTCCTGCTATGGGTAAATAGTAGGACAGACTAGGTTCTTCAGCCTTGGTGAGGCAACTAGTCTAGGAGAAGAAAAACTCTGAATTCAAACCTGTTAAACTCCGCTTAAAAATAGACCTTGTGTCATATCCTGCCCGAGCGGAGGGGTTGGTAAATAGGATATGGTCCTATTGGTCAAAGAGAAGTGTTTGATATTTGAAAACACATGGCTTCCGTTAAATTTACTTGTTAGACATAGAACCCTCTGCTCATTTAATTGTGTATAAGTAAATGACTGATATTTAATTCAGTTGTTACTGATACATCGATATACTTGGAACCAGTTAACTTCGTTGAAATGCTAAATTGAATTGCTTGATCTGTTTGATCATTTAATCGTGTCTATTTACAAAATGTATTAACAAATCATACATTAAAAATATATGTAAAAATATGATTTGTGATTAAATAACCAACAATGGTGGTTATGCCATAAAACTCAAACAAACAAACAAACATTAAATGTTAAAGCCATTTTTTTTTCGAAGAAGAGTACGGTTACTATTTTTCCATAGAAAATGCATAAGGCAATTCGTACTTTTCCCAAGTATATTAATCTAAAAGTAAAAGTATTACTGCAACTGCATTTAGAACTCTTTACTGTCATGTCACAGACCAGGACGTTAGCCACTACGACACGAAGACTTACTCTTTATTTTTTTTATATGTTTAGTTTTTTACAAAGCATTATTATTTATACTGTAATAGAGAGAGGATTATTATATTGCTTTAAGTTCTGAGACTTACCAAAATTAACCACAAGGATTTCAGTTACTAGATTCAAAAACTGATGCACAGGAGATTTTTTCAGAAAAAAATATCTAACAGAAAGGTCATAGTCTTTTTCAGAGAGGAGGTACATCAATAACAAATAAATGTAACCCTGACTTTAAAATGAAGACGTGTGACGTTCATTTATCTTTATTTTTCTTTGAAAAGTTTTAGAAAAAATTTGAATCTACGGCTTTCGAGTAAATGATTACAACTACGCTCGATTTTTTTGTTGTCAACGAATTACGAAATTTTCGACAATCTTGTCTGATACTCACGATCGGCGTTCTGAGAATCACTTTGTCCTTGTCTACGACGACTTCGACTTCATTCGTTGTCTTCACCTATTTAGCACTGGTATGCTCTTCTGCGACTTCCTTTATGATTCCCTAATAATCAAATCGCTATGACAGCACGAAATTCACTGGTTCCTTCTTACCATTCTTTCCTATCATCCCTCCTTTCTTGTAGGTCATCTAGACTGCAAAATCATTATGAATTACTGATAACATATATATTTTAATATAAACCATGTGATTAATACGAATATGCCATATTTTGAACAATATATGTAATCAATACTAGTGTCCACTTCATTTGCGAGTAATGTTGCTTGAGTTTTTTTGCTATCAACTCTCCAAAGGTTTCGGTTTTTGTTTGTCTGTTTAATGGCATATCAAATTGTTTTATTTCATGCCAAAACATGTTTGTAGAAAACCCTTAGTCTTACTATTATTCCTGTTGCTGGGCGATAAGGGTTTAATACCTTTTAAAAAGTAATACGGCAAATGTAAACGGATTTTTGCGAACGAAGATTGGACGAGCTGATTCAATCCAGCTCATTAACTACATCATTAATGGGCTTCCTTCACTCCTCCGTAAGTTCTCTTTTGGTTAATTCTTAATGGCATATAAACCATGGGTGTTATTTAATGCCAAATTTTGATTTTTTTAAGAATTTTCATATATATATATATATATATATATATATATAACAATGTTATATGCTGTTTTGAACAAATCATAGAAGCAACAGTTGAAAAAACGGAAGCTTTACGGCCACTTACCTCCTATCTCAAAAACCATCCAAGTAAGACGATCAGGACATGCGGGACACAGCCGGAGAAGAAAAGACGAAATCAGTGACGTTCATCTATGGACTGTTACACGTGAACGCGCCATCGTTAGCGGTCCAGCAAATACTTACATTAGCGATGTGAGGAAATAAGCTGTAGTTTGAGGGAGTATCTAGGATAGATTGACGGATGAAGAGAGAGACTTAGGGAAACACGTGCTCTTGGCATAAATAATCAAAATTTATCATCATCATCATGACGTGCCACAGGCACGGATATCCCTGGCCCTCTCTCGCCATTTCTCCCTATTGTTCATTGCGACTGGCAACTCTTCAGGGCTACATCCCGTATCCTCACATAATGCTGCTCTATGTATGTTCTAGCTAGTCGTCCTGCTTTTGCTCGGCCATGTGAGAGGGTCCATAGGATTTCATCCTTTATGAGCTCGCCCCTACTTCTCCAGCAGTGTCCTGCATGTCTGGTTCGTCTGACTTGGATAGTTTTCGTGATGGGAGGTTGGTGGCCGTATAGTTGGTGCTTTGTAGGGTGTTGCCGCCAGGACTTGTTCAAGATTGCTCGCAACATTCTTGTGTAATTGCCGTCTAGCTTCTTCTCCAGCCGTTTTGTTTGCGTCCAAGTAGTGCATCCATGCAGCAGTATCGACACGACCGCTGCCAGGAAAAAACTGCTTTTCATTTTATCGGTCAGGTCTGATTTCCATATGATCGATAGCCTATCGATAGCTGTCCATGCCTTCGTTAGCCATGTGTCGATGTCTTTTTCGTTTGATGAGTCACTGCTTCCTAGGTAGGTGAATCTCTCTCTCTCTCTCTCTATATATATATATATATATATATATATATATATATTTGTTGAATTTGTGAACGAATAGTTCGCAGGTAAACATTTTTGTTTTTGAATGAATTAAGAATTTCCTAAGAAATGTTCGAGGTAATATGTCATTTTAATATCCCAAATTTATTTATGTGTGTGTAATTTAATTTTACCAATGAGAATGTGAAAACAGATTTAAGTTAAATTTATTTGTATATTATCATAGAAAACAAAACCACCTTCATTTTCTACACCTGCGGCGTAACAAACCTAAGAAACTTTTTGCTTGTTAAGCGAAGGATTTTCTCAACATCCACCTCACATATTAGCATCTACAGATTTTCATTTGTTTCGATACCATCAATATTTCAAGAGTGGTAGAACATTCAGAAATAAATTAGCTGAAAATCCCAAAATATTTAAACCTGGAATGAAAAATAATCTGCTAAATAAAGGTTTTTACATTTTTATGATAATTAATTAAATTTAACGAACATTTGTTTATATTTTCTTTTAAATAAAGCGTAATCATTTTCCAAGCGCAATAATGAATAATAATGCCGTGAACTTCGTATCTTTTCATCATCATTAAAGCATATCGGCAGCATGGATTTATTTGTAACTCTTTCGACATCCGTCCCTTTCGGCCATCACATATGGGTAAGTCTCTCAACGGTTCATCTGAGCTCATCGATTAAATTTTTTCTGACCTAATCAAGACTAGTGTGTCCGTGTGTTGGATTCCATAGGAGAATGTTACTTATGAGTTCGTTCTTCCTTATCCAGCAATGCTCAAAATGCCTTGCTCGCCTTTCTTGGATGGTTTACGAGATGAGAAGTAAAAGGCTGTGCAGTTGCAGCTTGTTTTTTTTGTGGGGGAGGTCGATGTTTCCAGGATATATTCAAAACAGTACACAGCATGCTTGTGTAGTCCCCATCTAGCATTTTCCTTAGCATTTCTTAGAGCCAAAGAGGTGCAACCGTACAGCGTTCCTGACACGGCTGTAACGTTGAATAATTTCCGTTTTCTTTTTATTTCAGAAAGAATAAAATTGTATATAGACAATAAAAATGACAATGGCAATCGATCCAACAAATTATATATATCTTTAAACATATCTGTTTGACCAATTTATGTGGCCTAAAAAGGTATTCCACTCCAGGTCACAGAAGACTTAGTAGTTAAGGCAATAAAGTGATACTCCTCGTTCACTAAATCTCCAGATCAAATTCAGGTTTATGTCGTACACATGGGCTTTTTGTGTGGGGAGTCTTACTTCTCTTCATATCCAATGCATATTAAGCAACAGTGACAAGGTTATTTAAAGGTTGACATAAATATAATGGGTACATTTTATTATATAACTAAAAGCCATGTATTGCATCAGAATAAGCATATACATATTTTTCTACGTGGTGTATTCAATAGTTTTTCAGATTTTTTTTTTTTTTTTGTAGTGGCATTTAGAATTGTTGTAGACTCTTGAACATTCAGTATGTTATTGCTATATATGTTATGAGATGACTGACCACTTTTTATGATATAAAAATCAAATGAACAGCGACAGCAGCAATTGGAATACACCCTACTAAAGCCTGATTCTCACAGCTAGTGAATTTCAAAAATGCAATCTGACATTTTAGAAGAACGATTTGCAATAAAATTCTGTTTTAAACTTTGAAAAATGCAACAAAAACGAATGGAATTCTTCAGACTGCTTTTTGACAATCTTGCATGAATCGAGCATCAGTTTTTGAGTGGCATAAGAGATTCAAGAAAGGCAGGGCGTCTGTGAAGGATGATGAGAGGTATGGAAGAAGTAAGGAAGTCAATACACCAGAGTTGATTGGCCAAAGGCTTAGGGTTAGAGTTAATATGTTGAGGTTTTAAGTGAGAGATTCCTAGGGAAGAGGCCAACACACTTCTAATCGGGTCAGTTGCATTTCTACCATGACAATACACTAGTCCTTGTCACAGACTATTTTACAAAAATGGGCACCAAGACAGTTCCTCAGCCTCCCTATAGTCAAGACCTTGCTCCCTGTGACATTTGGTTATTCCCAAGCTCAGAGGGTGTCGTTATGAGACAACTGAGGAGATGAAAGAGGCTGTGACAAAGGTCGTTGACACGCTCACACAAGAGGACTTCCATGGGGCCTTCCAGAAGTTGTTGGAACGGTACAACAAGTGCATTGCAGCTGGAGGCGATTACTTCGAAGTGGACTAGAGTTTCATGTGTGTACTTTCAATAAAAGTGCCCTTACGAAAAAAGTCTGGAAACTTATTTAATTGTCCTCGTAAATATTGGTGAAATAATTGAATCCATATGGAATTTAAAACGAATTCCCACAATTTAACTAACTTCCTATTAGATCCCTAAAAGTCATAAGAGTATGGATTATCATATTCAATATAAGAACCGTATATAATGCGTGTATGAATATTCAATCAACAATTAATCAGGAGCCTGTTCAAAGCACAAAAGTGGAACTCCCAACGTTAAAAACATTTTCCATAGACATGGTTAAATATGTACATATTTTTTCACATTAAAGTTTCTTTCATTCCTTATGTTTTTCTTTTATTCTTTCTTTCTTCTCGTTTTCGCTTACTTGCTTTCTTCTACTTTTTCTTTCCCTCTTTCTTTCCTTCTGTTCACTTCCTTTTTTTTTTTTTTTTTTTCGTATGTTTGCTTACTTTCATTTTTTCTTACTTTGATTCTTGCAATCTATACGCACTTTCTTTCACGTTATATTTTCTTTTTTTTCTTTCTTTCTTCTTTTCTCTATATTTCCTATTTCTTTCATTGTTTCCTTTTCTTCACGTGTTCATCTATTTTTCTATTACTCACGTTCTTTCTTTCTTTCTTTCTTTCTATTTCTTTCTTTCTTTCATTCATTCTTTTTCTCTCTTTCTTTCTTCCTTTCTTTCTTTCTTTCTTTCTTTCTTTTTCGTTTTGTTTTTGCTTTCGTTTATTCTTCATTTATTTCACCATCTGCATTCGATTTTTCTTTACGTCTTTCTTTCATTATTCATTTTCTCCCATTTTATTTTTCTTTCTTTCTTTCTTTCTTTCTTTCTTTCTTTCTTTCTTTCTTTCTTCTAAGGTTTTCCTTCTGTTTATCTTTCTCACACACTTGATTTTCTTTCTTTTTTCTTGCAGTTTTAGATTTATTTAATCCTTTCGGGATTTTTATTTCTTTCCATACTTCTTTCTTTGTTAATTTTATTATTTCTGTTATTTTTTATCTATTATTAATTTGAGATTTCAACCAGTTGCGATATTCAGCATAACTGGTATGTTGTGGCAAACAACAACAACAACAACAGTATATATATATATATATATAATGTGCACACACACACACACGTATATATATATATATATATATATATATATATATATATATATATATACCTTTAAGAAAAACCAAAAACGGTCACATTTTTTCTTAGAGAATTATGACTATGTGATGTCAGTAACATTGAGCTTTTACCAGGAAAATTTAAATGTTCATAGTAGAATTATTTTTGTCCTGACGGAATTATTCACGACTCCGGTTTAACTCGACTGTATATATATATATATATATATATATATATATATATATATATATATGTGTGTGTGTGTGTGTGTGTGTGTGTGTGTATTGTTGAAATAAATCCCGTCAATATTTAGAGATGTTCCCTGTTGATTTAATTTATCTTGGTTTTATTCTCAGGTTAAACATGATTCACAAAGAAAGTTTAATATAAGGAGAGAAATACTAGATAAAGAGGTACTTTGCATTGAATATTTTTTCTGCATTTGACATTTAGATTAACCCTTGTAATCTAACGAATAATGAGGAGTTTATATACGGCTTCTAATATCTTTCGTAATCATGGTGGAGGTAGTCTGCGCAATGTAACAAATAGATTTCATATTTTGTTTCAATCGTAATATCTTAAATAATAATTAGTGGAGAGTGGTTTTTCTCAGCCACAAATTTTCCTCACAATCAATGGGGCATGTCAGATACCGGAATTTATTAACGCTTTCTTGCTAGAAAGCAGAGACCAGGGATATATGTGAATGGATTATTATACTACTGATAACAGAGAAGAAATTGCCTCAGGTGTTATTTGTTATCTTTATGTGTTTCTCTTTCAATGAATGTTACGCTAACATATTAACCCGAACTTGCAACAACGACAACAACAGCCATTGAACAACGCTATATATTGAATTACCATGACCAGAAAATCCGGAGAACACTTTCGCGCAATATAGGTAATCACTGGACAGCTGTTTCGAGGTTATTAGGTCTCATCGGCAGTGTGTACCCCGACTGGAGATCAAACTAGTGACCACAGGGTGCATTTCTGTGACCCTATCACTGAGTCACCCATCCACATCGCACACAAGTGACGCCAAATCAACTACTCATGGTTCGCATGTGTTCACCAGATTTTCGGACCGTGGTAATTCAATTTACGATATAATTACTCTACTGAAAGATTTAACTTTACAACACTATATATATATATATATATATATATATATATATATATATGTGTGTGTGTGTGTGTATATATATATATATATATATATATATATATATATATATCCGTCCCTCTTCTAATCAATTGAGTACTCTAGTATCCGATAAGACAAAATGTAAACAAATGAAAACTAATAGATGATGCGTTATAATTCCCAAGCTGATGTATGTCATCTGCGGTTGCGTGGTAAGATACTATGTCTAACAAAGTTGGGGTGTTTCTGTCTCAGCTTAAAGCGTTCTGCGTGTCTACCCAAACTGAAGTGTTGTGATACAACGAAACAGTCTGTCTGCTGATGACAATATATATATATATGGAAATTTCTCTAGATGTAGGGGCTAACGAGTGTAGCAGCGACCTCTAAGCCAGTTTGAACTCGAGTCGCGCTATTACCTTCACTTCAGGTTGTATAACATTGGAAAAAATATGAAATCACTAATTTTTCCCAACTCTGTGTTAACTAGTTCGATTAGTATCCTTCAACAAGATGGCTTTGACGTTAAAAAAGCCGAGAGGTTCGATATGACATTCAACAATGAAACCTAATATCAAACTTTCTCTCTCAATCTCCCTCTTTGTCCACATTTATATATATATATATATATATATATATATTAAGGCATTTTATATTACAGACGATGGAACAGTGTTTGTTTATTATTCTTAATTGTAATTTTTCAAGCCTTCTTTTTATTTTTCTTGTGGCGGGATTAAAATGATTAAGAAATTGTCCCATATCTTTTAAACAAGCGTTTTCGACCATAATTTTGGTCGTCATCAGGGGGTGTAAAGTTTGAATTGACAGTTTAGTTTGAGTTCTATTGTTTTGATTATTTGTGGTGTTTTTATTCTAAAGTGGTCAATTGGAAAGTTTTCAGCGTTTTTTTTTTTAACTTTCAGTTGGAAAGGTTTGATTATATATACTGTTGGATTAGTTATCTTTTTGGATTGGCGGTTTCACTAATTACAAATGGTCAATATGTTGGTACCTGTGTTAAATGCTATTTTCTCTATTCTTTTATATTTATACTTATTGCTCCAAGGATTTGTAATGTTTTTATTTTTATTTTTATTTCTATACATAAATATTTTATCTGTGAGAATATTCCTTACTTCGGAAGATGTAAGTTGGTCAGTGCTATTATTGCATTTTATTATTAAATGTTGTCTTATGGCATTATTTTCAAATGATGTTAAATGAGACGATGAGAGAGTGTTGTAGTTGTATAACGAATGTAGATAATATTTTTTTTTTTTTTTTTTTTTTTTTTTTTTTTGGAAAGCACTCTCGAAATGGACAGATTTTCATTTGTTCAGAAAATTTTAAGAATGGCGCAAATTCGGAAAAATGTTTCAAACGGACTTTCCAATTTTTTGGATAAAAACCTGAGATTTGTTGAACCTGAAATTTAAAATTTGCGTTCCCATTGTGCTGCATTTGTTGAAAACTAGTATGTAGATAAATTTAAATGAGATATTTTTCCATCTTCTCTCATCAGAGCAGCTGTTGGCCGATCATCAGCAATTTGCAGACACTGGATGCCGTCAAGACTACTTGCCAAGAACGATGGCCGATAAGAGCGGATGACGAGATCGAGTCAAAGTAATCTGTTCCGTTGTCACACTTTCATGATGGTGATGATGAAGACGATATAACTGGTAATTCTGGATCGATAAAGTCATTATCATAATCATCACTATGTCACGCTGTCAGCACGGATCTCCCTTCACCTCTCTCGCCACCCGTCTCTATTGTCCATCGCTCCCAGTAGGTCTTCCAGACTATGTCCTGTATCGGCACAGAGCAATTGTATCTTCAGCCAAGTGTCTTATCTTATTGATTTGATTTTGTATTTATTTTGTTTGTTTCTTTTGTGTCGCCTTAAGTTTCTGAGCATTGATATTGCTATGCTTCCTGCTATTGCATAGTGTAATGGTTTTTGCGTCAGCACGCCTTTTTCTAACCGCTAATGTCTCCCATGGGTCTCCAGGTTTTACTCTTTATCTAGTTGGTGTGCATTCTGCAAGCTCTTTGTTTAGTTGGAAATCCATTGTTTTGAACTAGTTAAAATTTGCTTCACATGAATGATTGTTAGGTTGTTATAATATGCAGTTTTATAAAATCAACCTAAAATCTTTTTTTTTCGTTGGAAAATAAAAACGTGAGGGAAACATTAAATATTACACCATACTTTTTATAGAGCATATCAACCATTTAAAGGAAAAGTAAAATCTTTAAAAGTAAGTTTTTTACGCGTAAATCTTTACTTGGTAAGTAATTTCCTTCTTCTTCTCTTTAAAACATACTAGAAAACTTTTTGTCCACGAAAACGTTTCCTCCTGACGATTACCTAAGCTTGAAACTACAGAAAAGAAGCAAAATTTGGAATATTCTTGTATAATAAACGACTCTATCATAAAACAAAATTACTTTTGATTTTAAGAAATAAACAATATAATGAGAAGGTGGACATAAAACAGTAAATTTACTCAATAGGGCAGCCAATTTTGTCAATTATTATATCAACACACTTTCAAACAAATGTGCATGGCTTTAAAATAAATTATTCATACATTTCACTCCACTTCTCCTAAATAACAATTTAAAGTTACATTTGTTTTGTTTTCTAAAATGTCCATTATAGCGTCATCAAGGGGGTTATGGTCTGAGCTTTATGGAGGGCATTAGGAAACTCCAATAACTTCGGGATTTTTTTAGCTTAGTGTCATAGATTCTTTGTTATTTCTTTTCTTGCTCACACATATTGGGCGAATTCTAATGAAAATATGCTTAAATAATTGAGACAATCAGAAAAGTTGGATTTACTGCGTTCTTTTTTCAAAATTTAGATTAATCAGATTAATATATATATATATATATATATATATATATATATATATATATATATCATCATCATCATCATATCGCGCTGGTATATCCCTGACCCTCTCTCGCCACTCTTCCCTATCGTTCATCGTCCTCGGCAGGTCATCAGGACAATATCCCGTATCCTCACATAGCTGCTGAATGTATGTTCGAAATGTATGTATATATATATATATATAAACGCACACAAACACACACACACACACAAACACTTACACACACACACATATATATATATATATATATATATATATATATATATGAGTATTCTTATTCTCAAAATGTTCGGAACTCATTTTAGATACTGGGGAAGGGGAATTTAGACAAATTTTTAGCTCAATTTAATTACATATATGTATATATACATATATATATATGCCCATATATATTTGTGTGTATTTATGAATATGTTTCTGTATATATATATATATATATACATATAATCACCAGTATAACTAATGTATCAAACTAATGCAAATGTCTATATTTAAGAATGAACTAAGCATACGCAGAATCTTCTAGAAATACACATAGCCTACAATATATGGAAGAAACATATTTTGACATAAGCTTAAAAAAAAGTTTGTTGAGAAGAGAAACTCTTTGTACGGATCAATGTTTTTTTTGTTTTTGTTTTTTTATTTGAAATTTAAAAAAAGATTGATTTGTATAGGAAAGGGTGAGAGTGAAAGCTCATACAAATTTAGAGTAGACATCATGGCTACCGGAAATATAGTTCAACTAAAGAAATGCGTGCGCATGCGACACACATTTTGGAAACACAGTAAATAAAAATGCTTTTTTAGTTTTGGTTAATGTTTATATTTAAGAAAAAAAAAGTTTGGTTCAATTTTGTTTCTTTCTTGATTTATTGTATTTGCTTCCCCCTCCTTCTTTCTTTCTCTCTCCCTCATTTTTGTTGAATCACCATTATAAATAAATTATCTTTTTACAAACAGAAGTTTTATAAAAAATATATGCTAGGATACAAATATGAATGTAATTTATATCAAACATGTAACGAAATAATAGTTAGAGACCACAACTGATCAGCGAACTGAATGTAAAAGAGACATAAAAAGGAAATAATTTCTCAAAGTATTCGATCAAAAATTCTATGAGATATTTTTCTAAATTACACGTTTCACCTTTCATCATCAACTAAACATACGAGATACTGATATATACGAGGTGCATATGATAAGTTTCCAGACTTTTTTCGTATGGGCACTTTTATTGATAGTACACGTATAAAACTCTAGTCACCTTCGAAGTAATCTCCTCCGACAACAATGCACTTGCTGTACAGTTCCAACAACTTCTGGAAGGCTCCATGGATGTCCACTTGTGTGAGCGTGTCAATGACCTTCGTCACAGCCACTTTCATCTCCTTAATTCTCTCAAAACGACAGACTATGAGCTTAGGGAATAAGCAAAAGTCAGAGGGAGTAAGGTCTCGACTTCAGGGAGGCTGAGGAACTGTCTTGATGCCCATCTTGGTCAAATAGTCTGTGACAAGGATGGAGTTATGGACTGGTGCATAATCCTGGTGGAAATGCCACTGACCCGACGTGAAGAGTGCTGGCCTCATCCGACCGAACATCTTCCTGAACTCCCTTAAAATCTCAACATAGTAACCATAACCCTAACCCGTTGGTCAATCAACTCCGGTGTATTGACTTCCTTACTCCTCCTACATCTCTCATCATCCATCACAGACTCCCTGCCTTCCTTGAGTCTCTTATGCCACTCAAAAACTGATTAATGCAAGATGTTCGAAAAGCAACTTGAAGCATTCCATACTTTTCTGTGACATTTTTTCCAAGTTGAAAACATAATTTTATTGCATTTCGTTCATAAGTGTCAGATTGCATTTTTGAAATTCACCAGCTGTGACAATCAGGTTTTTGTAGGGTATATTCCAATTGCTGCTGTAGCTGTTTATTTGAACCTGAAATCATAAAAAATGGTGAGTCATCGCATAAGATTTATAGCAATAACATACTGAATATTCCAGAGTCTACGCAATTGTAACCGCCTATACGGAAAAAAAAGTCTCGAAGGTTATCGTAAGCACTTCGTATATATATATATATATATATATATACTGGTGTGATTCAGTTAAGTAAACTTAGCGATTATAGTTGAGAGTGAACTGAAGGCTCCCTTTACATTAGCAACTGCATCGTGGTGTAGAGGAGACTACTACTCCATTTCCTTGATTGCTCCACTTTACCATTGATCATTACATCATTATGCTGAGTTTTAGGTCACCCACGACTAAGGTCGCCAACTTTACTTACTTGTGTGTTTCAAAAGGCTATATATTTCAACCAGATTTCAGATTTGTTACAAAATCTTACCTAAGAATTGGAATCACCTGCACAGACATTAAGACAGAAATCTGTCTTATTTATTTAGTTTTTATGAAGAAATATGTTTTTCATAAAAAACTTGATATGTGTGTCTAGAACGAAATATTTTCAACTATGACTCATTTCTAACCTTTTGACCAATATTGGTACATTCATGTTTATATATATATATATATATATATATATATATATATATATATATGTGTGTGTTTCATTAAATAATTAAGACAAATTTTGTCTGTATAATTTATTTAAGATCCGTTCAAGTTTTCTGATAAGTGTCTTACTTTCAGGTTAGAATTGGTAGATGGATTTCCCAAAATTGTTCCAAGCACTTTCGGACCCTTCATAGGTCATCATCATGGGATGCTTGCGTTTGCTTTTAAATGGGTTTCTATAAGTAGTGTCAGTAGCAAAAGACATTTAAGTACATTAGTACTGGGTTGAAAATTAATTCTGTTAAGTGTCGGTTGCATGTTTCTAATATGTAGTACTTCGAGAATCTATGCTTTTGTTTATTATTTCTATGTTTTAATATTGTTGTGTTGTCAGTAACAATTCTCACTGACAACACAATAACATCAGAAAATCAAAATTATAGCAAACGCTATACTCTTCAACGGTAAAGACGCCCTTACATAGTAATAATATGTAGTGTCAGTAGCAAAAGACATTTAAGTACATTAGTACTGGGTTGAAAATTAATTCTGTTAAGTGTCGGTTGCATGTTTCTAATATGTAGTACTTCGAGAATCTATGTTTTTGTTTATTATTTCTATGTTTTAATAATTTTGTGTTGTCAGTAACAATTCTCACTGACAACACAATAATATCAGAACATCAAAATTATAAACAAAAACTACAGATTCTCGAAGTACTACATATTAGAAACATGCAACCGACACTTAACTGAATACATTTTTCAACCAGTGCTAATGTACTTAAATGTCTTTAGCAACGGACACTATTTATAGAAACCCATTTAAAAGCAAACGCTATACTCTTCAACGGTAAAGACGCCCTTACATAGTAATAATATGCAAAAACAAAAGTTACATCACTTTTGTAATAGATCCTCCCAATGTCGGGGAGAAAGTACTAAGGATACATATAACTATGGACAATACATGAATAGATTCCTGCCGAATACGATAAAAGCAATACGGCAATACGAATGGATCCAGAAGAAAATATGTAGACAGAAAATATCTATTATGTTCAATGAAGTTTGTATTAACGAAGAAATGCTGCCAAAATATGTTTTCTATCACATTAGATTCATCACAAAATTTATATATATATATATATATATATATATACTTGTATATATATATATATATATATATAAAGGTGCTGTTGAATTGTAACATACTCATATGCATGCAGAAACATAGTCAACTCAATAATGACGAACGAAACACAGTTCTTTAGAAAAATATACCTCTCACACTTTATTCGAAATGGTACGAAAGGGTTACGAAAGGGTTATCGTGTGAGAGGTGAGATGGAGACTGAACAAAGCTGCAACATATTGACCCTTAGCTCTTCTGGCTATAACAGTACGTCTTTTTCGTTCTCCTGGGCTTCTCAACCAGGGGCCCTGAGAGCCCAGCCTCTGCTGGAGCCTGGTCTTCACTCCTTCGAACTGCAACAACTGATTCCAAACTCTAATCACCAACTAACTCGAACTTCCTGTGGCACCGGGTTATATAATTGTTTAATGTACATCTTCTTCAGTGAGCGTCGCATCTGCACTCAATTCAACTCGTCCACAGTCAAGGTATCCCCTGATATCTTCGACCAGATGCACCTGTTATTTACACAGGTGCATTTCTTATTTGGCAGCTCGGCCGGGTCTGAGGTCAATATGTTACAGAATATTCTTAATGTATCGGCTCAAAATGGTAAGGGATCCACCACCATCAAGCGCACCTCTTTGCCGTTTATAATATAAGCTTCAGGATAGTATGTTAAAAAATGAACAATCCGTGACCTTGCAACCGAAGTGATCATGTGGGTGATCAACATTTGACTTGACTGGGCTAGAGAGGTTTCCGAAATGTCCGCTCTAATCAACGGCCTCGTTATATCAATCCATCACACCTATACAATTGTATATTTGAAAATGCTCTTCTAGAATGTAAAAGTTAGCAACTATCGTCGAGGGTGACCAGAAGGTCCCTTTTCAATATCTACTACACAGAGGTGTAGGGAAGACGCAGCATCTTTTCCTCGATTGCTCCACTTTACCCTTCATCCTTGCCTTATAATGCTGATTGCTGATGAGTACTTGATGCCACCTTGCTTAAGGTGGCATCAAGTACCATTTTTTGAGCCTTTGGTATGACTCAACCTGGGATTGAACGCAGGTCTCCCGGGCCATTGGAGAACACTCTAACCATCAGGCCAATGTCTGGCTTACATGTACCAGACTCTGGCCTCCTGGGCCATTGGCAAACTCTCTAAACGCTTGACCAATTGATTGGCTTACATGTAAAGTAAAGTAAAGTTGGTGACCTTAGTCGAGGGTGACCCGAAGGCTCCCTTTTCGATAGCTACAACACCAAGTTGTTGGGGAGGGCACTACTTCTTTTCCCTGGATTGCTCCACTTTACCCTCGATCCTTACTTTATAATGCAGAGTGTTAAGCAAGTAGACATCAAGTACCATTTATTGAGTCTTTGGTATGACTCGACCTTGGATTGATCGCAGGTCTCCCGGGCAATTGGAGAACACTCTAACCATCAGGCCAATGTCTGGCTTATATGTACCAGACTCTTTTTATCTGAACGTTTCTAGAATACGGTGGATAATATCAATAGCGCTAGAATAGCAAAACTTGAAACCATTTAAATAGTGTGCAAGCAAAAATATAATATCAAATAGAAATTGTAACAATTTAAATGAGTGCAAACAAGATATTAATATTTTATAGATTTTACTTTTAGATATCACAATTTGAAACCGTGTACTTGGTATGATATTAAACTGCATCTGATCCTAAAGCATTTGATCCTAAATGCATCTGATCTTAAAGCATCTGATCCTAACCCTTGGACCTCCGAGAATGTACCGGACGCCTTCATGACTATTACCTTCACTCAGTGTGGTAGTACCAGTTTGGGTGCCATTTTGGGATCAAAGAGAACTGTTCAGTAATTTACAAATTATTATGATTATTATTTTACTTTATGTATGTCTTTCACATCAGCGTTAAAAGTTAGTCTTTCACTTCCTTTTAATTAATGACGAACCAGACATGCAGGACACTGCTGGAGAAGCGGGGACGGGCTCATAGGTGATGTGCTCTTGTGGACCCCCACACATGGCCGTGCAAAAGCAGGACGACCAGCACGAACATACATTCAGCAACTATGTAAGGATACAGGATGTTGTCCAGAAGACCAGCCTGAGGCGATGAACGATAGGGAAATGTGGCGAGAGAGGGTCAGGGATATCCGTGCTACCAGCACGACATGATGATGATGATGATGATGATGATGCTTTTAATTATCATTATTACTCTTAGCAGGTTTTTCACGCGAGTCATATCTGATGGTCTTTCACTGGGGTCTGAGTGACGATAAATCTCCTCAAATCACCAGGATTCTTCTCAGTATTCTAGCCGATCTCATTAATGCTGTAGTTTCGATGATCTCCACTCGTCCTGTGATTTCTAAGTACGAGGATCATTAAAAAACTTTCCAGACTTTTTTCGTATGGGCACTTTTATTAATAGTACACACACGAAACTCTAGTCCTCTTCGAAGTAATCTCCTCCACCTGCAATGCACTAGTTGTACCGTTCCAACAATTTCTAGAAGGCCCCATGGAAGTCCTCTTGTGTGAGCATGTCAATGACCATCGTCACAGCCTCTTTCATCTCCTCAATTGTCTCATAACAACAGCCTCAGAGCTTAGGGAATAAGCAAAAGTCACAGGGAGCAAGGTCCGGACTATAGGGAGGCTGAGGAACTGTCTTGATGCCCATCTTGGTCAAATAGTCTGTGACAAGGATGGAGTTGTGGACTGGTGCATTGACCCGGTGGAAATGCTACTGGCCCGATTGGAAGATTGCTGGCCTCTTCCCTAGGAATCTCTTCCCGAACTCCCTTAAAACCTCAACATATTAACACTAACTCTAACCATAACCCTTTGGCCAATCAACTCTGGTGTATTGACCTCCTTACTCCTCCCACAACTCTCATCCTCACTCTTAGATTCCCTGCCTTCCTTGAGTCTCTTATGCCACTCAAAGACTGATGCTCGATTCATGCAAGATGTTCCAAAAGCAGTTTGAAGCATTCCATACGTATCTGTAGTATTTTTTCAAAGTTTAAAACAATTTTATTGCATATCGTTCTTCTAAAGTGTCAGATTGCATTTTTGAAATTCACCAGCTGTGACAATCAGGCTTTAGTAGGGTGTATTCCAATTGCTGCTGTAGCTGTTGATTTGAACCTGAAATCATAAAAAATTAGTTAGTCATCTCATAAGATGTATAGAAATATCATACTGAATTTTCAAGTGTCTACAACAATTCTAAATGCCTGTACAAAAAAAGTGTGGAAACTTATTGAATGAACCACGTAATTTCGTCCTTTTACGAAGCCTTTAGGGAGTGTTTCAAGCTCAGTCATTACAATGGTATCACCGTAATGTTCCTGTTTCTTGGCTTCTTTGTTCTCTGGCTAGGTGTAAGTACTTGCGTTTCTTTCCGTTTTCTTTAATTTTTATTTGTGGTCTGTCTGAACGGCAAAATTCATTATCCAGCGGTTTCTTTTTTTGTTGGTTATCATTTAGTATGGTATTCTGTCTGGGACTAGATGATCTGTGTGAATCTCAAAATCCATAAAACGGATTCTGGTTTGTACATATACTATGTAGTAAAAGTAAAGTTGGCGACCGTCGTCGAGGGCGACCCAAAGGCTCCCTTTTCAATAGCTACTACACCGAGGTGTATGGGAGGGCGCTACTCCTTTCCCTGGGTTAATCCACTATACCCTTGATCCCTATCTTATAATGCTGAGTGTTAAGGAGGTACCAAGTGCCATCTTTTAAAAGTCTTTCGTATGACTCGACCAAGGATTGAACCCTAGTCTCCCAGATCATTAGCGAACACCCCACCCTCTAGGCAAATGAGCCGGTCCTGGCCAATGAGCTCCTACAATGTAGTAGATTGGCCAAATTCAAATTTCTTCCTTACATTGTTGTACAAGACAAAGATATTTGATAATGTATTTGCTAATGCAAAATAGATATACTTGAAAGGATTTTAACTGTGTGCATACAAATTATCAATAGTTAATAGAATTCTTAGTGTGAGCTAACAATAATTGAAGTCTTTTAAAGGTGTGAAAACAGAATTGTTCGCATTAGATGTTAATACTTGACACCATCTAATTGTGTGCAAACAAATCAGCGACGGCCCGTTTCAAAATAATATTACCCAAAAACTATTCACTAACCAATCATTCATATATATATAATTTTATTTGAGGATCACTCGCGGCAGTTTGAAAGTTGCCTCAAATCGTCTTCAGACTGCGGCGCAATATGCATCAAGTTGGATTTGGTCGAAAGCGAGAAGTTGTTAGCATGAAGGAAATACACGCGGAACCAACTTTCCCGTGTGATTACGTAAGAAACGGTTAGTGTAAACGCGTAATAACATCAACCACCGAAAGTGAACGCGTTTTTTTTGTTTGTTTTTAATCACAAACTGCGCACTAAAAATGAAGATTAACGTCTAATGTAGTCACTGCTCTTAATTGATCTGGCGTTTATATATATATATATATATATATATAATTCTCTTAATACACTGTCCGATGGCAAAAACTGCTTGGTAGCGCCAGGAGTGGCAGTACCGCTTTGAGCTACCGAAACTGTGTTAGCCCGCCCTCCTGGTTGGCGGCTGATGAGGACATGGTATCACACGTGCTTTCACAAGTTATATGATGAAAAAGAAAAGAAGAACAAATATATATACATGATTTTATATTTATCGAACTTTATGTCATCATCAGTTTTAGCATTATCTGATGGAGCATTGTCAAATGTAATTGAATTTGTAGCACTAAGACGAAAGAAATGCAAAAAAAAGTAATAATAGTTGTCAGCATATTTTTAACACAAAATTACAGTATTGCAAGATTTAAAAAAAGATGAGACATCTCAATACCGAATTAATTACTAGAATTAACTGATATGAAACAAAATATTTACCCGACTGATACAATAATATAAATTATAGTATATTCTTGTACAAGAATGTTGCGAGCAATATTGAACAAGTACTGGAAGCAACACCCCACAAGGCACCATCTATCCGGTCGCATACCATCTATCACGAAAACTAGACGAACCAGACATGCCGGACACTCCTGGGGAAGCAAGCACGAGTTCGTAAGTGATGTACTCCTGTGGACCCCTGCATATGGCCAATCAAAAGCAGGACAACCAGCTCGAACATACATACAGCAGCTATGTGATGATACGGGATGTAACCCTGAAGACCTGCCAGAGGCGATGAACAATAGGGAGACATGGCGAGAGAGGGTCAGGGATATCCGAGCTAGCCACACGACATGATGATGATGATGATGATGATAGTATATTACTTCAATTGTAACAATTGTATTAGGAAAAAAATATTTTACAAGTGATCTCATGGTTAAAGACATGATCATAATTATAGTAGGGAGGCGATAAAATTGCAAAGCAGTTTTGCTATTAAACTTTTATGTATATCATGAATAGGATGTTTTCTGTGTTCCTATTTTCCTTACGGCTTGACTGTTGACGAGATTTTCTCGTTGTATAAGTAAGAGGTAATCCTATTTGACCAACCCCTCTGCTCGGGCAGGATATGACACAAGGTCAATTTTTTAAGCTGAGTTTAAGAGGTTTGAATTCAGAGTTTTCCTTCTCCTAGACTAGTTGCCTCACCAAGGCTGAAGAACCTAGCCTGCCCTAATATTTATCCATAGCTGGAGGGAGAATAATTGGATTCATACCTTTCCCAGGAGTATTAGTGCTATGTGAAATGCAATCAGTCTTGTCCAGGAATTGAACTCGTATCGCCGTGTCCATATCCTATGATGATAACCATTACACCACGGGCACCTCCAAAAGTAGTCAGAGTATAAATAAGAGGTAATTGTAATACAATTGTAAAGGTCTTGTCCTAGTTGTCACGTGTCTTCTTTCTATAAAGCGAGGCAGGATTATTTAATTACTTTTATTTCCATTTGTTCCGATACAGTATATATTCCCACTTTTTCAATCAAAACGTTTTTTTCTTATTTTCACTGTGTATTTTGTAATCCAGAAGTTACTCTGTTTTGATGTATGTGTGTTTTGTTCATAAAAAATTTCAAGGTTATTTTTTTTGGTCTTTTTTCTAGGTGAAGGGTTATTTCCACTTTTTCGTTCCCAAGGAACTGCCTGTTCCTTCCGGGTATCTAGTTGGCTGTTTAACTTCCATTCCTGATCATCTGGGAGCTTGCGGTTACGTAAAAAATAGTTTTGTAGATTCATCATTTTAAAATTTAAGACTCCTTAGAGATTTATCGACTCAAGCAAGTTTGTTTTTATCCTGAGGTTTAGCCTTATATAAGTAATAATCCTATGTATTTACATAAATCAATTGGACATGATCATAATCTATTATTCAATTATGTTTAATAAACTGAACAAATTGTTTAATGATTTTATTTCTGTTTTGAAAATTTAATATTTTGAATATTTTTAGCGTTATTGTTAGGGATTTCTGGTCATTTTTCCTCGTAGCAAATATAAACATGTCAAACATTATTTTGAGTCCAAAAAGAATTTACATAGAAATTGTATTTAATAGTAAAACAACACCGGAAGTATGAGGTATTTTCTGCTAGCTAAGCTCGCTTGTCACTACACCTCGTTAGAAGCCTGTCTGCGTCTAATAATTAGGCATATCAAACTACCCTCAATCATCAATGTAAATCCCTAGTGGTATAATAATTTTAAATCTGCTGATCTAAGGACATAAAGGAATAGTATGATAATTGTCTGTTTAATTGACACAACTCCGGTCCTATTTTGTTGAGAGTAGAAAGTTCAAGGGATTGTATGGAGAAGTAAAAAAAAAAAAGAATACAATATAGAAATATTTGGGGTAAGGTCATGGCTTTTTTTCTACAACTGGTACCAAGTATCATTAAGGGTTTTCAGACTATATTCTTCATCTTTATTGTTATTTCCATAACGTTTCGGCCGATATGTTCTCCAGCCTTCTTCAGGTGTTTGTCGAACTCGGGAACCTTCAACAAGCTTCGTCTCAGAAATTTAGACAACTGGTACCAAGTAATTTAGCAGTACTTATTGTAGTCGAATGCCTTCTATAATGGAGATATCGGCCTGAGAAAAAGGGGTTAGTCTAGTGTTCTTGACTAGCGGTAACTGCTTAGGGTTGGGTTTGGTAGGGTTTCTTTGTTTAATGGCATATCAACCTTTTTTAGGTTATTTATTGTCAAAGCCATTTTCCTAGAAGAACAGTAGTGGTGCTATTTAACCCATAGCTGGGATGATAAGGGGCTGGATACCTTTCCCTAGGGTATTTGCCCGAAAGTGAACGTAGTAGAGCGACTGGAGTACGAACTCGCGTACTACGATTCCGCAGTCAATCACTTTAACCATTACACCACGAGGACACCCTCTGGAACTGCTTTGTTGGAAGATTTCAATTGTGATCAAACCTGGAAAGATATGTTTACTCCAAGTTTATTAATGAAAATACAGCCATCCCACTTACAAACCAGTAAATGATACCAGTGAAATAAATAATGAATGCACTCAAAAAATTAGTTATACATTCATTGCGCATTTATCGTGACTAAATAGAAAAATCAGTAATAGAATCATCAATTCTCATCTTGCCATGTAGAATTCCGTAAGAAAAAAGTGTTACATTTACATTTGTTATAGTTATTTAAATACATATGTTTATCAGATTATGTGTACGTATTATTCGGATCTACCTTAACTATAGACACTTTAGTAGAGTAGCTGGGGTTATCTGGCCTTGTGAAAGGAAACCGATGTAGCAGAAATAAAAGACTGAATTCAAATCATCAACTATTGTCTCGCAGGACATTTGAAATTCTGACTTTATCCACCGCAGAGTCTTAAGGCTCCTTCAAAAAGGAGTATCCAAAGTACCCCCTCGACTGCATCTGTGTGCGGATGCGTATGTATATATTGATGTATGTATGTATGTATGTATGTATTTTATATATAAATTGATGATATAAGAAACTGACTTTCTCGGCTCAATTTTTTTAAATAAAAAAATCTTGCGGAATACCGAACGTCAACATATCTCAACAACAACATAATTTTTATTTCCAATTTTTGTTTTTAGACGTTCTTGTTTTTTTTTTTTTTATCGAAAAAATCTATTTACGACGTTTTAGAGTAATGTTTTCTGTCTGTTTACTTTGTAATGTCTTCTTCTGCAACGAATGCCTTCATCCGCTAATACTTTCTGCAGTTATCGGGATTCTGTGTCTACCGTTTATCTTTCTGACATTATCTTAAAGACTGGCGTTTTTTCTATTTTAGCCATTCATAGCGCTCAAAACGTTTCATAAGATTACTTATTCTGGAACGGAAAAAAAGAGAGAGTATGACACTGCGTATGCTGTAAAGGATAACACGCTAAAAGAGCTGTAAATTGTCAGAGACATCGATTCTCACTGAGGGCCCGATACATCTAACCTTGTGCCACATCTATGCTAAGCTTAAATTACTATACGGTTCGAAATAGCATGATGAATCAAAAGTTTTTCAATACTTTGGTAAAGTTGGGCACAATTCGGCAGCGGGAGCGTCTCTTTGGCCCAGTTGATAATGTACTAGACTTCGAAATTTTGGTGAGTGAGTCTAAGGCCTTTGGGAAAGTTTTTTTTATCCCTTTTCTCCCCAGCAATGGGTTAAATCCTTCACTTTAGTTCTTGAAGTCAAGAATCAGATTGCTTGCAAAACCTGCCGTTACATCAGTGGTCACTCAAATGAATATTGAACCACGTCTTCACAGCTTAGCCGCAGTAATTTAATTAAATTGGTTCTTTAAACATGACTTGAACCTAACTCAAGAAGCATTTCTCATTGAAAAAAAAATTGGATATTAAAATACTTTTATTGTTATGAAATTCCTCAGTCCTTTAAATGATTTAAACAAGGGCAATCACTTAGATTTGATTGGTTAGGTTTCATGGGTTTTAGAGGGATAACATATTGTCAAGAATTATTTTATGCCTTGATGTTAGAAAATAAGATACGTTGTACACATTCAGTGACATGTTTGACAATAATCCAGCATCGTCAGTAATCGTATTTTAGAGTAACTTTGTATAGTGTTGATCGTGTTTACGTTTATATGTTTTGGTATGATTTTATTTTTCACACAAAGAATATAAATTTTTCTATGTTGATATTTTTAAATTGATCTTTTATATTGAAAAGACGTTTTTTTTAATATGAATGAAAGATTTACATGAGAAAGTGTTTAACAAATTATACATTTAGTTTTTTGTTCTTTATTGAGCATAATGGAGTGTGCAAGACTTGTGAGACCAACACGTAATCGGTATGTGATTTGGTTTGGTTTCTTTGTTTAATGGCATATCAACCTTTGTAGGTTATTTCATGCCAAAACTATTCTCTAAAAAGAACAGTAGTGGTACTATTTAACCCATTGCTGGTAGGATAAGAGGGTCCATACCTTTCCCAACGGTATTTGCCCGAAAGTGAACGTAATAGCGCGACTGGAATACGAACTCTCTTACTACGATTCCGCAGTCCATCACTTTAACCATTACACCACGAGGACACCCCGCCGTAATTTGTATAACGTGATATGTTCCTTTCTGTATTTTCTGATTTAATTCGTAATTCTTAGCGAGTGGAGAGGTCATGTAAAAAAAAAAGCCCGGATTAAAAGTCGAGGAACATGAATATTTTTTATCTAGATATTTCAAATCGTAACCTCTCTTTTTGAACTGGGCATTGTTAATCGTAAATTATTTTTGAAATAACACTTATAGGTTTTAGTTCCCTAAGCTTCTAAGTAACACTCATTGTTACTTGGAAGCTTAGGGAACTAACGTCTATAACAGTTATCTCATGTATCCAGTAAAGATGAAAAAAATTGTCCGAAAACCCTCAATGATAAAAATAATCAAGCTTGTCTCATATTCAGGCAACACACACACACACACACACACACACACACACATATATATATATATATATATATATATATATATATATATATTGCAACCCCATAATTTTTCACAGATCGTTACCGTTATTCATAATCTTACACTCTCATTTTCACAATTCCTCCATCTTGATGTGTACTGCTTTCTTAGACCTTTTCAGACACAAGAATCTTCACTGGGTTCAGTTACTGTTACAATAGCGATGTTAGGTTAAGTTTTCTGGCGTCATTGGGTAGATATGTAATTGAATGTTTCAAGCAGTCCAAGAAGCCATACGTTGTCTCATCAAAATCTCCATTGAACTTTCTGTGAAAAGGGTTGGTAGATATGGATATCATAAGGAACCGTTTGTTCATCAAGGTGATATTGTGGCTAAAGCTTGTACAACACGAATACCAATCAAAAACTACAGGATTATTGTCTCAACACAAACCAAAACAATGTAACCAGTCATCACGTCAAACACAGGTGTAATATTATTTATCCTTTTCTGGATGAGCAATTTGACTAAGAGAAAAGGGTAAAACACTCCCATGAATAGTGGTTAATGACCACAGACGAAAAAATGCAGAACGACAATCACGTAGACGTTCACCTATTCTAAGACGAATTAGATGTTCTGGTCAATTTTAATCAAAGCAGGTCAGATTTCTTTCATACAAAGGATGGTGATATTTCCACGACAACAAACACTGATAGAATATGCCATGAGTTGAAAGGCTTCCACGTCCTAATGTTCATTGAAAACAGCCCGTTTGCTTAAGAACCACGAGTTAACAAATATATTAGCAAGAAAGTTGTCAAGTTGACGAAAACAACTGCGTTATACAACGTATTAAAGATAAATGCGAAAGAAAATATTTAGAAAGAGTGTGTGTGTGGGTGGGTGGGTGTGGCTTTTATGAGAAGGTATGGGAGTCTGCAGCAGGTCAGAGAATATAGATGAGATCTTCAAAGGTAAAGATAACGCTAAAGACAGTTCTTATACTAGTCACATATGCGGCGTTGCTTCTATGGCGCTTTTTGCAGGATTGTGGAAATGACTTTCTACTGAAAAGAAGTGATATATATATATATATATATATATATATATATATATATAACCATTGTCCTTAATTTCTAATATTTACTTTTCTTTGCGTGCCCACATTCTGTAATTTGGTTTTGTAACTTCGTGTTTCTTTTTCTTTGTTACATTGTTGATTTTTCCCTCATTTTTCGTTATTCCTACGTTCTATGAAGGCATAAATCATGAAACAAGCAGGAAAAATTATCCACAAAATATCTGCTTACTAACAAGTAGCTTGATATCACGTTATACTACATACATCTAAGTCATTCTTTGATACTTGGATGTTGCAATTTAGATCTTGGCATGGTCGCATCGGCGAGGAACGGTCAACAGACGCTGTTGATTTTTTGTGAACACATTGTAAAGATATACCTCTCTATATTCTCTGCTTATGAATATATATATATATATATATATATATATATATATATAATGTCCCAAAATTGCGTACACATTTTGTTTTATTGTAGCACAACGTTTTATTTGCTATATTCAAATTTTAATACACAAATTGAAGAAGACAGTTATAGGCTCTTTGGAGACATCTCAGACGTTCTAATTGGCGTTTGTTCTTGGCTACGCACCGTTGATAATGCGAACAGTTTAAAAGGCAAACTTCACAAACTGTTCCAGTTGCCGATTGGGCACATCTGTTTCCGTTTCTTTTTTTCATTTTGTTTATTTATGTAGAGTTTGTTATCCTATTTACCTAACCCCTCTGCTCGGGCAGGATATGACACAGGGTCAGTTTTTTTAAGCGGAGTTTAACAGGTTTTAATTCAGAGTTTTCCTTCTCCTAGACTAGTTGCCTCACCAAGTTTGAAGAACCCAGTCTGCTCTACTATTTACCCAATGCTGGAGGGAGAATAATTGGATCCATACCTTTCCCAAGGGTATTAGTGCTTTGTGAAATGCAATCAGTCTCGTTCAGGATTTAAACTCGTGTCGCCGTGTCCATTTCCTACGACGATAACCATTACACCATTGGTAGAGTTTGTGATATACAGTTAAATAACTTCAAAAAAATTACATCACTGTAACTAGTGGGCAGCTTATAACCTACAGATTACGGTTGAACAATCTGTAAACTAACATAGGTTATAGTTTAGTGTGTATTATCCGTTGAGTGTAATTGGAAAAGATTTTTTTTTAAAACACAGTCGCTTGTCATATTGTATTTGTACCGTTTAGGCCAACCTATATATATGTGGCTGTTGTTTTGTAGATAAAAATGTGGAAAACATCTTTTAATCTGTTAGAAATCCAAAGAAAGATATTTTGGGCAGCAATTTAAATGATCAAATATTTCATTGTGATTTTGGGCACTGAAAATAATTATATGGAGTTGTTCTTGATAAGATTACCACATTTTTGTGCGGAAAATAATATTAAATTAATATTTGAAGGTTTATTCGAGTTACCACCAACATAATATATATGCATCTTTGAATTCATTAACAGCAGATTTTGTAAAATTGTCAAAAACTTCATATATTGCTTTTTGTGCCGTCTTTTCAATCATTCTTTCTCCCAAATGTATATCCTTTTTTTTCTTTTTATCTTTGGTACATCGATCATTTTGTTTTCTTAATTTCCACTCCATATGAAGATATATGTAAAATGTGAATAAATAATTCATCCTCAAAACGTCTTCTCATCAGCAGCTAACTTGACATGTCATTATGCAACATAAATTTAAGCCTATGTTTGATACGTGGATGTTGCAAGATAGTAAGTAAAGGCGCAAACTTTTCACCTATCAGTCTGGTTTCTAGTCCATCGAACACAAGGTGGATCAGCGTCTATCTCATGTGAGTTCGATATCAGTTCTGACATAAATTTTTAACATGATTTATTATATGTTTCTTGATCTGGTCCTTTTTTTTTAATATCCCTCTGATATTTCGTCTGTCTCTTTCTAAGAATATCTATCTATCTATCTATCTATCTATCTATCTATCTATCTATCTATATATATATATATATATATATATATATATATATATATATAACTTATCTATCTCTTGATCTAAATATCAACGAATATGCTTTCGTTCGTCGTGATACGATAAAGAAATTACTTCAAACTATTGTCGACGGACCATTTAAAATTTTAGAGAGAAGGAAAAACGTTCATGATTGAGAAAAATAATCGAAAAGATTCCATGGCTAGTGACAGATTACAACCAGCCCACGTTGAAAGGTTGTCTCCTTATCTTGCAAAAGATGATACTGGGTTAAATGGAATTAAAAGAGTGAGACTCATGGCAAGTTAACAGGCCAACTTATTTCAAGAATTCGGAAATTTTTTAAACAATACATTGTTCTTATGGAACACTATTTTGGTTGTCTTTATAAACACCTATATTGACCCAGAAAGGTAACATAAATTGACAATCAATTGATTTCCATGCAAAAAAGTTTTAATTATTGTGCAAAAAGAACCCTGTTACGAAGCTTTGAAATTATGAATCTGCCGGGTTTTTTTTTTCATTTATTGACCAATCGGCAGCATCAATTAAATCACCAAATTTTTTAAAAATTCTTTCAGATGCCCTATGATATTATTTGAATTGCCTAGCAGAATGTGAATAATTAACCTAAATTAATTTAAATATTATTTGCCCTCCAGACATATTAAAATATATTTTAAGCTATGAGAATTATAAAGGAATCCATATTATTTTTTAAATAATTTGAAGCTTTATCTAAATTTCAAAATAAAGAGATAGATATTCTAAACTGTAGTGTATCATAGAGATATATTTCTACATTAATAATTTTCGTCATTATTTCCATTTGGAGGGAGAATGCAGAGTTCGGTTCCTTCTGAAGTGAATGGAATTTCCACATCGTCCAATGATTGTGTACGAGCGAAATTTTGTTTTTTTATACAGCCAGCATAACATGTCCTAACCCTGAGGGTGTAAGCTTAGCATTTCACACACACACACACACACACACACACACATATATATATATATATATATATATATATATATATATATAGACACACACACATACAGACACACACACACTTATAGAAACACACATATAGAACAACACACACACACAGACACACACACAGACACACACATACACACACACACATATATATATATATATATATATATAGGCACACACACATACAGACACACACACTCATATAGACACACACACATATAGAACAACACACACACACACACATATATATATATATATATATAGACACACACACACACACACACATATATATATATATATATATATATATATATAGACACATTTACATACAGACACACACACACATATAGACACACACACACATATAGAACAACACACACATACACACACATGCACACACAGAGATATATGTATATATATATATATATATATATATATATATATATATATATATATATTGTCATCCACAGACAAACTGTTTCGTTCTATCAGAACTCTTCAGTGTGGCTAGACACGCAGGACGTTCGAAGCCGGGATCAAACCGTATAAGTATACTTTGCCAAGACATAATGACGTTTTGACGCAACAGACGTTAGCTTTGATTAGCCGTTTTTCTCATATTTTTGACTAAACATAGCATAATCAACGTCAAACTTAAGGTCACGGATCGTAAAAAGACATCATTTAAATATTTCAGGTCATAGAACTGCTCTTATATAGTTGCAACGATCATATGCATTTTATCTTATATATATATATATATATATATATATGAGATAAAACGAAAATACTACTACTACTACTACTAATAATAATAATAATAATATATATATATATATATATATATATATATATATAATTCCTATGTAGCCAAAAGCATGTCTACATAGGCTTCATCAAACTTTTTTATTTTAATTTTTTTTTTGAAGATTCCTAGTTATTTTTCTAATATATATATATATATATATATATATATATATATATATATATATATATATACGTAATCTATGAAAAATGTTATATAATTGTAAGATTTCATTTGAGCTTTTCTGTTCAGGTTGCCAATGAATGAGATTTTGATGAATTTATATCACATCCAGCAATATTCTTAATCGTGGAATTCCTTTCATAAAACGGAGGTACGTACATTTCGAAGTCTGGTAAGAATTATTTACATTTGGCATTATGGTTAGTGTGTTCGCCAATGGTGCAGGAGACCTTGGTTCAATCTCCAGGTTGAGTCATACCAAAGACTCAAAAATAGTACTTGATGCTACCTTGCTTAACACTCAGCATTATAAGGTAAGGATCCAAGGTAAAGCGGAGTAATCCAGGGAAAGAAGTAGAGTCCTTCCCTACACGTTGGTGTAGTAGCTATCGAAAAGGGAGTTTTTGGGTCACCCTTGACTATGGTCACCAAATTTACTTACTTACTTACCAGACAGAAGCATCGGTATCATCATGGCCCGCTGATAAAATCACAATTCAAAAGTTACCGGATTTTCTAATTTTCTGTTAAAAATAAATGGATGATAAATACTGACAATCCCGACCTTCGATTTTTTTTAAAGATCTGTGAGATTTTTGAAGATCTTGTTCTCAAAAAATAATTTGTATTGTAACCAGTTGAAGAAAGGAAAAGCTACATCGATATTTTCTTCATGGGGAAAAAATCATAGAAATCAAATAGAAAAAGGGAAAATAACAAAAGCAAGGAACAAACGTAACGTTTTGAAGGTATGTGAGAGACGAGGAAGATGGAGGGAAAAAATTGGGTGGTTCAACGTTTGGGTGTCGTATCGATTATGCTACTGTGGTTCGCGTAATTAGCGTGACGACTCTGACATAGATTGGACAATTAATTATGATCGATTAATTATTGATTAGAGTATGGAAACAAATGATTTAATTAGGAAGTCAACAAAGTTACTACTGCGTCAGTAAGAAGACGAAAGAACAAAGACATATTCGAAAAAAGAAAGTTCAAAAGAAGTTGGGCTAAAAAATAGTCAAGCTTTACCGAAACTCACGCACACCCATATACGCATACAAATATATATGTATAAATTCACAGATATAATAATAGATGCTCGTCAGTACAAATATACATGTCAAATATGTACATAGAATATACGCATATATTAAGATGAGTAAATTTTAACTGATATTTTGTCTTTCGCGTACGTACATGGTATTTACTTAGCGTATACAGACAGTGAAAGTTATTTAAATTTTGTAAGATGACTTCCTGCAGAAATTCATGATACTTTAGTCTGTGCTGCAGATATCTGGTTCTCCTTCTGACCCTGTGTTTCTGAAAATGAAATGCTGCTATGGCAACAAATATCAGTCCATCATCCTGCATCCAGTGTGAGCAATACTAACTTATATAATCTTGTAAACACGTTTAACCAAATCATGCCGAATAAACATATTCATGTACCTATAAATATTTACGTACAAGATCGAACGAACAGGCTGTAATTCCAAACATTGTGGAATTGGTGTACTCATTTTACTCGGTTTTTCTATGTCCGAATATGATGGAATCTTTGTTTAGCTACGAGGATCAGTGATTAAGTTTCCAGACTTTTTTCGTATCAGCACTTTTATTGATAATACACACATGAAACTCTAGTCCCCTTCGAAATAATCTCCTTCGGCTGCAATTCACTTGTTGTACCGTTCCAACAGCTTCTGGAAGGCCCCATGGAAGTCCTCCTGCGCAAGCGTGATAATGACCTTCGTCACAGCCTCTTTCATCTCCTCAATTGTCTCATAATGACAGCCTCTGAGCTTAGGGAATAAGCAAAAGTAACAGGGAACAAGGTCTGGACTAAATGCAGACTGAGGAACTGTTTTATGCCAATCTTGATCAAATAGTCTGTGACAAGGATGGAGTTGTCGACTGGTGTATGGTCCTATTTGAAATGCCACTGACCCGATTTGAAGAGTGCTGGTCTCTTCCGACTCAATCTCTTCCTGAACTCCCTTAAAACCTCAACATAGTAACCCTACACCTAACCCTTGGCCAATCAACTCTGGTTTATTGACTTCCTTACTCCTCCCACACCTCTCACCATCCCTTACAGACTCCCTGCCTTCCTTGAATATCTTATGCCACTCAAAAACTGATGCTCGATTCATGCAAGATGTTTGAAAAGCAGCCTGAAGCATTCCATACGTTTCTGTGACATTTTTTCCAAGTTTAAAACAGAATTTTATCGCATATCCGTCTTCTAAAGTGTCCTCACGTCCAAATTGCATTTTTGAAATTCACTAACTGTGACAATCAGGTTCTAGTAGGGTGTATTCCAATTGCTTCTGTAGCTGTTCATTTTGACCTGAAATCATAGAAATCAATCAGTCATATCATGAGATATATAGCAATAACATAATGAATTTTCAAGAGTCTACGACAATTTTAAATGCCAGTACAAAAATAAGTCTGGAACCTTATTGAATGCCCCACGTATGTTCATCATTTACGTTGAAAACAGAGGATTTCACTGACAATAGAATCGTGGCGTTTGGGCCCCAAACACGATTCACGTTCTCTTTAATACCTACCGACTCCCTCTCTTTTATGAAAACAAGCTGTGTTTACAGTAATTGTTTACCGATCCTTTTGTCATGTAAATTATATTAAATCCAAGTAAATTAGCTACGTTTTGCAGTTTAATATACAATTAATGTATTACGGTCAAATGGAAATTAAATTTGGTTACAAGGGGTTAATTAAATAAACAACATTAAAAGGTCTTGTCTAGTTGATCATAATTACTGAACATTAGTTGTGAAATCGATTCTCATACAGAATTGTGAAATATAAGTGGTGGTAAGGTTCGAGCACCTTTTGTGGTGTAATTGTTAGCAGACTACAATTTGGGATTTTGATTCTCACTGAGTATCCCACAAACCTGGGTTTGAGCCAAATTAAACTAAGTTTAGAAAATATCTCCACGTTTTTTCTTTAAGTGTTTTTTTTTTCGTAATTACCTTTCAGTTTCCCCTAATTTTCTCATAATGAACTGTTCAATAACATCATTGAACAACTTTTCTCAACCATTTTACCTAATATCCCACCTATTGAAACCAAATTTAATTTCCATTAACCCACAAATAAATTAATTGAATATCCAAATACAAAATAAATAATTAACCAGTATTTAATACAATTTACATAACACAAGATTAATTAACGATTTAATGCAAACGTATATATATATATATATATATATATATATATATATATAAGTATTATTTGGTCCAGTTAAACCGGAGTTGGGAGTAATTCCATCAGGACAAGAAAACTATTCAAAAGTGAATTTAAATTTTCCTGGTGAAGAGCTCAATGTAACAGGCATTACAGAGCAATAATGAAATATATATATATATATATATATATATATATAGAGAGAGAGAGAGAGATAGATAGATAGATAGATAGTTAGATAGATAGATAGGTAGGTAGATTATGGTATTTAAACACTGTAGAAACTGCAAAAAAATGTAATATAACAATACTGATTATAACAACCAGAACATAAGTATATGAGTATGTCACGTCATGTCAAAGATAAATTTTACCATAAAGCTGTAGCCAAACAATGAATCTGCGCAACAAACCTTGTGTTAATCCACATTTATAAACAACAGATGACAACATTCCCCGAGATAAAACTTTGATTCGAAAGGATATACTTTGTATAAGTCCTGACAAAACAGCGGAACTTGTTCAACTAAATCTTAGAGTCTAGAACATTGAGCGTCTTATCAGATGTTGGGATATCAAGTATTGTCATCTATTTGATTCTAAAAGCAGCTGATTAAAGAAGACAAACCTGAGAATATGGGTTTATGAAGGGTAACTTTTTAGCTTTTTCAGATATTCCTGTTTGAGTACCCCTCAATAAAATACATTGATTCGAGAAGTGTGTTTGTGTGTGTGTGTGTGTGTGTGTGTGTGTACACAAAGACATAAGTGTGGTTCTGGTTACTTGCAGCCACGTTCATTGAGGATCTTTTTTGGCGCCAGTAAATCGATGAGACAAGTATCTCAACCTCGCTCTCATTTAAAACAAAGTTTAATCCGAGGGAGAATGACATATACAATGTTTATTTGTACAATACACCAATTAGATAAGTAGATATTTGTACCTAAAAGTTTGGGCATCTCGCGCATAAACAGTCATCCACCCATACACAAACTCACATATATTCACACACACACACACACACACACACACACACACACACACACACACACACACACACACACACACACACACACACACATAATGCAAAGCTCTTCGAACGAATTGAGCAATCTGGTATCCGGTAAGGTATAAAATGTAAATAAACGAACGCTACTATTTCATACCTTATAATTCCCTAGCTGACGAGGTACGCTTGTTCTCCGAGCGGTCTAACACTAAGTCTAACATAAAGTTGGGGGTGGTCTCGATCCCAGCTTCAAGCGTCCTACGTATCTAGCCACACTGAAGAGTTATGATACAACGAAACAGTCTTACTGTGGATGACACTATATATATATATATATATATATATATACTCAACCCCTCCCCGGGAAAGGATTCAACAAAAAGGTAAATTTTTGAGTAGTTTTGCAGGATTGAATTTAGAGTATTCCTTCTACAAAACCTGCTGCCATGCCAAGATCAAAGAGAATAGTCTGTCCTGCCATTGATGGAGGGAGAAAATTTGGGTTCATAACTTTCAAAAGTGTATTACTCTTAAGTTAAATACAGTCTCGTCAAGGGTTTGAACTTGTGTCACATGGTAAATTTCCTAACGAAGCAATCATTATCATGATGGATTTTCCCGTTGGTTTCTACGTATGAGAGCTTAACAGCCCTCATACATTCAATTGCATGTGTTTCACAAGGCACTTCAAATTAGTCTCAATAATCATGCAAATCTGCTAATAAAACATGCAGGAGATTTATCGGATGAAGTAGCTGGAATGACCAATCTAGTTTTTGCCATCTTGAATGATTTTTGGCAAATTTCCTTAAAATTTTGTAGCGTTTCCCGCTAAAAATCTTGAGACTTGAACCTATTTGCTCGAATATATTAACAAGTATAAGCAAAACTATGAAATATCTTTTAGCTTGCCCTTGCACCTACGATACGGTTGTGAAAAACCTCTTTTCGTCATGAAATAGCTAATAGAATAGAATCTTTGAAATCCTGGGGTCGACAAGTCTATCTGACATGTATGACAGCTCGTCTCAGCTCAGCTCATTACTGCATTCATATATATATATATATATATATATATATATATATATATATATGAAACTATCATGTATGTTCCTCTCAAAGTGCAAGGGAAGAAAGTGTATTAATATGTAAGTGTACAAATTAGTGTTGTATCATCAAGGATAACACGTTAGTAGATATGTCTTAATATTCACAGTATTCAACAATTTGATTGGGAGAAATTGATTGATAAATTCTAGCAACACTTTTTAAAATCCTCTAATTGAAATAATAATTCTACTTTTTCTGAAAATATTTAAATAAAAATACACATGCGCTCGGAAAGATGTTTTCAACAGATTTATTGAAACAACACACATATACAGAGAGAGAGAGAGAGAGAGAGAGAGAGAGAGAGAGAGAGAGAGAGAGAGAGAGGGGCAAAGAGGGGGGTGCTTCCTGTTATGGTTATCGTCATAGGAAATGAAATAGGAGACCGTGGTTCATGTCCTGGATCAGGCGAAAAGCATTCAAGTTCGTGCTAATGCTTTTTGGAAAGGTATGGATATTTTCCATCACTGCCAGATATGAAGGAATGCTTAAACAAACTGGCTTACTTAGCCTTGGTAAGAGAGCCATACGAAGAAAAGGAAAATTCCACTTATAAATTCTCCTTGTGTCACATCTGCCATTTTAGGAACTGTTGGCTAAGCGCGAACATACACACACACACGCACGCACGCACACACACAAACACACACACATATATATATATATATATATATATATATATATATATATATATCTTTAAGAAAAACAGAAACCGTTCACATTAAGATTATAAATTTATTTCCATCCTGTTATGGGTATTGATATGAATCAATAACAACAAAAATAAGAAGACTTATTCAGATCTGCAACTAAATAATTCACTAATCGAGCCCGAAACCAATCAATCGTTCTGGATTATTTTATCCATTCGATCTGAAGAAGTCCTGTTATTTTTGGTTTTATTGATTCATATTAATACATATAACAAGATGGAAATAAATTTATAATCCTAATTTGACCGGTTTTTGGTTTTCTTAAAGAAGTTATTGCTCTGTGATGTCAGTTATATTGAGCACTTTACCAAGAAAATTAAAATGTTCATGGTTGAATGATTTTTTGTCCTGACGGAATTATTCCCGACTCCGGTTTAACTGGACCGAATAATACATATATATATATATATATATATATATAAAATGAGAGAGAGAGAGAGAGAGAGAGAGAGAGAAAGAATGTTGTAAATTTTAAATACAAACACAGATTTGTAAATCAATTTGAACTCAAATATTGCTGAAAACACAAAAACAGGGGGTGTCCTCGTGGTGTAATGGTTAAAGCGCTTGGCTACGGAATCGTAGTTAGTGAGTTCGAACTCCTCTAGCCCTATTACGTTCAGTTTCGGACAAATACACTTTGGAAAGTTATGAACCCCCTTATCCTCCAAACTATGGGTTAAATATCATCAATTCTATTCTTCTGAAATGATGGCTATGGTATTAAATAAACCACGAAGATTGATATGCCATAAAACAACAAAACCAAACCTAACTACAAAAAACAGCGGAACGATAACTTCTGTTGGTGGGTGTCCCGCACAAGGTTTCTTTGGGGACTTTAAAATTACAGTCATTTAAAGAGTATGTTAGTCAAATAATAATTTTCTTTCCATCTAATAATACGTTAAAACATATCAGATAGAAAATAAAAGTATCTCATAAGCAGCTGTGGCATATTTGAAAAAAAGTATTTTATTTGTTAATTTTCTAAGGAACGTGAGAAAGAGTGAGCTGTGCTGCCGGTTAAATATACTGAACAACATTTGTAATATAATTGTGGAGGGATTTCGTTTTATATATCTTGCCTTCCGGTTTTATTAGGCTGAGAACCATTCGCTTAGCTCATGGGTTAGTTAGGTGCAACATTAACGCAGGTGTTCACACGCACGCGGAGAGTATGTGTCATTCAGAGATGTCAAAATAAAAAAATCCAGATAGGAATTGATACCTGGGGAAGTCAGTGACATCACGCTCCGGAAGCATGGGCTGAGGATTTTGGGATTTGACAACTAGCAGTTAGTTGAGTTCCTGCCTCCGAACGAGATAATCGACATTCAGAGCTGTGCAAGGCCAGACGAATTTGTGCGCTACGGGTGCCGCGCGTTGGTTGGGTTGAGAGCTGACGATGTAAAAGCACTCAGAATAGAAAGACTGTGTCTATCTTTCCTCATGTCGAAAAACCATTAAACTCAAAAAGGTGAATAAAAATTTCGTACCTGTACCAATTTCGTGTTTTTGGATTCCTATAGATGTTTATTTCACGTGTTCATATATTTGTCGTATATTTCTGGACGATGTATGTAACACATTTATGTTTTATTTCTTTCGGCAATTTCTTTCTTAAAATTTACAAAGCTTTGATTATTCTGAAAGACAGTGTATTTCCACCGTGATCGCTAACATAATTATAGTGTAGGTTCATTGTAGAATAACTTTAGTAGCAAAAAACCTAAGCTTTATTAAGGATTAGATCGAGTTGAATGATAAAATGGCCAAATCTTATATTTGGCACGAAGGGTAAAGTATTTAACAATGATTAAACCAGGGGGTGTCCTCGTGGTGTAATGGTTAAAGCGATGGACAGCGGAATCGTTTTACGGGAGTTCGTACTCCAGTCATGCTATTACGTTCACTTTCGGACAAATACCCTTGGGAAATGGTTAATGGGTTAAATAGTACCACAACTGTTCTTCTAGGAAAATGGGTTTGGCATTAAATAACCTAAAAAGAGTTGATATGCCATTAAACAAAGAAACCAAACTAAACCAAGGATTAAACTATTGTTCTCATAGCAAGATTATTATGTCTAGCTTACGTAAACTTTAGTTGATGAAAATAATGGCATATTTCATGTCAGTTAAGAGTTCATCTCTATTGAAGTATTTTAAAATCATATGAATATAAATTCTCGAAATTAAAATTCGATTTTAACTTTTAGCTTGCCCAAGATTGCCGAGACCAATGGATGAGTAAACATATTCGTATTTTCCATCAATGTTCCGAAGGGTTAACTTTCAGTTTGTGCGTTTACTAATGTAAAAGACTTCCGTAGTGAGGATTTTAGTAATAAAGGAAGAAAATCCGAAGATGGAGTGGGGAAGAGAAGAAGAACGTGGAGAGAAAATATCTATTCAACAATCGTAAGTATACGATATCTCCTTTTTGTTTGGACCGATAATTTTTGCAGACCTTCAAATGTGTATTCTGATTACGCCTTGTCATGAAAAAATAAGACCATGCATATTTTTTCTATCGTAATAATAGACACTGGAATCAAATATTAAAAAAACAACGTCCGAAATAAGAAATGGCATTAAATGATATGATTAAAACAAAATATAAAACTATGTACAATGAAACTTATGAGTATTTTAGCACATTTTTTGTTAAGAAATTGGGAGTGTTTACTTTTGATCTCCATTGTTTCAGAAAAAATAATAAAGAAACAGTGAATATGATCTTGTCTCGTCAGTGGTTAACTGAGCTGTGTAGTTTTCATTCTTTACTGTTTGGTTTTTTAAGTTATGAATGTACGATCTAATGATAATACTGGATAACTGTTTGAGAATTTGTATGTTTTACAAAAAGAAAATCAACTGCATTTATAGGCACTGCGTTAAATTTGATGCGCATTTTTCTCAAACAGAACGATATAAACATAGTGTCAGATTGCATTCCATGTTATTAAAGGTTTTCTGCGTATTGCTTCAGTATGGCTAACCATAATTATATATATATATATATATATATATATATATATATATATATATGTGTGTGTGTGTGTGTGTGTGTGTGTATGTGCGTGTTTGTGTGTGTAGGTTGGTATACAAATGATGCAATTGCATCTATATACTCTATTTTATATATCAGAGACTCCATACGGGTGTAAACGTAAATCAAACTATTACGGTTACAATTGACATTACGGTTGCTGATTATATATATATATATATATATATACAGATCCACTCACACACGTACACACACACATATTTTCAGCGATGCAACCATTAACCTACTATCAATATGTCTATAAAGGGAGAGAGACACAGACAGACAGAGAAAGAGTGTGAGTGAGAAGGAGAAAGATTGCAACTGCTTTTACGTTTCCTCGCTTATAAATATTTATTTACATTTATATATATATATATATATATATATATATATATATATATATATATATATATGTATATATATATATATATATATACTTGATTGAACATAATAGACATTTTTTCTCAGCATATTTTGTTTATAATCCTTTCGGATTACCGTATTGATCTTATGATGTTCGGCGGGAACTGGTTGATAAATCTTCCATAATTAGTTATTTCCCAAGTACTTTCCGCCCAACTTTGGGCCATCATTAGGGGAGGATGTATTACAAAAGTGATGAAACTTTTTTATGTACAGAGGTTCTTCTTACAAAATAGTAATGTACATACAAATGTTACATCACTTTTGTAAATTTGGGCAGAAAGTACTTGGGAAATAACTAATCATGGAAGATTTATCAACCAATTCCAGCCGAATATCATTAGATGAATATGACAATTAGAAAGGATTAACAAAAAATATGTGGACAAAAATGTCTATTATATTTAATCAAATATGTATTAATGAAGGAATGCTGCCAATATATATATATATATATATATATATATATATATATATATATATATATAAAAATATATATATCATCATCATCATCATCATGACGTGCGGCTAGAACGGATCTCCCTGATCCCCTCTCTCCACGTCTCCCTATCATTCATCGCCTTCGGCAGGTCTTCGGGGTTACATCCCGTATCATCACATAGCTGCTGTAAGAATGTTCGAGCTGGTCGTCCTGTTTTTGATTGGCCATATGCGGGGGTCCACAGGAGTACATCACTTACGATCTCGTCTTTGCTTCTCCAGCAGTGTCCGGCATGTCGGTTTCGGCTAGCTTGGATAGTTTTCGTGATAGTTGGTAGGTGGCCGTGCAGTTGGTGCCGTGTGAGGTGTTGCTGCCAGGACCTGTTCAATATTGCTCGCAACATTCTTGTATAATTGCCGTCGAGCTTCTTCTCCAACCGTTAATCAGCGTCCAAATATATATATGTGGGCGGGGGGGCTCAGGATTACATCGAGAATGGTGTTTTTAAAAATACTACTTCTTCTACTACTCCTACTACTTCTGCTACTCCTACTACTTCTAATAATAATACAGTAAGAAAATCAAAGCCATATAATATTTTAAGAAAAAACGAAATTACAAGTAATTGTAAAAGAAAATGGAAGAAACACTAACCCTGAAGAAGAAGACAACTTCTTAAAACTAAGCTCTTCAGCGGAAATCTCTCCAAAACAAAAGAAACAACTGGGCATTCCTCCTTAGTAAGATAAAATGGAAGATTATTAAAATGAAGAGAGGAAGAACTCAGGCAAATGGGACGAAGAAAAAGAGAATTTATGATGATATACTAGGCTTTACACCCAGGAGATGACGTACACAGATCACATGTATAAATAAACGCATTAAAAAGAACAAAAAAACTTATACATCTGTCTGTAACAATAATGGCAACATAAAAACTACAAAATAATGAAAAAAAGGAAAATCTTGAAACCAAAAATGGGAAGAAAGACAAATCTATGACCACTTCAAACGTCAAATTTTTGTGATCGCACACGAGATGGTTTGGGCATAGTTAAGGAGAAAAGCCATTGAACTGAATCTGACTCAGTAAGGATTGCAGCATAAAATGATACAATAAGGACCAATTATTTCGAAGCTAAAATTGTTAATCCGTAAAAGAATAGCAATTGTAGATTATGTCGTGTAAGAAAAGGAAACAGTTAATCATTTAAAAAGTGAAAGCAGTGAACTGTCACAAAAGAAATAGAAAGTGGGCAAGGGTGGTTAGAAAAAAGTGTATCTGTGGGAATTTTGCGAGTGATTTGAAATTTTTTCCTAATGGAAACATGCTCAAACGTGTATCTGTCCAAGAAAATGAGGCGCATAAACAGTCTTTGTTCCGTTGTGATACGAACAGATCAACAAATGCCGTCCAGAAGACTAGATATAGTGTTCATCAGCAAAAAGGAAATAATTTGCTGTGAACAGAACACAGGGTAGAAATGAAAGAAAGTAAAAGTAATCCAATACTTCCATCTGGTTAAAGAGCTGAAAAAGCCGGGGAGCACAAAGGTGTTATATGTTCTACTATATAAAAGTAGTGTTAATGATTGCAATAATGAAATCCAGATCTCACCTGTATCTCCAAGAAGTTGTTAGCATTTTGGTATCAGATACACAGTGGCAAACGTTTTTAATGGGTGGACTAAAGCAAGTCAGGTTAGCTGACTGGTCTTAAGACCTTTGGTGAGATAGTATGTGAAGTTTAGAAAATGGGAAAGAAAGTGACCTTAGGAAAGCACCTGTGGGGCATGAACAGGGCATAGTGAGACATGTAGGACATCATTGGTCATCTTCTGTATCATGAACTATTTCATGTCATCTTGATTCTATCGTACCACTGGATCCAGATGGTCTGACACAAGGGTGAGGCTGATAACTGTACAACATTCTGTTACTTTAGACCAAATCAAGCACAAAATATTTCCATCAGGTCAACCAAGTCCTGTGGCAAAGAGCAAGTGGAAAAGCAGCAGGTGCAGATACACTGGGAGCTATAATAACAAAACTGCACACAAGCAGCCTTGAACATATAATAGTAGATGTTTGGAACGGTTTTTAAGAGCTTGAAAAAAACTGCATAAATTAGACATTAGAAAGAATTGAGACTATGCAGATTACTGTTGAAATTGGCTAAAATACTGAGAAAAAGTCCTGGAGATCTGAAGAAATTAGCAGGTGAGGAGACTTGCTGTCACTTAGATTTCAGGGAAAGACCATCCACTAATGGTGGTGTGAAAAACTTTGCAAGGTGTAAAACAATTATATTAAACGTGTCAAGAAAGGGAGGAAAGAGGACTGATCATTGTTGAAGATAGTGTGGAAGCATTAATACGAAAACTTTAGAACTACATTAAAAAGGGCAAAGAGAGACTAATTAAATCGGTCAGTAACAGCTTTGAAAATATAAGGACAAACAGAAAAATAAAAACTAGGTGAAAGAAATGGGAAGAAAAACAACTCTATGGATATTACAAGCAACAAACTGCTAAAATATCTCATGAAAAAGCCTAGACATAGCTACGAAAGGGAAGCCAAGAAACTGAAACGGAATTTCACCTAATAGCAGCGAAAAAACAACGCTATAAGGACCAATTATATGAAAGTCAAAATCGATTATGCGAGTAAAGATGTTGTGGTGACTAAGACGAATCGACTAACTACATGATGAGCAAACAGGAGCAAAAAGAGAATAAAACTAAACACGACTGGGTGGGGAAGACGACCTAGTGGGAATTGTGCTAGAAAATGAAATTAGACCATACTACCAAATGGTATTGGCACGAATCAGAATTCGTCCTTGAAAAGGAAATGGATAAAATCCTCAGAGATTTTGAAATACAAACGGATAATCTTATCCCGGTGAGAACACATGAACAAAAAAGAAGATAACTTCTTGAAAATAGGACTTTGGCTTTCCAGCAAACCTCAGAGGAAAAAACAAAACAAAACAAAACAAAGAAAGCGAAAAAAGAGATAAGTACTTAGACCTTGCCAGAGTGTGAGAGGGTGGCACCAATCGTGATTGAAGTACTTAGAATTCTCCCCAAAGTCAATGGAAAAGGGGCTTGAGGAGATGGACATTGGAGAACGGATCGAGACTATTCTACCAACAACATTGTTAAAATTCATTTGAATATTGAGAACATTCTTTGAGACCTGAGGAAACTTGCTGTAACTCAGTCTACAGTGAAATACCACAATGTAACCCTGTGGTGAAGAATAGATTAAGAGTGACATTATATATATATATATATATATATGTGTGTGTGTGTGTGTGTGTGTGTGTGGGTGTGTGTGTGTTGAAATGGTACATTGTGGTGAATCTTACAAGAGGATAAAGATAATTGGAAAGATGGTTAAATCAAACACTTAAAAACTGTTTAGTAGTGATATTTCAGTAATTCTTTGAATAAATAATGAAATATCACAACTTAACCCTTTGTAAGTGTCTGATATATATATATATATATATATATATATATATATATATATATATATATATATATATATATACAATGCAGTATAATGCTGTCTCCCGCTCACATGGCGTGTTTGTAGCATACCAAATATGGTATAATTCGGAGAGGGATCTATGTCTGTGATAGAGCTTTTATATAATATAATGATAAATAAATATGCATTAATTTTTATATATATATTTTATAGCATAGATGCTTTTCTATGATCACTGGTTTCATGCCTTCTCATTGGTCTAGTGGGTAGAGTGTTCGTGAATGGTCAGGGTGATCGGGGTTCAATCCTAAGTCGAGTCATACCAAAGACTTAAAAAATGGCATTTGATTCCTCCTTGCTTAACACTCTGTATTATAAGGTACGTATCAAGGGTAAAGTGGAACAATCCTGTGAAAGGAGTAGCGCCCTCCCCTACACTTCGGTGTAGTAGCTACTGAAAAGGGAACTTTCGGGTCTCCCTTCACTACAGACGCCAACTTTACTTACTTACTTATTCAACAATCATTAGACCAAAAAGAAAGTTTTTTGACAAACCAAAAAGATACAGTCCAAAGAATGTTTACGTTAGAATGGCGTGTAGTCTTTTTTCTTTGTGTGTGTGTGTGTGTGTGTGTGTGTGTGTGTGTGTGTGTGTGTGTGTGCGTTTCAGTGTGTGTTGATTATATATGCCAATTCTATATAGTCGTATATGGGATTATTAGTGTGAGTATGTGTGATTATACATGGTCCGCGTGGCAGATTTGAGGTTGTCTCCTGAATATATGTGTAGAGATATGTAGCTAAGTTGGCAGAAGTCGAGAGATGGTTGGGGCTTTGGCCGAATAATTTTTTGATTGTGTGTTGTGATGATTTTATCATCTTCTTGCATAGTGGGTAGAGTGTTCGCTAATGGTCCGGGAGACATGGGTTCAAGCCCAGGTCGTGTCATACCTAAAACTTTAAAAATGGTACTTGATACATCCTTGCTTAACACTCACTAATATAAGGTACGTAACAAGGGTAAAGTGGAGCAAGCAAGGGAAAGAAGTTGTTCCCATCCCTACACCTTGGTGTAGTAGCTATTGAAAAGGGAGCCTTCTGGTCGTCCTCGACTACGGTCGCCAACTATAATTTTACTTATATATATATATCATGTGGAAAGATTACTTGTTTTGGGGAATAAATGTGAAAGCACTGGATCTTTATCAGTTCAAGAAAGTAGGCTATGTTCCTACAATGCAAGTACAGAATAGCATCAACCCGTCATAAATCAATGTGTCACCGTTTCCTTATATGTGTTTGTATGTGTTGAAAATAATGGTAATCTTTTCATACCACGGAGTATTTCATCATTTATCTGCCGTGGATAAAAGTTTTAAATTAATCATTTACAAGAGAATGATGAAGAGGTATGTCAAGACTTCCCAGCTGAAGTTCACGTTTATCATTTTGTTTGTTTACCCCGTCAATTAGTTAAAATATTACATCAATAAATTAACGCCAAATGTACATGCAAACATTATATAACAAGTCTACCTTTTTTCTAACATTTTTATAATGTGTTGTATGATCTTTTAAAAAAAATATGCTGGTAACATAACTTGTTGCTTCATATTATACATAATAAATTGATTGAATGATTTTTATGGTAGGTCATAGTTTGGTTTCTTTTGGTTTTATGGTATATCAATAAGTCTAGGTTATTTTTTGCAAAATTCACTTTATACATATATATTAGATATATATTAGATGTGTAGGATTTGTAAACATAAGTCTACAAAGTTAAATTGTTTTAGGTATTGTTATGTATCACTGATAATTAAACAACTGTCATTGGTTTACATACAGTTAAATGATTAAACAGTTCTATTTAAAACAATTCAGTTAAGCATAAGTCATTTGGTTGAACATAGTTTAAATATCAAATAATTCTATTTGATCCACAGATAGGATCCTATAAGGTATTACCATTCCGGGCCAGAGTGGACCTGGGAGTGATGACAATAAAGAGGTACTCCATATTCCTCCGAGCTCATGTATTACTAGACTCTCAACATCGAATTGTTTAATGTCATATCTATGACATGTGTTGGAAATGGGTTACATCTCTGCAAAGATGGAATCGGTGTATTCTATTGTCCCAGCTGATGGAGCTACAGTCGAATGTGATTTTATGCCAAGTAAACGGGTTGTGATTTATATGTTTGGAGTTATTGTTTCTTGGGAGTATTTTTTTGCTACGATAGTATCGAATACGAAAATTATAATTAGATCTAATTGACGGATAGTTGGGACTCTCACGGGTATAAAAACCTCAAGTCAGAGTAAACATGAAGTAATTGCAATGAAGAAGTACCCAAGACTACCCTAACTTCAAGATACTGTTTAGTGTCATATGATGAAGCTCAATTTAAAGGTGACCTTACTCCTCTGTAGGGGATATTCTCGGTGTTTTCTTAGCCCCACCGACAGGGACTTCCGCATTCTCTCTTAACTATAATGGTGTTTAGAACGCGAAACAATGATTGATGGAAATTTTCTGAACGCCACGCAGCTGCTTTATATTTCATAAATTCTATTCTAAAAATGTCTGTTCGTTTTGGAGCAAAATTCGTAAGGTATATAACGCTTGTTGTGTATGTAATATTTTGATAATATTTGCACATACGCTATATAAAAGACTGAAAACATCTAATTCTCAAATGAAACAATCATGCAAGTACGTTCACTCTTGTACACATACACATCTACCTACATTAATATAAATTTATATCAGTTTATTAAATCTTATGGAGTGAGAAATACGAGACATGTATCAAGCAGTTTATGGAGACTTGTTCAGACTTTCTGACTGTTAGTTTACTGAATGATCCAAATGAGTTCATTAGTCATTAGTTCAACGCCCGATTAAAGTAGGAATCAACAATTGCCAATTTTGAAGTTGGTTAAGCATAACTGTCTGGATCAAATGAAAATAAGTAACACGTGTGTAAAAAAGTATCCCGCTAAATTGTGTTTAAAAGCAAAGTAATTTTAAGGAAAAAAAGATACACATTCTTTTCCTGGCAATGTTATTACTATATCTCCTCTTCGACTGGGGTTATAGAATACGGCAAAGTTAGGGAATAAGACCGCCAGCTAACAATTCGCCTGGGTATGACGGTAAACTGTATCTGGCGGTGAGTCTACAGTCCTGGTGTAACGTATTGACCTCAGACTCAGCCATCGATCAAGGAACAGGTGCATCCGGTGGAAGATATCAGGGTATAACCTTGACTGTGGATGGGTTGAATTGGGTGCAGATGCGACGCTCACAGGTGTACGTCAAACAAGGATATAAACCGGTGCGACAGGAAGATCAGTTAGTTGGTGTCAGTCAAGTGGGAGATAAGATGCTGGAGAGAGAACCAGCACCCAGCAGAATGCTATGGGCCCTCAGGACCCCTGATTGAGCAGTCCAGCAGAACGAGAAAGAAGTGCAGCTAAAGACGAAGTAACTGGGGGTCAATATGTTGCAGTTTGTTGAGTCTCCAACTCAACTCTCACACATAACCCTTTCGTAGCCCTTTGGCAACCATTTCGAAATAAGTGTGAGAGGTATATTTTTTTAAAGAAGTGTGTTCGCTCGTCATTATTGTGTTGACTATGTTTCCGCATGTATAAGTATATGGTTGTGACTATGCAACACTGAAGCTTTGGCGAATGTAACATTCACCATAATTGGAATTAGATCCACCCAGAGCCAGGGTAGTTGTACTTATCAGCGTATTTTCTATGGATAAACCAGAACTGTTCAAGCAGTTACAAGGGGTTAAAATATAATAACATATATGAACACATATTGCAGAGTATAGATATTTACATCACATTTGAAGACTTATGGATGCTTAAAAGGAATAATTGTAAATATTTAATTGTATATAAACCAATCATTACTGGGATTATAAGAGGTGGATAGGGATATTTAAAAAAACATTTATTGTGTGCTAACTAATGAATTCTAAGAACTCGTTTAAAAATAGTTTTACGAGTAAAATATTTGTTTACAAATGCTATATATTGATAGTACACACATGAAACATTAGTCCCCTTCAAAGTAATCTCCTCCGGCTGAAATGCACTTGTTGCACCGTTCCATTAACTTCTGGAAGGTCCCATGGAAGTCCTCTTGTGTGTGTGTGTTTCAATTACCTTCGTCACAGCTTCTTTCATCTCCTCAATTGTCTGAAAACGACAGCCTCTGAGCTTAGGGAAAACCAAAAGTCACAGGGAGCAAGGTCTGGACTATAGGAAGGCTGAGGAACTGTTTGATGCCCAACTTGGTCAAATAGTCTGTGACAAGGATGGAGTTCTGGACTGGTCCATTGTCCTAGTGGAAATGCCACTGACCCAATTTGAAGAGTGCTGGCCTCTTTAGACAGAATCTCTTCCTGACACTCCCTTAAAAACTCAACATAGTAACCCTAACCCTAACCTTTTGGCCAATCAACTCTGGTGTAATGACTTCCTTACTCCTCCCACAGTTCTCATCATCCCTCACGGCCTCCATGCCTTCCTTGAATCTCTTATACAACTCAAAAACTGATGCTCGATTCATGCAAGGTGGTTTAAAACAGAATTTTATCGCATATCGTTCTTCTAAAGTGTCCTCACATCCAGTTTGCATTTTTGAAATTCACCAGCTGTAACAATCAGGCATGCGTTGGGTGTATTCCAATTCCTGCAGTAGCAGTTCATTTGAACATGAAATCATAAAAATTGGTCAGTCATTTCATAAGATGTATAGCAATAACATACTGAATTTCCAAGAGTCTACGACAATTTTTAATGCCTGTAGAAAAATAGTCTGGAAAACTATTGAATGCACCACACACACACACACACACACACACACATATATATATATATATATATAATGTGTTGTCTTCCCCTCCTTCTGGATTTTCCTTTAGTCCCTATCTTATGTTTGCTTCTTCTAATACAAAGTCCATTGTCTCTGAAATAAATTACTGAAGGGAAGTGACCGAAAATAGGGTCCACTTAAAAAAAAATTAAATGGTGTTTGGGATTTTAAATAGTTCATAATATTATACACACGTTCTTAAAAGCAATATTTAGATTCTGTATCAACTACAAGATCTTCATGTATATCTAGTGAACTGTGGCGTCCAAGCTGATGTTTTAAGCCAGGAAGAATGTATACAAAAGTAGGGCTCGACTTACACGACAGAAAAAAGGTCCAAATTTCAAACAAAAGCGTTATCAATCAATGAAATAGTACTCGGAAAAATTGATATAATTTACGAATAGTATCCCCAGCTGACTTCCATAAATATCTATAATTGAAACTCATCTTCTTTGAACATATTTAAAAATTGACACAAAGATTAATATATTAGTTAAAACTCGAGTAATAATTAATTATCAGCGCTATTTCTCACGCTGTTTAAAACAGATGATGCTCTAACTTGCATGACACAGTACCGAATCAGCCAGGCAAACAACTGCACGTTGGTTATCCGTGCAATTTCATGATATCACAATAGATAGTTAATTCTTATAATTTTTAAGCACCAGTGTGTAAGATGTAGATGCTTTTGTATGAATGAAGTAAGTCTGATTTCAGAGAAAAACTTTTACCGGTGTGTGACAGGATGAATGAGAGCTAATGGTAGTTTATTGAATATGCATACATGAACATTATAACAGTGTATTAATCTTAAATAAAGTTTAATTAAAGGTATTTTTATTGAAAAGTAAAACCCTTGATTCGAACTTGCCCATTCGGCTGAGCACTGCAGAGGTTTAAACACTCTCCAATGAGTGTCCTGGATATGACACAACACAGTCTGATGTTGAGGTTCGAGTAATGCTGGAGCTTTGGAGAATATGGAGTACTCCTCCATTGCCGTCGAACCCAGGTCCACTCTGGCTCGGAGTCGTCACACCTGATAGGGTCTTATCTATGGGTCTAAAAGAAATAAATTACCTACTTATGCACAATTGAATTGTTTGAGACAGAACTGTTTTTGAAATCGTGACTGTAATTCCGCTAAAATGATTTTTTAATAGAACTGTTTTTGACATTGAAATTGTATTTACGCTAAACTGAAATGTTTGAAATAGAACTCTTTTGATATTTATCTTTGAGTGGCAATGACTATACTTATTCTGAACAGAATTGGTTGAATTAGTACTGTTTGAATAAACTGAATAGCTTGAAAAAGAACTGATTTTGACAGTTAAACTATGTACTCATGATAATCTGATTGTTTGAAAGGTGATTATTTGTATAAAAATGGATTTAGCGTTAAAGAACGCACAAAGTTTGATATGCCATAAATACCAACCAACCAACCAACCAACCAAACTTGATTCTCATATACTACAGAATACTTTTGAAATTAGTTTATCATAAGCATTTACATATTTTAACCAGAAAGATGGACTCTCTGAGGAAAACATCTTGATGACATAATCTAGAAATCCGAGTTGGTATGATGCACTATTTGTCATTGCCTGCGAAAGCTTCAGAATGAAATTTTTGTTTGGCAGTCAATTTAAAGACAGTGCAGACCATTCGAAAAGAGTTTGACGCATTCAGTATTGATTACAAAGGTACAGCAGTTTAGTATATTATTTGATTGCTTTGTAAAGAAATGCCTCTAGTCACCTTTTCGCGGGGCCTCAGACTCAACGGAGAAGCCTGAATGAAATGACTGGAGGAGGTTGTGCTGCCCTGGGTCGAGAGAAAGTTTTCAGGAAGACTCAACACCCGATAACAAAATCCTGCTCCAAGCACAAGCAGAAAAAGTCAATCTTGGTTATTACATAATTTATGAAACCACATCGCCAATAATTTCAGTTTAGCATAAAACAGTTCTATTTCATACAATTCAGTTTATCATGAATACATTGTTTAAATTTAAAAAATGTTTGACCCATAGGACAGATGCAACTATTTTGCGCCAGCGTAGACCTGGGAGCGATGGCAATAAAACTGTACTCTGCATTCTCCAAAGCTCCAGCATTACACGAACCTCACCATAACATTGTTTAGTGTCAAATGCAGGACACACGTTGGGGGTAATACCTCTCTGCAGAGAAGCGGTTGGTGTAATCTACCGCCTCTGCCGACAGGGCAATGGGAAATATAATTATTACTTAGAAAAGAACATCGTGAGTATGTGGGCATAACCAATTACAAGATAACTGAATTACATAATAAATCATATTTCAACCTTAGGCAACTGAAGTATGTTTTAATTGACTGCAGGGACTGAAAAACATTGCGAATTAATCATTTACAGCAGGAATTGGAAACTATGTAAATAAAGTTGTATTTTCAGTTTTACTAATCATTACCAGTTAAATTTTGAAATATCAGTGCCATCTAAAAATAAATTATATAGGTGTGGGTTAAAAAAAAGTACTTGATTTCAGAATTATCATTAAAACTAACTTTTTAAATCAAGATATAATTTTCATAGTCTTGTGGAAGTTACTTTCTCAATTATTTTAATTTTTGAACAGAGAAAGAAGACAGTAGAACGTTTATTTATAACTAGATAATCCTATTTTTCAAGGGTATGTCCACTGTCGTCATCTATAGGAACTAAGCAAATACGAAAATGTTTAAATTGACGGTCATATCTCATTTTAGGGAATATTTACCGGCTCCACTCGCCCTCTTCTTGGATGAACGTGAGACAAAAGAAAAGGTCTTATACAAAAAATCAGAACCAAAGCCAAGAATTTTGGGCATTGTGTAAGAAAACCTGATTTGATCCTGTGGCCAATAAGAATCTAAAGAACAGGGGAAAAAACATCTAACCCTTCTTTACAGTCGGTAAGACTAGCCGCCGATAGCAACACCTTCCACCAGGAATTCCTTCTGGGTAATTTTAAACTATAACATTTTGTACGTGATATATCCATGAAGAAGGAAATAAACGACAACCTGAACAAGCTCAAACGAGGAATAAAACTATTTTTCAAATCTCGAACAAGTCCTGTTTTCGTTGTTGTTTTGCTTCTCACTTTATTTCAGTTTCTCGCAAACCATTAGACTCTTAACGACTGTTTTCATATAATGTTTATCCTTACTCATTGCTACTTAAGCTCCTGCTGCCAAACAGTTCTTGTTTCCTTCAAGAACCAATACAAAATTAGCTGATGATACTTTAAAAGTATGATTCCGATTTTTAATATCTGTCATCTTCTCTCCAGAGTGAAAAGGAATATATGTACTGAGTGCTATTCTGAACAAATCTTGGAAGATCCTATTTACTAACTCCTCCACAAGGTCAATTTTTAAGCGGAGTTTAACAGGTTTGACTTCAGAGTTTCCCTTCTCCTGAAGAACCTAATCTTGGAAGATACCCACTTCAAGAGAGCAGCTGTACGGCCACTTTCCACCTATCCCACAAATCATCCAGGTAAGACTAGCAAGACATACTGGGCTTTACTGGAGATGTTAGAACTAACTTATAAGCGCTGTTTTCCGATGATTTACTTAAAATGGATGCACCAGTGTTAGCTGGCAAGCACAAAACTTACATTAATCGGCACTGCGTTGATTATTAAGTACTTGCCAAAAGGAAAAAAAACAGCAGGGGTAGGTTACGAGAGAGAGAGAGAGAGAGAGAGAGAGTCAAATGAATGTATGCAGTTGGCACGCCTTGATAGTGATGATGATGATGATGATGATTAAACTGACTTTTTCACGTGGGTTGAAGTCTGAACATTTCTCTCTGTTCATGAAGGGAAATCTTTGTGGAAACCCAGAGGCGTCCTTCGGAATAAAAACTAAATAAATACACAACAGCAATTTTGGACAACATAGATTCAATCGTCGGAAATTGGCCACGGATAGTTATATATAGTGTGTCTTAACGAACCTGGGACACTTGTGACCGCTAATAACTGTACAAATATTAACGTCGGGTTCTTTTTTGTTTCAGATTTGAAAATAGAATACTATAACAACTATTAATACTCGATCACAATGCCGTGGACAAGAAAGGAAAATATTTTGGGTCACTATCTATTCGGGGACAAAAATCATTCAAAATTGTCTCAAAATAGAAGTAACCCATTTAAATGATAATGATTTATTTCTTAGACGAGAAACCCAGAAAACATTGCATGTCCTGGAAGCTCATATAAAAACGATTAAAAAATCGATTTGATGTCTCTGGCTCAAAGGATGCAATTTTTTTTACCGGACGTGTTCAAAATGACCGCCAATCTGCTCGTCTCAGAAATAAATCATTATCATATTAATGATATGTATCTATTTTTATACCACAGCCATGATATGGCTATGTGTGAAACATACATCGAATGTCCATAAAGATAGAACATAGGAATCTTGAAACACGAAAAACACTTGAGGATTTCTTTATTCAGGTACGAAACTTTGTATTGCCTTTGAGTTTAAAGGTTCTTCCACATAAGGAGAGTGAGGCACAATCTTTCTATTCTGGCTTTTTCATCTCCCCACCCCCAACACGTGTGGCACCCGCCACAAGGTCTCCGCAAGCAAGCGAAAGCCAACCGTTTTCTTTCGAGGCTGGACTCAACTTTACTAACTGACTTTTTCAAAATCTCCCAAAATCCTCCGCGCGCTCCCGATGCGTGACGTCACCCGCACTCCGTAACCCCGCTTCCAATGTGGGCTATTGTGACATCTCTCAGTTACACGTCCGCTCCGCCCCTGCGCGCGCGAACACCTGTGTTAATGTTGCACCTGAGTAACCCATGCACTGAGCCGAAAAGTTCTCAGCCAAACTAAACTCAAAGGTATGAAAGCGAAATCCCATGGCCATTACCTTACATTTTGAGAAAAACTGTATCTGAGACGTATAAACAATTAGACTTACAACTCATAAAACATCAGGAGATCTTTAAATATAAATAACATCCTTCTGAGAAATGTCCCGGAAAGAAGCCAATAAATATGTGTAATCCATTCTATTCAGTTGTGACGTGGCCTATTCACAAATAAGGGTAAAAGAAAATTCAAACTTTGTAATCCGAGATAGAACGATGCAATTCAGTGTGGTTAATTATGAATGAAGAAAACTGATCGATCACCAATTCTTTTAGAAGAAATACATTATAATAGAGAAGATCATCGGAAATTAGTGTTCGAAAAATTAATCTCAGTAGGAAGAAAAGCATAGAAATTAATATTACATGAAGGTCTCTAATAAAGAAAGAATGGATATTATATTTGAGAGAAGGCATTCCATCATCGTTATAATATCAACTCTCATTAGCACGATTAATCATATATTGATTTATTGTAATTAAAACTTTCCAGTCGAAGTACACTCACTCAGCAATGCAGTGTTCGTTCGAAGGGGTAAAATTTTAATCAAGTGTTGATATGACGACGTCAACATCTTCAACGTGAATATATGTTTTTCCTGGTACTGTGTAAACATATATTTTTTACTAATGGCTGGTATTGATAGAAAAAGGAACTTTCTGTGATGTGGTAAAAAGCCGAAAAGTAGTTCTCTTTTATTAGTTGACAATATCAGACCGACATTATCAACGCTTGCACTTCGCAAAGCTTTCATGGACGATTAAAAACTACTTCGCCTGCTCCTGTGCATTAAATGAAGAATTGCGTTTGTAGTTCCTATGAGGCTAGAACTTTCAAAGACAGGGAGCAAAATGGGGGAATTGTTATGAATATATTATCAACTACCACAAGGGTATTACACTGAGTATATCAATGAATAATGAAGAGAATTTCTCAAATGAATGATTTGGACAGAAATAGTTCTAATGTGTTTCATTTCAAAGAGACTCTTATGTGTGAAAGTTAAGAAGATATTTTCTCTCATTAACTTTGGCATTATGTAATCGATCCCATATTTCAAAAGGCAACTAAATATTCTGAATGTTATCTGTCCGCTTTCAAAATGTTTTTTACAACATTTTTCTATGTATAAGAAAATATAAAAATTGTAATTAGGCAAGTGAAACTGACAAAATTAATACATTGTAATTAGGCAAGTGAAAATGACAAAATTAGTACATTGTAATGAGGCAAGTGAAAATGACAAAATTACTACATTTAATTAGGCAAGTGAAACTAACAGAATTACTACATTGTAATTAGGCAAGTGAAAATGACAAAATTACTACATTGTAATTAGGCAAGTGAAACTGACAAAATTACTACATAGTAATTAGGCAAGTGAAACTGACAAAATTACTACATTGTAATTAGGCAAGTGAAAATGACAAAATTACTACATTGTAATTAGGCAAGTGAAAATGACAAAATTACTACATTGTAATTAGGCAAGTGAAAATGACAAAATTACTACATTGTAATTAGGCAAGTGAAAATGACAAAAATTCTACATTGTAATTAGGCAAGTGAAAATGAGAAAATTACTACATTGTAATTAGGCAAGTGAAAATGAGAAAATTACTACATTGTAATTAGGCAAGTGAAAATGACAAAATTAGTACATTGTAATTAGGCAAGTGAAAATGACAAAATTACTACATTGTAATTAGGCAAGTGAAAATGACAAAATTACTACATTGTAATTAGGCAAGTGAAACTGACAAAATTACTACATTGTAATTAGGCAAGTGAAAATGACAAAATTACTACATTGTAATTAGGCAAGTGAAAATGACAAAATTAGTGCATTGTAATTAGGCAAGTGAAAACGACAAAATTACTACATTGTAATTAGGCAAGTGAAAATGACAAAATTAGTACATTGTAATTAGGCAAGTGAAAACGACAAAATTACTACATTGTAATTAGGCAAGTGAAAACGACAAAATTAGAACATTGTAATTAGGCAAGTGAAACTGACAAAATTATTGTCGATTGGCATTTTGTTTTAAGCTCTTTCTTTTTTTTATAATTTTGATCTACTACATCAATAGAGAATAAACATACGGACGAAGATTAGGTGTTGGGGTATAACAGTTATCGTCATTGGAAATGAACGCTCTCAGCCAAGTTCAAATCCTGAACGAAACTTTTTTTCCTTGTCGCTTTTAAAAACATGAATCTATCTCTTCTTTCTTTGCACTGACAAAATTGTGGAGCATACTGAAATATTTTAAACACTGTAAGTCCAACAGACTGAAAGAGGAAAAAAATGAATTGAATACAACTATAAAAGTTAGGACTACGATCTTTCATAAGTAGTAGTACATATGACCTATAGCTGCTTGACACATTTTGCTCTGAAACGAAGTTAGCACCATTAAGTGACGCAACCTTATCCAAGAGAGGTAAAATCAAGTTGAACTATTCGGCAACGATCCGAGATCACCTAATAGGATATGGACAATAAAGACGTTAACGATGAAGAAGAGTGAACTTGCGGAGAATATGAAAATTTTTTTTAAGTAGGAATAAAGAGTCATTTGCAAAATTATCCCCTTCTTTATGGTAAACATAATTAAATTTCTTCCTTGCAATAATGTTGCAAGGAAATTATATTTAGCGTTATACTAGAAAAGAATCTAAAATACGAACACAGACGATCAATTAAACTAAATGACCACCAAAATGCCCTTTTGTCCCTAATGTTAGATCTCAAACACATTTTCAATTTTTCATAGCCACTTTAATTAAACCTATGCATTGCAAAAAAATTAAAATCCCGGAGACTGTTATATTCAGCAGCCATTTCCCAAACTAAACATATCAAACAACGGTTTGGTTTCTTCCACGAGTCTCTCTACTTGGCAGACATTATTTTACATGAGAATAATATCAAAATAGAAAATGGATAAAAATAGCAAATACTAAGACATATTTCTCTCACAGTACTTCCATACTTTTAGAAGATGTACTTTTTCCGTTTTGCATTTAGATATTCCAGTGTACTCAAAGTCTTTAAGGAATGGGATATGCCCGAAACCTCTGCTACTTCAACAAATATATATATATAATCATATTTCTCCCTTTTGCCTTTCTCCCATTTCTCCTTCTCTGTACCTCCCTCTCCACATATTTCTCTCTTTCTCACTGAAATTAATCCACCTCCACTGATCAAATCGTTGATAAAACTTGATACGCTTGATGATGCCAAGGCTTGGCTATCTGTCCAGAAGGTCACAGTGAAAAGCAATAACGCCTGCCACCAGCACTCTACTATACATGTTTTTCTCTCCCTTTCTTGTCTATTCTGTCTCTTTTCTTTAGACCCCTTTTATAACTTTATCATTATCTTATCTTTTTCCCCCAAATACTTTACTATAGAAAAATTCATTTTCATTCAGTGGAAGTTTTTTTATTCAATAAAGAATGAAATATCATTGAATCCGTTGTCAGCGTTGGTTTAACTACCTTTTGTATTATTTTGATTATCTTGTCAGGTTTACCAAAATCTATCATCTCTCTCTCTCTCTATATATATATATATATATATGTGTGTGTGCGTGTGTGTGGGTGTGTGTGTGGTGTTATACATAATAGCTTAGATTCCTAAAGAGTTACCTCCCCCTAGCAGCCCATTTTTAGCAGTAGTACTAAAGCTTAAATTATCTCCGGTCCAGGGATTTCCTATTTAGTCCTTTTCTTGCCAGCTTTCAAAGATACAAGACGTAGATCTCACCTTCTCGGAGTTAACTTTAGAATACGGACCAAAAATGAAAGAGCCTTTATTTAAGATATTTTACATCAGCATCACTATAATTTTAACTCATAATTAGCAACTACACCTTTTGCTTTTATTGATATTCAGACGAGGACAATTTTCTGTATAACAGTGTGGTGGCAATTCCATGTAATTCGATTCGTCCTTTAAATGTTGTGTCTGTCTCGTCGTTAATATTTCACCTTAATTTCTATTCTCTGGTATTGTAAATTCAGTAACTAACACTTTATTTCCTCTTTTGTTACGTCTCTCTATTTAGGGCCTTCATACTATTCTATGATTGATTATTCACGTTAGCATTATTAGTGTGTAACTCTGTCAGCTCTCACGACATTGCCTTTGTTAATTGTTAATAATCAAATTAAGCCCACAACAAGACGACTTAATTGCTGTATGATTTCCTTTTATACTCATGTGCAAATATTTCTATCAGTATTTACATCTTACTACAGGAAAGCTGCAAGGCTGGACGAAATTCCCCCGGAAGTATGGAAGACCAGACAATTCGACGACATACTGCTCCGACACTGCAACGCAGTGTACAATCAAAATCCGATAGATAGATGGATGAAGGGATGCATACTCCCCTTCCCTAAAAAGGGGGACCTCGGATTAGCCAAAAACTACCAAGGCATAACACTTACATCCATAGCTGCCAAAATCTACAATGCCCTACTACGAAACCGAGTAGAACCCCAAATCGACAACATACTTAGAAAAAACCAAAATGGCTTCCGAAGAAATAGATCCACGACCTCACAAATATTAACCATCCGCAGAATCCTCGAAAGTGTACGGGAAAAGAACCTACAAGCGACATTAATATTTGTCGACTTTACCAAGGCTTTCGACTACATTCACAGAGGAAAGATGGAACAAATACTACTAGCGTACGGCATACCTAAAGAAACCGTAGCGGCAATAACGATTCTCTATAGAAACACTAAAGTAAAAGTACGATCACCAGATGGAGACACAGAATACTTCGACATTGTAGCAGGAGTACTACAAGGACACACGCTGGCCCCGTACCTCTTTATCATTTGTCTAGACTACGTACTTAGAACATCGATTGACAAAATCAAAGAGAATGGCTTCGAGCTGACGAAGAAAAGAAGCAGAAGATACCCCGCAACAACAATTACCGACGCCGACTACGCCGATGACATAGCGATACAGGCAAATACACCTGACCAAGCCGAAACACTTCTGCATAGTTTGGAACGAGCAGCAGCAAGCATAGGCCTCTATGTTAATGCACATAAAACGGAATATATGTGCTCTAACCAAACGGGGGACATCTCCACTCTAGAAGGAACCCCACTTAAACTATTAGACAAATTCACGTACCTAGGAAGCAGCATCGAATCAACCGAAAAGGACATCGAAACGAGGTTAACGAAAGCATGGACAGCTATCAATAGGCTATCGATTATATGGAAATCAGACCTAACCGATAAAATGAAACGCAGTTTCTTCCAGGCAGCGGTCACATCGATACTGCTATATGGATGCACTACATGGACGCTAACAAAACGGCTGGAGAAGAAACTAGATGGCAATTACACAAGAATGCTGCGTGCAATCCTGAACAAGTCCTGGCAGCAACACCCCACAAGACACCAACTGTACGGCCACCTGCCCCCTATCACGAAAACTATTCAAGTTAGACGAACCAGACATGCAGGACACTGCTGGAGAAGCAGAGATGAACTCATAAGAGATGTACTCTTATGGATCCCCACACATGGCCGCGCAAAAGCAGGGCGACCAGCTCGAACGTACATTCAGCAGCTATGTGAGGATACAGGATGTTGTCCTGAAGACCTACCTAGGGCGATGAACGATAGGGAGGAGTGGCGAGAGAGGGTCAGGGATATCCGTGCTACCAGCACGATATGATGATGATGATGATGACAGTGAATAAACCTGTTGACATCAGCAATATGTCTTCAGAGTCTTTGCTGTGGGAAAGTGTTTAGCTATGCTCCAGAAAGACTATTCTACATTGGAAGAAATTAGGATTGTCTGAGTGTTCGCCCGTGGTCCGGGAGACCGGGATTCAATCCCAGGTCACGTCATAATAAAGACTTTAAAAACGGTACTTGTTACCTCCTTGCTTAACAATCAGCAATATAAGGTACGTATCAAGAGTAAAGTGGAGTAATCCTGGGAAAGAAGTTGTGCCATCCCCTACACCTCGTTGTTGTAGCTATTGAAAAGGGAGCCTTCTGGTCGCCATCGACTACGGCGGTCCCCAAATGCAATATATATATATATATATATATATACTATTTTTGAAACTTCTGTTTGTTTTTGTACGCATATGCAAATTAACTTGTTGGCCATCATGTTGGCTTTTTTTTGTTTACAATTATTGTCTTCAGATGAAATGAAAGAACATCAACCACAACGTTTTTCTGGATGGATTAGCGTCTGTTATTTATTAGATCAGCTTGTAAATATTTTGCATAAATAGTCATCGCCTATGAAATTTTAAAATTAATAAGCGAATGAAAGAAAAAGTAAATTTCGATATTTGGTATCAGCTTTGCGTCCTTTTACGCTGAAGTAATTCCTTTTGTGATAGTTATATCTGGACATTCGTTCGTTGATATAACTATTTCGAAAGTTAGAAATTTTTGGTCCACATACTGTGGAATTGGTTAGAAAATTTATCCTAATAGATTGACTGAATTGTTTGATTTGAAGTTATCACAAACTTACGACACGGGGAACAGAATGACGACAGAAATGTAATTAAAAAAAATACACTAATTTGAGAACATCATATTATATTAAAGTTCATATAGATCTATTCGAAAAAAGAAAGGTGTGTCCTCGTGGTGAAATGGTTAAACCGATGGACTGCGGGATTGTAGTAAGCGAGTTCGAACTCCAGTCGCGCTATTACGTTCACTTTCGGACAAATACCCTTGAGAAAGATATGAACCCTCTTGTCCTCCCAGCTATGGGTTAAATAGCATCACTAATGTTCTTCTAGAAGGATGATTTGGCATTAAATTTCCCATGAAATTTGATATGCCATTAAAACTAAGAAACCTAACAAAACGAGAAAAATGAAGGGAAATGATTTATTGGATTTTTATAAGTGTTCTTTCATATTTTTTAATGAATTATACAGCGGATCTTTCCCATCCTTTTGATAAATTAAGGTAAATATACATTGCTTTTCGATTACATAAAATTGGGTTTTCGTCTATTTTATTATCCATTATATTTTCATTGTATAAAGCTTCTATTATCACCAGAAAAGTATACAAAATATTATTATTTTGCAGAATATACACACAATTCTGAAAAAATCAGCAATACACACAGAATAAAAACGATGAATAAAAAATAAAAATATGGACACAATTGAAAAATAGTGTGTTACAAATATTTTCATTTATTTTAAGAGGTTTTCTTCTTCAATTTACCTTTGTAAAATCAGATAAAAATCTTCAAAGTATCGCTATGTCGGCTTTTACGTAGCATTAACTATATTTTAGATATTTTACAACTCTTACGTAAAAAAACGTACAAAGAGATAGATAAATAAATAATAATAAATGAACCTAATGTAAACGAAATCTTTTATTACATTCTCTGTGTCAAATATCTTCCACATTTTTAAAGTTAAATGAAATACAGCTAAAACAAAATAAAAAAAGCATGTACATAATTGATTATACCCTTTGTTTTTTAATCTTATAATAACAATTACTTTCATGCATTTGCTTTTGAGATCGGCTGTTTGTATCATTTTTAAAATTAAGGCAACTAATACATTAATTTGCATATTTCTGTTTGAAATATAATCTGTGCTTGATTTAAAATCATTTTCTTGTTTGGTCTTATAAATCACGCTGGTTTCTATTCATGAATGTAAATAGAGATACGCATGAATATTTCCTACGCAAAACCGGATAGCCCTCTGCTGAAATAGAAAATACTTTAAAGAGATAATTTTTTTTCTTATTGATAAAATCATTCATTGAACCACCGAAGTCTCTATTGAAATATAAAACAAATAAGCGCACAAGTTACTCCATATCCATCAAAGAAGAGCATACACCACAAAGAAAGAATTTTAAAAAAAAAGTTCTCGGCATAAAATAATACAAAAGCTAATATGCCTTAAAATCAAACCAATTAACCTGAAGAAATATATAAATACCAGCACAAATAATAACCATTAGCGATATTTCCATATGGACTCCTACACATGGGCACATCAGTTTTGGAGGACGATCAATAATGCAATTAATTATTTCCGTGCGGAAAATAGGTGCTGTCTCGAAAATCTAAAAAGACCCATAGCGCATTGGGGCGAATGATGATGATGATGATGATGATGATAATGGATAAGAGAGAGAGAGAAAGAGACAGAGACAGAGACAGAGAGAGTCAAAGGAACCCGTGCTCTCTGTACGTATTCATGATGACAAAGACACACGCAGATAAATAATGTATGTATGTATGTATTTATAATATGCGAGTGGTTTCGTCAAAAGCATTTGTGACATTCATTTCAATTATCTTCTGTTATTGTAGTTCTTCATACAATTAATTTACCCAGTCTATAATCATTAACAATTCAGAACTGTTTCCGTAGGACTGGACATCTTGTCAGGATGGAGAACCATCGTTTGTCAAATAATTGGTTCAGTGCTTGTCGAAGTAAAAAGAAATCCTCTAAAACCAAAGCTGGACAAGTGGATAATAAATGTAGAATCACCCAGGACACATATTTTAAATGTATATGCTTAGTATGGCTATAAGAAACATGGCATTCAAAAGTGCCATCCCAATATAATTACAAGCAACATGTCAAAAATTTATACTCAGAATTCGGTCTTTCGTTCGCTGGACATAAGAATGAAACATGCATACGTATTTTTTTTCCAGAAAATAATCGGTCAGTCATTATTGTGGGAGAAGATCCGAATCTATGATGTGAAGAAATGAGCGGCGTTGTTCCTTTGCGTGTAATTTTAGGGTGCACTGGACATTGGTGACTATTGTTAAGAAGCACTGATACTCGAACTAACCGCCAACACCTTATATATATATATATATATATATATATATATATATATATATATATATATATATATATATATATGTAGAGAGAGAGAGAGAGAGAAGTGGGTACATAGATTCTACATCAGATTTTCATTCATCCTGTTTTGGTTTTAATGAATTTCTTTTTACTCAATTTAGCATGAAACAAACGCGAATCCTCCATCCGGACAAGATGTCCAGACCATAGAAAGTAGAGCTCTCCACCAGGAAAATTTAAATGTTCAGCTCCTTAATGATTTTCTTGTCCTGAAGGAATTACACCCAACTCTGGTTTAACTGGACCGAATAATACTTATATTGCTTCTAAATAGTTGAGCTCTCCTTGGAAAATTCCAAAATCATTGGATCTGAAGAAGTCCTGTTATATTTGTCTTCGTGTTTTTGTTTCACATTAGAAACTAAAAAACAGGATGGAAATAAATTCATAATCCTAAAATAACCAGTCTTTGGTTTTTTCTTCAAAGATATATATATATATATATATATATATATATATATATATATATATATATATATATTCTACAGTTGGTTTCAAATTATGAGAGTGAAGCAGCTCTTGCTAATTGTTTTTCTTGTGTTTGATTTGATATTTCAAACTTGCCAAAGAGGTGCAAACAAATCCACAGATAATGCATGCAGAACAAATATCAGATGAAGTAGTTGGCATGACCAATCAGCTTCTTCCTTTAAGATAATGGGATATTTTTCAGGTAAAGTTCTAAATTGTTTTATATCATTCTACCCTGCAAACATTGCCATTTTGAGTATTTGTTTTAATGTATCAACAAATACACCAAAAGCATTATTTTATTTTTAGATTTCTCTGTGTCTGAATAATGCTCGTCCGAGATTTCTCTTTTCGTCATGAATTTGGCTACCAATGAGGATAATTAGAATGTAGTTGTTATTCATTCAGATGTTATATCCAACCCTTCGCAATTTTAACGATTTAGAAAAGCATATAACTCTCCAATTTCGAACTTCGCATAGGGAATCGGTGGTTAAACTTCTGTTTTACGGTGCATATCCAGCGTAGACAACAATTGTTCAATCTGTATATAGAGAGTGTCTTGTTCCTCGATCTATACAAGAGAGGTTTTAAAACTACGGCCCAGTAAAGGAAAAATAATTTTCCTAAGCTTAATTCCCGTTATATTTCAAAGACAATAATAAAGTTTTCCTAAATCAATACTAGCTTTTGCTATTCGATCGATTATCTCACAATCTAAAGATGTATTATTGTTCATATTTTTCCCAAATATTGAAATGAATTCATATATTAGTGTTTTTATTACCAGTGATAGGAGTGTTTGGACACTGGGTATTGTAGTTATATATCTCTTTTTTTATTGTGGTGTTTTTGGGGTGACCTCTTCCATTCTAATTTTGATGTACAAGACTCGCATTCCTGTAAAAAAACAAAATAAAATATTTTGCCGCTATGTTCTGAACTGGACAACTACAAGGTCAGTTATCTCTTGTGTTTTACTAAACTGTTATTTAAACTCATTTTTTTAGCTTTTATTATGTGTATGAAAGTACTGAATATCAAGTGATTTCAATGAAAAAAGACTATTAATCTGAATCATAGTTTTCAGCTGAACTATCAAAAGAAACACTGTAAAAATTATTCTAAATACTTTTGAAATATTGCAGAGTGTTTGAAAATCTAAGTTTGAGTTAGAAATAAAATGCTTTTAAGATTTCGATAAAACATTAATAAGGATTCTTTGTTGAATTTTAAAAATAACTCAACAGTGGACTTATACTAAGTTAAAACTAAATGCATGTTTGCGGGGAAGGAAAGAAATAACAGTAGGGAAAATTAAAGTAGGAAAGTTGCAAGGTTTGATGAAATACCCCCAGAAATGTGGAAGACAAGGGAATTGGACGACATACAGCCCCGATACTGCAATACCTTATATAACAAGAACAAAAAAGACAGATGGACAAAGGGCTGCATACACCCTACCCCCAAGAAAGGTGACCTCGGAAGAGCCAAGGTATAACACTTGCTTCCATAGCAACCAAGATTTACAACGCTCTGGTATGCAACCGTATACAACCTAAAATTGACAAAATACTTTGGAAGAAACTAAACGGCTTTCGAAGATATCGACGCACGACATCACAGATTTTCACTATCCGTCGAATTGTAGGTGTTTGTGCAAAAAAGACGAGGTTGCTCTATTATTTGCAGATTTCTCCAAACCATTTGATCCCAACCACAAAGGAAAGATGGAGTAAATACTTCTCACCCCTGGTCTCCCTAAAGAAACCGTCGCAGCCAAAACGATGCAATATAAAAACACATAAGTAAAAGTTCGCTAACCGGACGGAGACAGATTACTTTGACATTGTAGCAGGTGTTGTGTAAGGAGATAAATTAGCCCCATATGCGTTTATTATCTGCGTAGATTATGTGCTTCGAAGATATATAGATTTAATGAAAGAAAACGGCTTTACGCTGGCAAAAGAAAAAAAAAAATGTAGAAGACACCTCGTACAAACTATCACAGACTTTTTTGTACAGGCATTTAAAATTGTTGTAGACTCTTGAAAATTCAGTATGTTATTGCTATACATCTAATAAGATGAGTAACTAATTTTTATGATTTTAGGTTCAAATCAACAGCTACAGCAGCAACTAGAATGCACCCTACTAAAACCTGATTGTCACAGCTGGTGAATTTCAAAAATGCAATCTTGACGTAAGGACACTTTAGAAGAACAATATGCAATAAAAAGACGTTGACAGCGAGGATGACATAGCACTTCTGGAAAATACACCCGCCCAAGCTCAATCCTTGCTACATTGTCTGGAATGAGCAGTAGGTTGTATAGACCTCCATGTGAACGCAGACAAAATAATACATGTGCTTTAATTAAAAAGGTGAAATCCCTACAGTAAATTGTGTTTCTCTGAAACTAGTTGACAAGTTCACCTACCTTGGAAGCAGCGTCTCATCAACCTAAAAAGAACATCAACACTCGACTAGCAAAGGCATGGGCAGTTACCGATAGATATCGGTCATATGGAAGTCAGACTTGCCCGATAAAATAAAACGCAGTTTTTCCAAGCCCCGGTCGTATCAATACTTTTATATAGATGGAACACGTGGACGCTAATTAAGATTTTGAAGAAAAAGCTTGACGGTAATTATAGAAGAACATTACGAGCTGTATTGAACAAGTTTTAGTAGCAACACCTCACAAAACAACACCTGTACGGTCACCTACCACCAATCACGAAAACCATCCAAATTAGACCAACCAGAAATATGGAACACTGCTGAAGAATTAAGGGCAAACTCATAAGTGATATACCCCTTCACATGGACGAGCAAATGTTGGACAACCAGGTAGAACCTATCAACAATAGCTCTGTGCCGATACAGGATGTAGCCTGGAAGATCGGCCGGGAGCGATGGATGAGAGAGACGAGAGGTGAGAGAAGGTCAAAGAAGTCCGTGCTAGCAGTACAACATGAAGATTATATATGTATATAATTTGGCCGAAACGTACGGAAGGAAGAAACAACACCAAAAAAACTACCAAGATAAGGATAAAAAGTCCGCAATAAATAAAAATTAATTCTCATATATATATATATGTGTGTGTGTGCGTGCGTGCGTGCGTGCGTGCGTGATTGTATGGAATCAAATGCAGAGTCATGTCATTACACATTGCAAGCATAAAATAAGATCATAATCGAATAAGATTACAAGTCACGACTTGTAATCTTTCACTTCATTGACCCTCAGTTGGTAATATGTACTATTTAAATACTCTTTTAGTCTTGTGACAATCACGTGATTATCATATTATCATGTAGCTCAATCAGGTACTAAATTTTAAATATCTACTTTCATGTAGGTATTTTGCTGACAACTCTAATAATTTATTTTGTAAAATTATCTAAATATGGAAATCGTTCCATATGGGATTTTTCTTTGAAACCCAATTAACAATTTCTTGGACCTTCATTAAAAACATACGTGCATTTGGGGATATTCTAGTTAAACTCTGAGCCAGGAAGACAGATAAGTCTGTTGCCAACAACATAATGATGTAGTACATATTTGAAAAAAAAAATTACAGTGGTTATTCTTAAAATAGGTAACATTTTATTTCTGTTAATATGCATTTACTAAACTTTTTTCAGGACTGGCAATATGCAACACAAAGTATTTTTGAACAGAGTACCACTCATCATCGTCATCATGTCGTGCAATCAACGCAGATATCCCTGACCCTCTCTCGCCACCCCTCCGTATCGTCCATTGATTCCGGTAGATCTTCTGGATGATATCCCGTATCAGCACAGAGCAGCTGTATGTAGGTTAAAGCTGGTCGTCCTACCATTGTTCGTCCATATGAGGGGGTCCACAGAAGTACATCACTTTTGAGCTCGTCCCTACTTCTCCAGCATTGTCCTGCATTGAATGAAACGTTTTCTTTCTTCGAAAATGGTTGCAATACTAAGGTTAAAGAACTGAATTTTCCTTAATTCCTTCCTATAGATCGAGGGAAAATAGATCAATACCTACACAAAAATATTATAAGAAAGGCAGAGAATTTGAACTAGAGTTATTGAGTCCATTTAATTCGACGAGAATGATTACCACATAGGTGCTTTCATTTCTGTTTATATCATACTACAATTTGATAGAAGATAAAAAAAATATTATACACCCACCTTGTGTAACGCTTTATATTATAGAAAATGGACAGTCTGACCAAAGTTTCAAACACGAACGAAGCCATTTGCATTTTACGTAGCGTTAATACAATTGAAGAAGATTGGAATCCAATAAGTTTCCATACAGCTATGGGCAAATAGTAGTGCCGACTATGATATTTCACCCGAGTACAGCAACTGGTCATAAAGAATTAAAATTCTGAATTCAAATCTATTCAATTTCGCTTAAAAATGTATTGCAACCTGCTCGTGGCAGGATGGTGGTGACTAAATACACACACACACACACACACACACACACATACACACACACATATATATATATATTTGTGTGTGTGTGTGTGTGTGTGTGTGTGTATTATTCGGTCCAGTTTAACCGGAGTCGGGAATAATTCCATCAGGAAAAAATATTATTCGACTATGAACATTTAAATTTTCCTTGTAAAAAGCTCAATGTAACTGACATCACAGAGCAATAATTTCTTTAAGAAAAACAAAAACCGGTCACATTAGGATTATAACATTATCTATGATAATTTGTCTATAGTTTAAATTTATCATAGATAATGTTTAATTAACCAAAACATGGGATTAATTTGAGATTTGAGGTGAAATGAATAATTTAAGATAAAATAAAAAGATGAGAAGATAATATGTGATGTGTACGCAGTTTTTAATGGAAGGGTAACTTAATAAATATGCTCGAATATAAATTTTGAATTTAAAATTTGAATTTAAAATTTCGAATTTAATTTAAGATAAGTATGACTGTATCCTTACGTAAGGTTATTAAGAAATATTGTACTTCCCTGAATTACTTTTAAATCTGAAGTTTTATGTTGAAATGTATTTAGAATTTAAAAATGAAAAAAATTAATTTACTATAATTCCAACCGGTAATAAAAACTAAAAACCGGAAGTGGGCAAAATGGGGAGGAAACTCTTCACCCCACTTCTTCTCCCATCCTTCCTTCCTATGTCTATTCTGATTTATTTTATCCATTAGATCTTAAGAAGTCCTGGTATTTTTGGTGTTATTGATTCATATCAATACGCATAACAGGATGGAAATAAATTTATAATCCTAATGTGACTGTTTTTGTTTTTCTTAAAGAAATATATATATATATATATATATATATATTATCAGCCGATAAAGGGTTAAATTGAAATGAGAGAGGTCAGCAATGAATTGTTTGAATAACAGCATTATAACAACCCTGCCCACTTAAACTTATTTAGAGGCGTAGAGAAAATATTAATCTTGATTGATCCATATTTAGCAGTTTATACAAGTGGATTTTATAAACTTTCTCAAAAAAGAGCCTCGATATATTTGTTCTCAGTGAAATCCAAATGGACGAACCTATGAACGAAATTGAACCAAAGACAAAGAAAATAACAGATAAAAGATGGTAAACTCCTTGCTTTTTTTAACTAGATCGCCCAGAGAGTTTTAATGTGGCATGATTCTCACATTGGTCAATCTTAGCACTCGAAAAACATAGGGTAATAGAGCGGAATCAACAGCGGTTTAATGCAGTAGAATCATATGGAAATAAAAATAACTTTCATAAAATATCATTTTTCTACTTCGATTAACATTTTGCTTTACGACTGACAGACTCGATTTCCGAATTCAAGAACTTTTTTTTTCACATTCGGTTAGAAGCCAGCTGCATGTCCACCCTTGTGTTAATAATTAGAAAAAATATTTTAATTTAACTACTGACATATATCGCTGAAAAAAGAAGATTTCAAAATAAAGAAGTTTTATATTTATTTTCTTGTATAAATTTTGCAACGAATGCAAATGTCAGAATTTGACTTTTTTCTTAAATGGAAGAATAGTGTTGGCAAGTAAAACCCTACTGATACGTATTTATGACTAACAATTTTAGTGCTGGAATACACACACACACATTTGCATAGATCATGAGTGAGTGTGTGTGAGAGAGAGAGAAAGAGAGTGCACGCGTATACATGTGTGTAGGTTAAAAGTTACAGCGTATTAACTCTGTACTCGGAGTTTCACGTTTATACGATTCTCAGTTAAGCAACGTGTAAAGCAGAAGCATATTGTAATGAAATAATTTCGTGAGTTTTTAATATTTTATTTGCGTTACATTAATCCTATCTCCTTTCCGAAGGTTTTTAATTGACCGACAATGATCATATCTTTAAAGTTATATATATATATATATATATATATATTCCCGAAGCTGGGATCGAAACCTGGCTGACTGAAACGTCGATCCAAGATTCTACCACACAGCCACGGGGAAATCAGCGCAAGCGAAGGAAATTTAAACGCTTATGAATCACATTTGTTCACATAGATCCGCTAAACGGCGACCGTGAGCTCAATTCATTTGAAAAGTCTTGCTTTACGCGAGTGGCAACCATTACTTCCTTCGGTAGAGTGCTCAACCTCAAGGGGTAAGGCAGCATATATATTGTCATCCACAGACAGACTGTTTCGTTCTGTCAGAAATCTTCAGTGTGGCTAGACAGTTTAGATTCCCGAAGCTGGGATCTAAACCTGGCTGACTGGAACGCCAATCCAAAATTCTAACACTCAGCAACGAGGAAACCAGCGCAAGCGAAGGAAATTTAAACGCCTATGTATCACATTTGTTTTGTTTACATATATACGCTTAACGGTTACCGAGAGCTCAATTCATTTGAAGAGCCTTGCTTTACGCTAGTGGCAGCCATATATATATATATATATATATATTAACGATAATTACTTAGTGAGTCAGGAACTAACCTACTCTAGTTCCGCCTAAGCGGCTCATCAGGGTACCTAATCCGATTTCAAACCGAAGGGGCCCGTGGCGCAGTGGATAGAGGCGTTGAGTCGCTTTGGTTCCAGGTGAGCATTGTCAGAAGATAGCGGTTTCAAATCCTATCCAAGCCGGCCAAAGGTTTACTTGGTCAAAAATGTGGTGCGATTGACAACAACTATGGGTGGCAGTAATTACTGGGGATACGGGTACAAGACTAAGCATTCCTATCCGAGGTCGCGGTAAAATCATCTGAAGAAGGCCAGAGGTGAAATTTGGCCGAAACGTAGTGAAAAAAGAAACAACATAAAAAATACCAAGATGAGGACAAATAGTCCGCAATCAATGAAAAATTAATTCTCAGATTAAGAAGCCTCATCTCAAAATGATTCCAATTAAAGACAGCTTACATCACATTTCACGAACCACCTCATAAGAATAAGAGTTAGGATTTGTGTGAGGATGTAGAACACACCATAAACGGGGATCTCCGATGGAGTCTTACTTATGGACACACCAGTTTTTGCTAACCAGTAAAACCTATATGCATTTGACTTGTGCAAATTTTCAGCGCCGTTTTAATGACCTAGCAAGTGCTATGGAGAATTGGAACTCGTGGTGAGAAAGTAAAAGTGATCCATGCTTTATGCACGCTTTCAAAGATGATGATGATGATGATGGAAAAGTCACATGCTACACTGCAAGAACTGACAGGAGCTCCTGCTGGAAGATTCAGGGATATGCATTAGATTAACACGACAAGATCAACAATAATGAGGGATAACCGAAGAACAGTTGTGAATTTAGATGTAAAATTTTAATGAAGCCAATTTGAAAGAACACTTGCTTTAAAATAAGTTTATTCCCAAACATAAATATTGACCACCTCAAATGATAGTTGTAAATTTACTTGTTAAACTACTTTGACTGATAATATTGAATAATTGGGAATAAAGCCAAACTTCATTCTTGAGAGATCACATTCCCCTAAAATCAATATTTTATATATTGATTAATTCTTTATAATAAAATGCAACAATTTCTTTCTTGAAATATAATTAAATCTATTAAAAAAAAGATGACAATTGCCTCTATGATTAATGCCAAATTATACATTTTTAAAATTGGTAAATTATTTTTTTATCAATTGACAATGAAATCATAAGATTTTGTCAGAAACAATGAAATTAAAAAGAAGATAAAATTTAGCGCCAAAGCGAATAATAAAACCGTTAGAATAATAGAAATAATGAAAGAATGGAGAGGAAAGAAATTTTAAAAAGTCAAACTGAGAAATAGAAAAACTCTAAAAATTAGGATAAATCTGTGGCGTGAAAAGTTCAAGGCCGAGAGCATAATTCTCTTTACTTGAAATAATGATGTGACAAATTATATTGCAGAGATACAATAGATTCAATATCGGGCTAATGATATAAAATAGTGAAAAATATTTAAAATTCCATCTTGATTCAAATTTATGGTCGACAGACGGCTGGTTATTTTCATATTCTTGCATAGATGAACGCACACACACACACACACACACACACATCATCATCATCATCATCATCATCATCTCGTTTACAGTCGCCAGAACATGAATGTTGTCTCTCTGAGAATGAGTGAAATATCTCCTCCATTTTTTTCGATGGATACATATTCCAAAGCATTCATTATTTATTTAGTATACTGAATCTTTTCAGCATGTATTTTTTCCGTCTTTTATTTTATACTTTATATTTTTGGGTTCTTTGAAAAAAAAATGATTGCCGATTTTATTAGCAGTTTATTTGTAAAACTAACAATTATTTATCAAAGTATCAAATCATAACAGTTAGTCGTGACTTATACTGAAGTGAGGAAGAGAAAAACTAAATGAAAAAAAAAGAAAGTGAAATATTCAAATCAATTATGCTAACTCTAGGATAAAAATATAACCTCTTTATGTTTTTTTAATAGATAAATGTATATTTTTTTAAAATCTTTGATATATTGGTGATACAGTTTTCAAAAATTTCAATTCTCAATGAAGGTATATGTCATGTAACGGGAGAAAAAATGTCATTCTCAAAATATCTGTTCACCAATAGCTAATCGGAAATATCGATATTTACCATTTGGTCTAGTTGTTAGTGTTCGCCAATGAACAAGGAGACCAGGGTTCAATCCCAGGTCGGGTCATACCAAAGACTTTAAAAATGGTACTTGATACATACTTAATTAACACTCAGCATTACAAGGTACGTATCAAGGGTAAAGTGGAGCAATCTAGGGAAAGGAGTAGCGCCTTCCCCTACACCTTGTAGTAGCTATTGAAAAAGGAGCCTTCGCGTCGCCCTTGACTAAAGTCGCTAACTTTACTTACTTTACTTAGTCTATGTTGGATGTAAGATAGCTACTCACATTGTTCGCATGCGTCAACACGAAAGGAATGGCAACAGCATATATTCTGTGAATTGAATTACCACGACCAAAAAATCCGGCGAACACCTACGCATAATATATTAGGTATCTGAGAATTAATTTTTATTTATTGCGGACTTTTTGTCCTCACCTTGGTAGTTGTTTTTGTGTTGTTTCTTCTTTCACTACGTTTTGGCCAAATTTCACCTCTGGCCTTCTTCAGGTGATTTTACCGCGACCTCGGATAGGAATGCTGAGTCTTTTAACCGTATCCCTAGTAATTGCTGCCTTCCATAGTTGTTGTTTATCGCACCACGTTTTGTGGTTGTGGTCTATCGCACCACTATGGAAGGCAGTAATTACTGGGAATACGGTTATAAAAATCAGCATTCCTATCCGAGGTCGCGGTAAAATCACCTGAAGAAAGCCAGAGGTGAACTTTGGCCGAAACGTAGTGAAAAAAGAAACAGCACAAAAAAAAAAAAAACCAAAAAAAACAAGATGAGGACAAAAAGTCCGCAATCAATAAAAAATTAATTCTCAGATTAAGAAGCCTCATCTCAAAATGATTCCAATTAAAGATATTAGGTCTCATTCAGCAGTGTATACCGCAATCTCCACCACTGGAGATCGAACCAGTGACCACAGATTGCAGTGCCAAAACTACAACTGAGCCACCAGTTCATATCGCCCACAAGTGACACCAAATCAACTAGTCATGGTAATTGCGAGGCCAAATAACCTGTGTCTTGCAAGTTACATACATACTCTTCCCAGAGGACACGGTCACCCCACCAGGGCCACGTCATCCCAAGAAGCTTAAAAATACGCATCCGCGTAATTATTATACCTCAGTAGCAAGGGAATAGATGTACATATTTTTATTTTTTAAGTAGAGGAATTATTATTATTTTGAATTGATTTACCATGACCAGAAAATCCCACGAACACCTCCGCATGACATACGCGAACACTGGACAGCTGTTTCGACCTTATGAGGTCTCATTCAGTAGTGTATACCGTAATCTCCACCACTGGAGATCGAACCAGCGACCTCAGATTGCAGTGCCGAAACCCTGCAACTGAGCCACCTGTTCATATCGGACACAAGTGACGCCAAATCAACTCGTCACGGTAATTGGCCGCGCAATTGTAGAGTTTCGGCACTGCAATATGTGGTCGCTGGTTCGATCAACAGTGGTGGAGATTACGGTATACACTGCTGAATGAGACTTAATAAGGTCGAAACAGATGTCCAGTGTTCGCGTACGTCATGCGTACGTGTTCGGCGGATTTTCTGGTCGTGGTAATTCAATTCAAAATAATAATTTCTCTACTTAAAAAAGAAAAATATTTACAAACATATATTCGGTTGACTCTGACTTTGACTGTCTCTCTCTGTCTCTCACTGCAGGTATTCTACATATGCCAGGAAACATGGCGCACAGAATAAGACGTCTGTTTGGGGGTTATTTAGAGTGAAATCATGTGGATGTTGCGAATTCAATCCCGACGTCAGGCAAGACTAACAAGGAATACTTACTATAATTTAACACTTGTACCCGGTCATATTTAGCTGAATTGGAAGTCTACCCCTGCGGTTTAAATAAAGCGTTCAGTTTGAGACTCTGTGTGGACTCACGATTTCGACATGAAACAACAGAAGAAGGGCGAAGGACAAATAGATCGAAACTTTGTGCGTATAACAATAAAGATGATGTCAATAGTCCGAATATTTTATGCAATTATAATTGATTTCAATTTGAAGCATTTTTTTGTTGAAACAACTCCAAATTCTATATGGAATTTTTCAAGTTTTCTTTTTTTTCATTTCGTGTATAGAAATATTGACTGGAAAAATCGTTTTAACATTAAACATAGACTTTGTAGCCGTTTCCTAACATGATGTAAAAATTTCAGATAATTGAAATTAGAAAATTTCAAATTATTAGATTACGAAAAGATGTTAATTTTTTCTAAGAAACTGTACGTTGAAATGATGTCAAATTT
>OY757919.1:8299905-8312405 GCA_963585895.1 Sepioteuthis lessoniana | reverse complement strand
CTATTCCTCTATTTTCTAATTCCTCTAGTCTTCCTTCCAAAACTTTTGGGACTGTTTTATTTACACCAATTATCATTGTATCACCGTCACAATGGCCAGTTGTGTACAAATCCCAAGAGCGATAGGAGCCTTCTATCATGTCTGAAAGTGACAAAATGTTCAACGAGCGAGATCGGAAATGCGCCGCTGTACAATTCATGATCTATACCGATCCAAGTTATGACAACAGGTCCATTGCCAGCACCCTCAAAATGCATATCCGGACGGTTCAACGCTTAAGGACACAGCTCAATGCATCGGACGACCCTTTGGAGGTGGTGAAGCGGAAGGCCACATCATGCCACCTCACATCTTCGAGGTCGGCTTGAAAGTCAACACCAAAGTGTACCTGGATATTTTGAAGAGTGTGGTGATCCCCTGGTGCAATCAGGTGACCGGTGGCAGACCCTGGGTGTGGCAGTAGAACTCGGCGCCGGCCCACAAGACCAAAGAGACCCAGGCTTGGCTCCAGAAGGAGTGCTACGACTTTGTACCCTTCTCTAACTACCCCCTCCTCCCCTGACCTGAACCCGCTGGAGTACTTCGTTTGGTCATACGTCGAGAACATCACTAACATGACCTCCCACAACACCAAAGCCAGCCTGATCGCTGCCATCCGCCGAGTATTCACCGAGCTCCCACCGGCGCTTATGGAAAAGGCATGCTCCCAGTTCCGGATCCGTATCGAGGCGATTATTGAGGCTGAAGGCGGCTACATTGAATAGACGTCTGCTCTACTACATGATCAAGTTACCTGAGTTGATTTTTTCAATAAAAGTTTTAAAGTAAAGCTGCAGTGTTGTTTTTTTTAGGATGACAATTTTATCGTTCCACTCCGTATTTGTATTATCATTTCACTCTTGGTGAGTTTTTCACTCTAGAGTTTGCTAGCGGTCGTTCTGTCAGCCCAGTTAGACTCTTTAGTTTTCTGGCCAATTTTGACAATGCTTTAGTCTTGATTCTTCTTATGATCCTCAATTCTTCTTGACAAAGACTTTAGGCAAGTTCAAAGCGCACGAACTGAAAATGTTTTCACCGTCACTCTCATGTTTCACATCGTTTTTAGTTCTCTTGAAATATCCAAGTATTTTTTTATATTTTTTTCCTGATAGAATGGCAAAATCAATTAGTTCTCTTTGTTCTTTCTTTTCAGGTTGGGTTTGGTTTGGTTTCTTTGTTTAATGGCATATAAACCCTTGTAGGTTATTTAATGCCAGAGCCATTCTCCTAGAAGGACAGTTGTGGTACTATTTAACCCATAGCTGGTAGGATTAGGTGGGGTTCATACCTTTCCCAAGGGTATTTGCCCGAAAGTGAACGTAATAGCAAGACTGGAGTACGAACTCACTTACAACGATTCCGCAGTCCATCGCTTTAACCATTGCACCACGAGTAGAACCCCTTTCTCTTTTCACTTTACATTATGAGTTGGCACGTTTTTGATAAAAAAAATGTATCCCTATATTCTGGCTGTATATACTTATTTCTGTATAAGAGTCCCCTGACAACGATTAGGAGATCGTTTGACTCTCAAAGTCTAAGGTACATTTATGCGTCTAATTCTCTGGAACAGACTTTGCTTTGAGAATATAATATTTTTATTAATGTCAAATTCAAATCGTTTGCACAGTTCCTTGTGGATTCCTTTTTCACCCACGATTGCCTAATCTTTAACTTTTTTGTGCCAGTTTGCTGGGTTCACTTACAATGTGATAGATAGTTTCATCTCAATCTCTGGGTAACCTCGTCTTTCTGTTCTTTTGCCTATAACAAATTTCTTGCTAAAAAATAAATTGATCCTTATGGCGACGTTAATATTGTTATTAAAACAGATTCATTTTTTCATTTGAATATCTTTTTAGTAAGATATTATCCAACATTACAGGATTATATCATGGAGTTTTAGTATATCCATGTCATAGGTACATTTTTCTGTCACATCTTAGTTTATTAGAGGATTTGTTGGTCTCTATATAGTAGGCCATTTGTTTCTCTTGTTCCGCTGCGGCATTCTTTTTGTTTATAGCAACTGGCCCAACTAATTCAAGAGAGAATTCTTCTTTTATCTGTGAGGGTAAGATTTTAGTCCTCATAGGTAAAATCTACATTGGTCTGTAGTTGCAGGGGATGGATCCTTTTTTTCTGGAGTTGCACTGCATCGTGGTAATTTACTCTTTCGTCGTCAGTTTGGGTTTGTTTGCTTCTTGTTGGCATTTACTCAGTTGCACGGCCAATCTATCGTAGATGGACGTGGAGTTTTAAAGTTAAAAGTTGCATATGCCATCTGGCGTGGTATTTTCTAATTCGTTACTTTCTTGAGTGGAATATAGTTAAATTTCAATTTCTTGCACAAATCAAAGTTGATCACTTTTCCCATTCACTCGTGTTTAATCTGGTGCTCTTTTCGAGCTAATATTATTTACTCATTAGAGTTTATTTTTCTATTAACATTAGCTGATGGTTTTTCACTGAAGTTCGAATGACAGCAACTCTCCTCAAGTCTCCAGGACTCGTCTCAGGATTCTGGCCGTTTTTAGCCATGCTGTCGTTTGGATAGTTTCTACCCGTCCGCTAACTTCCAAGTCCTTCAGGCCTTTTAATAATTCTTTAGTTATTGTGCCTACCGCACCTATCACAATTGGCACAATCGTTCATTTCATGTTCCACAGCTTTTTCAATTCTCTAGCAAGGTCAAGGTATTTATCCTTCTTTTCACTTTCCTTTAGATGTATTGTGGGGTCCGCCGGGACAGCAAAGTCTACAATTTTGCAGATTCTCTTTTTTTTGTTGATTATTATGACTTCTGGTCTTCTGGCCGGGATTAGGTGATCCGTTTGTATGTTAAAGTCCCATAGGAGTTTATGCGAGTCATTTTCTAGGACAGGTGCCGGGTTGTGCATATATCATTTGTTTGTATGATCAAATTGAAATTTCCTGCACATTTCCCAGTGGATCACCTTGCCGACCCAGCCGTGTCTCGCCTAATACTCCTTTTGTACAAATTTGCTGCATTCGCTTATTATGTGATTGATTGTTTCGTCTTTGTCACCGCATAGCCTAAACGAGATTTTCACACCAATGTTAGCTGATGGCCATTCACCGGAGCAAGTTTCTGATGTCTCTAGGACTCTTCTTAGAATTCAGGTTTAACTCAACAATGCTTTAGTCTCGATGGTCTCGGTCTGCCCTCCGTTTTCCAACATTTTCATTCCTTTTACCATGCGTTTAAAGGATGTTCCAAGCAAGCCAAATACAATTGGTATAATCATCACCCTCTTGTTCCACAGCGTCCTTAATTCTATGGGAAGATCCATGTACTTGTCTCTCCTTTCGCTTACATTAATACTTATATGTGGACCGCTGGAACGAAAATTTCTGCTATACGGTAAGATTTTTAAGTGAATCATCACTAGGTTTGGAGTTTTTGCCGGGATTATGTGATTAGCTTGTATCTCAAAATCACAAAGAATTCCATGCACTTCTTCTTCTTCTTCTTCTTCTTCTTCTTCTTCTTCTTCTTCTTCTTCTTATTATTATTATTATTATTATTATTATTATTATTATTATTATTTTTACTATTATTATTCACTCATTAGAGCTTTTCACATCAGCGTTAGCCGATGGTTTTTCACTGGAGTCTGAGTGACAGCAAGTCTCCTAAAGTCTCCAGGACTCTTCTTAGTATTCTGGCAGTTCTCAACAATGCTGTCGTTTGGATGGTCTCCACTCGTCCGCCAACCTCCAAATCCTCTAGTCCCTTTAGTAGTCCCTTAGTTACTGTTCCAAACGCACCAATTACCATTGGTATAATTGTTACCTGCATGTTCCACAGTTTTTTCAGTTCCCTAGCAAGGTCGAGGTACTTATCCTTCTTTTAACATTCTTTCAGTTTTATTCTGTGGTCTTTCGGGACAGCAAAGTCGACTATTTTGCAAGTTCTCTTTTTTTGTTGATTATTAGGTCTGGTCTCCTGGCCAGGATTAGGTGATCCGTTTATATATAAAAGTCCCATAGGAGTTTATGCGAGTCATTTTATAGGACAGGTGTTGGATTATTATTATTATTATTATTATTATTATTATTATTATTATTATTATTTCACCCCTTGAGAGCTTTCCACGTCAGCGTTAGCTGATGGATTTCCATCTGAGTTTGAGAGACAAAAAGTCTCCTCAAGTTTCCAGAACTCTTCTCAGTATTATGGCCGATGTCAGGAATGTGGTAGTTTGGATAGCCTCCACTCTTCCTCTTATCTCTACCTTAGTAAATTCATTTACCCTAGTTATAAGTTAAATAGTATCACTGAATGTTCTTCAAAAAGGATGGCTTTGGCATTAAATAACCTTAGAAGATTGATAAGAGATTAAACAAATACAGCAATGAAATAAATCAAAACCAAAACGTCCCCATCGTTAACTATTTATTGCTATTTTCCCCTTTATTGTTATCTTTCATCAAAGATATTCATAGAAAACTAAAGAATTTATCTGACCAAATATTCAAATCTCCTCAAAGAATTCAACCTCCATCGTCATATCAGATTATTAAATGCTAATCCGAAGAAAAAAAAATGAAAACTGAATCGAAATGGTAAAAACCAATATCGATTACGACACAAAGAAACACATATCCACCGATGACACCTCTTTTCTTAATTTCATTTTTGAACGGTGGATTTCAATAATGATCGATTTTTAGATAATTGATTGATTCAATTGTTTCAGTTTTTATGTCCATTCGTACACAACCGTTCACATAATCTGTAGAATTCTTATTCGAAAATGGAAAAGATGGAGAATTTGATCGAAGACTGATTTCCAATTCATTGTTCATGCAAGATAAAAGATTGAAATAAATATTTTTAAAGAACAAACGAGTAATTATGACATCTACAGTGGTGTCCGTTATAAAATGCTTCTTTAATTAAAGATATATATATGTTTGCCATGGAAGATATTTTATTGTGGGTTATCCATATGTCAGCTTTACCTCGCCCTGTCACAGGTGATTAGAATATACGCAGTGTATTACCTGCAAAGCTAAGTCTAATCGCCATAATTCAAGGATATCTAAGTACGACACTAAACCGCAGCAAATGTTGAGACTCCAGGTCTAAAAAATTTGGGGATTGTGGAGTACCTCTTTATTTGGATTACTCCAAGATTTAAATGCGTCTGGAAAGACAGTACCTGTTAAACTCACATATATGGGTCAAGTAGATGTGTTTTTAAAAAATGCGATTCAGTAGGACAGTGTACAGAACTCTAAATAAACAATCACTGAAAAATGTAAATATGAAGTATTCTGAATGCAATTTCTTAAGTACTACGCAGAAAATAACCTACGACGTATTGACATGCCATTAAGATCGATGAATCCTTCAATCAGCTTAAGGAGGTCACTATAATCGTTTCTTCATTTATCAACAAAGAAAGTTGATACTCTGTTTTTGTGTGCTTAGAACGTAATAAACAGATCACTGAAATGTTCCATTTATAAATCATTTTATCATATTTTTTTTGTAAAATTTAACTAATATCATTTCAAAATCCACTTAAGTAACCATAAAATGAACTAATTATCATTAACCTCTATATTTATTTAATTAACAAATTAATTATTTTTTAAAGATTTTTTTTTATTGGATTAAATGTTGACATAATCGAAGTAATTGTGGATAAAAGATTGGTATCAAATCAGTGCAAGACAAATTCACCACTAGAGTATTTTTTATTAAAGCTCATGCTATTTTCTGACAATATAAAGAATGTTATTGTATATCTAAATCATAAGAATATTGTTATGAGGACATATTCTGCCATACCCCAAGGATGGACTCGTCCAACCTAAACATATTATCCGTGCTAGCTAGCTCGCTCGGGGAAGACAACTTCTCGTTTCTTACGAGACATTTGAAAGACAGACAGCAAGCCGAGAACGGCTAGTACTTCTTATGTATGGCTTCCTTTTTTCTGCTAATACAATAACGTTCACCTATCACCCGTTGTTTGAGTTGTTCTTCCACCGGTCTTATCTGAAGACTACAACAAATATATAATAAAATTTTAATATTCCTATATATATATATACTGGTTTCTGGGTAAGTTTATTTTTTAACGAATTTTTTTAGCTTATTTGATTGCTCACAGTTAAAGTTTTTAAGTATTCGTATTTAACATTATATGAAGTATATGAAGTATAACAATCTAATACAAACAATTTGTTCTCACTTGTGCGCTAGAGAAATGAAAAAGTTGTGGAACATGAAAGTGAAGATTGTACCAATCGTGATTGGTGTTTTTGGCACAATAACTAAAGGATTATTAAAAGGCCTGCAGGACTTGGGAGTTGGCGGACTGGTAGATACTATCCAAATACAGCATTACTGAGAACAGCCAGAATACTGAGAAGCGTCCTGGAGACTTGAGGAGACTTGCTGTCACTCAAACGCCAGTGAAAAACCATCAGCTAAAACTGATGCGAAAAACTCTAAAGGAGTAAATAATAATAATAATAATAATAGTCTTTCATGAATTATTAAAAAGTTCTATTTAACTCAGAGATAGGACGGTAACAGGTATATTACCTTCAAATTAAGAGAAGACCTGCTATTGATAGCAAAGAAGGGTCACTCCGTATTTCCCAAAGCTCGAGGACTGAACCCTCACCACCAGATGTTGTTTAATGACATAACCAGGACAATTTTGAGAGGGGTCAGCGTATTCTACTGTCCCAGTCGATGGGGGGGCTTAACTGTTTGCGTGAATTACTTGATTATATTTGTCACACGAGATAGATAGATAGATAGATAGATAGATAGATGAGCCGAGTTGAATGGAACATCTTTTATCATTTATAATGTTTATATACTTCTCTAAACTGTTTAAAATTTTTCTGAATAGAAAGGCTTTGGCCGATAATTTACATTTTCTCTGACACTAGAGAAACATATCAGCAAGTTCAGTGGATACAAAAGTTGCGGATGATCAATATTTTTTTTCTTTTGAATCGACTTTCCTTAAGGACTGTCACTGATTAAAGTGGTGAAAATTAAATTCTATGATCAAACAGAGGGAGAAAAAAAAAAACGATGGACACTTCAAAGACACTGTTTATAATTTAGTTACACAATGACAAGTTCATACGAAGACCTGAATCATAGCTATATTCACATATACACTTAATGAGCTTCAAAGTTCACATATTCACATTCATAAGATTGAGAAAATCTTCATTGAATTTGAAGATAAAACAAGGAACTACATATATGTGAGTCTGTGTTAGCATGTCTGTGTTTCTTTGTGTGTGCATGTGTATGCGTGCGTGTGTGAGAGGGTGTGTTTGAGAGAGTTAGTTATAGAGAAAGTGAGAGAAAGAGAAAAAGAGTGAGTAAGAGTAAGAGCATGACTTTTATCAAAGATCAAAGTGCCAGTAGTGAAGGAGCATCCGCACAGCAATTCAGAGAGACATATGTGCAGACATGCATATATATATATATATATATATATATATATATATATATATATATGTGTGTGTGTGTGTGTATGTGTGTGTGTGTGTGTGTGTGTGTGTGTGTGTGTGTGTGTGTGTGTGTGTGTGTGTGTGTGTTGTGTGCGCAAGTATGTGATAATTAACTGTGCTGGAAATGAAAATAGTGAAATTAGTCTAATGTCAAGACACCGATGAACATATATTTTAAAATTTTGCCAACGTATATGTATACAAATATGACTCCCATATGCGTATACACATACACACACACACGCGCGCGCGCACGCAGACACACACACACATACACACACACATATATATGTGTGTGTGCGTGTGTGTGTGTGTGTTTTGAGCATACTTGAATAATTCTGGAATAAAGTCTTTAAGAAGAAAAACGCTCACAGACATTAGCCAATTTTACATCCACCCACACACACACACACACACACACACACACACACGCACACGCACATTGGCTAATGTTTGTGAGCGTTTTTCTTTTTATAGATGTTATTCCAGAATTATTCAAGTATGCGCCAAAAAGCACCCAGCCACATCCACACACACACACACACATATATATATATATATATATATATATATATATATATATATATATATATATATATATCAATTGAACTTTCGTTAAATAACTCTGGATGGTTGGTTGGTCCTTTTCTTAACGGTATGTCGACACTCTTGGGTTAATTCAATCCCAAATCATCCATGTAGGAGAACAACATTGATATTTTTTATCGCATAGCTAAAGAGGATAACAGCATTCATACGTTTTCGAAGTGTATTAGTCCGAAACCGGACGTATTCGCTGGACTAGTGTTCGAATTCACTTAGACAGTCCAGCATATTAGCCATGACACCACGAGATTTCCCCAAGTGTCTTTGTTTTAATGGCGTACCAAACTACGTGGGTTATTTTATAGAAAACACATTTTTGTAGTAAAACAGCATTGACACTATTAGACCTATAGCTGTCGAATAAGAGAGTGTATACCTTTACCAATACTATTAGGCCTAAAGTAAGCATAATATAAAGACTGGAGATCGAACAAGCTTTCTTCTTGTCCGCAGTCTAGCACTTTAGCTTTTCCCCTAGAAAATGCTGGATGAAATAAAGTGCTCAGATGCTGGCAAGCAGAGAAACATAAAAACGTAAAGATTTATATATCTCACGAAGAACAAACTCATATTTAACACGTATTTTAATCGTAAAAGAGCATTCAAAAGAGAGACGAATTTAAGAATCTAAAAAATGATTTTTTCCCCCAAAAGCCGAGCTTAATGTTTTATTCATCATTTTCTAAAACCTAGGAACTGATTGGAACAACAAAATAACAGGTAAACAATTATATATATATATATATATATATATATATATATATATATATATATATATATATATATATATATATATATATATCCTCTGTAAGAGCAGGATGCGACTTAAGGTCCATTTCTCAGCGGCGTTTAAAAAGTTTTACTTCAAAGTTTTCCTTCTGTTAAGTCAGTTGCAATAGCAAGGTTAAAGATCCCTATCTAAACGACCATTTAACTATAGCTGAAGGAGGAGTAGTTTTATTTACATCTTTCAGAGCCGTTTTAACGCTATGTGAAATGCTAACAGCCAAGTCTATGATTTGAATTTATGTCACCGTGTTCATTGCCAACGACGGTAATCCTCACACCAAGATCACTACGATATATAAATTGTTAGCATATTGTTAGTAGGTTACAATATATATATATATATATATATATATATATATATATATATATATATATATATATATATAAATTTCTTTTAATTATCAACTCTTAAACATCTGATACTTATCTCTTAGTTTAAGCTTATATTTTAGAATACCATCAAAGATGCCCATAATTTTTTTTTTAAAAAGTGTTAAAAAGCAAACGCAAAACCAAACGCAGATAATCTCCAAAGAAATTACAACATATGGTTTTATTAAATATTCATTTGTCCGAGAGTTTCAACCAAATGAATTTCGAAAACTCTTTTAGATTTTGCAGGTTGTTAGCTTGATTAGGTTTTATGGCATATCAACGTTTGCAGTTTTTTAAATGCTAAATCCTGTTTACGCATAGATGTTATGTAGGATTTGTTGGGGAATTGTTTATTGCTAAAATTATTTTGAAACGAGCCATAACTCATTTATTCGCTCCCAGTACAATGGTTTGAGATAAACAGAAATAATTCTGTTAAACCTAATTCAATCGTTTAAACACAATTTAAATCGTTTCAAGTTTGTAAATGGCTGACGATTAGCATTTTACCCATGATGAGACCCTAACATGTAAGACCCCTCTTGGCCATAGACGAACTGGAAATAATTGCAAAAAGTCCCTAAAGCCTAAGAACTGGAGCCTCACAATCTGATCATTTTGTAACATATCCCTTGTACCGTTGTCGCGTGAAATCTAACAACTCTTCAAAGATACAGTCGGGGTATTCTACAGCTCAAGCTGATTGGGCTGTAAGCTTTTGTAAATATATAATTGAGCTTCATATGGAATTGTTATATGGTTTATATCAACAACTGATTTTCTTCATCAGCAATGTTTTGTAGTAGGAAATATTTCATTCATCAATCATACACCTTTCTGAGTAAAGTTTTTTTTAATGAAATGCATCAGGAAGAAAGTGATTAAAAATATACTTCCCCCGTCGTCCTCAAGGCCGAAGGTGATTTCATTGAATAGATTTGAACATGTATACAGTTTTTAAAAAATACGCTGAATGTTTTCTATTGATTACCCTGGTCTGCTTTAAAAATTATTTTCCAAGGGTCAGAGGCTAATCAAGTTATATATGATTGCTATTTCACGCTGAATTCAAAAATACCATTCATTGTGTTTGATGAGGTCTAAATTCTAGAATGTGCACGTGGGGCGGGGTTAATTGTTCAGCTTAAAAGGATTTTAATGTACTGTGTCAAGGGTCAACGATGAGCTGAGTGCTAATTTATTTTTTCTCCTTTCAGCTTGACCTTTGTATTCTTGTAAGAATGGATCACAAGTGTACGGCAGGTTCTGTTATATTTGCGGTAATAAGGTTCTTCCTAACCGTTAAGCAAAAATCTCTGTGAAGAAGACATATTGTGAATACTTTGGTGTCAAACTAGGGATTAGAATTAAGCAATTAGCTCCCCATGTTTGTTGTGAAACATGCGTGAAGAACTTGAGGAAATGGAAGAATAGTAGAAGGAAGAATATGCCATTTTGCGTTCCAAGGCTCTGGACGCAAGGAAAAGATCACATTACGGACTGTTATTTCTACATGATAAATCTAAAAGGAATAAATCACAAAGACAAGCACCATGTCAAATACCTCGATTTTTATTCTGCCATGAGACCAATCCCTAAGGGCCCATACCTTCCATTTTGTAGCTGGGGATGACGAATACAAGCCAGAAGAAGACAACCTACTTGTACCCTTGACACAAGCAGAACTCAACGACTTGACACGACGTCTGAACCTTTTAAAAGAGCTGATGGGTTCATGTTACAAAGACAAACATCTGTTGGCACCAGGAACATTGTTCTACTGGTATCGAAACCGTGAGAGACTTAAGACCGTTTTTCATGTTTCTGGATAAGTCACCATTGGTTTGATCAAATCAATGGGCTAAGAATATGATGCTTGGAATGGAGACTTTTCATTGACTCTTCCAGCAGAAGTCTCAAAGCAGTTCTTCTACATTATACGAAAAGTTTTTCATCTATCCTAATCAGGCATTCACTAGAAATGAAAGAAACCCCCAACTGTATAGATAATTTATTGCCCCCAGTTAAGTACCAGGGGCACATGGTTGATCTATGGAGATCTTAAGGTGGTTGGACTGGTCCTAAGGCTCTTAAGTTGATGCTCAAAGTATCCTTGTTTCTATGTTTCTGGTCTGCTGGGCTGACGACCAACATTATGTCATACAAGAGTGGCCATTAAGACAAGGGTTAAAACCTGGCGGGCATGAAGTTCAGTGTCACCCTCTTATTGAACCGAAAAAAAATACTGCTTCCACCCGTACATATCAAGTTAGGAGCAATGAAAAATTTTCTGAAGGCAATAGACTGGAAAGGCAGGAGGTTTTCTTTCCCCCTGAAGTTCACACGGATAAACAAGGAGAAACTCAAGTCTGGTATATCTGACTGCCCTCAAATAAGAGAAGTCGTGAAGGAACCAATGCTTGACGAAACACAGAGCGAAGGTGGACTGTCTGCTTTTCAGTCACTGAAACCTGTACTTACAAACTTCCTGGGAAACCATCGGAGAGTGGAATACAAGAACGAAACTAAAGTACAACTGAAGAGTTTCTACTAACTCGAGGCACGAATATCAGTCAAATTGCACATTCTGCTGTGGCATTTAGACTATTTTCCCCAAAACTGAGGAGATTTGAATAAAGTGCAGGGGCAGCACTTTCACGAAGACATTCGTAGTGTAGAAGAGCGCTATCAAATGCGGTAGGGTGTAAACTTTTTTGCTCACTACTGTTGGTACTTGAAACTGGATGCGGTAACTACGGAGCACTAATAGAAGTCCCTGAAAATATCTATCCTCCATCAATAGCTTCTTCTTAATATTTTTCAGTTTTTCAATTTTCAGTTCACAATGAAAGCTTTCTGTAAATATATCAGCTCTAAGTTTAGCATGATTTGCTTAGTTAAACAAGACAATAATCAGTTATAATACTGTTCTATGCATTTCAAGTAAGAGCTTTTATCTTAAAAAATTGATCTGATTAGAAAAATATGACTATGATATTTATATTCAGCGTAAAAAACTGCCGTAAAATCAGCTCTAATATATTTGACCTTGAAAAATCAAAGAGCGATGTTCTCTTTGTATTAAAAAGTTGTGTACATTACCAAGCACATTTAAAAGCATATTTTACATATGATAATTCTAAGTATTATTGAAAAGTTGTTGTTTATTT
>OY757919.1:8272405-8294905 GCA_963585895.1 Sepioteuthis lessoniana | reverse complement strand
TACATTTTATATTTAGGAAAAACAATCTGAAAGGGAATACAATATTAAAACATCACATTGTTTTTTGGAATCTATTCGTCGAATTACTTAAAAGAGTGTGATCGCTATAACGATACTTTATTGACAATATATAGCGTCTTAGTGGTGCTTCTATGCAGTAGCAAATACACAGCCAGGATTAAGAGAGCTGTAATATTGGTATTTACCACCACTCCCAAATGAGCAGGTTGCAACACATTGTCATTTTTAAAGAAGGCTTCAACAGGTGTGAATTCCGATTTTTTTCTTTTAGTCAAGTTGTTACACCAAGTTTAAAGAGCCAAGGCTGCCCTACTATCTAGCTTTAGCTAGAGGGAGAATAGTTGTGTCTATAACTATTTGTACGCAATGTATTGTATACAAAGAATTGTCTTATATAACCATCATCATCATCATGTTGTACCGCCACCATCCAAGAGTATTAAAATTCGTGGAAAGCAAATAGCGTCTTCCAGGACGTAAACTCATTTCACAGACGATAATCGTTACTCCACGAGCGCTATTAAATAACTCGATTTGTACGCAATGTATTGTATACGAAGAATTGTCTTATATAACCATCATCATCATCATCATGTTGTACCGCCACCACGGATACCCTTGACCCTCTCTTGCCACTTCTCCCTATCGTTCTTCGCCTTTGGCAGGTCTTCAGGGCTACATCCCGTATCCTCGCATAGCTGCTGTATGTATGTTCGAGCTGGTCGTCCTGCTTTTGCTCGGCCATATGTGGGGGTCCATTGGAGTACATCACTTATGGGCTCGTTTCTGGTTCTCCAGCAGTGTCGTACATCTCTGGTTCGTCTAACTTGGATACTTTTCGTGATGTGAGTTACGTGGCCGAATAGTTGGTGCTTTGCGGGGTGTTGCCGCCAGGACTTGTTCAATATCCCTTGCAGCATTCTTGTGTAATTGCCGTCTAGCTTCTTCTCCAGCCGTTTTGTTTGCATCCAAGAGGTGCATCCATACAACTGTATCGATACGACCGCTGCGCTTCATTTTATCGGTCAGGTTTGATTTCCATATGATCGATAGCTTATCGATAGCTGTCCATGCCTTCGTTAGCAACGTGTCAGTGTCTTTTTCGGTTGATGAGATACTGCTTCCTAGGTAGGTGAATTTGTCTACTAGTTTCAGAGAAGTTCAGTTTAGTGTGGAAATGTCACCTGTTTGATTAAAGCACATATAATCAGTTTTGTGTACATTGACATGGAGGCCAATGCCAGCTGCGGCTTGTTCAAAACAATGCAGGAGTGTTTCGGTTTGGTTGGGTGTATTTGCCAGAATCGCTCTGTTATCGGCGTAGTCGGCGTCGGTAATCGTGTTTGCAGTGTACCTTCTGTTTCTTTTCTCTGTCAGTTTGAAGCCGTTTTCTTTGATTTTATCAATCGATGTTCTAAGCACGTAGTCTAAACAGATAATAAAGACGTGTGGGGCTAGCGTGTCCCCTTGTAGTACTTCTGCTACATTGTCGAAGTATTCTGTGTCTCCATCAGGTGAACCTACTTTCACTTTGTTTTTTTCTATAGAGAATCTTTATTGCTGCGACGGTCTTTTTGCTAGGCCGTATGCTAGTAGGGTTTGTTCCATCTTCCCTCTGTGTTTGGAATCGAAGGCCTTGGTAAGTCGACAAATAGTAATGTCGCCTGTAGATGTTTTGGCAGTACGCCTTCAAGGATTCTACAGATGGTCAGTATTTGTGAGGTCGAGAATCTATTTCTTCGGCAGCCATTTTTGTTTTTCCTAAGAATGTTGTCAATTTTTAATTCAATGCGGTTTCGTAGTAGGGCATTGTAAATTTTGGCAGCTATGGATGGAAGTGGTATACTGCGGTAGTTCTTGGCTAATCCGCGGTCACACTTTTTAGGTAAGGGGAGGATGCATCTCTTCATCAATCTGTCTATTGGATTTTGATTATAAACTGCGTTGCAGTGTCGGAGCAATATGTCGTCGAATTGTCTGGTCTTCCATACCTATGGGGGAATCTCGTCAAGCCCTGCGGCTTTCCTATTTTTAATTTTTCGAAGAACCGAGTCGAGTTCTTCTTGAGTGAACGGTCCTAGTTTAATGTCTAATTGCTTATTAATAATTCTGATGATTGGTTCATGTGTAATTTTCGGTGGGTTTCCTTGTAGATTTTCGAAAGGCTGTTTTCACAGTTTTATTCTTTCTTGTTGGTTTGTAGGTTTCAATTTAGCTTTAACTGTTCTCTTCCTTCTACTCACTTCATTTATTGTTTGTCAGGCTATTGTAGATTGCCTATCTTCCACCGAGTCTCTAATCTTATCTATCTGATTCTGACATGATTGCTAATTCATTTTGTGCCTTTTTTTAGTTTTCAGGCATTTGTGTTTGTTGGGTTCTTCCTATAGCTTTTGGAGACAGTTTTCACGTCTGCACCTAGTGATCATATATTGGATATAACTAGCGAATCTGACATAATTATCTTTCTGTGGTTGTTTTGTTTTTTTCTTTTTTCGGAATATGATTTAGAGAGATTGAAAAATAAAAGACCAAGCAAAAGATAAGATTTTCTTTTATGAAATCTTCTCGTTGAACTTGAAGGAATGTTTTCTTATCAAAAATTGTTAGATACCTCACAGCAATATGAGATGTGGCATGCCGTCACCAACAGGCGTGTTACGGAATTTTTGTGAGAGAATGCTTAACTATCACGTTGTGTACCTATATCCGAAATAAACCCTATTAGCAAACGGTTTGTACATTTATAGGAATGCTATCCGTGATGAGGACTTATTTTATTATGTGTTCTGTGACACCTTTCATCTTCATTCAGTAATAAAATTTACTAAAAAATCCCTTTTATTACGCCCTCAAGGATTTGTCTTTGTTCAATCCATATTCCTGAATGTATAACACGCATTTTATATCTCTTTTCACAAATTATCTATCTATTCCATGATGTTTGAGCAAACATAACTGCTGTTCTTGTTTGGCTCTCAAAATCAGCAAAGGGATATATTTCCTATGTTTATTCATTAATATTAAATACCAATTGAGAGTCATTCATTGCAAATCCCCTAGGGTTTAAACATCCCGATTCATAGGATGCAGACTGCTTATCTAAGCCACGCTGGCTAAGCAAACTTAGAAATGAGGGTCACAATTGCCAACAACATATTTATGATTACGAAATATTTTAACGTCGATTTTGCTTTAGAATTGAAGCAACACCCACTTTAGCCACCGAACATTTTATGCTATCTTAATATATGTGTGCTAATGCCCTTGTATAAACAAACAGTCTATCTTCAGGTAGTCTTGATTTGAAGACATGAAATGAATCTACATACAAGTAAAGAAAGTAAGTTAGAATTTAGATCTATTTTTAGAAACTTTGGAAGGATTTGAGGAAAAGAATAACAACTAAGAAAAAACGTAATGTCAAGTGAATTTAAAGATTCGTTCTTTAGATCTATGCCTAAACTTCATTTAAATTATTTAAAAAGCACATTAGGCGAAATAATTATTAATAATGATAAAATAAATACAATTGTCTATGTTAGATATAAGCCTGAATCCAACACTTGTGGTGATTTGCGGACAGCTAAAATAAGATGGACAAGCTGGAGGTCAGTATTCATTCTTGAAGGGTTAGATTCAGATTATTTGAGGGATCTTCAAGTGACAAAAGAAAAAGAGTCGGGAATTTAGTGTCAACGTGGATAACGTTCTAGACTGCCACATAGAGGGAACCGACTACGAACTGAATTGACGTTATTACGTTCACTGTGGAATTACTAATCTTGAGAAGGGTGTGAACCCACTTATCTTCCCGGTCCTTGATTGAATACTAGCACTGGTGTTTTTCGACAAATATGTTTCTGGCATTAAATAGCAAACGAATATTGACATGCTATTTAACGAGGAAACCAAACATAACCTAAACAGAACCATAAACATCAACACAGATTAATGTTAGAAAGAGAAAACAGAGGGTCTGATAAATTGTTTTGTGCTAACGAATCTAAATATTTAATAAACATGTGTCTCTGTTTGCGTTAACCCTTTTGCAACTAAATTTTCTAATGTTTCTTTTCACTTACTTGTATTTTTCTAAAGAAAAAATAAAACATAAAATATTGTCCCCCCCAAAAAAAATAAACATCATGAAGTTTTACAATAATCGATGCGAACGTTGAGCACATTTTCTAGATGAAATAAAAAAGAAATTCTTGCCTTGTTTTACATTGTTTAAATTACCATAATTATTCTTACTTAACACACACTTGTGTATGGTGGGAAACTTTATACTTAAACTACATTCTGAAAAATTGTTTACTATATAATACGCACTGCCACTTTAGAATTTGTTACCGCTAAATTTTCCCTTTGTTAATCATCTCTTTATTTGGTTTGTATAGGCTAAAAATAAAACAAAAAATAAATTGCATACTTCTTGCATATTGACCCCGCCCAAGCTGTCAAAAGAAGATATGCACCTGTGTAAATAACAGGTGCATCCGATCGAAGATATCAGGAGATCACGGGCGACCTTGACTGTCGAGGGGTTGAATTGAGTGCGAAATTGTGATCCTCACAGGAAGAAGAGTGGACGTCAAATTATTATATAACACCGGCGAGAGGAAGTTCAGATTAGTTGGAGAGAAGATGCTGGAATGAGGACCATGTCCCAGAGAGGCCCTCAGGCTCCCGGTTGAGCAGCCCAGGAGAACGGGGAATAAACGCTGTTATGGCCATAAGAGTTGGGGTCAATATGTTGCAGTTCTGTTCAGTCTCCAACTGACCTATCACACATTAAAACCTTTAGTAACCCTTTCGAACCCTTTCAAATTAAGTGATAGGTATATTTTTCTAAAGAACTGTGTCTGCTCGTCTTTATTGGGTTGAATATGTTTCTGCATGTATATGTATATGTATGGTTCTTCATGGCTGTACAACATACTTACATTTTGAAACAAAATATTTTCGTGGTGTATAAAACAAATATAAAGACATGTTCGCACAACAATGGAGGTGCCCATGGTGTAATGGTTATCGTCGCAGAAAATGGACACGACGACACGAGTTCAAATCCTGGACGATACTAATTGTATTTCACATAGTACTAATACCCTTGGGAAAGGTATGAATACAATTATTCCCCCTCCAGCTATGGGTAAATTGTAAGGCAGACTAGGTTCTTCAGTCTTGGTGAGGCAACTGATCTAGAAGGACAACTCTGATTTCAAACCTGTTAAACTCCGTTTAAGAAAAAATGACCTTGTGTCATATCCTGCTCGACTTGAGGGGTTGGTAAATATGATAACATGTTCGCACAACAGTTAAGATTAGCTCACACTAGGATAAACAAAATTATAAACTAACAAATACCAGAGATTATTTCACTGTAAGAGAAAATAGAAGTGAGTGTTACACAGAAGTAAGTTAAATGTATGATCCACTTTTGCAGTATAAACTTTATAGTTTATTTCTTGTATATAACGCGCACAGCGAAACCTTCGGCTAAAAAATGCTGAACATTTCGTTTTATACACGATTACGTTTGTTTTCTTTGTTTAATAGCATGTCAGCCTTCAAGGTCTATTAAATATCAAAGCCATATTGCAGAAAAGAGGTAAATATACTATTTTACTATTGATATCGGGGGATAAAGTGTTCCTACCATATTGAGTGTATTAGCCGTACAGTTAATGTTATATCATGATTAGAGTTCGAACACGCTTAATTTGGGGTGTCATTCTTAAAGGATCGATTTGGAATGTAATAACCCTAGAAGACTGATATGTCATTAAAAAAGATACCAACGAGCAAACGTTTAATTCAATTTCGTGGTCAAGCCATTACGCTACGAGGACAACTGTCTATACTCGATCAATTACACTGGTTTAAAAAATAAATTTTTGGTCTGAGGCAAGAATGGGGATAGTTTTTTTTTTGTTCATTTGGGTGTGCTGAATTCAAATTTATAAATAGTTTTGCTCTATCACCTCTAGTTTTCTTGCTTTTAAATAGTCTCATTTTAGTATAAACAGAGAATATATGTGCATATTTCAAGAGTTGTAGCAGCTTATAACAGATAAAACAGGATAGATAAAGAACACTGATTGAATAAATATACTTGAATGACACAATCAAACAATTCATAGTACCACAGGCAGTCAAAAGTGTGTTTTCTTAGAAGATCTGGTGTATTTTGCCTCCGAGATATCACGCAAAAGCATCCAGCAGAAGTCTCCCATTATTTCGGGGTTCCATTTGCCTTGATAGTTGATCTCCAACTTCGTAATGTCTTGGTGGAATCTTCCTCCATGCTCGTCAGTCACTGCTCCAAGGTTTGAAGTTGAGGTGGGAATGGAGAAAATGAATCTTGAGTGACATTCGTCACCCCATATCTTCGTTAGGCTTTAGCAACTTCTCAATACAGGCTTGGTAATCTGGTACGCGTGTGTTACCAAGGAAGCCACTACAGACTGACTTGAATGCTTCCCATGTTCTCAGTTCCTTTAAATTAAGAAGCTCCTCAAAATCAGTATCCTTCAGCACTTCTCGGATGTGACGTCCGACAAAGATGCCCTCTTTGAGCTTAGCAGCACTAAGACCTGGGAACACAGTAGACACGTGTTGGAATGCAGCATCAATTTTGTGCAACGCCTTCACGAAATTGTTCATCAAACCAAACTTGATGTGAAGAGGGGGAAGAAGCACCTTATTCATGTCCACCAGAGGATTCTCCTTGAGGCTGTGTTCGCAAGGAACAAAAGTGCTTCTAGAGCCCCAGTGTTCTTGCTTGTAAAGCTTGGATACAGCTTGACTATCCCAGAGACAGAGAAAACAACAGTATTTGTGAAGCCTGCTTGCATACCCATAAGAAGACCAATGACCTTATTTGTTTCGATTCCTGAAACTAGTGATCCTTACATCTTCCTGGACTAGGTTCCATTGCTTAAGCCGAGAAGCCAAGAACTCTGACTGCTGTTTTGACAGATACAAATCACGAGCAAGATCATTCAGGTCTTCTTGCGTGATCCAGTGTGGCTCATTGCCACTTGTTCCTGAATATGTAGACTAAATATATTCCAGAGAATCCTCCCTTGAAGGCATTTCTTCATCTGATGAGGAAAGAAGATCCTTATTTACAGGAGGTGTGGGTACAGGAAGATCATCTGAATGGGGAACGGGTCTCATAACAGATCGAAGGTTGGGATATTTGATCTTTTTCCTAGAAGATGTATTGAAACCAGTTAATGTAGTTAAACAAAAATAACAATCATCTGCGTGGTTTCGCGGCTCTCTCTAAACCATCGGGACTGTAAAGTTGAAAGCCACTTTCTTGTCATTAAACCATGCAGTTAGTCCATTGTAGCAGGGTTTACAACAGATGTGTGGAGCCGAAGACTTGTCCTGGTCACCAATTTTACAGTCAAAATAGTGAAAGTGGGCGGTTCTGAAGAGGGAAGTGATGGTTTGAAGCTGTGCGACTGTTGTGAAGTCCCCACACACGTAGTAGAAAGAATTGGCCTTGTTGAGGCATCCTCGACATTTTGACGTGCTTGAAGCCATTGGAGGATCTGAAAATATAATAAAGTAAAACTAAATGTGCATTTGAAAATGCAATACTAATATTTAGTAACCCAAAAGATGTGTAACATGATAGTTGAGGGACACCAACCTCCTGCGCAACCTGCGAGACAACCTCTTCCAATGACTACCAGAGTGTGAATTGAGACCTGCTGCCTTAACTGTCAAAATCCGTCTTGATATATATATATATATATATATATATATATATATATATATATATATATATATAATGCAATGATATCACTTATATTTAGTGCATAACAACTAAAAAAATAAGCCATAACTCTCACAATATTACAATTAACCCTGAATTCATATACGCGTTTATGTACCCTATATGCACAAAATGCACACTATGCATATCTAAAAAACTAGAGAGGATGAGTAAAAACGGATTTCAAATTTGAATTCAGCACCCTCAAATTAGGTAAAAACGGGTATTTTTGTGCTTGCCTCAATTTCTTTTTAAACCAGTGTTATAATATATAGAGAAGAATTCAGTTAACTGGATGTAAATTGTTTAGAATGGTTACTTGAATACCAAATTTCATATTATCATGTTATTTCATGGGAGTTTTTCACTCCAAAATTGTAAGATTTCATTAGAGGCTGAGTGACAGTAAGAATCCCCGGGTCTCCCGGACACTTCTTGGTATTCTGGCCGTTCTCAACAATATGGTAGTCTGGATTTTTTCGATTTTTAATATTTTCCATTTGCTCCAGTTTGTTTACAAACGTTTGGGGGCCGTTCCAAGCCTGTTAATAACAATTGGGATCACCGTCTTCTTCATGTTTAGTAGCTTTTTTAGTTCTCTGACAAGGTCCAAGTATTTATCAAACTTTTCGCTTTTTTAAAATTTAAGTCTATAGTTCTCTTGAAAAGCCAAATCCACAAGACGCCGCGATGTCTTTTTGTTTTTGTTAATTACTAAAAGGTATGATTTTCTGGCCAGTGTTAGCGGATCCGTTTCTATCTCAAAATCGCAGAGAATTTTGTGACTCTCAATATTCTGGTTTCTGCATATACCACTTGGTTGTATCGTAAAATTTTAATCTCTTGCACAATTTTCAGTGGATTTCCTTTCCAACCCAGTCATGCTAGGCCATATACTCCCTAAGTGTTAGTTTGCTACATTCGTTTAATATGTGATTAAACTTTTCATCTCTGTAGACATATAACCTACACTTGCCGTTCCGTTGCGTATAATCGATTTTTGCTTAAATATAATCAGTTCTTATAGCATTGGTTTGTGTTGCTATAAAAAGAAAAACAGTTTCCCACTGGACAGGTTGATTGGTGGGTTGGGTTTTATGGCATATCAACCTTTGCAGGCTATTTAAAGACAAATCTATTTTTATGCTAATTATCAGTTCTCTTTCAAACAATTCAGTTTAGCATGAGTACACAGTTTCATTTCCAAAAACATTTCTATTTCAAGATATTCAGTTTATTTAAACAGTTTTAATTCAGCTAATTCAGAATTCAGAATTTGTTTACACACAGTCAAATGTCAAAACAGTTCTATATCAAACAATTCAGTTTAGTTTAAGTAGAGTTTCAATGTCAAAAACAGTTTCATTTCAAACGATTCAGCTTAGCATTTCATGTCATGCTGGTAGCACGGATATTCCTGGCCCTCTCTCGCCACTTTTCCCTATCGTTCATAGCCTCAGACAGATCTTCTGGACAACATCCCGTATCCTCACATAGTTCCTGAATGTACGTTCATGCTGGTCGTCCTGCTTTTGCACGGCCATGTATGGGGGTCCACAAGAGTACATCACTTATGAACTCGTCCCTGCTTCTCCAGCAGTGTCCTGCATGTCTGGTTCGTTTAACTTGAATAGTTTTCGTGATAGGAGGCAGGTGTTCGTATAGTTGGTGTCTTGTGGGGTGTTGCCGCCAGGACTTGTTCAAGATTGCTCGCAGCATTCTTGTGTAATTGCCGTCTAGCTTCTTCTCCAGCCGTTTTGTTAGAGTCCATGTAGTACATCCATATAGCAGTAAGCATGCATTATTATTCCGAGTTTTTCACAGCAGTGTTTGCTCATGGTCTTTCACCAGAGTCTGAGCGACAGCAAGACTCCTCTGGTCTCCAGGACTTGTCTCAGTATTCTAGCTGATCTCAATAATGCTGCAGTCTAGAATGCCTCAATTCGTTCGCCGATATCCAACCCTTTCAACCTCTTTTCCAAACCTTTTGGGACCGTTCCAATAGCACCAGTTGCTATTGGAATCGCCGTCAACCTCATGTTTCACTGCTTTTTTTCCATTGATTTTTATTTAATTGTTTGCTGGGACTGCAAAGTCCACTATATGGCATATTCCCTTTTTATTAGTTTATTATCACTTGGTCTAGTTAAGGCAATTCTTCTCTGTACTTCATGACTCTTCTTATTATAACAGCTGATTTAATTTACATTGTTGTTTGAATGGTTTTAAATCTACCTTGTACGGTGATGAAATGAGTATTATTGTTTAGCGAGGGGGAACCATTTTGTACTAGGATTTGTGTATGATGATTTTAGCTGGAGAAATATTTGTTAGTAAGGAGGGAAAGTTTGTTTGGTTCAGCGAGGAAGACGGTGTAACATATGTGTGTTTACGTTGTGTTGTTTCCTCGCTGAGAGTTGTTAGTCCCCTCGCTAGGTTGTGAGAAATAAAAGGTGGTTGTAGATGAAGTAAGATGGTTAAGGTCGAAAGGTGTTTTTAGAAATAGGTTTTTATTGTATCATGGAATATGGTTTGCTTTTGGTGCTGCAAGACTCGTGGAGTTTAGGCTTGTTAGTATGGTGACGAAATGGCGTAGTGAGATGTTGAAATGGCAGCGTGTGTTGCGGGACGTGTGAGGGATTGTGTTTAGAGTCACCGTGTAGTTTTGTATCTGGTATTTGGGGGAGAGTATGCGTTATCTCCATTAATGTGGACCAGAGGTGAAAAGGGAACTAGTGAGTCGAGAGCGGAGTTACGCTCAGATCGACATAGCCAATTTTGGGGTGACACAAAGTTGATCCTGTGCGAGGCATGTTGTATGAATCTAATTTATATTCAACTGGGATTCCTTGTAAGGAATCCATAAATTAGATGGTTTCCCTCGTGATTGTCCATGTTGCTGCTACTATGTTAGAGCCACAGTGAGATATCTATTCTGGGCGGCTTGTCTAGCTAAAAAGCATCGCTAAGTAGGAACGGCTAGAGGAACGTCTGTTCTGGTCGGCGTTCCCAAGTGAAAGAGACTGGGTTTGGCGGCTAACAAGCTTTGGTGGGCGGAAATGAAGGTCCGGACTGAATAGGATTAGTCATCCTGATGGTTGAAATTAAGTGACGAAATAAATTGAGCGCCAAACCAAAATACGAGATTTGCCTCTTCTCAACAACCTCTAATCTCCAATTGCTGTAGACTCTTTTCCAGTTCCCAGGAAAACCATTCGACAGGTTTTAAGTACAGTGGATATCATGTTAACTTTATTGTTACATGTTTTTTTTCTCGTACGATCCAAGTACGAATATTCATGAATGCAATTATTCTGGTGGAAAATTTAATAACTCTCTCATGCCAGGAGTCATAGAGAAGATATAAATTCTATTGAATTAGAGCTGACATACCTCTCACCTTCAAATGATAAAATTGAAGATTTAGTTTCACAAAACAACATTTCTTCCTCGCTATAAAAAACATGCATAGGCTGTAATAATGACTATTTGAAAGAAAATTTTTAATGTAGTATTTTAAAGAATAATGTTACAAGTATTTATTCATGTTGTCACTTCCTTTCTCGTCATTTTACACTTTATGAGTCTTTTTCACATCGAATCTCACGGGTTGTTTTTCATGGTTTGTGCATAAACAATTTTGTCAGTGGGGTAAATTTTAATTACTTGATCAATTCTCTGTGATGACTTTTCCCACCCACTCATGTTTACTGTTGTATTTCATTTTTAACAGTTTGATGTATTCAGTCATTTGACTAACAGTTTCCTGTCGTCATATAAACTACAATAGCTATTTCTCTGCTTGTTATCCAGTTTTAACTTTGTTTGAATTCAAATTAAATGACATTTCACCTTTTTATAAATAAATATCATATTATATCGATTAATTTCAAGACAAAGGAAATAATTTCGATATCAGTTTATGCGTCCTTATCTCTAAAGAAAATATTGTAGCATTTACTCTACATTATCTCATGAGATTAACATTTTCTAGCATAGATTTTACGTTTCTTAGTTAATGGCACATCAACTTTTGTGGATTATTCATGGCGAAGCCTTTCTTGTAGAAATAAAAAAAAACAGCAATAATTCTATTTCACCGATATCTGAGAGGTTAAGGAGGTTCGTATCTTTCTTAAGATAAATTTTTCTACAGATATTCGAACTCGCTTACTAACTATCATGGCACAGTGACTTCCCAAAGATCTTATTAAAGATACGATTCTAAATAATGGTTGGTAAATGTAAGCTAAACATGCAGGAGCTTAATTTTCTTTATCATATATACCAACCCCTCCGCTCGGGCAAGATATGAAACAAAGTCAATTTTTTAAGTGGGGTTTAACAGGTTTGAATTTAGATTTTTCCTTCTCCTAGACTAGTTGCCTCACCAAGGCTGAAGAACCTAGTCTGCCCTACTATTTACCCATAGCTGGTGGGAGAATAATTGGATTCATACCTTTCCCAAGGGTATTAGTGCTATGTGAAATGCAATCAGTCTCTTCCAGGATTTGAACTCGAGTCGCCGTGTCTATTTCCTACGACGATAACCATTACACCACGGGCACCTCCAGGAGGGTTTAAGCCTGGTGGAGACAGCCCCCTTAGGCCAGAGGTATATCCAGTGATGAGACACACCCGACTGAACCGTGCAACACACAACACGACCGGCCGGAATGTGACCCAAACACTGGCGTTCACGACTGGTTGTCATGTTCCTAATATTTTCCTTTTAAAAGCTAATCAATTTGTAGGATTGTCGTCTTCTCTCTCTCTCTCTCTCTCTCTCTCTCTCTCTCTCTCTCTCTCTCTCTCTCTCTCTCTCTCTAATCTTCAGGCGATTGTCGATCTTTTACCCATCTCCACGCTGCCCAGTCCCTTTCAGGCCGCGCTGCCTTATTAACTGCTAAAATAAATGACAACAATGAAATATTCTTTTTGTTTTCGCACATAAACTTATTCATTTTTTTATCGATCGTACAAAATGAGAATTAGCTTTCGGATTATAGATAGAATTACACCAGCTAATGATCTCTCAACATCAGAGGCTCTGGGTTAGCTGATTTGAAGTTAAAATCTCATTTCTAACTTTTAGAAGGGAAGCCAAATGACCTGTGTATCCTCCAATAAGGACTTTGCTTTCAACTAAACCTTAGTAATGACTATTTGTCAATCAAACTTAGTGGACCTCAGCTGATATAACAGATTCTGCTCGGAGGATGACTGTTTAAATCTTTTCAAATAACTACACATCATGCCAAATAAAAGAATTATGTTTTATTTCCTTCTGATTCTCGAATTTTGTGAACATTTTCATTGGTCTTCGGTTTCAATTTAAGATAATATTTCAGAAACTTTAGAATGTAAATATTTGCATGTTTGTATCTGACATCATAATATCTAAAACTGGTACATTGTTCTACTCGAGATAATATATATATAGATATATATATATATATATATATATATATATGTGTGTGTGTGTGTGTGTGTGTGTGTGTGAGAGAGAGAGAGAGAGAGAGAGAGAGAGAGTTTGAAGGAAAGATGAGGGAGGGGAGAGATAAAGAGGTAGTGTCAGGTCAGAGAACTTCTTTAAATATGTAGATGATATTAAATACATTCATTTTAAAGAAGAAGAAGAAGAAGAAGAAGAAGAAGAAGAAGAAGAAGAAGAAGAAGAAGAAGAAGAAGAAGTTTTGCCTTTCTGTATCTATATTTACTCAAAATAGCCCAACAGTTAAACAAGTCTATGTTACTCTTGACATGATGAGAGGAATTCGCTTTATTCTATTTGCTATTGAACAATTCATAAGTGATATACCCATGGTATAGTGACCTACATGCTTGACCATGGCATCTAAGTAATCGGGTTCCAATTCCAGTTGCGTTATAACGTTCACTTTCCGACAATTGCCTTGAGAATGGAATTAATCCCAGTGCTTCCACAAGCTATGAGCTAAATTGTATCTCTACTGTTCTTGTAAAGAATGGATTTGGCATGAAATCACTTATGGAGGTTGAAATGCCATTAAACAAAGAAATCGAACCGACCAATATTTACGTTTTCCATTATGCTTACCTATTTTTTAGGTTTATACTTTAGCATCTTTTTTACTTTCCATTCTTTTTTTTTACATACAGTCCCGTCACGCCTCATACTCTACTCTGCTTCCCTTTTACATTTGTTCTCACTGCATCTCTGCAGTCTCCCTTTACGCATTTTCTGACAACCTGCATTATTTATTTTCTGCTGTTTTTTTTCTTTCTTTTAACATCAAAGCTCATTTGTGATTGATTACTGGTCTTTCATCCTCAAGCAGACGCCTCATGTATCTTTCTTATGTAAAGAGTTTGCCAGAGTCACTGGTATGTTGTTATTTTTATTTCTATTCATTTGTTTTTTTTTTTTTGTTTATTTTATTTTACTTCATTTTATTTTTTACTTGAAGAAAAAAAAAATTCTAGAATGTGTTGTTGCTTGTTAGTGATCTATACTCGCGTATTCCTTGATCAGCGACTTCGCGTGCCTGTTTAAATAATCTATTTCCGAAGAACTCCTGATGATATGTGGGTCGCTTTGTGGGGCGGATGTTTGAAAATGTATATTTAACAACATTATTAATTTTAATGGTGAATATTTCAGTAAATAAAATTTCCTTTATAACATGAACAGGTCTCTTTACACACACTTGACAAAATTGATATCACAAACCGAAATATTTCTTTGAAATTATCTAATCTTTTTTCTTGTTTCTGAATTGTTCTCTGTGTGTTTCAATATTCAGTCATTGTGTTCAGATGCAATTTTCCCAAAACTTTTTTCAAAGAATTGAAAGGAAATAAAATAAACTACAATTGTAAACCAGCATGCTGGCATATATATATATATATATATATATATATATATATAAGTAATAAAGTTGTCGTCTGTAGTCGAGGGTGACGTCAAGTCTCCCTTTTCGATAGCTACTCAACCACGATGTAGGGTACGCTTCTCTTTTCCCTATATTACTCAACTTTACCCTTGATCCTTATAATGCTGAGTGTTAAGCTATGAGACATCAAGTACCATTTTTGAGTCTTTGGTATGACTCGACCTGGTATTGAACCCAGGTCTCCTGGGCCATTGGCAAACATTCTATTCCTTTTGTCAATCCTTTATTCAAACATGTTTGATAAAGGTAATGGATCAGACGGTATAAAGTAAATAGAAAAAAAAAAAGAAATCCTAAATTGTTATATTATAAATTATAGCATATTAAATTCTTCACTTTTGGATTTTTTTAGTTTTGAATTTTCTTCATATATATATTCGCATGTGCGTGTGTGTGTGTGTGTGTGTGTGTGTTAAAAGCAAGGCATTCAGAGGATAATTTTATCTATTGAGGAATTATTTTCCAATGTTAATTGTTTCTGGTTTTGCTGATTTTTTATTAAACCATCATCAGGATTGTTCATATGTAATATTCTATCTTCTTACTTATATTTAATTTCAAAATGGAAGGAAAGAATGAAAATAAAAATTCATATTTTATTTCGATTTTTATAAATAAATATATAGCCCCCCCTCCCATGGGTGTTGAGCACTCTGGCGAAGGAATTTACGGCTGCCACTCGCATAATGCAAAGCTCTTCAAACAAATTAACCACCCTCGTTTCCAGTAAGGTATAAATGTAAACAAAACGAAAGCTTATCCTTAATGCCTCCTAATTCCCGAGCTGACGTGATAGGCTTGTTGGCCGAGTGATCTGATACTAAGTCTAACGTAAATTTGGGTGGGTTTCGATACCAGCTTCAAGCGTCCTACGTGTCTAGCCACACTGAAGAGTGGTGATACAGCGAAACAGAATGTCTTTGGATGACAATATATATATATATATATATATATATATATATATATATATATATTATATATATATATATATATATATATATTTAGACGGAAAGAGAGAAAAGGGAGAAAGACAGGAAGAAAGAGAGTTCCTTTTTTATTTTCAACATTTTTCTTGTTGAACAAATGGAATACATAATGTCTATTTAATATTCCCAATAAATCGCATGATTTAATTTTATAGACGAAAGTTGATGTACTTATTCAACAGCCAAATCTCAACCGATATTTAGATTTTCGCTTGTTTTTTTTTTTTGTTTTTTTGTATACATTTTTCAAACATACATTGTTTATATAACATCAGTAACATCATTCTTCACTCTCCTTGTTAAAGTTTATAGGAAATAAAACGGTGTAATGTCGACTTTATTTCTCAATAAATCTCTCATTCAGCTTGGATTATCTTGCTATCAATTTTTTCTCTATATTTTCGGATTCCAATCTGTTAAATTACTTATATATATATATATATATATATATATATATATATATATATATATATATATATATATATATATATATATATTTATCATTTTCCTCTCTTTTTTTACTACTGCATTTCCTTCTTGACGCTATCTATTTTTTTTTACTTTTAAAAGTTGTTTTGAATTTTGAAGAATTATTCCTTGAAGTATAATTGGAAATTATTAAAAAGAGTATAAGCAAAAATGAATTGATTAAAACTAATTTGTATAATCTTTTAGGGATAAATTTGGTTAAGTATGGAGATAAATAGAAAAACTGGGTCTTTGCCTAATAACTAGGAATAGTGCTAATCTCAGCCATCTTTCTGTGATTTTTGTCATGCATATTAATTAATATTTTGGGGCTTTTTAAAGCTGAAATGTCATTAGTTTCTAAATTATTGACCAATGCATTTTTTCGTTACATTTTTAAAATCCCTTTGTTCGTTAATTCGTTCGTGATTATATATATATATATACATATATATATATATAGAGAGAGAGAGAGAAAGAGAGAGATATCACAGAATTTTCTATAAGACTCACAGACAAAAAAAAAACACTTCAAAAGACACCACCCTAAGAACTGGATAAAATCCACCCATTACTATCTTGCACGTGGAATATACAATCTAGTCCCAAATAAAATCCTCAGAAAAACTCGCCTAAAATAATTACGCGTAAGCCTCCATCAGAGAGGATAGCAAACAACACTAGTAATAAGAGATTCGAATTAGCAGAAAAATACCATTAAAAGAACTACGAACATCAAATATCATAGCAATGAAGAACACTTAACATATGTCTCAGCTGAAAAATCAAACAAACCAGAACTGTTAACAGGAATAAACAAAATGTTGACAAACAATCTTGCATCTATCTCAAAATCAAAGAAATAATAAAAACAGTAAATATAACACAAGAATTAAAAAAAATACTCACTTCTACATTTGGGCAAATCACAACTGGCCTTATCACAAAATGCATTAATATCAGATGAAGAGTAGGAAATATAATCATTGAGGTAAAATACTATACCTTTGAAAACTCCAAAACGACATTTATATTAAAAAAGGTCAAGTTTAAATTCGAAAAGCGTAATCGAATGTAGCAAATGTAAAAATAAAGGTATACATAGGTTCTACACAAGCTCTTAATTCCACAATATATCTACACAAAAGTAAAAATTAAGTTACCAGAAACCAAAAAACTCCATATTTCAAAACACCTTTACGTATGCACCACTAAAATGTCTTAAATAATTCCAATATACTTTGTCCAGTCAGCTAAGGTTGAAGAATACACCGACTACTTCTCTGCAGAGGGTGAAGATTCCACCCCTAACGGGTCTTCTAGATATGACACTAAACAATCCGATGATGAGATTCCAGTTATGCTTGAGCTTTAGGGAATACCATCCTTCCCAGTTCCACTCTGGCCTAAAGTGGTAGCACCTGATAGGGTCCCATCTATGCGTCAAATAGAACTATTCTGTTTTCTTATGCTGAACAGGATTACTAGAAATAAGACTGTTTTGAAATTTAAACCACGTACTTATACTTAACTGAATTGTTTGAAATCTAACAGTTTTTGAATACTAAACTGAATTGTTTGAAACAGGATAGTTTAGACATATAACTGTGAGTAAAAAAAAAAAAAAACTTTACTTATTCTATACTGAATGATTTGAAATAAAACTTTGACTAAACTGAATTGTTTGAAATAGAAATGTTTTTGACAATTACACCCTCTAATTATACTAAACTAAATTGTTTGAAATAGAAATGTATTTGTATAAAATGGATTTGGCATTAAATAACATGTACAGTTTGTTGTACCATAAAACCCAAACAAACAAGTAAACAAATCCCAGTATACAAAACTGACGACTACACATTACTCCAAATAAAAGAAAAAAACTTAATAGAAAATCCAACCCACATTAAACAGAACTTAACCTCACAGATACACACATTCAGGGTAAAATTAAAAGTCAGTTGATTTTATGGCATACCAAATATTACTAATTATTTAGAGGAAAAGACAGATAAAGGAAAAAAATCCCCCCAGACACATACAAACATAGGCGCACACTCACATACAATTATTCAGGAAGGAAGATCAGTAAACTTTGTTGCATATCAACCATCGGTGGAAGAAGCGTTAAAAAAGTAAAACAAATAAACCCGAAAGTATATACATGGAAACGAGGGTCCAAGCAGAAACACAAATACAAAAAATACTCTCATTTAAAAAGAAAATAAAGAAAAGGAAATAAGAGAAAGAGAGAAACAATGCCTGCAGAGACAAAATTTTGCCACTAACAATTAACACGATCTGAAAATACTCAGACACAAATCATGGAAATAAAAAGAACAACAACCTTATCCAAATAATCGCTACTATATAAATCAAAGGGAACATCCGCATAAACCATAGTATATTTCTGAAGAAAATATTAACACTAGAAACACGTATTGAAGAAAAATGATTCACCTAAGAAATAGAATTCCTTTTTTGGACCAGTTGATTTTGAATTATATGTATGAATAGAGAAAGAGTGTGTGTAGAAGGGAGAGAGAGATGAGATAGATGTAGGGTTAAGAAAGATAAAAATAGTAAATGATTTGGGCCTATAGACTTTGACGCAGGGAAAAGATTCGGCTAAATTTTTATTTAAAATTTATTTACTATGCATCCAGGTAGCATCTGGCCTTTTTACAATCTTTAATATCAACAATTTAATTAAAACCATATTCTTACGGAACACATAATCATCGAGCTGCTAGCACGGATCACGCTAGCACGGATCACGCTGACCCTCTTTCGCCATCCATCTCTATCGTCCATCGCTCCAAGGAGGCCTTCCAGACAACATCCTGTATCGACACAGAGTTCTTGTTCGATCTGGTTGTCCTACCTTTGCTTGTCAGTTTGAAAGAGTCCACCGGAGTATATCGCTTATGAATTAGTCCTTACTTCTCCAGAAGTGTTCTACATGTCTGGTTCGTATAACTTGGATAGTTTTTTTATGGGTGCTAGGTGGCCCTATAGAGCCTGTTTTGTGGGGTGTTGCTTCCAAGACTTGTTCAATACAACTGGAAGCATTCTTGTGTAATTGCCGTCAAACTTTTTCTCCATACGTTTAGTTAGCGTCCATGATATGCATCCATATAGCAGTAACGACACGACCGCAGTATGGGAAAAAAACTGCATTTTATTTTATGGGTCAAGTCTGTCTTCCATATGACAGATAGCCTATCGTTAGCTGTCCATGCCTATGCTAGTCACATCTTGATGTTATTCTCGGTTGATGAGACTGTGCTTCCGAGGTCGGGGCACTTTTCCACTAGTTTTAAAGGACCACCCTTTAGCGTGGAGATATCACCTCTTTGATTAAAGCATATGTATTCTGTCTTGTCTACATTACAAACTAAATAGTAGAGATTCGGCTTGAGTGGGAGTATTTGCTATAAGCGGTATGCTATCAGCATAGTCCAATCAGTAATAGTTTGTGTGGGGTATCTTCTGCTTCTTTCCTTTACCAGCTTGAAACCGTTTTCTTTCATTAAATCAATAGACATTCTAAGTACATATTCTAGGCAGATGATAAACATGTACGGGGATAATTTGTCTCCTTGAAGCAAACCTGCTACAATATCGAAGTAGTTTGTTTCTCCACCCGGTGAACGGACTTTCGTGATTTTATACAGCATCATTATGGCTGCGACTTGCCATGATGAAGCCTTGTAATTGAATGAAAATTTATCTATCATTATAATTTTTCATAGAAAAATAATTTCAATCATTTTTTTTTAATATAAAAGAGTTTTATCGCGTCGGTAAATAAACAAACCATCAAATATATTTATCTTCGGTTTTACCTTTTCTACGTACATTCTGTCAGATTCAGCTCATTTCTTCCTACATTAATGGATAGGTATATGTGTTTACCACGTTCATCCTAATGTGGCAGAAACAGCAATGGACAAAAATGTGTTTAGATGAGAACATTTTGGCAAGCATCCAAGCAAGATTTTATATCGTGTTGAACACGATTTGCTCTCACTACATAGAAATATGCTTTCCTTCAGCTACAATTGTAAATCTGAATATTTTTTTGATTCCGCTTACAATTGCTTTGGAATCAATGACACCATAATCTGCATTTCACTCTAGAATCTGGACATTTTCCTTTTATATGAATTTTATATTAGCTAACATATTTCAATTGTCCTTTCCTTCCTTCTTTATTTATTTACGTATTTATCTATCTAATTCAAAGTGAAGGCTCTTATTTACCAATATTATCTCCATCTTAGTCTCCCTAAGTGTTTTCTTTCTTTCTTTTCAATGATATAAATTTCTTTTCGTTTCTCTAATGCATTGTCACTAACATTTTGAGATATTTCTTTTATTTGTTTTTTATTCATTAGATTCCATGACCTATTATTGACGACTTCCTTTATATTATACACACTACGTGTCCCTTCCTGTCCTTTTTTTTGTTTTTTTTAATCATTTTTTTCTCTTTACTTCATTTTCTGAATCACCTGGCAGACATTTTCATCTATTTGCTAATTCTTTCTCAATATACCATCTTCATCTTAAACTCAGTTCAGCTCGCTTCTGTTTTATATGCTTGCATTTAAGGTTTTTTTTTTTCATTAATAATAACACTTCATCATTTTTGTGCTTAAATTTTTTCATTCTTTTTTATTTACTTTAGTATCCTTTTCAAACAACCACTTGCATGTGAACTTGTTTTTTCTTAAATTTTCCATTACCCTATATAATACATACACACACACACACACACTCACACACACACACTCACACACACACACACACACACACACACACACACACACACACACACACATATATATATATATATATATATATGGTGTGTGCAATGTTTTCTTCTATTCGTGTCATATTTAAACTTTTTCGATTTCGGCAGATATATCCGTCAAAACTCGTTCAGTATTTTTTTTTCCGTTTATCAAAAGGGAAATTGAAAAAGAAAAATATAAATACTAAAAGCAAAAGAATCAATGACTATACAAACTGAATATTACATATATTTACAGTTTCTTTACGTGCACCGAACTCATGTGAGATTATTTATATAACTACAGGTTTCACTTAGTTTATTCTTTTAATCCGCCATCTTTCATTCATATTATCGTAGTTTGAATTTTTATAATATTAGAAATAAAAAGGGAGAACACGTCACCTTTTTCAACGTATTAGCTTAAAAAATCCATAGTTCTTTTTACTTCGGACTGTGCAGCAAGTAACGTATGCACGCTGATTTCACCATTCTATATTTTCGTGGGTATTATAGTCACAACGTTTCAGCTCTTCTGTCTTTTAGTCACCTGTTGTGTCCCAATTAGATTTTAAGAACATCAAATTAGACAAAGTATTCAAGCCATATACCTTCCTACTTAAATTCAATGTATGTTAAAAGTATATTTGTGAGCGGCACTTTGAATATATTCACAAGATGATAGTCTAATTACTTCTTTTGAGGCCTGAAATATAATTCGACTAAAACAAAATCACAATTTAAATGACCTGATGAAAATTTAACGAAAAAAAGTTTAACGTTAGCAAATGATTTAAGTATGAATAAAGTCATCCCAGGAACGCCTAGTATATTTTCCTTGTTACTTACACACACACACACACACACATAATCATATATATATATATATATATAGAGAGAGAGAGCAAGGGGACAAAGTACAAGTTATCAACGTAGAGGCGATCTATATTGCTATAGCTCGCCCTTCTCTATGTAGACAGAGAAGCAGTCACATTTTCAATATATTGAGGGGCGCAGTAGACACTGGTGTGACATTTTTTTTTCGTCACCTAGTCAATTTCCACTTCATATTAATTATCCGTTTTTACCCCTTTCCGGCGTTTTTGCATGAATAGATCCTGACGAAAGGACCCTGGCAGTTTTATTTTTAAAAATTGTTTTCTCCCTTTCAACTGATGATTCCGTTAATCCTTTGTTTACATATATCATCATCATCATCATCATCATATCGCGCTGGTAGCACGGATATCCCTGACCCTCTCTCGCCACTCCTCCCTATCGTTCATCGCCCAAGGTAGGTCTTCAGGACAACATCCTGTATCCTCACATAGCTGCTGAATGTACGTTCAAGCTGGTCGTCCTGCTTTTGCGCGGCCATGTGTGGGGATCCATAAGAGTACATCTCTTATGAGTTCATCTCTGCTTCTCCAGCAGTGTCCTGCATGTCTGGTTCGTCTAACTTGAATAGTTTTCGTGATAGGGGGCAAGTGG
>OY757919.1:8216038-8272205 GCA_963585895.1 Sepioteuthis lessoniana | reverse complement strand
ACATTTTTCAACGTATTAGCTTAAAAAATCCATAGTTCTTTTTACTTCGGACTGTGCAGCAAGTAACGTATGCACGCTGATTTCACCATTCTATATTTTCGTGGGTATTATAGTCACAACGTTTCAGCTCTTCTGTCTTTTAGTCACCTGTTGTGTCCAATTAGATTTTAAGAACATCAAATTAGACAAAGTATTCAAGCCATATACCTTCCTACTTAAATTCAATGTATGTTAAAAGTATATTTGTGAGCGGCACTTTGAATATATTCACAAGATGATAGTCTAATTACTTCTTTTGAGGCCTGAAATATAATTCGATTAAAACAAAATCACAATTTAAATGACCTGATGAAAATTTAACGAAAAAAAGTTTAACGTTAGCAAATGATTTAAGTATGAATAAAGTCATCCCAGGAACGCCTAGTATATTTTCCTTGTTACTTACACACACACACACACACACACACACACACACACACACACACTCATATATATATATATATATATATAGAGAGAGAGAGAGAGAGAGAGAGAGCAAGGGACAAAGTACAAGTTATCAACGTAGAGGCGATCTATATTGCTATAGCTCGCCCTTCTCTATGTAGACAGAGAAGCAGTCACATTTTCAATATATTGAGGGGCGCAGTAGACACTGGTGTGACATTTTTTTTTTTCGTCACCTAGTCAATTTCCACTTCATATTAATTTTCCGTTTTTACCACTTTCCGGCGTTTTTGCATGAATAGATCCTGACGAAAGGACCCTCGCAGTTTTATTTTTAAAAATTGTTTTCTCCCTTTCAACTGATGATTCCGTTAATCCTTTGATCATATATATCATCATCATCATCATCGCGCTGGTAGCACGGATATCCCTGACCCTCTCTCGCCACTCCTCCCTATCGTTCATCGCCCAAGGTAGGTCTTCAGGACAACATCCTGTATCCTCACATAGCTGTTGAATGTACGTTCGAGCTGGTCGTCCTGCTTTTGCGCGGCCATGTGTGGGGATCCATAAGAGTACATCTCTTATGAGTTCATCTCTGCTTCTCCAGCAGTGTCCTGCATGTCTGGTTCGTCTAACTTGAATAGTTTTCGTGATAGGGGGCAGGTGGCCGTACAGTTGGTGTCTTGTGGGGTGTTGCTGCCAGGACGTGTTCAGGATTGCACGCAGCATTCTTGTGTAATTGCCATCTAGCTTCTTCTCCAGTCGTTTTGTTAGCGTCCATGTAGTGCATCCATATAGCAGTATCGATGTGACCGCTGCCTGGAAGAAGCTGCGTTTCATTTTATCGGTTAGGTCTGATTTCCATATAATCGATAGCCTATTGATAGCTGTCCATGCTTTCGTTAACCTCGTTTCGAGGTCCTTTTCGGTTGATTCGACGCTGCTTCCTAGGTACGTGAATTTGTCTACTAGTTTAAGTGGGGTTCCTTCTAGAGTGGAGATGTCCCCCGTTTGGTTATAGCACATATATTCCGATTTGTGTGCATTAACATAGAGGCCTATGCTTGCTGCTGCTCGTTCCAAACTATACAGAAGTGTTTCGGCTTGGTTAGGTGTATTTGCCAGTATCGCTATGTCATCGGCGTAGTCGGCATCGGTAATTGTTGTTGCGGGGTAAGTGTGTGTGTGAGTGTGGTGGTACGTTATGTGTGTGTGTATGTGTGTGCGAAAAACAATTAGAATTTCCACAGTTAGCAAAAAACTAAAGCGGCATAAAATACATTAAGGAATATAAATTTTCATGGACGAACAATATTTAATGCTCAAAAATGTATTAAAACAATTTAATGATATTACATATTATATAATAAAATATAATATAAAAAAACTAAAGAAAAATCATGTTGGTGACCTTAGACGTGGGTGACACGTAGGTTCATTTTCAAAAGCTACAACACCGAGGTGTAGGTGAGAGCGCTTCTCGTTTCCCTGGATTACTCCACTTTACCCTTGATCCGTGTGTTACAATGCTGAGTGTTAAGACTCCAACAAAACGGCTGGAGAAGAAGCTAGACAGCAATTACACAAGAAAGCTGCGAGCAATTTTGAACAAGTCCTGGCGGCAACACCCCACAAGACACCAACTGTACGGCCACCTGCCTCCTATCACGAAAACTATTCAAGTTAGACGAACCAGACATGCAGGACACTGCTGGAGAAGCAGGGACGAACTCATATGTGATGTACTCTTATGTACCCCCACACATGGCCGTGCAAAAGCAGGACGATCAGCACGAACATACATACAACAACTATGTGAGGATACGGGATGTTGTCCAGAAGACCCGCCTGAAGCGATGAACAATAGGGGAAATTGGCGAGAGAGGGTCAGGGATATCCGTGCTACCAGCACGACATGATGATGATGATGATGATGACGTTAAATGTTAAGGAAATACCAAGTTCCATATTTGAGGCTTCGGTAAAAAATATAAAATAATATATGATACAATATATTAAAGAAATATGAAGAAAGTACTATCTCACACTGATTATTTGGCTTTATTGCTTCGATGAAATATCAGTCTTTATGAATTATTTAATTGTTAAGCAATCTTTATTGAACATAACTCTAACCCTTTACTATGTGTATGCAAATATCCGTTCGGTTTCGCTGTATAATGGAATATCAACTTTTGTGGATTATCTGATGCCCGTGGTATAATGTTTATCGTCGTACGAAATGGACACGGTGACACGAGTTCAAATCCTGGACGATACTGATTGCATTTCACATATCACTAATACACTTGGAAAAGGTATGAATCCAATTATTCTCCCTCCAGCTATGAGTAAATAGTAGGGCAGACTGGGTTTTTCAGCTTGGAGAGGCAACTAGTCTAGGAGAAGGAAAACTCTGAATTGAAACCTGTTAAACTCCGCTTAGAAATTGATCTTGTGTCATATCCTGCCCTTGCAGAGGGGTTGGTAAGTATTATCTGATGACAAAGCCATCTTATAGTAATACAGTAGTGGAGTTATTTACCCAAGAGCTGGGGATAAGTGGATTTGTAGGGGACGAATGAATAAATAAATAAAATTAAAATTTAATTTTAAAAAAAAGGAAAAAATAAATTTGCCGAAACTCTCAGAGGTCCCTGACAGGAAAAAGGGATGATGCATGCGTTAAGAAAAAGGGCAACCTGTTGACAAAGAGGGACAGGTTACTTTTCTCTTTCCGGCGGTGACCAGCGATTTGACAACACCATTTTGCTGTCTGGTTTTTGGGAACCACGCATACGTCTTTGGACGTGGCGTTGGTTAGTCCTTTTCACCCACTAGCAGTTCTCTCTCGGTCAGCATCATACTGAAATATAAAAGACCCACAAATGAACTACAAACTAACCATTACCGGACTTTGACAACCTTCCAAAAGAAAACTAACCCTTATGGAAGCCCGAAATACCAAATGAGGACAAACATATGCATGAACCGATTAACTTATTTTTGACACCTTAACTGCGGGATTCAACCATTTCAATGTATTGAGGAAAAACTCCCTCACCCATGGAATGGTTGTTGAACCCAGTAAATAAAGGAAGGTATATAAGAGATGTCTTTGTTTCTAATCTGTTATTGCTTTCTTGTGTATAATTCTTTTGGGAGTTTCTTGGGCAAGGCGTTACACCGACTAGACAACGTGGGGGTAGAATAAAATAACCAAAATATGGAGTCAGATATCAAACGGCAACACAGCCTTGTCCTTTATCCATGGCCTTCAGCCGCTTACCCCACAGATTTATACGTTGTCCAAGTGTAGCAGTTTGAAAGTGAAAGTAATTACACGACCTGAGTTCGAAATTGCTTTCTAAAACCTTGCAGTTTAGCACGTAGGTCATAACTCCTTGGGGACTTTTATGATTTTTGTTCTTTTGTTGTATAGCCGTATACATATACATATACAAATATAAGCAGAAACATAATCAAACATAATATACGAACTTCAATGAACGAACGAACACACTTCTTTATAAAGATATATCTCTCACAATTTATTCTCGAAAGGGTTGATGTTGGTTGTGTGTGAGAGTTGAGTTGAATACGGGGATTGACTGCTACATATTGACCCAAGTTCTTCTGACTATAGCAGCACTACTTTCTCATCTTGGCTGGGTTGCTCAACAGTGGGTGACTGAGGACCAAAATTCCTCTGTCTGCCGCTGACTCAAACCGTGTCCTGGTTATATTTTTTTTGACATCCACCTGCTCCTTCTATTCTTCTGCATCTCTTGATTGACGGCTCGGTCGAGGGTCAATATGTTACACTTTTATTATATTTCATCTTCATAATTCTTGTTCCTTTACATCAACTCAAATGTGTTATGATAAAATGAAATTGGAAGACATGGAATTACGTTAATCAAAAGAATAAATAAAACTTCATCTAAAAACAAGAAAATATTATGAGAACGACAATGTTTTAAATAGTTGTAATAATTGTTAGATTGTCGGTTGTCAGTTTAAACTATTGAGGTGTGGTTACCGCCGGATAGAGAGGCATTGAAGTTTCTATCCGAATTATTATACTGCCAGAGAAATATTTGCCTTTCTGAAGTAACAGAATGGTGATTTTATTGGGCTTTTTAGCTTAAAAAAAGGAGTAAAAAATAAGAAAGAAAAAAGTATGTACTGACTGAATACACACACACACACACACACACACATACACACACACAAGGGAAATTGTTGTTTGAGGACATTGGGAAAAGGTCATGTTAAAGTTGCAACTTTCCACCTGACTTATAGTTTAAATTTTTGTCTGCCTTAGGGATCACAGGTGCACGTACTTGTGGTGCGTGTTATTTTTCTTTGTAGTTTTGTTGTTCATTTAATTTTTTGTACTTTATATATATATATATATATATATATAAACATGATTTTGCTTTGAATAAATCATAAGGGTTGATAAATTATAATATATAAACTAACCATCAAGGAATAATATCAGGATATAGTAAAGTGGTAAACGCTTAAGAACATTAGTATTTACCAGTCAGTGTCTATCTTTCAGTGGCTAATAGGAAATTTAACGTATATACATAAACGTTTCTTTACTAAATGTGCGTTTTGCGATCATATAGATACTTTGGTCGCGAGAAATCATAATTTCCATATCTTTTCTTTCCATGTTGTCGGTCAATATGGTTACTGTTGTGATCATGTAGGTGCACATACTTGTTGAGCGTATTATTTTTATTTTGTAGTTATGATGGTCATATATTTTTTTATTGTTCTATATATATATATATATATATATATATATGTACGTGTGTGTAAATTAGACGTAAAACAATAGACCTTTTGCAGTGTGTGGTACAATTATCAGCGACTGTTATGTCAATGTTAGTTATGCGCTCATCGTTTAGTCAGTGAAAGAATACGCAAAACAGAGATCATCTCAAATATATAACCTTCTTTTGCACATTCTATTCCTTCTAACACTAAGGCCGTGGTAATACGTAATAAGTAAAGTTGGCGACCCTAGTCGAGGATGACCCTTGGGCTCCCTTTTCAATAGCTACTACACCCAGGTCTACGGAAGGGCACAACTCCATTCTCTGGATAGCTCCACTTTACAATTGATTCTGACCTCATAATGCTGAGTGTTAAGCATGGTGGCATCAAGTACCATTTTTTGGGTCTTTGGTATGACTTGACCTGGGATTCAACCCCAGTCTTCCGGACATTGGCGAACACTCTACTCATTAGGCCAATGTGTAATAGTTAGGTTTTACTCTTATAAATGTAATATTAGATGAAATAAGCCAATAAGCTTATACCATAAACAGGAATGACTACGTTTGCAAATATAAAGCAGTCAACTTAAAAAAAAATTGATATTGCAAGAACGCTACTTTTGACAATTTTTTGTAGAAACCTTAGTCTGAAAAAGACTCAAAGAAATAGACTTACACACACACACACACACACACACACACGCAAACGCACACACGCACACACACACACACATATATATATATATATATATATATATAGAGAGAGAGAGAGACAGACAGGCAGAAAGAGAGAGAGAGAGAGAGAAATGGACAATGAGCATCTTTATTTGAATCTGAAAAACACCCAAAGAAATAAACACACACACACACACACCCACACACACACACACACATATATATATATATATATATAGAGAGAGAGAGAGAGAGAGAGAGAGATAAATGGACAATGAACATCTTTATTTGAATCTGAAAAACATCAACGTAATAAACTCTCTCTGTCTCTCTGTCCCTCACACACACACACACACACACACACACACACACACACACACACACACACACACACATACACATATATATATATATATAGAGAGAGAGAGAGAGACAGAGAGAGAGAGAGAAAGAGAGATAAATGGACAATGAACATCTTTATTTGAATCTGAAAAACATCAACGTAATAAACTCTCTCTGTCTCTCTGTCCCTCTCTCACACACACACACACGCACATACGCACACACACACACACACGCACATACGCACACACACACACACACACACACACACACACATATATATATATATATATATATATATATATATATATATATATATGTATGTATATGGATTGAGAATGGACATCTTTATTTTCTGCTGAATCAACTACGAGTGATATTAAATGTTTAATGAAATATGATAACTGGATATATTAGAAGACAGGGTGTTCTGTTTGTATTGTTCAAATTTTCAATGAAATTGAGAGGTTATTGAAAAGTCCTCGGCCCAACCAAAAAGGGAACAGCATAGAGCCATTAATCAACATTTTATTCTACACATATGTCACAATTTATCACAACTGACATCTAATTTATAAAGTTTCTTTTAAAACGAAATTCATGAAAATCCTTCAAAAAAGGAGACACGTTCAGAGTTGGTTCCAACTATTGTGAGCAAGTCCTCGTACATCTCAAGTGCATTGACTCTATACAGAATATGTGAATCAAAGACCAAAAAAAAATTGTCATTGGGTGAAGTCACGCTTATCATTACAGAAACCGTGTCTATTATCAGATCTCGAATTTTGATCATTTTTATCTTTAATTTACATTACTATTCATGCTTTAGTTTATTTTTTGTTTAATTATATATCAAACTTCTTGGTTTATTCATTGTAAAAGTTCTCAATGCAGAAGAACAGACGGTGTTCTATTTAACACATAGCTGTTGGGATAAGGAGGTTCATTCTTGTCGCAAGTGTAGTAGTCTGAAAGACAACGTTATTGTGCGAACTCGCTTACAACGATATCAAATACAGCACGTTACCTACTGCAGCACCGGGACTCCCTAATTACCACTCCCTAATTATTACTCCTGGGTAAAGAAACATGAATCCCCGAATTCCTGCCTCTTTCCAACCGCCAAATATTTCAATAACAGTGCGTTTCTCTAGTATCTACGGCTTTCCACTCGGCAGGGCTGAAAATATGCTGACTGTATACCCAGCTGAGAGTTCAGACCCCCACTAAAAAAAGAATTATCTCTATACGACACTAACATTAATCTGAGAGCGATTCCTTAGTAATAGAGACTGGAAGAGCACAGAATACCCTATCATCAGCATTATTTGCAGATTCACACTGACATGGAGAGTTGGTACCTGGCAGACTGTCATTTATGGATCAAATACATGCTTAAAATTATTAATTTTTGACTGAACCATTTGACAAAAAAAAAAAAACAAAAAAAAAACTCTTACCAAACATATACATATGAACGTCCAAAGATGTGGTTTCCTAACCAGTAGGCATGAAGTAATATGAGACAGTTTGATATAACGTTACAATTAATCAATCATAAGATTGTTTGAGACTTAAATTAGAATTTGGATTGACTGCTTTCCTACAACTCTTTTAATTCTTTATGCAATCCTAGTTGAACTGTTATTGCATGAACAATCTCTTTTGACAGCAACAGATCAGAACGAATCTGTTTTGGTTAATCATATATCCACGTTTGTCTCCCTTTACTGAAAAATGCTTGCAATAAAAGCATCACTTTCAATATTCTTCTCATTGCAATTTCATGAAAATAAACGTGTGTCCTGTCTGAGAGGCATTGAATATAATACTAAGCTGGAGAGTAAGATCTCGCCTTGGAAAAAATAGTTTTCTTGATATGATATTATAATGTATCCTGGATTGAAGTTTAAGTTACGTAATAACAGGGATTAAGGAGTACTCTTTCAGTACCACAAACACTACTACATTGTTACAGCTCGAGATCAAGGAGGCTTTGGGAATTACCAAATCCACTCTTATCTCGAGCGAGGTATGTTTGGTTGGTTTGTTTGAATAGTTGCTTGTATGAGTTTTATGGCATATCAACTTGTGACATACTCATGATACGGATATCTGAAATAGACATAGAATGTTCATAACGCACATATCGATAACATAGGAATCCCGAAACACACAAAAAAAAACAAACACTGACGACTCCTTAGTTCAGGTAGGAAACATTTTATTACCTTTTAGTTAAAGGTAATTCGACATAAGGAGAGTGATACACAATCTTTCTATCCTGACTTACCCATCTGCCCACCCCCATGCGCGGCACCCCGCCGCAAACTACTGGTCTGACCTCGGCGAGCCCCGAAGATCAGTCGTCTTCTTCGGACGCTAAAACTCCACTGACTTTTCTCAAATCCCTAAAATCCTCCACGCACGCATCCGGTGCATGACGTCATTCACATCCCCCGGTCACATTATCTCTGGGATTTTTATTTTGACATCTCTGAATGACACATCTTCCCCGCGTGGCTGTGAACCCCTGGGCTCATGTTGCACCTAACTAAACCATGCGCTAAGCGAAAGGTTCTCAGCCTAACTAAACCGAAAGGCAAAATATATAAAATGATATCCCTCGGCCATTATATTACAAACTTTAGTAGGTTATTTAAAGCTAAATTCGTTCTCATGAAAATAGTTCTATTTCTAACAATTCAGTTTAGCATAAGTAAGCAGTTTATATGTAAGTACAGTTTAATTGTGAAAAAGATTTCTATTCCAAGCCATTCAGTTTAGTCAAGCGGTTCTAATTCAGCTAAATCAGTTTAGTATAAGTACAGATTTTTTTTACACATAGTTAAATGTCAAAACAGTTCTATATAAAACAAATCAGTTTAGTGTAGGTCGAGTTTTAATGTCGAAAAACATTTCCATTTAAAATAATTCAGTTTAGCATAATTACCCAGTTTAAATGTCAAAACAGTTCTATTTTAAACAATTCAGTTCAGCATAACTACGCAGTTTTAATGCAAAAATTAGTATAGTGAAGGAAGAACGGTTTAGTTCTATTCAACCGATAGATAGGACCCTTATAAGGTGCTACCACTCCGGGCCAGAGTGGACCTGGGAACGATGTTAATAAAGGGGTACACCGTATTCCCCAAAGCTCCAGCATTACTGGAACCTCAGCATCAGATTGTTTAGAGTCATGTACAGGACCCTCGTGGGGAGGTCATACCTCTCTGCAGAGGTTCAGTCGGTGTATTCTACAGCCCTAACCGACTGGGCAAATGTGTGGTTGGGTTTTATTCTATTTCTAAAAATTTAATTTTACCTAAGTCATTTGGTTGCACACAGTTTAGATATCAAACAGTTCTATTTGATCCATAGATAGGACTCATAGATTGCTATTACCACTCTGGGTTAGTGGACCTAGGAGCGATGGCTGTGAAGGAGTAATTCGCATTCCCCAAACTTCTAGCATTAATGGAGCCTCACCATCAGATTTTTTTATATCATATCAGGACAGTCGTCGGAAGGTGTCTTATTCCTCTGCAGAGACGCGGTCCTAGCATTTTATTAACCCACTCGTTTGGGCTATAACTGCCAGGGTTCTATAAGTTTGGAGTAAGACAAGCAAAACATGATTAGTGTAAGGTAAGAAAAAAAGACACGTCATCGATTGAGAAGTAAGGATCATAAGTAATGATCATAAGTAATGATCACATATGAATAAATAAGTAAGGATCATAAGTAATGATCACATATGAATAAATAAGTAAGGATCATAAGTAATGATCACATATGAATAAATAAGTAAGGATCATAAGTAATGATCACATATGAATAAATAAGTAGGGATCCTAAGTAATGATCACATATGAATAAATTAGTGTTGACTGATCAGAAAAAAAATTATCTTCATCACTTCTGTGTGAAAACTGAGTGTCTTCAAGAGGACTTGCCATGATCACTCGAAACGAATAGTGTGAAAGGCTCAAGGAAATCCGTGCTGTAATCACACCTTCGTGATAAGGAGGAGGGTTTGTTGTTTTAATGTTTATCACAAACTAACATGCAAAGAAAAGTGTCATTTTTTTAATTCACATGTAACGTGTTCCTGTAACAAATATTACAAAATATATTCATCAAGGAAGAAAAAGAAAATTGAACCGATTGCAGGTTGTAAATAATTTGATTCAGAAGTGCTTAAATTGCGTAGAGATTTTAGAAAGTAAAAGAAAATCAATTGAATGAATAAATGAATAAAAATTAAACTTGGTGAAAGACAAACATCAGTACAAATATAGAACAAGAAACAAAAACAAAATCATACAAGAAATTGTATTCTTTTCCGTATAGAATAACGATTCATAGTGATAAAAAATAAAAGTAAATCTTTCTCTCACTTCACTCTCTTCCTCCCTACCGCTCTCTCTCTCTCTCTCTCTCTCTCTCTCTCTCACTCTGTGTCTCCATCTCTTTCAATTTTAATCAAGCAATCACGCACTATCTATTGGGGTTCTTTCCCCAAGAGAAATTACTCCAACCCGATTAACTGCGTTTGCTTCATCAACAAAAATAAATGACGTCGTAAGTTAGTAGTTAAGGATCAGAAGGCATTTTATTTTAGAACGAGTGAAAAGGAAATAAGAAATACGCTATCATCCAAAAGGTAATGGAGGTGCTTGGGGTGTAGTCGTTATTGCCGTAGGAAATGAACACGGCGATACGAGTTCAAATCCTGGACGATACTGATTGCATTTCACATAGCACTAATACCCTCCAACTATGGGTAAATAGTAGGACAGACTAGGTTCTTCAGCCTTGGTGAGGCAACTAGTCAAGAAGAAGGAAAACTCTGAATTCAAACCTGTTAAACTCCGCTTAAAAATTGACCTTGTGTCATATCCTGCCCGAGCAGAGGGGTTGGTAAATAGTATCATCCAAAAGATAATCGCACGGGAAACTAAACCGTTTGGCCAAGAGGATACAGAATTGGAGTGGTAAAGTGCGTGATAAATAGTGTGAACCACAGCCAAAAAGGAAAGAATGAAGAAAAGTGTAAAGATGGTTAACTGGGAAAATTATTGGAGTTTCTAAAACATAGAAGAAATAATTATTGCCAAGTGGGCTTCTAGTGTACAATACATCAACAGAGAGTTGAGACCCCTCCAAAAAGGCAACTGGTTGGCCCTGAGTAGCAAGCTGTTATGTTTCAGGATCAGATCTTGGTCGCTTAGCTTCGCGTCACCCAAGAACTAAAAGGTTTCCGTGTTATTCAACATTCCTCTTCGTCTCATACTATGTTCTTTAAATTGCTCTTGTGGAAAACAAAAACCTAACCCCATTTAAACTTAAATGATGCTAGAAGGAAGTACTTGAGAGTCAGCTCGACAAAGATACTTAACACTATTTAAACTGTGTGCAAATAAATGAGATACGACTCATTTACAAGTAAAGTTACCAACAAAATATTCACTTACAAATCAGACAAGCACACTCATAACAAGGATTTTGCAAAGGTTGATATATTATTAAACAAAATATTTTAACCTGACCTCAGAAATATTTAAAAAAGAAACGAAGGTTGTTGTAAAGTGTAAATGGTAAAGAAACTGATTATTCCCTTCAATTTCTTTATTTAATGGCATATTATGGTTGCTGAGTTATTTTATAAGAAAGCCATCATTTTTGGTGGGCAGAATTGGTACTGTATATTTTATATTAGGGAAGGTAATAAAGTTATCAACTTTCTCAGGAGCATTAATCTTAAAGGGAGTGAGATACCTTTAGTTGAGTTCGAACCTGCTTACTACAGCGATCTTGCAGTCCAGCATGTCAGTCATTTCGGCCTCGAGTAGTTCTCGTAAAGCGAAAGTGAATGTGAAAGTAAATAATGAATTTGGGAGGAATAGGAGGTTTATAACATTTGAAGAACTTTAGGAGGTGCCCGTGGTGTAATGGTTATCGTCGTAAGGAATGGACACGGCGACACGACTTCAAAATCATGGACGAGACTGATTGCATTTCACATAGTACTAATACCCTTGGGAAAGGCATGACTCCAATTATTCTCAATCCAGCTATGGGTAAATAGTAGGACAGACTGATTTCTTCCGCTTTGGTGAGGCAACTAGTTTAGGAGAAGGTAAACTCTGAATTCAAACCCGTTAAACTCCGCTTAAAAGATTGGCCTTGTGTTATATCATGCCCGAGTGGAGGGGTTGGGTAAATATGATAGCATTAGAAGAAGGTATGATCTTCATTGAAACTAAACGACAAAGTAAACTATTATCCCTCTTTTGCCTCTTGCTTTTTCATAGTTAAATAATATTGGTGCTTGTCCTTAGTTGAATAATGTTTATCCGTTAAAAAAATGTGTTTGTAAGACTTTGTCCAAATATTTCCTAACTTCAAATCTTTCTTTATAACTTCATTTTACTTACCCAAAATCGAATGGAGGGAGTCCCCGTGGGTCATACAAAAAGTCCTACAATTTTTCTATTTTTATTATAATGAGGTTTTTTTTTGGGGGGGGGGTTGTACATAAAAACATTACCTAGGACTTTTAAAAACGGACAATAGTAAATATACAACATAAACAACATTACTGACTTTTACCAATTATAATATTTTATTAAGCAAGCACACACACACACACACACACACACACACATATATATATATATATATATATATATATATATAGTGCTTATATTAATGCATTAATACTAAGTGAAGGCTTATGTGATGTTTTTTCGATAACTATCGATTTAGTTTCATGACATTTAGGGAATTAATTTAAAAAAAATAATTTACATCTCCATCTTGGAGATATATCAATTAATCTAGTTAGACATGTTTAATTAAATATGTATATTATTCTTAATTAAAATAATTCGTTAATTTATATTCTTTTGGTCTTGTAGATTTAAAATTCACTGAAATAACAATTTATTGTACATTATTGGAATCCCTTGTGAAATGTCCGCCCTAATAGCATTTTTACATTACGATAAGTACTAATAAAAACCATATCTAGTAGTTCTTCATCAGTGCCTATGTCTATAGAGAGCAGCTAAATAGACTATTCCCAGTTACAAATAAGATTTTGTTTGGTTAGGTTTTACGTTATATCAATCATTGTAAGTTTTTTAATTCAAAATCCTCTTTACACTGATATATATATATATATATATATATATATATATATATATATATATATATGTTTGGCTTGGTTTGGTTTGGTTTGGTTTATTGTATATCTACCTTAGTATCTTATTTAAGACCAAATCCTCTTTATACATATATATAGGTTTGGTTCGGTCGGGTTTTATGACTTATCAATTATTGTTGTTTATTTAATGCCAAATCCTCTTCACACACATACACACACACATACATACATACATATATATATATATATATATATATATATATATATATATATAGGTTTGGTTGAGTTGTGCTTTTTGGCAGGGCAATCATGATTTGTGAACACATTTTAACATTTTTAAGCGAGCTTAAGATAATTCTTTGGCACACTGTTAAATGGTTTCAAGTATTTATTTGTAACAGAAACAATTTAACATGATCAATTTATTTTTATAGATTTAAATGGATTTCCGTTCATGATCTATAAGTGAATTATTCATAGGTAATTTAATTTTTAAACGATTTGGAAAAAAAGTCTTTGCCCTCTGCTCTTGCTATTGTTTCTACACAGTTTAATGATTTCACTTATTGCCATCTATCAAAAATAGTTCTATTCAATATTAACCGTCTGTTTGCCGACAGTAAAGTGGTTACAGTTATTACTGTTTAACACTAATCATTCTTTTCAACAATGTTCCTTCATTTGTACAGAGTCAAATGATTCCAGGTATTGCTATATCATACCGATATTTCAATTTACGCAAACAGAGTGTTCTAATTATTACAATTTAACCCTGATTATTCTATTCAACTTTACTCATTTGTTTGCACACAGCTGAATGGCTCCAGGCGTTTCTCTTTATCGCAAACAATTCAATTAGACAGTCATTTGTTTACACACAGGTTAAATGGCCAAAGCGTTCTATTTCTAACAATTAAATTTACCATAAGTCATAAGGTTGCGCACAGTTTAAATGTCAAATTACTATTTAACCCACTGCTAGAACCTTATTATTTGCTACCACTCCAGGCAAGACTATACGTGGGAGCGATGGCAATGAAAAAGTACTCTATATTCTCCAAAATTTCAGGACTGCAGCCTCACTATCTGATGGTATAATGTCAAATTCAGGTCACTCGTTTGTTGGTGGTCTTACTCCTCTGCAGAGATTCGGTTGGTGTAACTCCCGCCGCCTTGGTTTTACCGCTAACAATACTGTTAAAATACACTCTTTATTTAGAACGCAATTCCAGTGAAAAACGATTATCTAAGCAGTGAAAAATGTTTAAGAAAATACCATGATATAAGCAAATTTACGTAACCCCATCTTACGTAAAAGCGTCCGTGTGCTCAAAATATACACTTCTCGTATTGAGCGCTAGTCTTAGAAAGTTGCCATTAATCCAACCCTATAACAGCTAACGTAATCCTGGCTATGGGGAAAACAGAGATGAATCTGGCAAAGGATAATATGATGAGATTGATTGGTTGGTAGATTGGATTTTATGTCATATCAACCTTTGTTTAAAAATGGATTTCGCGTTAAGTAACTTATAAACATTCAGTTCTATTTTAAACAAGTCAGTTTAGCATGGGAACACAGTTTAATTGTTAAAAACATTTCTATTTTAAACTATTCAGTTTATTCAAACAATTCTAATTCTGATAATTCAGTTTAGTATAAGTACAGATTTAGTTTACACAGTTAAATGTCAAAACAGTTCAATATTAAATAATTCAATTTAGTGTAAGTAGAGGTTCAATGTCAAAAATAGTTCCATTTCAAACAATTCAGTTTAGCATCAGCGAGCAGTTAAAAAGTAAGTACAGTTTGATTGTCAAAAAACATTTGTATTTCAAGCTATTCGATTTAGTCAAACCATTCTAATTCAAACAGCTTTTTCTAATAACATTTTTAACAAACCTGACCCTTTTTTCCTTCACAGTTAAGATTTCAAACATTTCTATTCAGTATAAATCATTCAATTTACATTTCCCCATGTGTTTTCTCACAGTAAAGTTATTACGTGAGTTGCTATGTAACACTAAAAATTTAGCATCAGTCATTTGTTCGTACACATTTAACTAGATACATATATGTAAGAGATTAACAATTTAAAAGGTGATAGAGCTTATGAGTTTGCCCCCAGTCAAGTGGTTTCAAGTATTGTAGTTTTGATTATTTCTTCAAGATTAAGGCTGGCAACTACAGGGTTTGTGTTGCTATCCATACTTTCTATGCTATAGTTCCTTTGTAGAGGTTTTGCTGATTGCTGAGCATTGGATTATTTATTTCTTATAGACGATTTTATTCTTGAGGGCATTTTGAATATACTTACTTGTCTTTCCTTATTCACTTTGGTGTTCATTTGTATTTTCGCAGTTTGGCTAATGGGAGCTTGTGATTTTTGTTTAAGTTGTTCAGGTCTCATGGGAGACAATTTTTTTAGTCTGCCTTTAATGCTTTATGGTGGATGGATTGGTGATTTATGAAACGGTTGTTTTGATGGAGATTTTGCACTTTTAAGAGTAGTTGTGTTTGAGTGATAGATACTATGTGTGTTTTTGTTTGGACACCCAAAATTGGATCTCTCCGAACATGTTGCTGGGCTGGTGCTTGGTAAAATTCCACTGAGAGTAGATTTTTCAGGTGCTCCTGAAACTTTGGCCAGTCATTGGCTTCCAACTTGATCAATTTCTCCACGAGTGTTCGATATTTGTTATCGTCATTGGTTCTATCCACCAACCCCGTGCAAAAGAGGCGTAGCAGCTCTCTCCTATGTAGCTCCCAACAATTTTCCTTACTTCCTGGAAGGACACATTCCTCTTGTGTTTCCCCTCACTTATTTCTTTTTCTTTTTTATAAGCAACGCAAGATCTTGGGTAAGCCGGATGATCTTGTCGGCAGTTTGCACATGTAATTTCTTTCAAGAAATCTTGCTCCACGTTTTCCGGGTCCTTTTCACTGCATTTCGCAAATGTCTCTCGTCCTCTACAGGCTTCCTTGTGGTGATCATATTTTTGGCATTTGAAGCACCTCAGGGGAGCTGTGACGTACTGCTCAACTCTATCAAGACAAAAACCGATCTTCACCTTGTTGGGAGTACAGGGCTTATTAAATGTTGAGATGTAAGTGTTGGTCTGGATTGGTTGTTCGCTTTTCTGATGGAGATTATTTTCATATTTGTAACTCCCTGTTTTCCCAGGGCTGATGGTATCTCCTCTTCTGTAGCCAAAGCCAGCTCCCTACTTGGAAGTGTTTAGTTTCTCATGCAGTAGGCTCTTAATTTCGTCATATGAAACGTTTTTATTTTCAATGTTCTCTACCTGTCTCCGGCTGTCTACCTCGTCAAGCAAATTGCCATTCATTGTTTTCTTAACTGTTTACGGACAAGCCCTTGTAAATATTATTTTTTTCTATGAGGAAAAGTGAGAATTTGGCTAGGCAGACGTCCTCAAAAGATTCGATTACTATGAATCTGGGGAAGTCTGTTGCCTCATTATCCGAGTCTGATTCTGACAGGTTTCGTTTACATTTTGCTTAAAGACGCCATATATGCTGTATATTTTTCGCTGGCCCTGCGCTCCACCACTCACCACGGAGTCCAACTTGTGTTGAGAATGAATCAAGAGGGTAACCCATTCACCTTAATTGAGATAGGGATACGCATCTAGTATACTTGAGTTGAGGATAGGCTTCCGAGCATTTGTCAAATTTCCTATTCTCTCAACGGAATTGACACTCAGCCTCCGCCTTCTAGCACCAAATAGATACGGTTTGGGAATTTGTTTAAAATGCAGATTTAAAAGTACGGTCGGGATAATATATATAGGTGCCAGGGCTTAACATGATCAGCCGATTGATCGGATCGGGCCTCTCCGACCGCCCATCGAATAGGCAGCAAAGTGGTGTGTTTCAAGTCATTGACCACTTTGTCGCCGGTTCAATGACTGCTCAACCACCAGGGTTCCGTCCTAGCGCCTTACGGTTTGCCACCCACGACCAAGTGGACTCATTCGGCGGTGGTGGGTATTACCCCTCTGCTGAGGTGCAGTCGGTGTATTCTACATCTCCATCCGACAGGGCATGTTCTTATGATATTTCTTTTGAGCCTTACTGATGGTCGGTATTACTCGTGAACGTTTGTGCGTAAATGTTTTGGCATCATCTGATTTTGTGTTTCCCACTCCCAATCCGATGATTAAAAATCATTAACATTGCAGCCGTTTGTAACTATGCTACACTCTTTTATTCATCATCATCATCATCATCATCATCGTCGTCATCATGTCGTGCCGCTAGCACGGATATCCCTGACCCTCTCTCGCCAATTCTCCCTATCATACATGGCTTCTGGCAGGTCTTCAGGGCTACATCCCTTATCCTCACAGACCTGCTCTATGTATGTTCGAGCTGGTCGTCCTGCTTTTGCTTGGCCATATGCGGGGTTCCACAAGAGTACATCACTGATGTGTTCGACCTTGCTTCTCCAGCAGTGTCCTGCGTGTCTGGTTCGTCTAACTTGTATAGTTTTCGGGATGGGAGGCAGGTGGCCGTATAGTTGGTGCATTGTGGGGTGTTGTTCAATATTGCTTGCAAGAATCTTGTGCAATTGCCGTCTAGCTTCTTCTCCAGCCGTTTAGTTAGCGTCCAAAGACACGTGTTTACCCAAACTCCCTGATAGGGTAAAGATGTAACAGATGGTCATTTTATAAATGGTATATGTGATTTTCAACGCAGTTTTCATTCTTGAAATTTTTGCCGCTCTTATTCTAAAGAAAGCAGTCTGCCCGGGTATTTATCCGTAGGTGGTTGAAATATTTCAACCCTGGGCTTTTCAAAGGGAATTAACGTGAAGTGAAATGCAAAGAGACTTTCTTGATTGATATTGAAAAGTTCAGATTGACACAATTTATTTTTACCTTTATTTTTTATCTCCCTTCTGCTAGAAAAAGCTGAACAGTGTAAGTATAAAGGTATGTATTTACTAAACCCTTCCACCAAGGGCAGAAAGTGACCAAAAATAAAATTTAAATGGAGTACATCTGGTTTTGAATCATCATCATCATCATCATATCGTGCTGGCAGCACGGATATCCCTGACCCTCTCTCGCCACTCCTCCCTATCGTTCATCGCCCTAGGTAGGTCTTTCGGACAACAACCTGTATCCTCACATAGCTGCTGAATGTACGTTCGAGCTGGTCGTCCTGCTTTTGCGCGGCCATGTGTGGGGATCCATAAGAGTACATCTCTTATGAGTTCATCTCTGCTTCTCCAGCAGTGTCCTGCATGTCTGGTTCGTCTAACTTGGATAGTTTTCGTGATAGGGGGCACGATACTGCTATATGGATGCACTACATGGACGCTAACAAAACGGCTGGAGAAGAAACTAGATGGCAATTACACAAGAATGCTGCGTGCAGTCCTGGTTTTGAATAAACAATGATAAAGTACCCAATCCGTTCAACTATTTCCCATTAGTTGTGAGAGAACAGATGAGTTAATACCATCACAAAAGGCATTATTCCTAAGTGAAAAATAAACAGCCTTATCCAGGATTTGATCGTGGGTCAACCAATTCCAATTTCTATGACGATTACCATTATGTTAAGCACGCCACCAAGACAACAAATGTTGGATTCCTAATGAATATTGATGCTATTACTATTTAGCAAAGAAAAATTACCGACTAGTTGTTTTTGTTAGGATGGGTAGAACTGTGTCTTTCTTAAGGGTATTATTGCAAAGGTAACACAGACTACTTCAGCTATCGGAATTTAAACATTCGTAAATTCAATTTTCTTTGATTTTTTTATGGTTAGGCAAACTCATCATTCTCATTTTTTCTGTACTTGTATAGAATAGAGTCGATTAAGTTTATCTGTTGATGCAGCTCCTCACATGCTTAAGCAGTTGTTTACACCGTTTTAAAAAGAACTTAAATATATAAATAGAGCGGTAAGAAAGGAGAAAAAAAGAGACGAATCTGGGGGAAAATAACGCGGAGGAAGTGAACGAATTAGATTATTCAAAGCAAGATTTAAAAGAAAAAATATATATACATATAAAGAAAAGTGTGTAAATAACTAAAACGACACATTATCTACCCTTGAACTTAATTTGATAAGTTGGAAAATGGGAATAACGGGTAGTGCAAAATATACGGGTGGCTGTTCATATGTGGTAATAAATCAAATTATTGAAAATTACTGAATTAAATTTCATTAGGAGACACCCGGAATTCGGTTTTACTTACATTATATTATCAATTATATTTTTTTGAAAAAGAGAGAAGAGGTAATGCAGTTTTTGCTGTTAAAGTTCATTACTGTGAGCACACACACACACACACACACACGCACACAAATACTGATACCGTAAATTTGTTTTCACTGTCTTAATTTGCAAGAACAAAAATTATCTCAATGCCTATCGGGAAAAACTTTTTACTTTTGTTCTTTTTTTTTGTAATGGTTCGCCCTCAATCGATATGACTGAACGCGACTCTCAAACTTTTCAAAGTTTGGAGGCTTTTTTTTCCTTTGACATCACTTAGAAGGAAATTATTTATGACGTTAAAGCAATTGTGAAACTTAATTTGGAGGTTTTTTGGTGAGTTTTTTACTTAAGCAAATTTTGGTAAATTGCATTCCAATAAATTAGGTCACGTCAAGAGAATTATTGACTGACATGGAATGACTCCCATCAAACTGATGTGAAAAGTAGCCATAGAATAAAAAAAATATTAATATATTTATCTACACTGAACAAATAAATGTTTGTCTTCATCATATTTTCAAAGAATCTCACGATTGGGATCTTGCCAAAATGTAATAAATACGCATCTACCATTAAATCCAAATTGTTTATATATATATATATATATATATATATATATATATATATATATATATATATATATATATTGTGTAATTAGGCAGTCACTCGTTATGTGAACATGTTCAGTTGAAAACTGCAAATAGTTTTCTTTTCAAGATCGACAAGTGAAGACGTTCAAGTATTGATATTTTCTCATGCCTGGTGAAAAAAGTAATCCATACGAGCCAAGCCCTCTCGACCATTTAACTGGTTAGACTCAGGGGTCTCGTTGTTTATTGCCGTGAGTATCACTTATATATATTTGAAGTGTTCTTTTAGAACTTTATATGGGTTTAGCTCATTCTGTTAGGATAGGTGGTAGGGTTAGTTATTAGATAGATAGATAGATAGATAGATATTGTAATCCACAGACGGACTATTTCGTTGTATCACAATTCTTCAGTGTGGGTAGACGCGCATGACCAATCAAGCCAGGATCGAAACCCACGTAAATTTACGTCAGGCTGATATCATACATAATATGAGAATAAACATTAGCACGGGAAATGAGCACATAGTATCAACTTTTGTTTATTTATATTTTACCGTGCTCACTTCGTTAAAAGAGATTTGCATTACGCTAGTGGCAACTATTAAATCTTCCGGCATATATATATATATATATATATATATATATATATATATATATATATATATATAGGTCGATGTTAGGCTTCCTAATGATCCGATAAGGTGAAACTTTAGTAGATTTTCGACTCGCGATTTAAGTTAATTTTATAATTGGCTCCACTTGTGTTGAGCACTTTAGTAATTTTTGCATTGCAGGAATCGTGAAAGGTTTTTAGTTTTCTTTTGACCACTGACTGCGTATCCCTTGATTTTTTTCAAGGGGTCGGACGAGGTTGGCCTTTTCTTTCTTTTTGACCTATAATTTTTTTCTTTTTCCCCCGGGCGGTGATTCGAGATACTGTTATCTTTTGTTCCTGGGTTTTTTTTTGTTTTTTTTTTCTGGTATCGTGAATGCTGGTCGATATTAGATTAGTAAATATATATATATATATATATATATATATATATATAATTAACAAACTAAGGCGAGATAATCCTCATAACTCTGTGTTACACGTCTTTGATCAATAGTAGAACTGCCAATATATATATATATATATATAAGATGAAAGAATAAAGAAATTATTCCTCGATAATGCATTTAATTTCTAATTCCTAATCTACTGGATTAATATTTCATTAAAGTATGATGGCGCAAATACTTCTCGCCTACGGCTTCCCGAGAGAAACCGTCGCAGCAATAATAATGCTATATAAAATCACGAAAGTAAAAGTCCACTCCCCGCATGGAGACACCACCACTTCGAAATTGTACCAGGTGTGCTGCAAGGACACACATTAGCCGCATACCTATTTATCATCTGCCTAGACTACACGCTTAGAATGTTTATAGTTTTAATGAAAGAAGACGGTTTCAAGCTGGCAAAGTATAGAAGCAGATGATACCTTGCACAAACTATTACGGACGCATAATACGCCGATGACATAGTGCGTTTGGCAAATACACCAACCCCAAGCCGAATCCTTGCTACATAGTCTGGAACGAGCTGCCGGTGACCACGGCGTCCATGTCAACGCAGACAAGACAGAATACAAGTGCTTTAATCAAAGAGGCAACACCATTGCACTAAAGGGTACTATTTACCAACCCCTCCGCTCGGGCAGGATATGACACAAGGTCAATTTTTTAAGCGGAGTTTAACAGGTTTGAATTCAGAGTTTTCCTTCTCCTAGACTAGTTGCCTCACCAAGGCTGAAGAACCTAGTCCGTCCTACTATTTACCCATAGCTGGAGGGAGAATAAGGGGGTTCATACCTTTCCCAAGGGTATTTGCCCGAAAGTGAACGTAATAGCGCGACTGGAGTACGAACTCGCGTACTACGATTCCGCAGTGCATCGCTTTAACCATTACACCACGAGGACACCCCCCATTGCACTAAAGGGTAGTCCTTTGAAATTAATGGACCGATTCCCCTACCTCAAAAGCAGCGTCTCATCAACCGAGGATTGCATCAACACGTGACTATCAAAGGCATGGACAGCTATTGATAGATTATCGGTTATCCGGAAGTCAGACTGGACCGATAAAAAAAACAGCTTTTCCAGGCAGTGGTCGTATCGTTAACTAAAGGTATGGTGAAAAAGCTTGACGATAAATAGAGCAAACAGCATTCTTGTGTAATTGCCAAGTCCTGGAGGCAACACCCCACCAAGAATCAGCTGTACGGCCACCTACCACCCATCAAGAAAAATATCCAAGTTAGACGAACCAGACATGCGGGACACTGGTGAAGAAGTAAGGTCGAACTCATGAGCGATATATTCCTGTGGATCCCTTCACACTGACGAGCAAATGTTGGACGACCAGATTGACCCTATATACAACAGCTCTGTGCCGATACTGGATATAGCTTTGAAGAACCCCCCCACGGGAGCGACGGTTGGTGAGAGAGGGTAAGGGAGATCTATCCTAGTAGCGAGACACTATGATATATATATATGTATATATATATATATATATATATACAACATTGGATTATAATTCCCTAAAAGATCTAAATAAATAGATAATGTATTACCATGGACTCTAACAAAACGGCTGGAGAAGTAGCTTGACGGCAATTACACAAGAATGCTGCGAGCAATCTTGAACAAATCCTGGCGGCAACACCCCACAAGACACCAAATGTACGGCCACCTGCCTCCTATCACGAAAACTATTCAAGTTAAACGACCCAGACATGCAGGACACTGCTGGAGAAGCAGGGACGAACTCATAAGGGATGTACTCTTATGGACCCCCACACATGGCCGTGCAAAAGCAGGACGACCAGCACGAACATACATTCGGCAGCTATGTGAGGATACGGGATGTTGTCCTGAAGACCTACCTAAGGCGATGAACGATAGGGAGGAGTGGTGAGAGAGGGTCAGGGATATCCGTGCTACCAGCGCGACATGATGATGATGATGATTACCTAGTATAACGACAGAAACCCCATAAAAATTGATTTGCCATCTGAAGATAAATCCTCATAAAATGGCGTGTTGAAATAAATTTGCAATGGATTACATCTATTGAGTTTTACTTGATATGAATAATGATATATTTTCTCTGCATGTAAGTTTTTTTTAAATATATTTATATGCATATTTATATATTCTTATATACTAATAGACATGTATTGAGCACACTGAGTTTTACGATATTTTATGTACTGTATGGATTGTTTCCTTTAAATCTGTATCTTAGACTTAATCTATGCACCCTCTCTCTCTCTCTCTCTCTCTCTCTCTCTCTCTCTCTTGCCCAGTCATCTGGGGCTGTAGAATACACTGACTGCACCTCTGCAGTGGGGTAATACCCCCCCAACAAGTGTCCTGGATATGACACTAAACAATCTGATGGTGAGGTTCCAGCAGTGCTGGAGCTTTGGGGAATGCGGTGTACCCCTTTATTGCCATCGCTCCCAGGTCTACTCTGGCCCGGAGTGGTAGCACCTGATAGAGCCCTATCTATGGGTTAAATAGAACTAATAGCATACTTATGCTAAAATAAATTGAGTAAACTGAATAGCTTAAAATAGAAACGTTTTTGACAATTAAACCGTACTTACACTTAAACTGCGTGCTTATACTTAACTGAATTATTTCAAATAGAACTGTTTTCGACATTAAAACTGTATTTACACTTAACTGAATTATTACATATAACTGCTTAAATAGTTAGAAATGGAAATGTTTTTGACATTTAAACTCTGTACTTATGCTAAACTGAACTGTTTTCAATAGAACAGATTATTTACATAAAAATGGATTTGGCGTTAAATAACCTACAACAGTTGATATGCCATAAAACCAAACAAACCAAATCATCTCTCTCTCTCCCTCTCTCTCTCTCTCTCTCTCTATATATATATATATATATATATATATATATGTCTGTGTGTGTCTGAGTGTATAACCCAGTAAACCAAATACTTTATAACGAGAGCTATATTAAATCATTGCACTTAAAATTCCGGCTTATATAAAGAAAGATAAAAAATCAAGCCCATTTTTAAATGACTTTCTAAAATTGTTTTTGCGCGGAACACTTTTTTTTAAGCACCAAAATTTTACTATTACGGAAATTACTATGTAACTGTGATTAGAATTCCTCGCTCTTTAAAAAAAAAACATCATTTTCCCCTCTTACAACGAGAACACGACTGATTCACAAGTTCTCAAATAATCTATGTAATGTCATGCAAAAAACAAAAATCTGTAATCAGACAAGTTCATGTGACTAAATACTTACTAAGCAATTATATCGGCCTAAATGTTCTGGTAAGATTGGCCTACAATGTGGTCTCACGTACAGTTCACGGGAGATCTTGTCACAAGAAAACTTGTTCAAAAAAAAAGAGAGTTCAGTACTCATATGAGAGTCCATATGTCTCTTCTTAATCTTCTTTGCAAACCACTGATCAGAATGCGAGAAGACAACAACCTTTAACTCTGTCTGTTATATAAACAATTTAAAACATAATAACTCTTAAATAACTTTTATTTGAAATGTTATATTATAAAAGTACAGCAATAATTCTAGTGTGTATGTATTCAATAAACTACTTTTCTATCTCGCTAACCTGTCATTACATCAGTCGCGTTTAGTGAAAATAAATTTTCTCTTAAATCAGAGTAATAGCAGCCATTTCTGAAGCATGAAATTCTTTCACGTTAGAGCTTATATCGACAGTTATTCACACTCTATAAAGCTTTCATGAAATTGTGTAGAAAAACAGCATACGTTGTTTGACTGACTGTCCACAAGGGTGCTGTAATATGCCGGTTAGTGAAAACAGTCATTGTATCAGCAGCTGGAAATGACGCTTGATACAACGTTTACACAATTCTTAATTTGTATGACAATTTTATAATTAAATATTAATATCTGTGTTAATTGATTAATCAGTCTCATTAAAGTTGAATTTGGACATATATGTGGCAGTCTGCTGGAATTATGTAAGTTGTATATATTGATTGTTAACGGTTCTGCTCGTTTACCACCAAATGGAAAATGTTTGGTCGTTCCCCCTGTCATATAAAGCGACCCTTAGATTTTGGGGGTATTTTTTTCTGGCTGAAAATATTGGTGAGAGTCTCTAAGTTCCTCCGTTAGCCCTAGTCACTTAGGGCTGTAGAATACATCGACTACATCTCTGCAGAGAGGTAAGACCCATCCCCGCTACTGAGTGTCCGGTTATGACACTAAATGATTTGATGATAGGTATTCTGAAATGCTGGATCTTTGGGAAATGCGGAGTACCTCTTCACTGACATCGCTCCCAGGTCCACTCTGCAGGAGTGGTAACACTTGATTCGGTCCTATCTATTGGTCAAATAGAATTATTATACACTTAAACTGAGAGCAACCAAATAATTTTTTTCAAATTGAAATGTTTGGAATAGAACAATTTAATCATATTACTGTATGTAAACATGCTTGATTGGATTTTTAATAATACATAACAATACTTAGAAAAATTTAACTCTGCAAATGAATAAGTAATGTTGAATTGAATTATTAGTGTTAATTAGCAATACTTGTAAACAGTTCAATGTGTACAAGCAAATGATTTATATTGAATAAAGTGCCTGTGGTGTAATGGTTATCATCGTAAGAAATGGACACGGGGACACGAGTTCAAATCCTGGACGAGACTAATTGCATTTCACATAGCACTAATACTGTTGTGAAATGTATGAATCCAATTATTCTCCCTCCAGCTATGGGTAAATAGTAGGACAGACTGGGTTCTTCAGCCTTGATGAGGCAAATAGCCTAGGAGAAGGAATACTCAGAATTCAAACCTGTTAAACTCCGCTAAAAATTGACCTTGTGTCATATCCTGCTCGAGCGGAGGGGTTGGTAAATATGATAAAAGTTATAACTGATAGATAGCAATAATTGAAACCATTTAACGATATAGAAACAAGGGCAATATTCGTGTTCAAACGAATTACTTCTAATTCCTTTCAAATTGGAATTGCTGACAATGTGATCTCCATGCGTAGATGTTTGCTCAAAAGTGACTTATTCTAAAGTGCGACTGTTATAAAGCAATATTTGTAACTATTTCACTGCGCGCAAAAAAATGATGTGGACAGGCTACTTTAAAGATGTTATGAACAAGATATCAAGGGTTTTGCTCTAAATAATCCACAATGGTCTATATGCCATAAAACTAACCTAAACCAAACCAAACTACTTCCTCCTTCATCTGTTTTACAAAACCCTGCTAGGAATGTAGGAACACAACAACCTATAACTCCCTTTGTAATATAAACAATTCAAAACGTATCCCAGAGCAAAATCCAAAATGGAAATTTTAATTAATAGTTTTTAAAACATTGAACATGAAATTGAAAAAAGCGATACACAAACATCTACAAAAAGCATGATTGAATGAATTTACAGACCCCCACACATGGCCGTGCAAAAGCAGGACGACCAGCACGAACATACATTCAGCAACTATGTGAGGATACAGGATGTTGGCTTGAAGACCTGCCTAGGGCGATGAACGATAGGGTGAAGTGGCGAGAGAGGGTCAGGGATATCCGTGCTACCAGCACGACGTGATGATGATGATGATGATGACATGTAATCCTGTCAATGTCACATTTAAAATAAAAAGCTCATTGTTAGAATCCTTCCCTAAGTTAATATTTACCGATAAATCATTAATTTTACTCGCTTGAAATTAACGAATGGCGAGCGTTAAGCTCGATATTAAGTCAATCTTTATTCATAAGCTTTATAATCTAACTGATTAACTTGTTTAATAATGTTAATAGTTTATAAATGTAGATTTAATGTACATATAAGATGTAAGATATAAGGTTATTTCATTCATGTTACGTTAATGTAAACATTTTCTGTGTTGTTTCTCAAACTTTCTTTTTGTACACATTCTTATCATATATGATTTTTTTCAAACAGATCTGTTTCATCTATGTTGAGTCAAATTGGTTCTGGGAGAAATGGAAATGAATGAAAACTTCGCAATCCGCATACTTCCGGAAATTAAGCCACACTACGAGATAAAGCTTAGTTTTTTACAAAGGACACTATCTATTTATATCAAAATTATTCGAAAAACGTGCAAATAACATTGGAATATTGCAGATTTAAAAAAAAAACGCGAAAAAATGCACTTATGAAAACCGATGTTCTCTAGGGAAATTTTGAATCTTTATGAAATTTTAGAGCTTGGCGTATGGAGTTTTAAAGTAAAGTTTGAAATGAAGTTTGGAGTTTAAAATATAATGATTATTCATTCTTTTTATTTTTATCAAATTAACTTTGAAAGAGTAACTTTATATACAAATAAACACTGCGTATGGAGATTGCAAGTATAATGAAAAGAACGCAGATTTCAGTTCAGATAAAAAAAATTCAATTTCCATATTTAGTGTACACTTAAGAACTATGTGGATGATCAATTTCTGAAACAGTAATATGAATAAAAGATATAAAAATAAAACAAAATAAATCAACAAATAGAACTTTGCATGCTTCTGAAACAGCCTCTTGTTGAAAGAGTATATCATTTAATAAATCACTAAGTTCATAATCAAATAATTGCAACTAATTTGAGACTACAATAAAATAACCGAAGTCTAGTAGATATCTACAAAGAAGCATTTACCATTGAAAAAGGTTTAACAAAAATGTCTACCAGCCTGACTCAATTATTTTCTCTATTTCAGAAAAATATCTGCGAAGTATCTAACACCCAACAAGGCATCAACTATACGGCTACCTACCTCCCATCACGAAAACCATCCAGGTTAGACGAACTAGACATGCAGGACATTGCTGGAGAAGCAGGGACGAGCTCATAAGTGATGTACTCCTATGGACCCCCACATATGGCCGGGCAAAAGCCGGACGACCAGTTCGAACGTACATTCAGCAGCTACGTGAGGATACAGGATGTAGCCCTAAAGACCTACCAGAGGCGATGAATGATAGGGAGAAGTGGCGAGAGAGGGTCAGTGATATCTGTGCTAGCGGTTCGACATGATGATGATGATGATCTAACAAAGAAATATATGGTTGATTGTTTATAAAGATTGTAAAATAGCAGGCAGTAATCCATCTGTTATTTGACCAACTGTATTCTGGTATTTCAGTTGGTAGTTAATAATAACAACAAATAGGTCTAAATTCCAAATTTTGTCTTGAAATTCTGCTATATGAGCGTTGCATTGGCCAATGGGAAATACTAAATCATACCTGGGTTCAAATATCTACTTCAGGCACCTGTGAGATAAACTTAATGACTTGTGCAATTGAACATTTATTGTTATTCGTTAATTAGAGAGAAATTCGTCTTAGTGTAATTGCTATCAAGCGAATTTTACTTTTCAATTAGCAATGAATTCTGAACTCAAAATTTTCCAATTACATTCGACCTTCTGTTGCAGTTCAACGGCGTCATTAGTATTTTGGACAAGGTTTCTCAAACTTTTTACTTGAAGCACCCCTAGTGACCAAATATTTTGGCCATTCTTCCTTTAAATGAATTATTTGAATATTAAATTACAAAACACAAATAAATTAGCTTTGTTTAATAAAATTTAGATGGGAAAACTATGCGCAAACTATAAATAAGAACGCAGCTATAGTTCTTGAATTGATTTTCATTGGGAATAATGTATTAGTGAAGATAAGGTGATACCGATTAATAGGTTACAGGTTTGTGGGTTTGAGCCGTAAAATAACACGTTCTATTTTCAAAGGGATTTTTAGTTTGGCTCGTAAATAATGCACATGGCTAAACCAAGTTGCGTCATATACACCATATACGAGCTTAGAAAGCCTAGTAAAATGACCTCAACCGTTGCTCGGATGTTTTGATAACTTGTCACAATTTGTGTCCGTGGTGTAATGGTTATCGTCGTAGGAAATGGACACGGTGACACGAGTTCAAATCCTGGACGAGACTGGTTGTATTTCACATAGCACTAATACCCTTGGGAAAGGTATGAATCCAATTATTCTCCCTCCATCTATGGGTAAATAGTAGGACAGGCTGTGTTCTTCGGCCTTGGCGAGGCAACTAGTCTACGAGAAGCAACTAGTCTAGGAGAAGTAATACTCTGAATTCAAACCTGTTAAACTCGCTTAAAAATTGACCTTGTGTCATATCCAGCCCGAGCGGAGGGGTTGGGTAAATATGGATAATTTGTTACAGAGTTTTATTCAACTCAATCGTATCATATCCCTTTTATATGTGCATATAGATTTTGATTCAAGATCGAAAGTCACGGTAACGATTTTTTTCTCTAAGAAAGGTGTCTCAATTTGCACTTTTCATTTTGACTTCAAACAGAGAAACCATCTATTCTGGAATTTCCACGTTTAAGAGATCATTGGATCGGGCTTGCATATTTTCTATGTGTTCCTAAAACAATATCTCTAGCTATAGGGATGAATAAATGATGACTTGAAAATGTGTCCACTATGGATCCTTTTGTTTTTATTGACCCTGCGAAAATTTTCTTCTACCTCTGGTGTCTTTATGGAGCCTTTTGAAGAGTCCTAATTTAGATCAAAGGGCTGCAATCCTGGTGCAATATTTACCGCCTTGACTACAAGATCAGTACTACTGAAAATTATTCTCTCAGGACACCAGTTACTTGATCTAGGCTTGTAATGAAACTATACTAAGTTAAGCAAAAAACTATTTTTTAGTGTACTTTAGTTTTAATGGAATTAGAACCGGTGTGACACATTTTTGAATTTGTGATAAAATCTTTTTGAATTCAATATAAATGATTGTAAATCAAACATCTTAATACAAACATTGTTGAAAAAGGATCAAATTCGAAAATTAAATATTTGTTGCATTTAAAGCGGAATTAATTGAAAAATATTTTCTCGGAAAAGTAAGCAATGGCATTCACACCACTTTTTTATGTTAATGAGATGATTTAATTAAAATTAATTATACTTCTGGATAAAAAATAGTATATTTGGTTTGGTTTCAGTTTCTATTTTATATGTCTTGAAATATATGCCAATATTTCGTATGTCTGGGAAGATATGCCTATTTCACAAGTCTTCAAAAATACGTCTATTTTTTATATGACTTAAAATATGTGCCTATTTTTCGTATGTCAGGGAATACATGGCAAATTTTTGTATATCTGGGAACATATGCCTATTTCACAAGTCTTGGAATATATGTCTATTTTTCATGTCTTGAAATATATGCCTACTTTCAGATTTCAGGGAATATATGCCTATTTCACAAGTCTTGGAATACATGTCCATTTTTTGTACGACTTAAAATATGTGCCTATTTTTCATATGTCTCGGAGAATATGTATCTATTTTTCATATGTCTTGAAATATATGCTTATTCTTCGTATGTCTTGGAATATATGCCTATTTCACAAGTTTTGGAATATATGTCTATTTTTCATAAATCTTCGAATATATGCCTACTATAGTTTCCGGAATGATAACTTAAGAAATGACACATCAATTATATTTCACTGCTGAGTGCAAATGATGAATATCATGGAGATTTTTTAAATATACACCATCACAGTGTTAGTTGACTCAGAATATATTGGCTGTCATTTTTATTTATCATAACGCTTAGTCTGGTATTGAGGCTTTATGGTAGATCTTTTGTTACCAACTGTATCAGAAAATATTTTCTCGAAAACAGCTCATTCTAGTGTGGTACAGTATATAATGAGTCGTTAAATGTCGTTCTCAATGCATCCTCTCATTATATCTTTATTTAAGTATATTGGGATACGATGAAAGTCAACGCCAGAAATAAATTTAAACTTTCTATTTCTTTTTTTTTTGTCTTATATTTCCCCATTTTAAAATCTCTTTGTTAATTTCTTTTTTCGCATTCCTTCTTTCTTTGCCATCCTATTCTTTCTTTCGTTGTTTTTTTTTTAAATCTCTTTTTCTTGTTTTCATTCTTTTCTTCTTTCTTTGTGTTCGTTTTGTCCTCACAGTCTTTTTTTCCTCACTTTTTTTGCATCTTTCGTTCTTTCTTTGTCATCATATTTTCTTATTTCCGTGTTTTTTTTCCCAATGTCTTTTCCTTTTTCTCATTATTTCCTTCTTTTTTTGTCTTCGATTTGTCTTTGCAGTCTTTCTTTCTTTCTTTTTCCTTTTTCCGATCATCCTATTTTTCGTCTATTTAGTTCTAAAGATTCAAAGAGGGTGGAGTACCCCTTCCTGGCTTTTACTCCCAAGTCCTCTTTAACCCGGGTATTAGTGTCTGAAGGGCTCCATCTACCGGTCAAATAGATCTGTTTTACACTTATCCGTATTTGAAATAACATACAAATAACATATCGTTAGGTTATCTAACTTAACGACGTATCGACGTTTAACGGTTATTTTTTATGAACTTTTGTTTATATAAGTGTTTTATATAATTTTTAATATTCAAATATTTAAATATTCTAATATTCAAATATTTAAATAATTTTTAATTGATTGTAGGTAACATGATTTTTAAGCGAACCAAAACTCATTTTTTTCTCATATCTAAATAGTTTCTCGTATGGCTATTTAGTGTGCACACTGTCGAAAAGTGTTACGTATTGCTACCATAACCACATTGTTCTAATATTAACCAATTTGAATGTTTTCCAGTATTGATATCGAACACCAATAGTTCTATTTCTCACAGTTAAATTGTTTTAATTATTGCTTATAACTCAATTCAATATCAGTTATTTTTTTGCAGAAAGTTAAAATATTTCAAGAATAATAAAATTAACTTCTATTTGAGCCATAGATTAGACCCTAAAATGTATTATAACTCCGGGCTTGAGTAGAACTAAAATTAATTGCAATGAATGGGTACTATCCATTTCTCAAATCCCATCATTAGATTGTCCAGTATTATATGCATGACACTTGTTGAGGGATTTTACTTTACTGCAGATATGCAGTCGGTGTATTCTACAGTCTCGGCCAACTGGCTCAAAATATAAATATGTATTCACAGTGAACAGGATTCTAATCCTGTATGCATAAAATAACCCATGACGGATTGATACATCGTTAAAGTCAGTCAATCAACCAATCTTTTCAGCCAGTCATCTTTTTTATTCTTTCTTCCTTTCCTTATTTTTTTTATTTAATGTTCTTTTCTCTTTTTTTATTATTTATTTCTCTCTTTCTTCTTTCTCATTTTTTTCAATTGTTGACAAATTCCTTATTCATTTCTTTGTTCTTCTTTTTGTTGCATTATATTTTCACAAAGGACAAATTCAATCCGTTTAAAAGAATTTGGCAGACAACAGTCTACCTATTGTTTGCTGGTATTTACTTTTCTTCCATATTTATATTTAGTGAGATTAGTTGGTTTTTTGTCTTCTATAGACAGCCAAGAGATTCGATAAAGTGAAACCAAATTTGAGATTCATACTTACGGGACCCAGGGGAGTTTTTTTACTGTAAAAATTTAATCATGGAAAAACTGAAGCTTATACCAAGAGGACTACACGAAGAATGAACTATAATCGACTAGCAATGTGTTTCAATTGACTCAAGATTAAATTAGAAGTAAAATTGGTACATTACAATAAATACTCACTTGTATTCATGAATACATGCATAGGTTCTAAAATAAGTGGTACATCAATGATATTTAAACAAGTAATATAGGTTTAATGCAAAGAGACCAAAAACGGTAATCTTTTTCATTTTTTCATTACCGTAACCAAGTTTGGTTGTGGAGGCTTGGGTAAGAACATGGTCTACCTCTCCAAGTCAGGGTAGACCTGGTAATATCAGTAATGAAGAGGGACTCCAGAACTGGAGTCTCATCATCAGGGACCGCTTAGTGTCATACATGAAACACAACATTTTTATGAAGGTGTATTATTCTAAGCCTCGTGGTTAAGATGTAATTTTCGAAAAGTAAAAGCCAAGCATTAACAAATACATCAATACTGCACTATTCTCATAAATTTATACTAATTATCAAATTGATATATTTTAGTGGTATTACCATGGACGAGGGAGTAATTACAATAACAAAGCCCTCAAGAACTAGAGCGCCATTATCTTGCCTAGACGGATGTGCCTGTAGAATACACCAACTGCATCCCTGCGGAGGTTATAAGACCCCTCTAACGCGTGTCCTGGATATGACACTTAACAATCTGATAGTGAGGTTCTTGTAATACTGGAGCTTTGGGGAATGCAGAATACCCATTCATTGCCATCACTTTCAGGTTCACCCTAGCCGAGGAGTGTTAGCACCAGATGTGGTCCTTTCTATTGGTCAAATAGACCTAAAATGTGTACCTTTGCTAAACAGAACTGCTTATTTGTGAATAATGGATTCGACATTAAATAAGCCACAAAGTTTTATATGCCCAAAAACCCAAACAAACAAACAAACAAACAAGAAAAAACCTTCATTATCGGATTCAGTTTTGTGCTATACTCAAAACATTCTTTTTGGAGGTATAACCCCTCTGGAAACATATAATTAGGCATAATGTTCGAAAAGTAAAGAACAGGCATTTACATCAATAGTATACTATTTTCATAACCAATTAATTAAATTGAGTAATACACAAAAGCATAATTACCCTCACCGATGAACGTGACGTCAAGCGAATTATTCATTTGTCAATATCTTTGGCCCCTAGATCCCTAATTCTTGTGCCCGGTCATATTTATTAACAATTTGGAATGATCCAAATATTATGGAATCTATGATCCTGAATCGAAGCTTTACGCCGTGAATGTTTCCACCGGCGGAGGCCAACATTATGCGAATTGAAGCGTTGATTAAACGTCATAGGCGTCACAATATTGGAAACATGGTTGGAGGAATTGATCTTTCGTGGTTCGTTGTCCGGAAAATCGTTTACGAGAAGTTGGAATATCATTTCTTTGTGTCTCAGAGCAATTGATATATTACAGCTAACTTGTGGTTATGCCTGACAGGAAGTGTCTTTTTTTTACGTCGGATTTCTTTCTTTCTTTCGTTCTTTGATTACTTTTTTGCAACTTGGGTTGTCATCTCTATTGTTTTAGCTTTTTCTTTTACTTTCTTTTTTTTTTTAATTCACTTTGTTTTTGTTTTCTATCTTTCTTTCTGTGCTTTTTCTTTTTTTCATAAATTCTTTATTGTTATCATTATATCATAAAGCTGAGATATCATCTCGTCATGTAGCCACCCTCCAAAAAAACCCAGAAAACCTGTGACCTTTTTATGAAGACAGCATCAATCTCGATGGCGTCTATGAAGAAAGGTGGAATAGTTGAAATAATAAAATAATTTCAATGTTTTATTCATGTAGCAATAAATATAATAGTCAAATAGAAGTTTGTTGCTTTCTATTCGTCTTATCCCTCAGATATATTCGGGTTTATCAAATTATATTTAAAGCTTGCAAATCATTACAAAAATGGTATTTTCACATATGAAGCAAATGGATATGTATGAATTTTATATATGTGTTTGAATAATATACGTTTTAGATAATTTTTAAACGGTTAAATGGTTTAAATGACACTAGAATAATTTAGTGAAACTAAAAAGAAGAATAGACGATTTAAAATCATTTGACTTAAAGCCTAAATTTATTTTCAAAGTTTCAATCTAAACAGAAATCTTCATGGTGGCGAAATTTATAACTTCTAGAATGTACTTTATATTATATACTTATTTTACTAAGTTTTTGTATTATTATCCATCACTATTACGTGAAATACAATTATACGCTATGCGGGGTCTTCGATGGGTGTTGATACTAATTCTGATATACGTTATTTAGGAGGAAAATATAATTCCCTTATACTGTATATTTGCAGCCTTATTATTGTGTACGTAGTATGCTGTATTTCATATTATAATGTAAATTAACGATATAATTTATATTTTAAATTTTCATCAATGGTTATTTTATTATATATCGGAAATCATTTTAGAATATTTTTGGTCGATATATTTATTTATTTTGATGGCATGCTAATCAGCCTGTGATATTCTATGAAGTAAATATGTTCATTGTATATTTATATTAACATTCTTTGTGTAGTGTTTAAGGGTTCTTCATATTGTAGAAGAAACTGCCGAATTCCAATTATTTTAGACATATCTATTTGATCTAAAGATCAGACCGTAGAAGATTCTACTTCAGAGAGAACCTGGCAGTAATAACAATGAGCCATTATATTCGAAGTACTTTGATGAGAAGTTGGACTTTTATATTCAAAGTAGTTTGATGGGATACCTTGCACAAAGACTCTGGAACTAAACTTGAAAGATTACACTTTTTACTGGTGTCTACATTTTGAAAGTAGTTCAGCTTTAGCAAATTTATTTCCGGGTATTCTCGGATGGCCATTTCTTCTTCCAAAAATTATTTGCAAGAATTACCATTTCCTTTATAAACTTGGGTTGTCTTCCTGACTTGAAAATATAGGTAGGATAATCAAATGCACAACGTTAAGATTTGAAATAGGCAAGTCAACATAAAACAAAATATAACATGAAAATTAGAACTAACAGCCTCTTAACTGGGAAATAATTCACCTCAAATGTAATGAAAAAAAAACAACGATGACTGAAAAGGAGAACACCAGCTAAAAAGTATATTTTGGTGCAGCTGAATCGAAATGGCAAAAACATACCTATAACTATGAAACAAGCTTCTACAACCAAATACATAGAAATACAACCACGCCCACTGACCATATATTTATCATTAAAGATAAACGCTAAAAACAACTAAGATTTAAGTTAATGTATATTCTCTTCAATTCAAAGAATATTTCGTTTGCACTGAAACGTATAAATAAACACGGTTTAAAAGACAGCAAAAAAAAATGCATAAAGTTGTCTGGCTTGATTATTTTAGCAATATCTGCCGCTAAAATCAACAAAGCCTCACCAGTCTTCGATCGGTTACGAATAGGCCGTTAACTTTATTATAATTGATTAATAAACGTTAAAATTCAATGGAGATGTCGAAAAAAAACATTAAGCATGGATTTCTTTGACAAACATTTTCTTCGCTTGCCAGTCAATTTCATAAGCTGTAACAAGTCTAGTTGGATAGAGTAGTGTGATAATTTTGTCTTTATTACGTCTTGGGATTTTAAAATTCTCTGAAACCTTAATTTTATTGCGGCACATTGCAGAAAAAAAAACTCGCTCGAAAAAGCACTTGCTTTATAATATTTCCGTGTTTATCTAGATGTAAATGAAAATAAGAATATAATCGCTGGTGCTTCGTTTATTTTTTACTTAATTATCGTTTAAATTGATATTGCTTGATAAGATATATCTACCCCCTTTCAATTCTCTCCTCTTACACAGTGTTTATTTATTAAATTACATTCCTGCTGTAAGAATTTACCTTTTCCAGCTACATCTTCAAGGATTCCTGATGTTCTTACTAAATGTTAATTACGCCATCTCTAATTTCGATGTCAGAGATTTCCTTGAGACTATGATTTAAACATCTTATTTAATTAAATAGATACCCAATTGCTTTTCTTATTCTGCATTGATTTGTCTAAAATCTTCAAAAATTTCATATTATCTTATCATATTTACCAACCCCTCCGCTCGGGCAGGATAGGACACAAGGTCAATTTTCAAGCAGAGTTTAACCGAGTTTTTCTTCTACTAGACTAGTTGCCTTACCAAGACTAAAGAACCTAGTCTGTTCTACTATTTACCCATAGCTGGAGGGGGAATAATTGGATTCATGCCTTTCCCAAAGGTATTAGTGCTATCTGAAATCCAATCAGTCTCGTCTAGGATTTGAACTCGTGTCACCGTGTCCATTTCCCTACGACGATAACCATTGGTTGGGTAAATATGATAGCAGATTTCTGTCAATCTCTGATTTGCTTAACTCAGACGAAAGAAGCTGGGATTTTCTTCAATGAATCATAGAATAATTATACAACTCAAGAAGATTTGGACAAGAGGAATGTTTTAATGTAAAAAATTGTTTTATGGATTTTTTTTAAATACGACACATCAGGAATTGAACATTTCCCAGTAAATAATCTAAATCTACTTTACTTTCACTGCTTTTTGATATCGAAAAATGTACAATTTTGAAACTATCTTTCTCACTTTTCCATTGTAGATATTGGAATTCATCTAACTCCTTGTTACGACAATGTAACATGGTAATTGAATTAGTAATGTGATGTAAACAGGTATTTATTTTATATTATATACTTACTTTAGTAATTCTTTGTATTATTATCCATCACTATTTATTAATAATAAGTCGGTACCCACGATAAAAAAAAAATAATTATGTATTTCCAGGTTCAATTATTTGATATGCTATGAATGTTTTCATTCTTTGTTCTAATGCTTTAATTTTCTTTGAAGAAACACTGAGTCATTTCTAATGGAATTATTGTAAGCTGACCACTCATATTGATGTTGTTCATTTTGTAACATAGCCATACATAAATATGTGAAATAGACATAGAATGTTCATAACTCACGTAGGAATCCCGGAACACAAAAAAACACTTACGACTTCTTAGTTCAGGTACGAAACTTTTTCTTACCTTTGAGTTAAAAGGTTTTTCAACATAAGGAAGAGAGATACACAATCTTTCTATGCTGGCTTTTCCATCTGCCCCAAACCACGTGCGGCATCCGCCGCAAGGCCTTGGCAAGCTCCGAAAGTCAACCTTCTTCTTCGGACGGCAAAACTCAATTAACTGCTTTTTCTCAAATCTCAGCCCACGCTTCCAGTGCATGACCTCATTCACACCTCCTGGTCCCATTTTCTACCTGGGTTTTTTATTTTGACATCTTAGAATGGCACATCCTAGCCTCGCGCGCGTGTACACATGCGCTCATGTTGCACCTAACTAACCCATGTGCTAAGTGAAAGGTTCTCAGCCTAACTAAACCGAAAGGCAAGATACATAAAACGAAATCCCGCGACCATTATATTACAGTTTGTGTTTTATGGCATTTGAAAAGTTGTAAGTCGTTTTATGCCAAGTCCTGTTTATATATATATATATATAAATATATATAGCGAGTGTGCATGTGTGAGTGTGTGTGTGTGTGTGTGAGAGAGAGAGAGAGAGAGAGAGAGAGGGAAAGAGATGACTTAAACTAACAGTTAAAGGCAACATTTTCAAACGAGCCAGAGCTCCTTAGCTTGCTCACTGGTAAACGGTTTAAAATAATTCTATTTATTGTTTGCACAAGGTTAAATGATTACCAGTATTGTTTATAAAAATTGTAAAATGGTTTGAAATATCAGTTGTTCTATTTGACTCGCAGATGGGACTCTAATAGGTACCACCGTACCGTGTCAAAGTTGACCTTGGAGTATTGTCAATGAAGGGTACTCCCCATTCTCCAAAGCACAAGGGCTGAACACTTACAATCAGAGAGTATAGTGTCATATCGAGGACATTACCTGGTAGGGCGAGGAAATATTCACACCACAGTAGAGGTGCAGTTGGTGCATTCTACAGTCCCCAGCCGACTTGTCTGCACTCTCATTAAGCAGAAATGTGCAGTCTTATTTCAACTACATGAGCTGGAAGCTTAAAGCATTTAACGTGAACTTAAATTATAGCCATTTATGTCAGATCAATGCAGAACAAATTTCAACTCAAGTGCATTGAGGATGTCTATGAAATTTGTACGTAAATTCTCCAACTGAACGGTAAGAAGAAATCATATTTGTTTGACTTGTCAGAAAAAAAATCTGAATAAATAACGGCCGGATAATAGTCTCTTGTCACATGGTTTATTTTAATGCAAATCAAGTATTTTAAGGGGCGACTGGTATATTTATAAATAAGATTACGTTGCAGATGTATGGGTAGAATTGATATATGGATAGTTTTAAAAATATGTGTATTTCTTGTGTTATTTCACTGCTTTATGTGCATCGCCTGGTTAAAGAGGCTCAAGAGTACTCTAATGATTTCAATTCAATTTTGTAAGGAGATAAAAAAAAAAGACCTACTTGGTATAAAACTAAGTTGCATCCTGTGGTGACACTACAGTTTGGGTGCTCCATGTTATGTCGGGAGTATTCCTTTTATCGTCTTTGTGCCAATATCCACTCAAGCCCGAATTCGTTGTAACTATTACGCTACAATTTTTGGTGATATAGACATATTTGAAAATTCTTAGTATAAGATAGGACAACATAAAACTACTTAATTTCGTGCAGATTACTTACATTAAGCTCTTGAAGCTATAAACGATTATAATTTACTCCGAGAGAGTTTTCACACCAGTGTTAGCTGATGGTCTTTCACTGGAGTTTGTGTGTCATTATGTCTCCTCAATTCTTGAAGACTCTTTTCACTTCCTTTTACTTTTGTTCTGTGGTCAGTCTGGACTGCAAAGTCCACAATTTAGCATGTTCTCTTTTTTTGTTGATTATTATAATAACTGGTCTTCTTGCCGAGATTAGGTAATCCGTTTGTATGTCAAAGTCCTATTGGAGTTTGTGTGTGCCATTGTCTAGGAAAGATGCTGGGTTGTGCATATACCATTTGTTCGTATGGTCAAATTTAAATTTCTTGCACATTCCTAGTGGGTCACATTGCCCACGCAGTTGTGTCTCGTCTTATACTCATTACGTGATAATTTGTTGCATTCACTTATTATGTGATTGATCGTTTCGCCTCTATTACCACATAACTTACATTTGCTTTTTTATTGCGTCTTATCTATTCTCGCTTTGATATGATTGGTTCTTATGGCATTGTTTTGTGCTGCTATTAGGAGAGATTCTTTTTCTCTCTTGCGGTTTCCTTTTTTTAGCCACGTCCAGGTTTTCTCGTGTGAGATATTGTCTTTTAGTTGTTTAAAACATCCAAAGACTTGTTTTTTCTTCCCATTTTTGTTTTCTAGTAATTGTCATTCAGTTGGTCTTCGTTTTGTCAGTATGGTGGCTCTAATCAGTCCTCCTTCATACTTTTCTATGTAGTCTTTGAGTCAGAGTATCGATGCGTCGATGCTGTCTTCGATGCTGGCAAGTCCTCTTCCACTCCTTTCTTGATACATATGGTCTGTCAACGTCATCTGTAATATGTAATGCTTTATGCATGGTCATTAGTTTTCTTATTATTTGGTCCATTCGCTTAAGTTCTCTGGTCCACTTCAAAAGGGTCCCGAATGTCTAACGAGGAGTGCAGCCCAAGTATTTATTCCTTTGATAAATAGTTTTGCAACGAGTAACTTTCTGGTTCTACAGAGATATTCTTTCTTATTTTTTCATTCATCTCCACTTGTTTGATGGCGTTACCTTCCAAGATGCCCAAGTACGCTTGTTTTTCTCGGAGCGTTCTGATCTTGTCTTGATTTGGTAGTTCCATTTCATCCGTCAGGTGTCATTTGCCGCTTTTCATTACTAGCAGGTCATATTTTACTATGCCAAATTCCAGCCTTATGTCTTGACTGTATATTCTCACTGAGTGTATTGGAGTTTCCAGTTTTTTTTTGCAAACAGTTTTATGCCGTCCATGTACATTAGGTAATTGATCTTTTCCTGCGATTTACCAAGTTTGTATCCGGCTGTGCATTTTTCTGAGTATGTGGTTAAGTGACATCATCGCAATTATGAATAGTAACAGTGATAGTGCATCTCACTAAAAAATACTTTTTGGGACTTTAGCTTCAGTTAAGCTTCTCCCTTCTGCAGTCAATTTCACTTTCCAGGTTTTCATGGTTTTCTCCATAAAGTTTATGACAAAATATTTTTATTAATAACTTTATTATTAGCATAAATCATGGTGAATTTTTTTCTCCAGCGATCGCTGATAATTTTCCACTGGAGTTTGAGAGGCAGCAAGCCTCCTCAAGTTAGTAGGACTCGTCTCCGTATTCGGGCTCATCTTAATAATGCTGTGATCTAGATGATCCTCACAAAACCGCCTATTTCATAATGCTCCAGTCACTTCATTTGTGCGGATTTTTCTGTGCACTTAAAATTACAATTGTTGTCACTGTCAACTTCATTTTCCATATTTCTTTTTAGTTCTCTGGCAAAGTTTAAATTTTTATTTCTCTTTCCGTTGTCTTTTAATATTAGTTTGTTTTCTACCAGGATTGCAAAATCCACTATTCGGTAGGTTCTCCTGTTTTCTTTTTTGTCTCAGTGGATCACCTTCCCCACCCAGTCGTGTCAAGTCTTATACATTTTTACGCTATTTTGCTGCATTCGCTTATTATGTAAATGCTCGTTTCGCCTCTACCACCACATAACCTACATTTGCTGCTTTGAGGCGCCTTATCTATTTTTGCTATAACGTACTTCTTGTAGCTTAGTTTTGAGCTGCTAGTAGAAGATATTCACATTCTTTCTAAAGGCTTTCCTTTCTTTTCCATCTCCAGATCTTCTTGAGTAGAATTTTGCTTGTTTTTCTTCCTATTTATTATTATTATTATTATTATTATTATTATTATTATTATTATTATTATTATTATTATTATCAATAGAGTTTTTCATATCAGTGTAAACTGATGGTGTTTCAATGGAGTTTAAGTGACGGCAAGGCTCCTTAAGTATCCAGGACTCTTCTCAGTATTCTAGACGTTCATAATAATGCTGTCTTTTGCATGGTCTCTACTCGCCCGCCAACTTCAAAGTCATCCAGTCCCTTTAATAATAATTTAGTAACTTTACCAAAAGCACCTATCACAACTGGTATAATGGTCACCTTTATGTTCGATAGTTTTTTAAATTCCCGAGCAAGGTCAAGCATTATTATTATTACTATTATTATTATTTTTATTTTATTTAGGATGTGCCCGTAGTGTAATGGTTATCATCGTAGGAAATGGACACGGTGACACGAGTTCAAATTCTGGAAGAGACTGATTGCATTTCACATAGCACTAATACCCTTGGGAAAGGTATGAATCCAATTATTCTCCCTCCAGCTATGGGTAAATAGTAGGTCAGACTAGGTTCTTCAGCCTTGGTGAGGCAACTAGTCTAGGAGAAGGAAAACTGAATTGAAACCAGTTAAACTCCGCTTAAAAATTGACTTTGTGTCATATCTTGCCCGAGCAGAGGGGTTGGTAAATATAATAATTATTATTATTGTTATATTTTATGCCACCTCTACCAGATGGTTTCTTCTGGGAGTTAGAGTGACATCAAGTCTCTTAAGATCTCTCGAGCTCTTCTATGATTCCTGGCAGATTTTAAAAGTGTTTTTGTCTGGATGGGGTCATTTCTTCCTATAATCTCCAGTTCTACCTGCTCCTTTTCCATATTCTTGAGAATTATTCTACGAGTTCCACCAACGATTGATATAATCGTCATTTTCATTACCGATAATTTTTTCATCTCTCTGGTTAGGTTCACCTATTATTATTTTTGTAATAGCTGGTACGAGGTGCATACGATAAGTTTCCAGACGTTCTTCGTCTGGCCATTTAAAATTGTCGTAGACTCTTATATATTGAGCATGTTATTGCTATACATCTTATGAAATGACTGACCAATTTTTATGATTTCAGCTTCAAATGAACAGCTCTAGCAGCAAATGGAATACACCCTACTATAGCCTGATTGTCACAGCTGGTGAATTTCAAAAATGCAATCTGGAAGTGGGGACACTTTAGAAGAACGATATGCAATAAAATACTGATTTAAACTTGGAAAAAATACCACGGAAAGCTATGGAATCCTTCAGACTGCTTTTCGAACATCTTGCATGAATCGAGCATCAGTTTTTGTGTGGCATAAGAAATTCAAGGAAGGCAGGGAGTCAGTGAGGAATGATGGGAGGTGTGGGAGGAGTAAGGCAGTCAATACACCAGAGTTGATTGGCCAAAGGGTAAGGGTAAAAGTTACGGTTACTATGTTGAAGTTTTAAGGGAGCTCATCAAGAGATTCAGTCGGAAAAGGCCAGCACTCTTCAAATAGGGTCAGTGGCATTTCCACCAGGACAATGCACCAGTCCACAATTCCATCCTTGTCACGGACAATTTTACCAAGATGGGCATCAAGACAGTTCCTCAGCCACCCTATAGCCAAGATCTTGCTCCCTGTGATTTTGGTTATTCCCTAAGCTCAGAGGCTGTCGTTATGAGACAATTGAGGAGATGAAAGAGGCTGTGACGAAGGTCATTGACACGCTCACACAAGAGGACTTCCATTGGGACTTCCAGAGGTTTTTGGAACTGTACAACAAGTGATGTTACATCGAAGGGGACTATCAATTTAAGCGCCCATACGAAAAATGTCTGGAAACTTATCATATTCACGTCGTAGATGGCAACAGAGACAAAGGAAACAGTGCAGTCGGCACGTCTGATAATGATGATGATGATTTACTCACTAAATATTTACTAATAATTAAAAAAGTAAACTTAGTGACCTTAATCGAGGGCCACCAGAAGGCTGCCTTTTCCATAGCTACTACACTGAGGTGTCGGGAAGGGCGCTACTCCTTTCCCTGGATTGCTCCACTTTACCCTTGATACGTACCTTATATTGCCGAGTGTTAAGCTAGGAGGTATCAAGTACCATTTTTAAAGTCTTTGGTATGACGTGACCTGGGATTGAAGCCAGGTCTCCCGGACCATTGGAGAACATTCAACCCACTAGAGCCCTATAAATATATTACGTTACTCGATGATGCCCCTTCAGTTTAAGGTTAACGTTGACATTAACCGAAATAGTTCAAGCAATGCATTTTAATGGTATACTTAAACTAAAGAAATAGCCGTTGATTAATAGTCTCAAAAATGTAACATGTAATATATTTAATAGAACCATCATTATGCCCTTAAATTTACTGTTAAAACCTTTAAAGAACCGATGAGTCAGTCTTGATCAAACAAGAAAACCCTTGTCGGATATAAGTCTGAAATATATGCACATTATAAATATTAGGCTATAGAAATGATGATGTACGCTCGTTATTATATAAAATTAGCCTAACTAAATCTAGCCAGAATGAACTCGCGACCATTTTGCTTAGACTTTAAACATGGAAGAAGAAGAAGCCATTCATTGTAAGATTCCAAAGGCAGAATTTAAATATGCAGAAATTAGATAAGAGGAAGAGTCTTTTTTATGGACCATATAATTTGACAGAAGATAAACAGCTTACCATGAAAGCCTTAGTCGGATCAGGAGTTTTGTCTCGGCTCAGCTCGACTAGCCATGAGCGATTTAGATGCAAACGAGGCTAATGGACTTGCCGATGGTTGAAAACTGCCGTCTTCGATAATAAACGCTTATAGAGTACTTTATTTAGATTTATCGGCGGATTGCAGCAAGTGCTGTCTTTTGGAAATCATTTTCTCCTCTATTAAACATATAGCTTTTTTCCCTCTTTTCAGGAAATTTTGTGATTTTGGAAATCACGGAATACGTTGGCAATATAGAAACTGACCACACACACACACACACACACACACACACACACACACACACACACACACACACATACATATATATATATATATATATATTGTTTGAGAGCAATATTGAACAAGTCCTGGCGACAACACCCCACGAGACGCCAACTGTACGGCCACTTGCCTCCCATCACAAAAACTATACAGGTCAGACGAGCCAGACACGCCGGACACTGCTGGAGAAGCAAGGACGAGCTCGTAAGTGACGTACTCCTATGGACCCCCACATATGGCCAAGCAAAAGTAGGACGACCAGCCCGAACTTACATACAGCACCTATGTGAGGACACAGGATGTAACCCAGAAGACCTGCCGGAGGCGATGAACGATAGGGAAAAGTGGCGAGAGATGGTCAAGGATATCCGTGCTGGCGGCACGACATGATGATGATGCTGATGATGTGGTTTGAATACATTCTCAAAACCTGAGACAATATTCTCTTACAAATATCCTTCCCAGAGCTATATTTAGCAGTTCTGGGGGTTGGTTGGTTGGTTGGTTTTATGGCACGTAAACGTTTTAGGTTATTTTACGCCAAATCCATTTTATACAAATAATCGATTCTACTTCAAACAATTCAGTTTAGCATGAGTACACAGTCTAGCAGTTCTTGATATACATACATACATACATACATATATACATACATATATATATACATACATACATACATACATACATACATACATACATACATACATATATACATACATACATACATATATACATACATACATACATACATACGTACATACATACATACATATATACATACATACATATATACATACATACATACATCTATACATACATACATATATACGTACATACATACATATATACGTACATACATACATATATACATACATACATAAATACATACATATATACATACATATATACATATATACGTACATACATACATACATACATACATACATACATATATATACATATATACATACATACATACATACATGTGTATTTATGTAACTGCATGCTTGTGTTTTTGTGAATATAATGCATGAAAAAAAATCAAAATACTCAGAATATTTATTTTTTCCTATTTGCATAATATGCCATTTTAAAGGTTTGTTTGTTTGTTTTGCTTTTTACAATTTTCTGGGCGATTTTAAAATGTGATGTCTCAACTGAAAAATTATTTTCATGCAAAAAGAAAAAATGAAACAAAAAATATGAAAATATTGTTAACATTCTATCGTTGTTAATTTCTTTAAAAATATAAATTTAAAAATATGTATGACGTCATGAGATTTGAATTTTTCTGTTATATATATATATATATATATATATATATATATATATAAATTATGTCCAGTTATGAATAATTTCAATTCAAATGAAATATACTATATTCATCAATGATTTAACAATGAAAGAATTTCAATCAATTGGAAAATTCTTCTAGTTTCCTACTCAAGACTTTTTGCACAAAAACATTTAACCGGGCATTTTAATAAAATATTTCGCATTTTGTTTAGAATGTTAAGGATGGAAACAATTTGGTACAAAGCCTAGTGCATATAGTGGATGGGGTTGAATAGGCCAACACATTTTCCTTCGTAATTCTTGCTGAATGTTTCCTTGTGTTCACAGTGAGAGGCTCAAGATTTCTCCAATTGACTAGTGCGAGGCGTTTTCTTTAGAAAATTTCCATGTACACATTGCAGGTGTTCAGAGTATTTGTCTGCATTTAGCATCAAATTGCGGTAAAAAAAAAATCAAAATGAATAATAGCGCTCTGATAGCACCATACACATGGTATACATTTTCTTTCTTGGGGCTCATCTTTTGGGGGTAGGCTGCATATATTTTTTTTCTCAATCCTTTCCCTTTTGTCATAAAATACCCATTTGTCGTCAACAGTTATGATTTTCTAGAGAAACATGATATTTCTCTGCTTTGTAGAAGTCCTAGTCACTTTTGTTATTCGTTCTTCCTTATTGATCTCTTGAAGAGTATGAGGAACAAGCGATCACCTTTCTCATTTTTCCTATCATCTTTTAAGTAGCAACAGATTTTAGATTGGGCTGTGCTACGAGGTGCATACGATCAGTTTCCAGACTTTTTTCGTATAGGCACATCTATTGATAGTACACACATGAAACTCTAGTGTCCTTCAAAGTAATCTCCCCCGGCTGCAATGCACTTGTTGTACAGTTCTAACAACTTCTAGAAGGCCCCATTGAAGTCCTCTTGTGTTAGCATGTCAATGACCTTCGTTACAGCCACTTTCATCTCCTCAATTGTCTCACAACGATAGCCTTTGAGCTTAGGGAATAACCAAAAGTTACAGGAAGCAAGGTCTGGACTATAGGGAGGCTATGGAACTGTCTTGATGCCCATCTTGGTCAAATAGTCTGTGACAAGAATGGAGTTGGGGAATGGTGTATTTTCCTGGTGGAAATGTCACTGACTCGATTTGAAGAGTGCCTGCCTCTTCCGAGGTAATCTCTTGCTGAACCCCCTAAAAACCTCAACATAGTAAGCCTAACCCTAACACTTTGGCCAATCATTTCTGGTCTATTGACTTCCTTACTCCTCCTACACCTCTCATTATCCCTCACAGACAGCCTGCCTTCCTCAAATCTCTTATGTCACTCAAAAACTGATGCTCGATTCATGCAAGATGGTCGAAAAGTAGTCTGAAACATTCCATATGTTTCTGTGACATTTTTCTTCAAGTTTAAAACAATTTTATTGCATATCGTTCTTCTAAAGTGTGAGATTGCATTTTTGAAATTAACCAGCTGTGACAATCAGGCTTTTGTAGGGTGTATTCCACTTGCTGCTGTAGCTATTTGTTTGAATCCGAAATCATAGAAGTTGGTCAGTCATCTCATAAGATATATAGCAATAACATACAAACAAGTGTTTACGACAATTTTAAATGGCCATACGAAAAAAGTGTGGAAACTTATCGTATGCACCTCGTAATTATCGTGTACTTTTTACACTGATTGCATTTAACTAATTTTCTTATAAATCTAAATCGAGATCTGATCAGCATCTTAGACTGGATTCACTCTCTCTGATGTATCTCCAGAGCAAAATTTTCAAAACTAGATTCTGAGCTGACAGTTATTGACCACAACTTGCACATAAACGAAAAACAATTTCTTAGTTGATGCTGTAGACTTTTTGTTGTTCTTAAATCGCTGTTATATTACATGCCGGATATGAATTTTCAATTTATTCATTTTAGGGACGTGGAAAGATAGATTAGAATATAATAAAGCTCTGTTGCTACTTAAGATGAATGACCGATGAAGTTGATGAGGTATTTTTGGTTTCCTTTAAATCATTGGAAGTCTGATATAATTTGTTGGAACATCCTTTAACGAACATATACAAAAATGACTCAACTCAATATAAATGTTTACATTATTAGAATATCTTTCTTATTCCTATTTTGTGTTTACATAACAAGAAGTTAATTCCATTTTACTATATATATATATATATATATATATATATATAAACATGATTTTGCATTTAATAAATCATCAGGGTTGATATATTATAATATATAAACTAACCATCTAGGAATGATATCAGGATATAGTAAAGGGGTAAACGCTTAAGAACATTAGTCCTTACTAGTCAGTATCTATCTTTCAGTGGCTCATAGGAAATTTACCGTACATACATAAACGTTTCTTTACTAAATGTGCGTTTTGCGATCATGTAGATATTTTGGTCGCTGGAAATCATAATTTCCGTATCTTTTCTCGTCCATGTTGTCGGCCAATATGGCTGCTGTTGTGATCATGCAAGTGCATATACTTGTTGAGCGTGTTATTTTTCTTTGTAGTTATGAGTGTCATATATTTTTTAATTTTTTATTGTAATTTATATATATATATATATATATATATATATGTGTGTGTGTGTGTGTGTGTGTGTGTGTGTGTGTGTGTGTGTGTGTGTGTGTGTGTGTGTGTGTGTGTGATGGGTGGATTTCGATCCCAGCTTTAAGCATCCTACGTGTCTAGGCACATTGAAACAGTCTATCTGTGGATAACAATATATATATATATATATATATATATATATATATATATATATATATATATATATATATATATATATAAACCAAGGAAAATAGTCTCGGGTTTAGATATTTTTATAGTGATTAAAGGTGAATTGGAATCTCCATTGAGTGTTCAGTGATGATAGCTATCGGATGTAACATTAATTTCAGATGAAAAATATATCGAACTCCACATGCAGAGCGAAAACATTTTTAATAAATTTGACGAAAAAATCACTTTAGTTTTTCCATTATGAATTTATTACAGGTCATCTGAAGAAGGTCATAACGACCTGATATAAATTCGTTCGGACATCTTTTAACGAACATATACTATAAAGATTCAACTCAATATAAATGGATACATCATCAAAATATCTTGTTTATTTCATATTTTATATTTACATACCGTCGGATTTAATTATATTTTTCTTTAATATATTGTGTATAAATGTGTGTGTGAGTATGTGCGTGTATGTATGTATGTATGTATGTATGTGTGTGTGTATGTGTGTGTGCACGTATGTATATATATATATATATATATAGTCCAAGGAAAATAGTCTAGGGTTTAGACTTTTTTCTAGTAATCCAAGGTGAATTGGAATCTCTATTGAGTGCTCAATGATGACGGCTATAGGATGTGTTTTTTATTTCAGATTAAAAATATATCAAATCTCACATTCAGATTGAAAGTATTTTTTTATAAATTTGACGAAAACTTCTCTTCGGTCTTTCCATTATAAATTTATTTCAGGTTTGTTTGAAGAATGTCATGACGACCTGAAATAAATTTATAATAGGGATACTGAATTGAATTTTGTCTTCAAATTATCATATATATATATATATATATATATATATATATATATGTGTGTGTGTGTGTGTGTGTGTGTGACTTTTTCAAAGAATCTCCATAAATATTGATCAACTTATATTCTAAGAAAAATTAAGAATAGGAAAGCAGCAGGCCTTGATGAAATAACTCCAGAAGTATGGAAGACCAGGGATTTCGACGATATATTTCTCCACCACCGTAATTCCTTATATAACCAAAACACAAAAGATAGATGGACAACAGTGTTGCATCTTCCCCTTCCCTAAGAAGGCTGATCTCTGAATAGCAAAAAACTACCGAGGTATAACCCTTATATTCAAAGCAGCCAAGATCTACAATGCTTTTATACGCAACCGCATAGAACCCAAAATTGAGAACATACTTAGGAAGAACCAAAATGGCTTTCGGAGAAATCGATCCATGACATCACACATTTTGAGTATACGTCGAATTCTAGAATGTCTACAAAAAAGCTTGACGCAAAAATATTATTTGTTGACTTCCCCAAGGCTTTTGATTCCATACACAAATGGGAGATGGGGGAAATACTACTTGCATACCGCCTATACAAAGAAACTGTCGGAGCCATAATGGTGTTATTAAAAATACGAAAGTAAAATTCCGCTCCATGGATGGAGACACGGACTACTTCGACATTGTAGCAAGTGTGCTACGAGCAGACACATTATCTCCATACCTGTTTATTATCTGCCAAGACTATGTGCTTAGAACAATCATTGCTATAATAAAAGATAACAGTTTCAAGCTAGGAAAGGAAAGAAGCAGAAGATACCCCGCACAAATAATTACGGGCGCGGACTTCAGGCAAATACACCAACCCAAACCAAATCCTTGCTACAGAGTTTGGAACGAGCAGCTGCTGGCATAGGCCTCAATGTCAACGCAAACAAAATAAAATACATGATCTTTAATTAAAGAGGTGACATCTCCACACTAAATGGTAGTTCTCTGAAACTGGTGGACAAGTTCCCCTACCTACGCAGTTTCTAATCAACCGAGAAATACATCAACACGCAACGAGCAAAGATATGTACAGCTAATGATTGCTATCGGTCATATGGAAGTCAGATCTGACCGATAAAATAAAACGCAGCATTTTTCCAAGTTGCGGTCGTGTCAATACTACTATAGGGATGAACTTGATTGACGCTAACTAAGCGTATGGTAAAAAGCTTGACGGCAATTGAACAAGAATATTGCGAGCAATATTGAACAAGTCTTAGTGGCAACACCCAACAACACTGCAGATATACGTCAACCTACCACCCATCACAAAAACTATCCAAGTTAGACGAACCAGACATGCGGTACACTGCTGGAGAAGTAAGGATTTATAAGCTCTATCATATTTACCAACCTCTCCTCTCGAGCAGGATATGACACAAGGTCCATTTTTAAGCGGAGTTTAACAGGGTTCAATTCAGAATTTTCCTTCTCCTAGACTAGTTGCCACACCAAAGCTGAAGAACACAGTCTGCCCTACTATTTACCCATAGCTGGAGGGAGAATAATTGGATTCATACCTTTCCCAAGGGTATTAGTGCTATGTGAAATGCAATTAGACTGGTCCAGCATTTGAACTCGTGTCGCCGTGTCCTTTTCCTACGACGATAACCATTACACCACGGGCACCTCCATTTATAAGCTCTATACTCTTGTGGATCCTTTCACATTGACTAGCAAAGGCAGGAAGACCATCTAGAACCTATGTAAAATAGCTCAGTGCCGATACAGGATATACCCTTGAAGACGTTCCAGGAGTAATGTACGATAGAGACACGTGACGAGAGAGGGTCAGGGAGATACGTGCTGGAAGCGTGACATGAGGATTATGATGATTATATATTTGTGATAATTATAAGTATAATGTCAGTGCATGTGTTGTTTATTCACTGTATCGTTAAATCTGTGTCATTATACAAAAATAATTGTATTTACATTATATTCTCTCGGTTGAAAATCTAGGAAAATTAAATAATTGAATATATATATATATATATATATATATATATATATATATATATATATATACCTCTGTGTGTGTGTGTGTGTGTGTGTGTGTGTGTGTGTGTGTGTGTGTGTGTGTGTGTGTGTGTGTGTGTGTGTGTGTGTGTGTGTGAGTATATAAAATTTGATTACAGACATAAAACACTTAGTATGATTTGATACCATTTTGAATAGACTAACACTATTTTTATTGAGATAAATAATTTTAACAATAAACTCGTTCCAAACAATGCAGTGATTACAGTTAAGGAAAACACTAACATGATTATTTTCCTTTTTTATAAAAGAATGGACCAAATTTGCAGAATGACTCTCGTATATATATACATACAGGCATACACACACTCTCACACATATATATCTTTTTGAGAATTTTGGGATCCACTCGAATATTGCTCTCTCGGATTTTAAGTCTAAATAATTTGGACATTTTTCTTAAATTAGGATGCATTAGTCTATTTATTGTAACATCGTAACATCGAGCATTTTCATAGACGTTCCGTGTGTGTGTGTGTCTGTGTGTGTGTGTGTGTCTCTGTGTGTGTGTGTGTTTATATATACATATATATATATATATATATAGAGAGAGAGAGAGAGAGAGAGGTGCTCGCATTTACAAACTCATTGCAAGTAATATGTGGCACAAGGTCCATTTTTAAGATGTCTTTAACAGGTTTGAAATCAAAATTTCCCTTTTCCTAAAAAACTTGCCATAGCGAATTTACGAACGCAGTCTATCCTACTGTTTATATATAACTGATGGGAGAATAATTGGAATCATATATTTCCTAATGTTATTACCAATCTTTAAAATGCTAAGTACCGTATCCAGGATTTGAATTTATTTAATGTTTTTTCCAGGAATATTAATGAAATGTGAAACGTTAGCAGCCTCTTCCATTATGTGAACGTGGGTCACCGAGTCCATTTTTCTTCTGCAATAACCCTTAAGCCATACATCATCCATAATAAATAACAAATAAATTTGTAAGATTAAAATTTACACATATGGATACGACAAGGAGCATATTCCAATTTTTAAAACAACATTCAATCGAATCACAAAGCTTTACATGACAACGAATTGTAATTAATTTTATTTTAGCATTCATCAAAACTACTAAGCACATTTGTAATACAAAAAAGCATGACTTGCATAGATGCAAATAAAATCATTTCAACCCAATGAACTTTTAGGCTGTCATATACAAATAGCAAATCACATAAGTTATATCCCATTCAACTAGTATATTCTATCTTTGGTGAAGAAATCTATGAAAAAAATAATTATTAGAGACAATAAATAATTTTACCATTTTAAAATGGATGTCACTTAAAAAGATATTGAACACAATAATTTTCATAACATTTCTATTTTCATGCTTTTTTTCCGGTTTATTATCAGGGTTTGGGGTTTTGTTTCTATCTTTCTATTTACGAAAATAACAAAATTATATGGTGTAATGGCTACATTTACCGTTGAAAAATGGACGTTTTCAGAACTGCATTTTCATCTATTTTTCACATTGAGTGTGAAAGTTTGAGTTTTTGCTTCAGCTGAAGAGTCATGTCTATTTTAAAACGATGGAATAATAATTGCATCTTGACTAATATAAATGTCTTGCAGTTTTGATGAGCATAGATACACACCAAAAACATGTCTGAGATCTTGGAGCAATTTCTCAGCAAGTTTGGGGTGGAGTTGCTTGTTCAATCCCCAACCCCATCATTTTAAATTCCATTTATGTTCTTCTAATCCGGTTGTCTTATAAAAAGTGACCACTCTCAGCCCTACTGTTGACCCATAACTGGATGAAGAGGAGATTCCAGCCATTTTCAATTTTAAATGGTCAGTCAATTAGTTCACGGGAAACCGACAAGTTACGAGCTAAATTTTTGAGCTTACAAAATTCCCCCATACAAACATGTCGACGTTGGGTAACCATTTATGAAAGAATAGATTTTTTTTGAAAATGTCACTTCATGTCTTTCCATTCTTGAGACAGGAAGAGTTATAAGTTGGAACTTCGGAAATAAAGTACGAAGAATCTTTCCTGTGTCTCAGTGTCGAACTTATCCTTTTTTTTATATGATCAACCTCTTTTAATCATCTTCATATCACCATTGTCTTCACCTCCGCCAACTTTCTTCGAGACAACCACAACGCTATACTTTCCAAAGAATATAAAATCTACATCGAAACACAAACAGCTTCATCAATGTTTTGAACTTCATAGAACAACCGTTACACCATGAACCTTAGACGTATCTTATAAGGAAAACCATATCTACGCGGTAAATAATACATTCTAGAAATCTAATATACTTTTTTAAAGCATGTCTTCCAAGTTGAATTATATATTATTTTAAGTGACGATGATTTGTTCCCTCCCACTTTTTATTGCAGAAATTAACACAAACATAATACCAACATATTTTGAGGAAGTATATAATTTAATATCTTTCTTTGAGATACTTTTTATTACTGACATGTTGCCTCTTTCTATTACAACAACTGTAAACAAAATGTTTTCCGTTGACCTTAACGTGTATGAAAAGAAACAAAACCGTTAACTTGGCTTCTGGCACGATAATTACATAAAATGTATACAGCGACAGAAAACTATTCATGTGAGCTAACCTGATGAACAAAGGTTTTGCCTTATATTTACACTAAAAAAGAAACACATTACTTTGATATTTTCAGACACTAATTCACTAAAAACATGCTTTGAGGACAGAAATGTAATTACCCCTCCCACCAAAAAATGGCGGTTATATATCTAGCTAGTTTGAGTAATGCAATGAAAGACGAACAAACAAAGTGGTTGATGAATTGGAGTAAAAATTTCCTTCTCGGTAATTGAGAGTCTACATTGTCCTTTTATCAAGTGAAAATACATACTGAATGTTTATTATGATTTTCTGCAACGACTATAATAAATGTCAGAGACTAGATATAAAATAGACTTTATTTTCATTTCGTATTTGCTAATTTTCATTTCGTTAGAGGAGAAACAATTTATGCCATCCATGGGTTGGTTACTAAACGACCTACATTCGAAAGAAACATACATTTTAAATTATGAAAGCCAAACGGCACTGGTTAGACAGGGATAAAAAAAGAATTAAAATATATCAGCAAACCAAAAAGAAAATGAATCATAAATGCCGGATGCTCTATTTATTATCTGTAGAGCCATTATTCTTAAACTGAAATTTTCCATTGCAATAGAGGCAAAATATTTTATAGCTTGTAAAATGTAACAGTTACTGTTAATTAAACAAAACAAAGAAAGCGAAACTTATCTGATTATTTCTTGTAGAATCAAAAATTCACACAGTCTCTAAACCAATGTATTAAAAGCAGAAGCTGTGGGTCTAACGAGAATTTTTTAGGAGAGTTAGCAAGGTATATTAGCATCTGATCACACTTGAACTTAAATAAACCAGATAATGTACATGTCCCAGGAAGTACAAGTATTTTAAGGAAAATATCACTAAAATAGAAGAGTTAAATGAAATAGATTGGGGCAATCTATATAAATATATAAACCATGCCTATATATGTATATAGTCGTCAACAGTTTAGTTGTATCGCAAATCTACAGTGTGACTGGACATCTGAGATGCTTCAAGCAGGAATCAGAAACCATCTGACTTAACCTCAGTCGGATATTTTATCCCGAAGCTAATTTCACTCACAGCGTAAATGAAGGTAATTATATATATATATATATATATATATATATATATATATATATATATATATATATATATATATATATATATCGGCTACCAGAGTGCGCAATTCATGAGAAAAAAAATGCGTTTACGTTCAGGGAAAGTATTTCAAAATATGTATACAGAATATGACCAAAGACAGTGTTTCTAAAATGAGAAAAGTCTAATTATTCACAAACTGGTGATAATCTGCGAGATATTGTAAACTTTGAGGTGTCTACGTATCATGCGGGTCGTGAGGTACTCAGCATTGTAAATTGTCTCATTTAATTGAGCTATTTAACTTTCTAGCCCAAAAGATGCAACAGTCAGTCAGTTAAGAGCTGTATTTAAAACAAAAAGCGCCGAAATATGAACTAAAATAATTTGAACTGTATGGAATTCAATCAGCTCAATTTATCTGTTGTGCTTTGAACAGAATGGTAATAACCTTTGACAATTCAATGATGTATGCAATTCCGTCTGTTCATGGAATCTGCAGAGTTTGGACCGGAAGGATCATTATTCTGAATACTTATAATAACTCAAAATAGTCCATGAATGTATTCTAAAACATAAATTATAAAAATTTAATATATTGTAAAAAAATTATGTATCAATAAAAAAATCAAAACTTGTAAACATATTGTGCCCCAAACTCACGCACGAGAATACCCATAGGAGCACAGAAACACACACACACACCCACACACACAGACGCACACGCACACACGCATATAT
>OY757919.1:8143538-8213538 GCA_963585895.1 Sepioteuthis lessoniana | reverse complement strand
AGGGAGCCCACTGGTCGCCCTCGACTACGGTAGCCAACTTATTTATACTTATATATGCTTCACCTGAAAAATATTTTCAAAGAAAAATTAAAGCGCTAACATGAAAAATTCTTATTGCTGATTAACTTTAACAGCGTTACCATAATATAAGATTGATGTTACCCTTTTGTATGCATTTTTTCAAAAACCTAACAATGTTGTTTCCTTTGTTACAATTTTTAAACATTTTCATGACTTTGGACTTCATCATCATCATCATATCGTGCTGGCAGCACGGATATCCCTGACCCTTTCTCGCCACTCCTCCCTATCGTTCATCGCCCTAGGTAGGTCTTCAGGACAACAATCTGTATCCTCACATAGCTGCTGAATGTACGTTCGAGCTGGTCGTCCTGCTTTTGCGCGGCCATGTGTGGGGATCCATAAGAGTACATCTCTTATGAGTTCATCTCTGCTTCTCCAGCAGTGTCCTGCATGTCTGGTTCGTCTAACTTGAATAGTTTTCGTGATAGGGGGCAGGTGGCCGTACAGTTGGTGTCTTGTGGGGTGTTGCTGCCAGGACTTGTTCAGGATTGCACGCAGCATTCTTCTTTGGACTTAAAAGAGATAATTCTTTAAAAAATATGTAACTACTACACATTCTTTCTTAAGAACAATAAGTTATATTTACTAAAATAACTTCTTGGACGTTTGGAATTTAAGATTTATTTTTGAAGATATTTTATCAATAAATTGTAAGGAAAAAAATAAATGTAAGATTATTTAGGATCAATTCATGAAGAAAAAATCAAATAAAGATATTGCAACTCAATTGAAGTAATTTGATTAAATAAGGAATGAAGATTTTAAAACAAGCTTTGTTTGATAACTTTTTAATTGGAAAAAATGTCTTATGCAACAATTTTTTATAACGTTCATTGTGTTTCTAAATTATATTCTACAGGATGTCTCAAAATAAATGCAACCCATTGTTGTATTGTATCATACATGATTTACGAAATTCAATGAACGCACGAAACACTTCTTTATAAAAAATCATCTCATTTTATTCTCGAAAGGGGCGCACTGTTTGTTGTTAGTTGAGAAATAGATGGGGAGGCATATACTCAGAGATGGAACATCTTCTTGTCCCATACCTTCTTCCGGCAGCCAGTGGGTGCCAACGATTGCACCCCCTTGTAAACCGTATCGTCAGAGACGCCTCTGTTCGGCTGCGTGTCACTGACTCGACTCCCGATTCTCTGCACTCCGTCTAAATCTGACCGTGCTGTTATCACGTGTTCTTCCAGTTACACACCTGTTGTACCTAACGCGTTGACATCCCCTTGTTTACTAATTACAATGTGATAGCTTGTCAAAGCACACGGGGTCACTAGGAACAGACCGAAAATCCATGTCATGTGTTATATAACACCATTAAGATGTGTATGATGTATTAGTGAGTGAAGAAACTCAAAAAAGATTGCACACCTTGGAAGCTGATATAATAACAACTAAAAAAAACCTTGACTTGAAGTGTTGGGTTCAGAGGATGCATGTTTTACAGTACGTGTTTGAAATTACCGTCTTTGCGCTGATAACACACTTAAATAGGTCGAGTGAAGTTGTTTATCCCCTGACACAGTCTTTTTATCTGTAAGGCACGAATCTTCTGACTGATTGTCACTTTCAGTTTAGCAATGGATTATGGGTTGTTTTCATACACGTTGTCCTTCAAAAACCCCCAGAGATAAAAAAAAAAAAAAAATATGTGAGATTTCAGAGCAGGTAAATACGGAGACCACTTGGGTTCGCTGAACCTACTGATCAACCAATTGATCAAATAAATCTGTAGATATGCCTATACTTATAGATTTATTTGTTTATTTGGATTTTATGGTATATAAACCTTTGAAGGTTATTTAATGCCAACTCCATCTTTATACAAACAAACCCTTCTTTTTCAAATAGTTCATATTAGCATTCGCAAACTGTTTAATTGTCAAAAATAATTTCTATTTCAAGCAATTCAGTTTAGTTAAACACTTCTTTTTCAAACAATTCAATTTAGTATTGGTTTAATTTTTGTTTTACGCATAGTTAAATGTAAAAACATTTCTATTTCACACAAATCAGTTTAGCTTATTTACACAGTTTTAGTTCCATCTGATCCATAGATAGGACACTATCAGGTGCTACGTGACTTGGAATCGATCGAAATGAAAGAGTACTCTGCATTCCCCAAAACTCCAACATTACTAGAATTTCACCACCGGCTTGTTTAGTGTCATATTTAGGATACTCTTAGCGCGAGAGGGGGGTCTTAACCCTCTACAGAGAAGCAATCGGTGTATTCTACAGTCCCAGCCGACTAAGCATGAGAGATTAATAAGCTTCTTTCTTTTAGCAAATTGTGTCTGCATATTCTGGGTCGCATTAATTTACATCCTGACACAGTCAGCAGTTAACCTCGTCTTCATAAGTTTAGACTTTTTTTTTCATAATATCACATTTTATTATAGGAAGTTTAACCGTTGACTTCTTCATTTGTCATATATTTTTGAATAATATTGTGCCATTGGACAATTTGCTGTTAGTGAAATGGACACGGTGACACGAGTTCAAATCCTGGACGAGACTGATATCATTTCACATAGCACTAATACTCTTGGGAAAGGTATGAATCCAATTATTCTCCCTCCAGCCATAGGTAAATAGTAGGGCAGACTGAGTTCTTCAGCCTTGGTGCGGCAACTAGTCTAGGAGAAAGAAAACCTGTTAAACTCCGCTTAAAATTGACCTTGTGTCATATCCTGCCGGAGCGAAGGGGTTGTGGAATTATGGTTAGTGAAAATTAGGTTATGATTATACAATATATTTTTCCTACTATTTTAATGACAGCAACGAATATTTTTCATCAATGTGGTTATCATCGTCCTTCAGATGGATTCGTATACTACATTGGTAATTAAAGTATTAGTCTCTTCGCAAACTCAACGTTTTTCATTCAAGATGGAGTCATCTTTTTAAAAGGCAAGCCTCAAAAATTAGTGATCCAATTCATATAGTTCTGTGTCTATATCTCATTCACTGAAAGCGACGTCAACACACGTATATTCAAAGTGTGAAATGCTATTGATTGGCTACCGATAACACCAAATTGACTCTTGCTGATAAACTCGGGATAAAAAAAAATGTCTGCTAAAACAACGGAAAATACTGCACGCTGTTTTGACTAGTTACTGGAGAGATCGCCACCGTACAAAACATCTGCAGTACGCCAACATTATTCTCATCTCATAACCCATTCATGTACGAGGAGCAAGGTATCCTGGGTAATATTGGAGAAGTAAGAACGAATACATAAATGACGTACTTTGAAGTACATATTGGCACACCAGCATTGGTTGACCATCAAAAGGTTATATATATCAGGTCTTTGCAAACACTGGATGTCGTCTAGAGGATTTACCAAGAGCTAAGATCTATAGGGATAAGGAGAGAGAGGGATAGAGTGTGTGTATTTGTGTGGGTGACAGTGTGAATAACAGCAGCAATGTATCGAATGAATCAATTAAATAACCTCGTAATACATCAGATATTAGTAATTTTTGTCGGTTATCCATCAAAAATTAAGATATGTAAATCGATGCATACATCAAATTTACTCATGTTCTAAAGCCTCTAATATTTTTTCTTGTTAACAATCGGCATTTGATCAGTTATACCCACGCTGAATTACTATTAGAAATACGCCATCCCACTTCGACACAGCCCAGAGAACTTTGTACTTTCCCAGAATAAAATGTGCTGCCTAGTTCACAATTTCTCAAAAGAAACAAAAATGAGGTGAAATTTAATCAGTTCACTGGATACAAGGAAGTAGAAGGTCGACAACAGGCTTGATCTAAGCTGTAAGGATGAATCGGGATTTCTAAGTCTAGAAAATAATCTACTTGGAATTTTTGTTTTCAAATTAAGCTGTATGAAATTAAAAAAAGATAATGAAACGTTCAAGTTCTTGGAAATAGTCCCCTTTTTAATTAAAAAATATCTATTCAAATGAGTTTTCCTTTTCTCGTTCGCCCTGTCGGCTGGGGCTGTAGAATACGTCGACTGCACCTCTGCAGAAGGGTAAGACCCCCACCAATGAGACCACCTGTTGGCTGTGGGTGGCGACCCGTAAGGTGATACGACGGATTCCTGGTGAGTGTGCAGTCATTGATCCGGCATCTGAGTGGTCAATGGTTTGCAACACACAACTTTGGCCTTTACTCTGTCTGACAGGTGGTCGGATTGTGCCCGATCCGATTAATCAGCTGGACATGTCAAGCCTAACACCCATTATATTTTTCCCGACCGTACTTTTAGATCAGCACTTGCAGAAAGTTCCCAACCCTCATCTATTAGTTGCTACAAGGCGGGGACTGAGGGTCATTTGTGTTGAGAATAGGAACTTGACCAGTGCTGAGAACTTGAAATTGGCAACGGCAAGGAAGTCTACCCTCAACTCGAATATACTGGTCGCGTATCCTTCGTCTCAACCAAGGAGAACGGGTAATCACCTTGTTTCATTCCAAACACAAGTTGGACTCCGTGGTGGGTGGTGGAGCGCAGGGCAAGTGGAAAATATACAGCCTTTATGGCGTCTTCAAACAAAAAATCAAAACGAAACCTTTCAGAATCAGTCTCGGAGAATGAGGCAGCAGACTTCAACAGATTCATTGTTATTGAATCTTTGGAGGAGGTCTGCCTAGTCAACTTCTCGCCTTTCCTCATAGAAGAAATAATATCTACAAGAGCTAGTCCGAAAACTGCTAAGAAAACAAGGAATAGTAACTTGCTTGTCAAGGTAGACAAACGGAGACAGCTAGAAAACATTAAAAATAAAAAAATGTTCTATACGACGATATGCAGGGCGTACCCGCATGAGAAACTCAACATTTCCAAGGGAGTTATCAGGAGTAGAGATTTGGCATTGGCTACAGAAGACGAGATAGCATCAGCCCTGGGAAAACAAGGAGTTACAAATATAAAAAAAATCTCCATCAGAAAAGGTGAACAACGAATCCAGACCAACACTTACATCAAGACATCTAATAAGCCCTGAACTCCAAAAGAAGAGAAAATCAGCTATTGTCTTGAGAGACTTCAGCAGTACGTCCAAGCACCCCTGAGGTGCTTCAAATATCAATGCGGTGAAAAGGACCCGGGCCATGCAGAGAAAGATTGCTTGAAAGAAATTCGATGTGCAAACTGCCAACAAGATCTTCCGGCTAACGCAAGAACTTGCACTGTTTACCAAAAAGAAAAATAAATTTATGAGGTTAAACACAAGAGGAATGTTTCCTTCCTGGAAGCTAGGAGAATTGTAGGGAGCTATATGGGAGAAAGCAGCTACGCCTCCGTTGCACGAAGGGTGGATAGAACTAATGACGACAACAAATATAGAACACACGTGGAGAAATTGATCAAGTTGGAAGCCAATGATTGGCCAAAGTTTTTGGTCGAATTTCCCCAAGCACCAGCTCAGTCACAAGTTGCGAATGGGGAGAGATCCAATGTTGTAGTCAAAACAAAAACACACATAGGGTCTATCACTCCGACACGAACTACTCCTAAAAGTGCAAAATCTCCATTAAGACGGCCATCACATAATTCCACAATCCATCCTCCAAAAAGCATTAAAGATAGACGAAAGAACTTTGCTCCCATAAGACCTGAACAATTGAAACAAAAATCACAACTCCCCATTAGCCAAACTGGGAAAATACAGATGAACTTCAAAGTGAATAAGGAAAGACAAGGAAGTATATTCAAAATACCCTCAACAAAAAGTCGCCTATAAAAACCAAATAATCCAATGTTCAACAACCAACAAAACCTCTACAAAGGACGTATAGTATAGAGATTATGGATAGCGACACAGACCGGGTAGTTGCCAGCCTTAATCTTAAAGAAATCATAAAAACTACAATACTTGAAACCACTTAACTGTCAGCAAACTTATAAGCTCAATCACTTTTTTAAATTATTTATTTCTTACATATTATACGTTTCTATTAAAAAGTGTGCTACAAATGACGGTTGTTAAATTGTTATTGTTAAACAGAATCTCTTGTAATAATTCAACTGTGTGCAAACAATTGAAGAATAGAAATCGCTTCCACAATTAAACTGTATTTACCTTTAAACTGCGTGCTTATGCAAAACTGAATTGTTTGAAATTGAACTGTTTTTGACATTGAAACTGTAATTACACTAAACTGAATTGTTATATATAACTGCTTGAATAAACTGAATAGTTTGGAATAGAAATGTTTTTGACAAACTGTATACTCATGCTATACTGAATTGTTTAAAGTGGAACTGATTATTTACATAAAAATATATTTGGCGTTGAATAACCTACAAAGGTTGGTATACCATAAAACCAAATCAAACTAAATTGAATAGCTAGAAATAGAAATGTTTTTCACAATTAAATTGTACTTACATTCAAACTGTGTGCTTATGCTAAACTGAATTGTTTGTAATTAAACTGTTTTTTGAGATTGAACTGAAATTATACTAAACTGTTATATATAGCTGCTTGAACAATTTGAAATAGAAATGTTTTTGACAAATATACTGTGTATTCATGCGAAACTGAATTGCTTTACGTAGTTCTATCAAGAGGTTTCAAGATTTTTTTGTACGGGCATTTAAAAATTTTCATAAACTCGTGAAATTTCTGTATCTTTTTGCTATACATGTTATGAGATGATTGACCAATTTTTATAATTTCAGGTTCAAATGAACAGCTACAGTAGTAATTGAAATAGACCCTACTAAAGCCAGATTGTCACCGATTGCGAATTTCAAAAATGCAATCTAGACGTGAGGATAATTTAGAAGAACGATATGCAATAAAATTATGTTTTACACTTGGGAAAAATAGCACAGAAACGTGTGGAATGCTTCAGACTGCTTTTCGACAATCTTGCATGAATCAAGCATCAGTTTCTCAGTGGCATAAGAGATTCAAGGAAGGCAGGGAGTCTGTGAGGGATAATAAGAAGTGTGGGAGGAGTAAGTAAGTGAATACACCAGAGTTGATTGGCCAAAGGGTTAGGGTTAGGGTTACTATTGTCACGTGATAGCTCACGAAGACGAACAGGTAAGAATGATACTCTCCCCCCGTTGAACTAACATTATCTAGCAGTCAAAAAGTGACCGTTAGGAGAGAATGTGGATCACACAGATGTTCGCACCTAAGTGACCTTGGGTCGCCGGACATCGGAAGGAGAAAGAAAAAAGAAGCCAAATGATTGGCGGGGACCCCAAACGGAAGTGGGGTTCCCTTCCCCTCAGGGGTAGTAAGGAGGTTTTTGAGCAAGTCTCGTGGCAGACGGACGATAGCCATTTTACTCCGGGCTAAAGAAAAAAGACTAACTGAGACACGAAGGACTCCAAAATCCTTCAAGCCAGTATTAAAAACAGTACAAAGTCTATTAGCCCGTGAAAGAAGAAAAATTCTCCAGTGGAACCCCGTCAAAAAAATAAGATAAGTAACTTTGGGACATTTTTCCTTTACACCCAAATTTTGTTTACCACTCTCTCTCTCTCTATTTGAAGAAGGATAAAAGCCAAGAAAAGACATTTATATTCATGGACTATCCTATTATATGTTTTTGACACTTTGGACGTATATATATATAACCGTAGTAAAGAACCTATGTATTTTCATTTTTACCATGTGGTCTATGTTATTATTTCATGCTTTCCTTTCAGCTTCTATTCGCCTTACATTATCTTGCTTAGAACTGTCCTATTAATTCCTAAAGTATCACACGGGAAACCGGAGTTGCCGACGACTACAACAACATTAATATTATTACAACTAAGACCTATAGGCCCGTATTCTTCTATTATCTAAGGGAAAGAAGTTTAGCTGCCTGGTGGGTGTGTGATAGTGTGAAATTTGGAACCCCTTGCCAGCGGCGGTCAGTCTGGCCCTAAATTATTCCCTCACGTAATATGCCAGTTCTTATCTGCCTGAGAAAAGAACTCTGAACAGGACTTATTTCTGTAGGGGATCAAGTGCCAACCTGCCCCGTCTTCACACGTGCGAAAATAAAGTCCCGTTTAGGGATTTTAGTCAATTTGCCGTCACACTATGTTGAGGTTTTAAGGGGGTTCAGGAAGAGATTCCTAGGGAAGAGGCCAGCACTCTTCAAATCGGGTCAGTGGCACTTCCACCAGGACAATGCACCAGTCCACAACTCTATCCTTGTCACAGACTATTTGACTAAGATGGGCATCAAGACATTTCCTCAGCCTCCCTATAGTCCAGACCTTGCTCCCTGTGACTTTTGATTATTCCCTAAGCTCAGAGGATGTCGTTATGAAACAATTGAGTCTTGAAAGAGGCTGTAATGAAGGTCATTGACACACTAACACAAGAAGACTTCCATGGGGCCTTCCAGAGGTTGTTGAAACGGTACAACAAGTGCATTGCAGCCGGAGGAGATTACTAAGAGGAGGGGACTAGAATTTTATGTGTGGACTATCAATAAAAGTGCTCATACAAAAAAAGTCTGTAAACTTATTTAATGATCCTCGTAAATAGAACTGATTATTTACATGAAAACGGATTTAGAGTTAAATAACCTACAAAGTTTGATATGCCATTAAACCCAACAAACCAAACCAAAGCTTTTCTCATTGCATATCTAAAAATCATGGAGCTCATCATTTTATAATTAACTGTATAGCTCCAGATATATTTTCCTAAATTCTTTTATTGTCAAGTATTTTTTAAAATAATTTTCACACTTCCTCGAAAAAGCATTATCTAATAAAATTAAAATTATTATGCAGAAATATTGTTTTTTGCCGCACTCCAAGACACACACACACACACACACCTATATATATATATATATATATATATATATATTGTCATCGACAGACTGACTGTTTCGTAGTTTCAAAACTCTTCAGTGAGTCTAGACACGTAAGAGGCATGAAACTGGGATCGAAATCCGCCTAACTTTACGTTAGACTTACTCATACCCCTCAGCCAACAACTATCCTTGTTCTATCTATATTTATATATACCTTTTTTTCTATCACTTCCACGATTTTAATCTATTTATCTAATCTTGCATATCTATATATCTTTATCATGAGTAAATAATTATATATATATATATATATATTGTGTCATCCACAGACAGATTGTTTCGTTGTATAACAACGTAACAACTCTTCAGTGTGGCTAGACACGTAGTACGCTCGAAGCTGGGATCGAAACCCTCCCATCTTTACGTTACACTTAGTATCATACCGCTCAGCCAACAAGTGAACCACGCCAGCTTCGGAATTATAAGGCTTTAAGTAGTAGCTTTCGTTTGTTTACATTTTATACCTTACCGGATACCAGAGTGCTCAATTCGTTCGAAGTGCTTTGCATTATGCGAGTGGTACCCGTAAATTCCTTCGCTAGAGTACTCTGCGCCCGTGGGGTAGCGTATATATTATCATTCACAGACAGACTGTTTTGTTGTTTCAGAGCTCTTCTGAGTGACTTGACACGTAGGACGCATGAAACTGGGATCGAAACACACGCATACAAATCTTGTCCAGTGATCTCGTAACTCTGCAGAGGGCTAAGACCACACCAACGAATGTCCAGATATGACAATTAACAATCTGATCGTGAGGTTCTAGTGATTCTCAGACTTATAGGAATGTGGAGCACCCCTTCATTGTCATTACTCCCAGGTCAACTCTAGCCCGGAGTGGTAGCACCTGTTAGGGTTACATATAACTAAACCGCGTACATAAGCTAAACTGTATTGTTTGACTAGGGAACTATTTGACTAAACTGAATAGCTTGAAATAGTAATGGTTTTGTCAATTAAACAGTACTTACATTTAAATCGCGTACATATGCTAAACTGATTTGTTTAATATGGAACCGTTTTTTGCATTAAAACTGTACTTACACTAAACTGAATTGATAGTTGTCTAAGGGTAAATACAATCTATGACAATACTGAACTGAATTGGTTGAATTAGAAATGTTTAACTAAACTGAATAGCTTGGAATAGAAATCATTTTGACAATTAAACTGTGTACTCATGCTAAACTGAATTGTTTGTAATAGAACTGATTATTTGTTTAAAAATGGATTTGGCGTTAAATAACCTACAAATGTTGATATGCCATAAAACTCAAACCAACATACAATTTGAATAGACACTTCATGCCTTCATATATATTTTAAACCCATCTAATGACCTGCAATAAGCGAAAGGAGTTTATCATGGAATAGTTTCTAGTGTTTAACTAATATATATATATATATATATATATATATATATATATATATATATATAGAGAGAGAGAGAGAGAGAGAGAGAGAGAGAGAGAAAGAGAAGGATGAATGTGGCGGTGATATCGATAGTTTTTTGTTTATTTAGTTATGCTTTTGTGTATACCTCCTGGAACTCTTCGGCTCAAACTTCCTTTTCTTCTAGCTTCAAATATATTTTTTCTGTTGCCCAACTCATAACTTGCCAAGTTGAGTGATTTTTACCCCTTGGAAATTGCTAATCTTTATTTTTTTCATTCAAAAATCCCCGATTAAAAATTAATATATTAGAAAAATGTTAAGATTTAATAACTTTATTTTGTTCATTGCAAATGTTTTATTTAAAAATATATAATTTTAATTAAAAGAAAAACAGGCTTTACTTAAATTTTATAATCATACTCGGCAGAGATTATTTTCAATCTTCAACATCTGGCTAAGAGAAAATATCATGCTACACTAATTGTTATCATGTCCTTTAATAAAAAAAAAATTAAATAGATATATTCACCCAAGAATATCTAGTTCTTCACAAATTTTAATTTTGATTTTTGCATTGATTTTTATTTCTTTTATCATCATAAGGTTTTATTTCAATAATGATATTCATTATACTTCCTTAAATTTCAATTTCAAATATTATATTTATTATACTTCTTTACAATTCTCAAAATGTTAACGTAAACTTATTGATAGCCATTTATGTCAGAAGATTATTTATGTTAATTTTTTGTATACATTATGCATGGCTTCTAAGAATTTGAACGAATATTATTCATCTATATATCAGACACGCGGGACACTGCTGGAGAAGCAAGGACGAGCTCATAAGCGATGTACTCCTGTGGACCCCCACTCATGGATGTGCAAGTGTGGGACGACCAGCACGAACTTACATACAGCAGCTATGTGAGGACACGGGTTGTAATCCTGAAGACCTGCCGGAGGCGATGAGTGATAGGGAGAAATGGCGAGAGACGGTCAGGGATATCCGCGCAGACGGCGCGACATGATGATGATGATGATATATATATATATATATATATATATATATATATATATATATATATATATATATATGTAAGCTAGAAATTGACATATGCTTAAAGCCATTGACTGTGTAGAGTATTTAAATTATACTTACTCGTACATATCTCATTAATGATTTCCAAAGTAAAGAAAACTAACTATATTGATTTGCCTCTCAGTATATACCTTAATAATGACTTGAAAAAACAAAATGTGTTGCAGAATCAATAATCACAAATATCAATTTTGATAATATTTTCGCAAATTTCATTTAATAAATATAAAGGTATTTTTCATTGGATTTTCAAAACGGTTTATAAATGAACAAACACACACAATATATATATATATATATATATATATATATATATATATATATATATATATATATATATATATATATGTGTGTGTGTGTGTGTGTGTGTGTGTGTGTGTGTGTGTGTGTGTGCATGGAATGGTCCCTATTTATTTGGATGATACAATGAACAAAATGGAGATCAGAAAAAAAAAACCGAGGGCCTCGTGACTGTGGAAATTGCTTGGGATATTTAGAATAAACCTGATGATCTGTGAATTACTGCTATCACTTGGGCTTCTGTGAAATTGTTAATCAAAATTCTTGTAAATAATTGCTATGAGTATGAACTTTGTTTGGATTTGTTGGCAGATTAATGTCGTGTTTATCTAACGCTAAATCTTCTTTGAAAAATAACTGCAGTTTCACTATTTAACTTCAAGCTGGAGAGATATGGGGTTCATTCTTTTCTCAATGCTGTTAGTTTGAAAATGAACGTAATATCATGACTAGATTTCAAACTCACTAACTACGATGCCATCGTCCTGTGCGTTAACCACTACACCACGGAAAACATTTAATAGGTTGATTGGTTGTGTTTTACGGCATGCCAACCCACCGTGTTATTTTATGCCGAAAACGTTTTTATTTATTATTTTTATTTGGTATAATTTTTATGCGTATAGTTATTTGAACGCTATAAACAAATACCAACGACATCAAAATAAAACGATATGCAGTCTTGAATTGTCTGCTGAAGTCAACATTTGATTTTTTATATACATAATTTGTAGGTCTATGAGCCTACATCCTTGATAGAAGGCCAATTCTTTTCAGGAATTCTATTGTGTTTTTAGAGTTTATTTTCTCAAATAGTTCCTTCATACTATTAACTTTATAAAAAAATTTCCGGATGCGAGATAGATTTGTACATTCTATTAAAATATGCCTAATTGTGTAATAGTTTCCGCATGGACATTTAGCGGGAGGTTCTTCTTTTAGAATAAAGTCGTGCGTTAATCTAGTGTGGCCTATACGCAGTCGAGAAAGAATGGTTTCAGCTCTTCTAGTATTACTAGCTACACGTTTTCTTTCTTTCAGAAGAGGCTCTATTTGGCAGAGTTTGTTTTGGGCATTTTCATCCCACGATTGTTGCCATCTTTTTGTGATTATTTGTTTGATTTTATGTTTCAAGTCTGTGTATGGTAGTTTGGAGGTTTTGTCAGGAGGTATGTTAATTGCAGCTTTAGCTAATGAATCAGCTTTATCATTTTCCTGGACTCCCATATGGCCTGGAATCCAGCGGAATAGGATTTTTTTGCTCTGTCTTAGGGTGTGGAGTTTGTTTAATAGGTTGACGATTAGAGGGTTATCGAGTTTTTGGTTTTTTATAGAGTGTAGAACAGATATGGAGTCTGAGTAGATAATGAATTGCTTAGCTTTGTTATTTGAAATGATTTTAAGTGCCAAATTTATTGCACAGATTTCAGATGTAAATTTGGAAGCCTCTATAGGAAGGGATTGTTTCATAGTTTTATTGTTTAGAACTGCTCCACACCCGGTTCCATAGTTGTCCTTGGAGCCGTCTGTGTAGATGTGTAGATAATTAAAAAGGTTTTCTTGGATGTTATGGAGTTTTTCTTGGTATATTAAGGGGTGTGTTTTCTTTTTTGAGAGTTAAACTTTTAATAGTAGTTGTAACAGCAGCAGCATTAGCAGAAAAAAACAATTGGCTTTAATAAAACGCAAACAGATTCGTAAATCTAAAAACAGTGAATCTTCGGATCTTATGAGAGAGAGAGAGAGAGAGAGAGAGAGAGAGAGAGAGAGAGATAGAGATTTCATGATATGTTTACACGGATGGTTTGAATTTTTTTTAGTTAAATGAAAAAGAAATTGAATTGTCAAAAAGGGAAAAATATCTTATCGAATGACACCTTTATGTTGCATATCAAGTTTTTAGAACAGTATAAATGACAAATAAATAAAGAAATTTAGATAGAATGACATTCAAATCCCAAGGCAAGACGAAGCGATAAATCTATAAAAACATTCCTAAGTTTGAAAAAAATTTAAATAAATGAATTTGGACAGAGGTGCGGAAAAGAGAAAAATCCAATTTCTTGTTTCGTGACATGCATATAAAATTACCAGAACGGTACCACAACATATTTTGTAAATACTCGTAGATGATAATAATAAGTTTAAGAATAAATATTCACATAACTTCGTTAATTTGTCTAAATTCACATTTCTTTTTACGTATGGAACTGTCAATATATATGTTTTAATATGCATGTATGTAAGTCAGTGTAGACATCTGCAAAATTCGGGCCGGAGACGGGAATGCAATAAAGTACGGTGTAAAAGTCTTTGTCGATTTTTAAACTAGTGTATATCTCTATTGATTTCTAACTCAGAATATTTTCGATTCATGTTTTGACTGATCAATTATTAGCAAAGCTAGAGTCATTTCCATACCTTAACCATTACATTTTGTTGAAGAAATTCTAAATGAGAGATTAAGAGCGGGCCACCCCACCACACCAAATGGCCGTTCAAATACTTCGGTCACTTTGCATAAACCCATCAAAAATTCAACTGCTAATATTCAAATATTTTTTTCATGACAAGCAAAGCTTTCCAAGATATATTGAAAATTTTAACATCTAAAATCATGGCAATAATTCCTATTGAAAATGAATGAACATAGGAAAGATGGCAAAGAATATGTGCCAGTGAAATTTCGAGGAGCGGCCACTCAGAAGTTCTCTTGAAGTTTCGAGACACTGTAAGTGTTTGGAATATATCAAGATGTGGTCAATCTCAGAAGCTGCAGGATGAACCGAAAAATGATCAGTCCAGCAAAATCTCAGCAGAAGTTGACTGCCATATATGTTATAGATCTAATGCCCAATTTTGTGACAGTAGATACCACTTTGTGGACGCATCTTTTGAGAACGGGAACGGAGAAGGAGAATTGCAGCCATGAAGCAAGCATTAACCAAAACCATTTAAAGGCAAGATATAGCTGCTCAAAGAGCTACAAAGAATGGTAAGCAGATATTCGGAAGAAGAACACATTCAGCGATAAAACTAGGATAGAGCTGCATTCTAATTTAGAATTTTTCAGAAGACCTCGAGGAAGGCCAAAGGACTCATGTTCCACGACGAAAACAATGATGTCTTGGGGTAAGAATGTGATGCTTTAAGATTTTAAAAAAGGGAGGGTTGAAGAAAATTGGTTAAAATTGACTGTAAGTTGAATAGTACCAAATAAATCAAGTTCCTGAAAGATAATGTGATTCTTGACATAGATAAAGGTGGAATTTCTAAACACGACGGTGCTCCATGCTACATATCTCGGGCAACACAATAGGATTTGCCTAATGTAGGTTTTCCTGTATGGAAATATATACCAGCTCAGAGTCTGGGTTTATATATTATCGAACAAATATAGACAGAACCGCAGTGAAGAGTTGTGGAAGCACAGCCTCGTTACCGGTGTCATAAAACTGAAAAGATGGTGAAAGATTTGATTGCATGTCCTCACCGTCGCGTTGACGTAATTGATTGAGCTTAGGTGATTGGGTTGGGTTTTATGGCATATCAACGTTTTTAGTTTATTTAACGCCAAATCTATGTTTATGCAAATAATCAGTTCTATTTCAAACAATTTAGTTTAGCATGAGTACACAGTTTGATTGTCAAAAAACGTTTCTATTTTTAGCAATTCAGTTTAGTCAAACAGTTCTAATTCAGTTAATTCAGTTTAGTCAAATAACAGATTTTGTTTACACACAGTTAAATGTCAAAATAGTTCTATAATAAACAATTCATTCTAGTGTAAGTAGAGTTTTAATGTCAAAAACAGTTTCATTTCAAACAATCCAGTTTAGTATAAGCACGCAATTTATATGCAAGTAGACAGTTTAATTATCTAAAATATTTTCATTTCAAGCAATTCAGTTTAGTCAAAAAGTTCGAATTCAGTTTAGCATAAGTATGCAGTTGGTTGTATTTAACCCACGGATAGGGCCCTATTAGGTGCTACCATTCCGGGGTCAGAGTGGACCTGAGAACAATTGCATCTTTTTGGAGGAATTCCCATCCTATTTTATCAGATTTGATTTTTATGTAGTCAATAAGTTGTCAAAGTCAGTCCTTTTAAATATTTACAAATGTTGAAGTTTTGGGTAGAAATTGGGCTTATGCCAACATATCTAAATATTTATCATTGACGAGATAAAAATAGCAGGGCATATAACATTAACAATATTTATTTTGCTCTGACCGTAGTACAAAATCGAATTCAGAATGTGGAGAGAGTCTCAGGTATTCGGTGAAGTATGCATCAGGAGCGAAAGATGAGTGGTTTTTGAGTATGTAATGTTTATTCGTAGTGAGAAAGAGAAAGGGGGAAATGAGAAAGCGTCCGCATTGTTGAAGTGGTTGTAATTTGCTTAGGTTGATTCGTCCATTTTCAAATGTTACCAACTGATGATCATAAGTTTTACTGGTACATTTGGCTGTGGGAAATCACATGGTTATTCATAGCTGCTTGTCTTAGGTTGAAAAAAAATCTTATAAAACTATTCCAAATTATAGACCTTTGACAGTTGTATGTCGAATCTCGACTAGCGATTTAATCACTGCTAAAATTATTTCTACAATTAATGAGTCGAGAAATGGATTCACAACAATTACTCCAACGACAATCTCCGATAAAGCGGCGCCGTGAAAATGGTACGTATGTATCTGATTGGTGGGGAAATGAGTTGAAGCGTTCTACAGTGGCGTTACTAAACTGAATCACACTAAGATAATTTTATCTAGATAACACTTCATTGTCTTTCTCGTCCAGTGGAGCCTGTCTGTATATTAAATAAAAATAATAATGCTAAAAATTGTATTTTCTCTACATAACTTATCTTCTGGAGTTAGTTGTACTTTCTTGAACCATTTCTTGGTTGATGTTAGTATCTATTGGTGTACTTTTGTGGTAATATTGTTTTATAACATAACAAGAGTGGTTTTGTTATATTAGCCACAATTAATTTACTTATAAAGCTTCTCTTGAAGTTTTGTATTGCCAACTTTTGTAGGGTCTGACCGGAGTATTTTCTCTTTACATAGTTAGAAACTAGTAGAATATTTTTAGTATATAGAACTGTGTTCGGCTGGTACTCCTTCGGAATGATTGTCATAGCAACTCCTTGCTGCGCAACAAACATAAATTATCGGTCCTCAAATGGAGTGGTTACTTCTAATAGTGTGGGAAGGTGGAGGTTATATATCAATAGTTTTTTTTTTCCGTTTATCAGCACGGGCTAGAAAAGAAAACTGTATGTTTCAAATTCAACATTGCCTTTATTTGGCTGTTTACATTATCGTTTATATTGATTTGCATAATAAATGTACCAGTTAGATATTTTGGGGTTTTGGTCTTAATAATATTGGTGTATAGTAAAATTGCCTATTATACTGTCTACTATTTTTCTTTCCTTGGTTGTATCTGTTGAATATTACATAATCTTTACCTTGTTAAATATTTCGATGAAACTTCCACATTATTTTAGAAGGTAATGTAGTGAATACGTGATAAAACTACTTTACTCCATTAAAGTATGGCAGCAAATCATCAAATATCTTTGAGCTTTTATGTTTCCAAAATCGGTCCTTGCAGCCAGAACTCGTATTATATTTATGGGCATAACTTGAATAAATTTATGATGTATAATGCCATTACCTATTCTAGTTTTTGTGCCCAATTTTATTTGTTCATTCAAAAAAAAAAAAAGGTTATCTTTTGATTATGGCAGAAGACATTAATTTATCAAGCATTCCTGGCTTCGTTTTTTCATCTAGCGTTACGACCGCTTCTTTTAATTTATTATAAGCTTCCTCTTGTAAAAAAGTAAGTTGAAGATTGCACACTAATTCTTACGGTAATGTAGCGAGTGCTTGATAAAATAGCAATGTGGGCGTTTTTATTTTTACAATATTAAACCACGCTTCCATTATTGAAAACCAGGCAACTACGATGGATTCGCTAAATATGAATGGCTTAATGGATACGGTTTGTACTGATTTGCCGACGTTCAGAGATTTCAAATACACGCTTGCCTTGTGAGGACATATTGCATTTTTTTGTGTTTAAAGGGTTAAAACTGGTGCTAGTGAAATGATGCTAAGAACAGTAATAACAGAGTGTAAGTAGTTGAACGGAGTGAATAGGTGAATGTTCGTACGCAGTAACCATGCAAAAAAATACCGAAGAATGGCTTGGCACGTGTTGTGAATTAGTCAAAGGTTGAAAAGAAATATTTCTAGTTGAAGTGGTTTTGTTTTTTCTGCGATTAATTTTCAGTCAAAAGAAATGTTATATTTCCTTCTCGTTTTGATGGTCGATGCCATCTGTTTAATCAAGTCGAGATCGCTAGTGTTGGACTCAGATCGGCCTTGTCCAACATCCAAGAATTTAATCGTGATGAGAAGACAGCAGAGCACGTAATACTAAAAACATTTATAATGAACTGATCAGAATACTAAAGGGAACACAGAGGGTAGAGAGAACCATACTATGCTAGCGAAGCACGCTGCATGAGTGAGGGATTTGCAGGGTTCTGAGTTCGTAAGGCTGTGAAGAAAAAAGTGTTTGGTGTTTCGGTCGACAAGTGACGTACACTGTGGACCCTCCGCTATTTAATCCCGAATCTCGACTAGCTATTTAAACGTTGCAGCCTGTTTTTTCTGCAATTAATCAGCTGAAGAATGCATCCACTAACGATCGGGTCCGGTAAAGCGGTGCCGTGAAGAAGGCATATACGAAGTTTATTTGTCGGATAATGAACTGAAGCGGTTTTATCATTTTGTGTTTTGGTGTACGTTCCAAACTGGGTCACACTGAGATTAGTTTATTAAGTCACCACACGTATATTGAAATCATTTTTGTTTAGTTTACCTGTATTCTATATTCTCCGGAGAGTCCCCGTAATGGAAAGGCTAAATTGTTTAAATACGAAATCATCGTACGAGAGTTTTTATTCTTGTGGTACAATTTCGTTCACTTTCTAGCCCAGTCGACTAGGGCTGTAGAATACTCCGACTGCACCTCTGCAGAAGGGTAAGACCCCGCCAACGAGTGTCCTGGGTATGACACTAAACAATCTGGGGCTTTGGAGAATACGGAGCACCAAATTATTGCCATTGCTCCCAGGTCCACTTTGGCCTGGCGTGGTAGCACCTGATAGGGCCCTATCTATGAGTTAAATCGAACTAACGGCATACTTATGCTAAACTGAATATTTTGAAATAATAATGTTTTTGACAATTGAACCGTGCTTACATTTGAACTGCGTGCTTATGCTAAACTGAATTATTTCAAATAGAACTGTTTTTTACTTTGAAACTGTATTTACACTAAACTAAATTGTTTAACATATAACTGTTCTGACATGTAACTGTATGTAAACAAAATCTGTACTTTTACTAACCTGAATTAGCTGAATTAAAATTGCTTGACTAAATTGAATAGCTCGAAATAGAAATGCTTTTTTACAATTAAACTGTACTTACATTTAAATTGCGTGCTTTTGCTAAACTGAATTGTTTTAAATTGAACTATTTTTGACATTGAAACTGTACTTTCACTAAACTGAATTCTTATATATAACTGCTTGAATAGTTTGAAAAGAAATGATTTTGACAATTAAACTGTGTACTCATGCTAAACTGAATTGTTTTAAATAGAACTGATTATTTACATAAAAATGGATTTGGCGTTAAATAACCTACAGAGGTTGATGTGCCATAAAACCTACCAAACCATCGTACACTTTCCCCACTCCTACTCTTGAGAAAGCGATCAAATCCATTATACCTCCAGCTGTGTGTCGAATTATACCTCACGTGTTGTTCTTCAAGGATGGTTTAGCTATTAAATGTACTATCAAGATTGATTGTCCATTAAACAAAGACATCAAATCAAAGCTACATTAACTCGCTTGCTGTATGCAACACAGTCTGTTAAGAGAATGACTCAATGAAAATATGTATAAAACCCAGCCCAGCAAAACAGTGTTACCCTAGGGTCGGACTATTCTTAACCCCCGTTTAGTGAGAGAAAAGTAGTAAAAAGTAAAGTTAGCGACCGTAGTCGAGGGCCCCCAGAAGGCCCCCTTTTCGATAGCTACTACACCGAGGTGTAGAGGAGGGCGCTACTCCTTTCCCTGGATTGTTACACTTTACCCTCGATACGTACCTTATAATGCTGAGTGTTAAGCAAGGGGGTATCAAGTACCATTTTTAAAGTCTTTGGAATGACACAACCTGTGATTAAACCCAGGTCTCCCTCGACCATTGGCGAAATTGTAGGGAAATTCTGGGGAGCGGACATCCCTCTAATTCTTACACTGTCTATAGAAAAGAACATGCTGAAAGTAGATAAAGGAATACCTCTATTAAAACTAGTATGAAGAGAGGAGAATGGTAAGGTCCACTTTTGTGATGTTTACTATGCGTACTGCACTTACATGGTAGAAGTATAAGTTGGAAGATTGTACTTCCCTTAGTGTGGATGTCTAAAATAACAAGCTAACAAGTCGTAAAATAACATTAGTTTGGCTTAAATAGTTTTAATTCAAAGACTCGACGAAATTTTTGTGTATCACTTGAAGTTGATGCCCTGGGTCCATCTGTTCCTTCCTTCGTGCTAGGAAAGTAGTAGGGTAGGTATTTTGGCCTCGGTAAGACAATCAATCGAGAAGAGCTTTGAAAATTGACCTTGTCAAACACTGCCGGTGGCATATGCAATAGGTAAATACATAATTAGCTCTAACATTTCGTATAATGAACACACTTCAGATTATGATTTTACAGGTCTCTGGGCTCTTACTATATGCAACAGGATTTGGACGAACGTTTTACTTTTTAATTTAAAATACTCTTACATTCAACGTGACTGATTCGTCTTTTCAGTTTTTACAAGCAGACTGTCTAAGAAAACAAACTGTTCATATTTTTTAACTAAAAAAAAAGCATTCAATGTCGTTGACTTTGTTGACAGATATTCAATGCCAAATCCATCCTTATTTAATGACAAATCTATCTATGTAGAAAAACAGTTGACGTACTATTTAAGCCATTGCTAGTGGGGATTGGAAACTCCATACCTATAACAAGGATAGTAGTCTGAAAGTGAACGTAATACTGTCGCATTACACCACGTTAGCGAGTACACCTTAATGACTACACGCTTTCAAATGTACTAGAACCCCCAACATTTAGCACTGGCAAGAAATACGTAAACATCTCAGCCAATAATTAAGTTTCAAACTAGAAGTATCGGAAAGCGTTACGTTGAAGGCAAAGACTGATCCAATCAGTTTATCATAATTTAGTGTTAAAACGGGCTGCTTGCAAATCGGACATTATTGGGCCGCTGTGGGGCTTCAGTCGAACATTGTTATCAACTTATATGTATTCGTGCTATTTTGCATAAGTGGCTCAAGGAAAGATGTAGTTACCGTCATATATCCGTTAAAGAAAATTTGGTTTCACGTTGAGCCATCGGTAGGGAACTTTGTCTAGCAGTCATGCCTGTGTTATATTGGCGTTTAACATCTCAAGTCAAAAGAATGTAACTATCTTATCTGTCAAACAAGTTAGTGATATATATATATATATATATATATATATATATATATATATATATATATATATATATATATATATGTGGATGGATGTATTTGTATTTACCAAATTGCGTTAAATCTGTCTCAAGTAGTAGACTACTAACTGAAAATGAAGTATTCAGAACATTCTAACTGGTCTTAGAGACTAGATCGCTAAACATCAGCATAAAGCAGGACGGATTCGTAATTTATACAGCATCCCAGATAAATAAGAATACCTCTACCGTTTTAACTTTACTATTTCAAAATTTAAAAAAAAGCATGATTCTTTTTAGATTATTCTTAAAATCCATATTGACCAAAAATACCTGAATTTCTGCTTTTTAAATCATATGCTTATTTTAAATTAAAACTAACTACTAATAACCTTAAACGAGTTATAAAGTATATATATCACATAGTAACGTTAATATTTTCTCATTATTTTACTACAAGTGAACAATCTAAAACATCCCTATCATGTGCATACATACATATATATATATATATATATATATATATATATATATATATATATATATATATATATATATACTGATCACGTCGCCAAGTGTCGAATATGATAAAAGGCCAATTTTCAAGCAAAGAAAAGCTATCGTGATTTCGGAGTTCTTTCAAACCGGTTGCTTAACCAAGGCAAACAATTTAGTCTGCCATACCATTTTCCCTTAGTTTAGTGGAAAACGGATTGATTCATGCCATTTTCATGGGCATTTACCCCAAGTGAAAGTCTAACAGGATTCTATAACATCTCAAAGATATAGCTTATCTTATACCTGTGATTGATTTAACGATATCAATATATCCAAAATTATATCTATAAATGTTATGTTTCCAATAGAATATGCAAATATTCAGTTGATTTCTTGTGGGAAGACGTAAGATAATAGTTATGAAAATATGAATATTAGCGATATTGTTTCTTTTTAAGAAGATTATTTTAAAACTACTTGCCGGCCAATCGGTGACGTTGAATAGCAGTAGAGGTGGTATTTGGACTTATGCGATAAGATTCATACTCCCATAAGGACAGTGGACAGGGGCTATGGAATACGCCGACTGCATCTCGTCACGGGAGTAAAAGGCCCTCAGCCAGTGTCCTAGATAAGACAATAAAACATCGGTTACTGAGGCTTTAATTTCGGCGCTTTGGGAAGTGTACAGCTCTATCATTCTAATTACTACAACGTCCACTTTCACCAGGAGTGGAGGTACGTTTTAACTTCCCATCTATGGATCAAATAGAACTGTTTAACCATTTAACTGTGCGAAAACAAATTACTGATGTTTGTCTAAATTGTTAGGGTTACAAAGAAAAACTTGAAACCAACTGTATCCAAACGAATGAATAATACTAAAAAGAATTAATAGTGATAAATAGAACTATCTAAGCCATTTAACTCTGAGTAAATGAAACTTACATTGCTAGATAGCAATACTTGCACCACTTAACTGAACAAAAATGATTTTCTATAAATAGAAATATTCTTGTTAGATAGAAAAGCTTGAAAACATGTTTAATTCTGTGAAAATTGGCGGCAACACCCTACAAGGTACCAACTATACGGCCACCTGCCTCCTAACACGAAAACTATCCAAGTTAGACGAATCAGACACGCAGGACACTGCTGGAGAAGCAGGGACGAGCTCATAAGTGATGTACTCCTATGGACCCCCCACATATGGCCGAGCAAAAGCTGGACAACCAGCTCGAACATACATACAGCAGCTATGTGAGGATACAGGATGTAGGCCTGAAGACTTGCCAGAGGCGATGAATGACAGGGAGAAGTGGCGAGAGAGGGTCAGGGATATCCGTGCTAGCGGCACGATACGATGATGGTTTCTTAAACATGATACCTACAAACGATGCATTGACAAGTAATTTGTTTAATATGTACATACCGAATTTGGCATTAAATTATAGGGGCTGATATGGCATAAAACCCAATCAAATGACAAAGAATATTCACGTAGCTATAGTTATAAATTATATGTTGAACAATGCTTCCTTGAATCAGAATTGCCCAGTCGGCCGGGGCTGTAGAATACACCGACTCCTTCTCTGCAGTGGGGTAAGACACCCCGCCCAACGAGTGACCTGATATGACACTAAACAAGCTCATGGTGAGGCCCCTGTAATGCTGAAGTTTTGGGGAATCTGGAGTATTCCTTCATTGCCATCGCTCCCAGGTTCATTCTGGCCCGGATGGTAGCACCTGATAGGGTCCTATCTATGGGGTCAAATAGAACTAAAATGTGTAATTATGCTAAACTGAATCACACGAAATAGAACGGTTTTGAAATGTAAACTGCATACTTATGCTAAATTGAATTGTGGAAATAGAAATGTTTTGACATTTAACTGTGAGTAAACAAAATCTGTTCTAATACTAAACTGAATTGTTTGATTTAGAACTGACTGACTTAACTAAATCGCTTTAAATAGAAATGTTTTTGACAATTGTACTTATACTAAACTGACATGTGTAAAATAGAACTGTTTATTTGTATAAAACTAATTTTGGTATTTAATAACCAACAAAGGTTGACATGCCATAAAACCCAAATTTAATCTATCTACTTATGCAAAACTGAATTGCTTGAAATTGAACTGAAATTGAACTGTTTTTGACATCGATACTAAACTGATTTTTTTTTAAATAGGACTGTTTCAACATTTAACTGAGGATAAACAGAAACTACTAATACTAAACTGAATTGTTTGAAGTTGAATTGCTCGACTAAAATAGAACGGTTTTGACATTTAATCTGCGTTCTTATGTTAAACTGAACTGTTTGAAATAGAACTGTTTTGACATTTAACTGATTATAAACAAAAATATACTTATTCTAAATTGAAGTGTTTAAAGTTTAATTCGGCGTTAAGTGACACGAAAAGGGTTGATACGTTGTAAAACAAAAGAGCCAACTCGAATCTGAAGTGGACGTGTTCTTATCCGGAGTTTATTTTTTATTCTTGTTCAAGATTTGCAGTGTTTTTTCTTGTTATTGCGAGGAATATTTGAGTGAGTTGCAATAAAACTCAATTAGATCATAAAAAAGAAGGAAAATACTCATCCTAATTGGTGGGAAGTAGTATCTTGTTGTACGAAAGGTGATGGCGCAGTTGATCACATTATCATAACTAGATGTTTCATAGAATTTCGTTCCGGTTGCAATATCCAACAAGATCAGGCAAGGCTAGGTAGTTCTAAAATGGTCGACCCAGAAGTCATGCTCCAACCCATAGAGGAAAATCCAGCGTGTAGCCATAGGAGAGTATCAGGCGAAATCAGTCCAGTGTGGTTCATCATCTTCATGACCTTGGCAAAATAATCGGGAGCGGTAGAATTGTGCCTCATATCACTAAAATATTGCAAAACATTTGACTCACCAACGTATTTAACAGATGATCCTCTTTCGGAAATTTGGTAAATAGATGCTATAGGTCCCTGACGTATAAAAAGAAAAAAAATTGCCTATACGTGACAGATAGCCTCCAGAACTTTGCTGCTGACAATTCTATTTTTTTTATCACTTCTATTCTCACCGTGTGCAGTAAACTGGTGAGAAAATGAATATTTTAGTCTGTGAGTTTTAATTATTGCTTATCCTGCATGGTTTACTATGTGTGCTAATTAAGTCATGTGCCAGTGACGTTTATTGACGAGAAATTTTCCCTGCTTTTCTCCAATTCTTTTTTCATTCTTTTTCAATCGAACTTTCTGATTTGTACTTGCAGTGACCGGCCTTCCGACCAAAACACATTTATTCAAAATTAATCAAAATAAAAAAGAACTTTTTTTTCGTGGAATGAACTACACGGTCGAGAGGCCAATGACCCATACTTAATGTCTTAGCAAATTCCACAAGGAACTAAAATCTAGTTTTAAGTATACAGAAACACTGAAATATTTATCCACTGAAGAGAAATGGTCTTCCGAAGCGTGACCAGACAGATGCATGTAAGATAGTTGTTGGGTGATAAGAGGGTAAACATTCTTGACCTAGGACGTTTTCCTCCTGAACATTGCTAAGCAATAAACTTGCAGTACTCAGGGAGAAATATTGCTTCTTTAAAAAGTCAATATACGTATATTAGTATCTATGTATTCCTTGGGGAAAGAATCCCTGAAGTAGTGGCTAATGTACTGGACAGAGACATTAAGCTAGTTCAAACTCCAGTCACACTTTTATGTTCGTTTTCGGACAAATACTCTGCGGAAAGCAATACACTCATTTAGCTCATAGCAACTGGTTAAATAATACGACTCCTCTTTTACAAGTATTGATTAAGCATTTAATAAACCATTAAACAAAGAAACAAGCCAACTAATATATATATATATATATATATATATGTGTGTGTGTGTGTGTGGTACATTCAATAAGTTTCTAGATTTTCTTTCTGCAGGCATTTAAAATTGTCGTAGACTCTTGAAAATTCACTATGTTATTGATAAACATGTTATAACATAGCTAACCAATTATTATTTCAGGTCCAAAAGAATATCTACAGTAGCAATTGGAATACACCCTACTAAAGCCTGATTGTCACAGCTGGCGAATGGCAAAAATGCAATCTGGACGTGAGGACATTTTAAAAGAACGGTATGTTTTTTAAACTTGGAAATATGCCACAGAAACGTATGGAATACTTTAGACTGTTTTTGGAGCATCTTGCATGAATCGATCATCAGTTTTTGAGTGGCATACGAGATTCAAGGAAGGCAGGCAGTCTGTGAGGGATGATGAGAGGTGTGGGATGACTAAGGAAGTCAATATACCACAGTTGATTGGCCAAAGGATTAGGGTTACGGTTACTACGTTAAGGTTTTAAGGGAGTGTCAGGAAGAGATTCGGTCGGAAGAGGACAGCACTCTTCAAATCGGCTCAGAGGAATTTCCACCTAGACAATGCACTAGTCCACAACTCCATCATTTTCACAGACTATTTGAGCAAGACGGGCATCAAGACATTTCCTCAGCCTCCCTATAGTCAAGACCTTGCTCCCTGTGACTTTTGATTATTTCCTAAGCTCAGAGGATGTGGTTATTAGACAAATGAGGAGATGAAAGAGGCTGTGACGAAGGTCATTGACAAACTCACACAAGAGGACTTCAATAGGGCCTTCCAGAAGATGATGGAACGGTACAACCAGTGCATTGCAGCCGGAGGAGATTACTTCGAAGGGGACTAGAGTTTCATGTGTGTACAATCAATAAAAGTGTCTATACGAAAAAAAAGTCTGGAAACTTATTTAATGATCCTCGTGTATATATATATATATAGAGAGAGAGAGAGAGAGAGAGTTTCTATTATGCTGGACTGTTACATTGCAGTGATGGCGGAGGATGACCTTGTGCTGTATTGCTAAAATCGTTGTTAACGTGTTCGATCTCCAGTTGAGCTATAGGGTTCGCTTTCTGGCAAATACCTTTGGTAAAATTATGAACCCCCTTATCCTCCCAGCTGTGGGTTAGATAGTACCCAAATCAATTCTTCAACAATGATGGATTCACATTAAATGACCCTAGAAACTTGATATGGCATTAAAACAGCAAACAAAAAAAATTGATTTTTAGCCTATTACATACATTTTTTCCTAGAAAGGAATGGAACCCCTTATTGGTTTAGTTATGGGTTAAATAGTATTATTTCTGTTTTTCTACCTGTATGACTTAGGTATTAAATAACAAAAAATGATTTGCTTTTAAACAAAATCATCAAACCAAAATATTGGTAACATTCTCAGAAAACACACACAAACACACACACACACACACACACACATATATATATATATATATCAACATCTTCTCGTGCAGCCAGGACTGATATCCCTGACCCTCTCTCGCCCCTCCTCCCTATTGTTCATCCCTTTTGGCATGTCCTCAAGGCTATATCACGTATCCTCACTGAGCTGCTGTATGTAGGTTCGAGCTGGTCGCCCTGCTTTAGCTCGACCATGTGAATGGGTCCAGAGGAGAACATCACTTTTGAGCTCGTCCCTGAATTCTCAGCAGTGTCCTACATGTCTGCTTCGTCTCACTTTGATAGTTTTCGTGATGGGATGTAAGTGGCCGTATGGCTGTTGCTTTGTGGGTTGTTGCCTCCAATACTTGTTCCAAATTGCTCGCAGCATTCTTATGTAGTTGCCGTTAGGCTTTTCCTCCATCCGTTTAGTCAGCGTCCATGAAGTGCATCCATATAACAGTATCGATACGATTGCTCGTTCGAAGAAACTGCGTTTTATTTTATCGGTATATATATATATATATATATATATATAATGATTAGCTCCTTAAAAGGATTTTTAATTCGGTATTTGATTGTTTACTATTTTTCATACTTTTGCTTTTCACCTATTTCAGAATTTACGTTTTCTTCAAGAGATTTTAGTGGGTTAAGTTATGTATCTGTTGTTCTTTTTAAAGTAATAATTGTTTAGATACTTTTTTTCATGATCAGTTGTTCTTTTAATGTTATTTTTCTGCTAATTCAACTCCTTTTTTCTATAAGTGTTTTGGGATACCGTCTTTGGTTTAGAGTAACGCGTAATTCTGCTCGTAGATTTTTGTTAGTTATTTTAATGCAGATCGTATGAGTGGTAGGTTTGTTATTCAGTTTTGGAGATGACGACTCTTGTAATGTTGTTATTGTTAGGAATATGTATGTTTATTAGTGATAATTTGGCCAATTTTATTTTTGACCAGGATGTCTAAAAATGATAGTTCTTTAAAAGTGTGTTCTATGGTGACTTTTATTTGAGGGTGTTGGTTTTGATGTAAGTTATGTAAATCGCAAATGTTTTCCCATGAGCATTTCCAAATCGTGAGACAGTTTTCCAGGTATCTTTCCCAATATCTAATAAATTCTTTTTCTACGTTGTGGCAATATTTTTTCCATATGATTTCACATAGATTTCGGCCAGGATATGTTGATGTCATTTCAAGTTCCATGTCTCTTCCAAAGATCTAGATGTAGTTTTTTCGTCGTATTTGAAAAAATTATTGTTTAGGATTACCATCAGGGATATTTTTTGCTAAATCTCTGGAGTAATATTTCTGAGAAAGCCTGTTTTCCATAATTCATAGAGGATTACTATGTAGGTTTGTGACCTTAAATAAAACCATGCATGTATTAAGTTCAGGTTTTTGTGGTATTGACTTTAAAAAGAGGATGCCACCTCTAATGTAGATTTATATCTTATTTACGAATGAGTGTTGTAGAACATGTTAATTTGTTGAATATGTTAGTCATGAACCTGCAATTTGACGTCTCTGGGGTTATAAATTTTTATAAATTTAGATTTTTCTTCGTACGAGTAAATTTTTTGGTTATTTTTAAAATATTGCAAGTTTTTTTTTTAAATTGAGTTAGCTTGGAAGACCTTTTCTTTTTTAACTTACGTTTTGTTGCGTGATGTGCTGAATTTTTTATGTAATATCATTGTCTAGTTTTGCATTTATTTCATCCTTTAGTATTTGCTGAATTTTTATCGTGTAATATGTTTTATTAAAAATGACGACTGTACTTCTCCTTTCTGCTTCTTTTATAAGAATGTAGTCGTTTTCCTGCATGTTTTTAAGGATTATCTTTGTGTTATATGTTTTATGTGTAGGTTAATGTTCCAGAGCTTTTCTAAGAATATGTTTATATCTATGTAATTATATTTAACGAGGAATAATTCATATCTATTTTTTACAGGGCAGACTTTTCTATTTTTATGGAATTTTCCAATCAATCGAAACTTTCGTTCAATTTCTTTGATGTCTTTTTTTAATTCTCCAAGATTACATTTTGGGTGAAGGAAATTTTTTGACATTGTTTCGATAAATCAATCTGGTTTTTGTCTAAAGATCATGTTGATAAATTGTTTATTTTACATTTTGGGCTGTTAAGATTTTTAGTATATCACTAAGACTTGTATTTCGTTCAGCTTGTGTTGCTGAATATATCCTTTCATATGGTAAATTAGGTTGGCGGAGAAAATGTTTAATTCTTTGTTGTGATATTGAATGTGTTTTTCTCCCGTCATAAGATGCATTATAAGTAAAGTTAGAGACCTTAGTCGAGGGTACCCCGAAGGCTTCCTTTTCATTAGCTACTACACCAAAGTGTAGGGGAGTTCGCTACTCCATTCCCTGGATTGCTCCAAATTACCCTTGATTCTTACCGAATAATACTGATTGTTGAGAATGACGGCATCAAGTAGCATTTTTTGAGTCTTTGGTATTACTCGACCTGGGATTAAACCCCGGTCTCCGGGACCACTGGCTAACACTCTACTCATGTATTATAGTTGGTGTTATTTAACCCATTCTATATTTGTGGGTATGTATGGTGGTTGGGCAATTTTTTTTTAATGCGTGAAGGTATATGTAATGATAATTCTATTTTCATTTTTGCTTAAAATGCGTATTTTTTTTTGTTTTTTTTTACTGACCATCTGTTGTTTTTGGGTAGTCGGACATTTTTCCGTCTGTGTGATGGTATGTATGGGGATTAATTATTTCTTTCCATGAGGTTCTTTATGTGTGTTATTTGCTTTGATATTTTCATCTTTTATGTGGATATATTTGTGTGAAGTACAGCGTATTTTGGCGATATTTTTTATTATATGGTTTTCTTTGTAGATAATAATGTTGTGTGTGATTGTTGATTAGGGGAGTGTCGATTTGTTTTGTAAAGTGTGTGTGTGTAGGTTCATTTTTTTGTGATTTTTGTTTTGTTTGTTTTAATTTTTAATCCTTTTTTTTTTCTGTAAGCTTTCTCTTTTTCTTTTTGGGGCTGGTTCCTCAGCTATATAGGTTCTTTGTCCTGTAATTTTTAATTTTTTTTCTTCCTACATTCTGAATTCTTTTTTCCCCATCAATACGATAGGAACTGTTTTGTTAATGTGGAGCAAAGATCTTTCATTTCCATTATTAGTTCCTGGTCTATTTCTGAGTGTTTTGTATAATTTGTAGCTCTGGCTTCTTACAGTTCTATCTAAGCTTTTAATCTTATAAGTGTTAATATCGTTTTTATTTTTTTTTCTGTTCTTCAGTGTTTTGTGCTAGTGTTTTACCTGATATTTTTTTGGGGGGTGAATAATTTATCCATTCCCATGAAATCTTGGTAAATTATTGATATTTCTTTTCTTTTCATTAAAAATGCTATCTTACTTTGATTAAGGAGGTTTCTCCACATTTTCTGCCTTTGTTCTTTCATTTTCTAGGCTTCCTCTCTTCTGTAAATTTCCCCTATATTTTGTAGATATACATAATGCCTTCCAAAATATTCTTCGCAGGACTTTGTTTCGCTCTAGTTGGATTGCAACGATAGAAAAGTAGACTTTTTTTAATGAATTCATCCGCAAATGCTTTCAAATTTGATATTTATGTTATTATAATTTCATATATTTGACGCCCACTCCTGTTTCAGAATATACATATTCTTTATGATATAGGGACTGGTTAAGTTTTGGTTGGTGATTTTATAGTAAAGAACGTTTTCATAGTATGAGATCTTTTAATTAATTCCAAGATTTGTGCCGGTAAATATCCCATTAGAATTATTTGTTCATGAAGACCTATGGTCTCTGAAGGTTTTTTTTATATATAAGTAAATGCTCTTTGTATTTTATGTATGTATTCTTCGTGCGCAGGTGTTTGTGTGTATGCGCGAACCCATGTAAACATATAATTACATTCATTAGGAGGTGCCCGTGGTGTAATGTTTATCGTCGTAGGAAATGGACACGGCTGCACGAGTTCAAATCCTGGACGAGACATTTTCACATAGCACTAATACTCTTGGGAAAGGTATGAATCCAATTATTCTTCCTCTAGCTATGGGTAAATTGTAGGACAGACTGGGTTCTTCAGCCTTGGTAAGGCGACTATTCTAGGAGAAGGAAAACTCTGAATTCAAACCTGTTAAAACCGCTTAAAATTGACCTTGTGTCATATCCTGCCCGAGCGGAGGGGTTGGTAAATACGTATAAGTACATTCACATATATATATATTATAGGTTTTGTTTATTTTTCTTTTAATTCCAGATTTGTGTTTGTGAATGGATTATTTGAGTGTGTTGTCCGTGAAGAACTCTGATGATAATATCATTTAACTCTATATCGCATGCTTTTGAAGAACTCGACTCGGTTCTCAGGAAAATTAAAAATAGGAAAGCTGCAGGGTTGGACGCGGTTCCCCCTGAAGTATGGAAGACCAGACAATTCGACGACATACTGCTCCGACACTGCAATGCAGTATACAATCAAAATCCGACAGATAGATGGATGAAGGGATGCATACTCCCCTTCCCTAAAAAGGGGGATCTCGGATTAGCCAAAAACTACCGAGGCATAATACTTACATCCATAGCAGCCAAAATCTACAATGCCTTACTACGAAACCGCATAGAACCCAAAATCGACAACATACTTAGGAAAAACTAAAATTGCTTCCGAAGAAATAGATCCACGACCTCAGAAATATTAACCATCCGTAGAATCCTTGAAGGTGTACGGGCAAAAAAACCTACAGGCGACATTAATATTTGTCGACTTTACCAAGGCCTTCGATTCCATTCACAGAGGAAAGATGGAACAAATCCTACAAGCATACGGCATACATAAAGAAACCGTGGCAGCAATAACGGTTCTCTATAGAAACACCAAAGTAAAAGTACGCTCACCAGATGGAGACACAGAATACTTCGACATTGTAGCAGGAGTACTACCTGGGGACATGCTACCTCCATACCTCTTTATCATTTGTCTAGACTACGTACTTAGAACATCGATTGACAAAATCAGAGAGAACGGCTCCGACCTGACAAAGAGAAGAAGCAGAAAGTACCCCGCAAAAACAATTACCGACGCCGACTACGCTGTTAACATAGAGATACTGGCAAATACACCCAACCAAGCCGAAATACTACTGCATAGTTTGGAACAAGCAGCCGCAGGCATAGGCCTCTATGTCAATGCACACAAAACGGAATATATGTCTTATAATCAAACGGGTTGACATCTCCACTCTAGACGGAACCCCTCTTAAACTAGTATACAAATTAACTTATCTAGGAAGCAGCGTCGACACGAGGTTAACGAAAGCATGGACAGCTACAATAGGCTATCGATCATAAGGAAATCAGACCTAACCGATAAAATGAAACGCAGTTTCTTCCAGGCAGCGGTCGTATCGATACTGCTATATGGATGCACTACATGGACTCTAACAAAACGGCTGGAGAAGAAACTAGACTGCAATTACACAAGAATGCTGCGAGCAATCTGGAACAAGTCCTGGCGGCAACACCCCACAAGACACCAACTGTACGGCCACCTGCCTCCTATCACGAAAACTATTCAAGTTAGACGTACCAGACATGCAGGACACTGCTGGAGAAGCAGAGACGAGCTCATAGGTGATGTACTCTTATGGACCCCCACACATAGCCGTGCAAAAGCAGGACGACCAGCACGAACATACATACAGCAACCATGTGAAGATACGAGATGTTGTCTAGAAGACCTGCCTGAGGCGATAAACGATAGGGAAAAGTGGCGAGAGAGTGTCAGGGATATCCGTACTACCAGCATGACATGATGATGATGATGATTACGAGAATAAAAGGCCCCATGAAATGAGACACGCTAGCCGCTACAGAATCACTCCCCCGTCTCTGCCCTGAAGGGCTCTGAAGGTCTTAAATCAACTGACAGCAGACTCCAAACTCCCCAACTTTTCATCTAACCGACTCACCGACTGGTTCATTTTCAAAAATCTGTCATTTTGATATATTGTAAAATTCAGTATATCATTAGTGTGATGTCATCTCCCAAAGTTATTGTGTCATCGCATCATGATCTTCGCACATGTTTCCAACGTTCAACATTTTTTTCATTTTACCACATTCAAACTTATGACAAGACATGAATCTATTTCATTTACATTTGGCCTTCCTATCTAGAGATGACAGGTGTCTCCTATCATGGTCACTCGTGCACACCCTTGACCTTTTCAATTTGATTTATATATCCACTTAACGATTTTAGCTAATAAAGAGACACCTGGACGATTCGTGACCAAACAAAAGTAAATAAATGATTGATAAAATTAACACTCACAGCAATTATTTCATAATATCAACCGCTAGGACAGTCATCTGAGTCAGCGACTGGCAATCATGCTCACTGCACCTGGCTTTTATCTAGCCTCTCTGGCATTCGTGCAAGATGGGGTACAAGGTTTTGACTGGTTTGAAGTTGAATGTCTAGTGCTATGCTTCGGCCAGGCCACATTTGGGTAGGCGAACAATAGTTGGCAAACAAAGCACAGCACTAGACATTCGGCTGTAGTTCAAGCTATGCCCAGCTATACGTGCCGGACTCGACTCATATTGTACTGAGTGAGTCCAAGTCCGGCGGGGTCATCCGGTTTATGACCGACGTAGTCATGCAAAGCACAAGCCTTGAATCGTGTCAAACAAACCCCATTCCCTAAACCTCCTTTCTATAAAAAGACTTTGTATGCCGTCTGGTGAGAGGTACCTATAAATATTCAGTCATCTGAGCGTCCCTACCTCCTGCAATTGTCCAAGTCTTGATATTTATGCAAGGTACGCATCCTTACGTTATTCCCTATTCTTTGATCAGCTTGGGTTTAGTTGACTGTTTAGTTTTAGAGCCGACCATTCCTTATTGGATATTGCCCAGTCGGCTGCGGCTGTAGAATACTCTGCATGCACCTCTGCAGAGTGGTAAGACACCCCAATGAGTGTCCTGATATGACACCTAGGTTGTAGTATTACTGGAGCTTTGGGGAATACGGAGCAACCCTTCATTGCCATCACTCCCTGGTCCACTCGGACCCGGAGTGGTAGCACCTGATAGGGCCCTATCTATGGGTTAAATAGAACTAACGGCATAATTATGCTAAACTGAACTGTTTGACTAAACTGAATAGCTTGAAATAGAGATATTTTTTGCATTTAAACTCCGTGTTTATGCTCAACTGAAACCGTACTTAGATTTAAACTGCGTGCTCATGCTAAACCGAATTATTTCAAATAGAACTGTTTTTTGACATTGAAACTCTATTTACACTAAACTGAACTGTTTAGCATAGAACTGTTTTGACATTTAACTCCGTGTAAACAAAATCTCTACTTATACTAAACTGAATTAGCTGAATTAGAACTGCTTGATTAAACTGAATAGCTCGAAATAGAAATGTTTTTGACAATTAAACTGTGTACTCATGATACACTGAATTGTTTGAAATAGAAATGATTATTTACATAAAAATAGATTTGGCGTAAAATAACCCACAAAGGTTTATATGCCATAAAACCCAACCAACATTATTTGATCGTATTATGTGGAAGACATTTTTTCAAGCAAATTTATAGTTTCACGTAATTAAAGACTATCATAATTTCAAAACAACTGTAGCTTCAAGTAACTATTTTTAATACAAATAAATGCACAGAATTATAGATTTCCAAGTATCCCTATATGAAACCGATTATTAGTAAGCAGTTATATGGTTTTAATGTCTACAAATTTCTAATATATCACAAGTTCTAAAATTCATCACGAGATCTATGGAAAGGTGGTGTGTAGAACAATCAGGAAGAGGAAACATCCTAGCAGATGTAAAAATCTAAATAGGCATCTTCTAGAGGAATTATTTCGTTACACTTCTGTTTGTAATTGCAGTGATGTCAATGAATATAATACTAAAATTCATGGAGGTTACAAATTTACAAAATAGCAGAAAACGATACTCCACCTTATGTATTCCGATGATATTAGAATATTTTCCGAGTATAAAAATGTACTAATAACTATTAGATTACACAGGCAATACTGAGGAATTGTTTTATGGAATGAAAAATATACCATGTTTATCTCGAAAAATAGGGAAAAAATAGTATAACGGAGGAAACAGAACTCTCCATTTTAGAAAGCCTCAAAACAATTGAAGTAAAAGAAAAGGACATATACATGGGAATATTAAAGAGGACGATATCAAGTAAACGAAGATAAAAGAAATAAAAGTTATAAAGGAATATTAAAAAAGAACAAAAGTCTTTTTGAAAGCAGAAATCAGATCGAAGGAATACAGGCCTGTAGCAGCTTCCTTCTGACATACACAGGAACCTTCTTAAACTAAACAAGGAATGAAATCATATGTATTATAGAAAAAAGTACATTGATTTGGTCGGATTTTATAGTACATTAACCATTGGGGGGCGCTTTCGTGGTGTAATGGTTAAAGCGATGGACTGCGGAATCGTAGTCCGCGAGTTCGTACTCCAGTCGCGCTATTACGTTCACTTTCGGGCAAATACCCTTGGGAAAAGTATGAACCCGTTTATCCTCCCAGCTATGGGTTAAATAGTATCACTACTGCTCTTCTAGGAGAATAGATTTGGCATTAAATAACCTACAAAGGTTGATATGCCATTAAACCAAAAAAAAACAAAACAAACAAACATTAACCATTGTAGGTTATTAATACCAAGTGGTTTTTTATACATATAAACAGTTCTATTTAGCATAAGTGCACTTTCAATGTCAAAAACAGTTCCATTTCAAACAATTCAGTTTAGCATAAAACACTTCAATTTAGCACAAGTACGCAGTTTAAATGTCCAAACAATCCTATTTTAAGCAATTAAGTTTTGCGTAATTGCACAGTTTAGTTCTATTTGACTCATAGATAGGACCCTATCAAGTACGACAACTCCAGGCCAAAGTGAATATGGGAGTGATGGCAATGAAGAGGTAATCTGCATTCCCCAAAGCTCCAGCATTACTGGAACTTCACCATCAGATTGCTTAGAGTCATATACAGGTCACTCGTTGGGGGTTCTTACCCCTCTGCAGTGAAACAGTCAGAGTATTCTACAGCACTAAACAACTAGACTAAAGTACATTGATGAACGAGGCCTTATACAGAGGGCATTATATAGAAAGATGCTATATATCAGGGACCATAGTGTGATACTATGGTGGTCACCAATATCAAATGTATTACTATGGCTGATCGGTAAAGGATACAAATATAATACTATGCTTACACAATACCATTTGTTATTAGTGCAACATCATGGCACCATCTCGAACATCAACAGATGTTTCACTTCTTCAAACACAAACCGAATAATCGTTCTAGAACCGAAGATATTTGTTATTAAGCAGAGATCAAAGAACGAGAGAGAGAGAGAGAGAGAGAGAGAGAGAGTGTGTGTGTGTGAGTGTGTGTGTGTGTAGCGTGTGTGCGTTTGGCTCCATAAATGATGACTGCGAAGATTCAATAATAAAAAAAAATCGAATATTATAGAAAAAAGTGAAGCACATAGTGTAACGGTTATTGGCGTTGGTTTCCTAAGCTTTTAAGGAGACAATCAACTGGAGGTTGCAGGTTCAATCCTTACTGCATGTGAGTAACAATACAGAAATGCTTAACACTTGTGCCCGGTTATGGCTAACGGAATCAGAACAGACGACCTCCGTGTTTTCAATAAAGGACGTAGTTCGAAGTTTCTTGAAGGTTCCCGAGTTCGACAAACACCTGAAGAAAGTCAGAGGATATATCGGCCGAAACGTTATATATATATATGAATATATAGTTAAAGCGTTGGACTGCGGGATTGTAGTAACTCTAGAAGAGGTATTCTGTTCACTCTCGGACAAATACCCTCCTAGCTATTGGTTAAATAGTACCACTACTGTTTTCTAGGGGGTGTCCTCGTGGTGTAATGGCTAAAGCGATGAACTGCGGAATCGTAGTACGTGAGTTCGTACTCCAGTCGCGCTATTACGTTCACTTTCGGGCAAATACCCTTGGGAAAGGTATGAACCCCCTTATTCTCCCTCCAGCTATGGGTAAATAGTAGGACGGACTAGGTTCTTCAGCCTTGGTTAGGCAACTAGTCTAGGAGAAAAAAAAACTCTGAATTCAAAACCTGTTAAACTCCGCTTAAAAAAATTGACCTTGTGTCATATCCTGCCCGAGCGGAGGGGTTGGTAAATAGTACCACTACTGTTTTTTCTCGAAGGATTACTTTGGCATTGAATAACCTACAGAGGTTGATATACCATTAAAGAGAGAAGAAACCAAAAACATACATAAACAATACATAAGGTCAGGTTTGTAATGACTCAGCAAATACGTCAATAAAAATATTGTATAACCCCACATATACAGTTACACACACCTACATACATACGAACGCGCGTGCACTTTATAGACAACCATGCACAAAACGTGAAACATGAAACGATAGGAGATGCCCGTGGTGTAGTCGTTATCGTCGTAGGAAATGGACACGGCGACACGAGTTCAAATCCTGGACAAGACTGATTGCATTTCACATAGCACTAATACCCTTGGGAAAGGTATGAATCCAATTATTCTCCCTCCAGCTATGGGTAAATAGTAGGACAGACTAGGTTCTTCAGCCTTGGTTAGGCAACTAGTCTAGGAGAAGGAAAACTCTGAATTGAAACCTGTTAAACTCTGCTTTAAAAATTGACCTTGTGTCATATCCTGCCCGAGCGGAGGGGTTGGGTAAATAGTACCATGCACAAAATGTAACTCAACCACATATTCGTATGTCAGTACTACATGGATTCATATTGTAATTTACGAAGCTCTTTGCTTCGATGTGGCACAAGGCCGAATGAATGGGGCACCCAATGAGACTCGAACTCACTCTTGCAGGTTTGCTAGTCAACCTTGCAAACCATTACACTACCCGAGGTGCCCTACATGAATTCATATTGCATTTTTATTTTATTGTTTATAACATCTCATATATGATTATGTTCGTATTTTTATTATCTGCATGATTTTTTCCTGTGTATATTTTGACAAACATACATACATATACATACAATAATACCTGTATTACTCCATTCATACGTGCTTATATTTACACATAGAGAGAGAGGGAGAGTGTGACAGAGAGAAAGAGAGAGAATGGCTTGTTTTGTAGAATGTATATGCGAGAAACCAACAATCACCAAGCAGCTTTAAGTAGACAATCTAAATGTTACATTGCCATGATATGGCTACGTGAAACGTATATAAAATTTTTACAACATATATACATAGAACATAGGATTCTCGAAACACGAAAAACACTTACGAGTTCTTAGTTCAGATACGAAACTTTTTATTACCTTTTGAGTTTTAGGGTTCTTCGACATAAGGAGAGAGATACACATTCTTTCTATTCTGGCTTTTCCATCTACCCCACCGCCATCTCGTGCGGCGCCCGTAGCGCGCCAATTCGTCTCGCTTCAGCGAGCCCCGAAAGTCGACCCTTCTCGTTCGGTGTCTAGTTCTCAACTCAACTAACTGACTTTTTCAAATCTCCCCAAATCCTCCGCGCGCTTCCGTTGCATGACGTCATTCACACACCCCTATCTGGGATTTTTCTTTTGACATCTCTGAATGACACGTTCGCCCCGTGCTCGCACGTGAACACCTGCGGTCATGTTGCACCTAGCTAACCCATGCACTTAGCCGAAAAGTTCTCAGCCTAACTAAACTCAAAGGCATAAAACGAAATCCCTCGGACATTATATTACATATATATATATATATATATATATATATAATCCAGAGACTGACTGTTTCGTTGTAACACTAATACACATATATATATATATATATATATATATGTACTCTATCATCTAATATTAAAGACTTTTCATTTACAGACGACATGATTATGTGTGTTTGTGTATGTTGTTTCAGAATCTTTGACGAATTTATTGGAGCGTCCAAATCTTCCCTCGATATTCCGTTTTAATTACTCTAATATATATTTCCTATTCTGGCAATATATTTCAACATAAATGGCTATTTCAATAAGGAAGTTGTTTATGGCTTATTCCAAGGAAATGATCCAAACGATATATTTTTATTTTCTATGTTAGATAAGTTTAATGCTCTTGTGATATAAAAAAAAATTCTATACCATCGTACTTGTTACTTTTCTGGCAAATCACAACCTAATATCGTTAAATCTACACATTTAATTTTCTATAAGTTATATGTAGTGCTTAAAACACAACTTTCATTAGATATTAAGTTTATGTTTAGGCCAACGGGATGTTTTCCCTAAAAATCATCCTCAATATATTTCTAAAATCAGGAATGAGAGGACTAACACATTTATTGCTAATTCTTCTATGAAAAAAAAAAGGAGTAAATCAATATTATAATTATTATTTACTCCTTTGTCGAGTTTTTCACTCCAGCGTTAGCTGACGGCTTCTCACGGGAGTTTAAGAGACAGAAAGTCACCTAAAGTTTTCAGGACTCTTCTCGGAATTCTTCCGTTACAATGAGTGCTTGACCTGGCTAATCGGGATCCATGATTTATTCATTTATTTCGTTTCAATTTTCTCTGAACCGTTTAATTACATTTCACTTTGAGAACATTTCAAACCAGCATTAGTTGATGATTTTCCACTGGAGTAAGAGTGAGTGTCCTCAAGTCTTCAGGATTCTTCTCAGTATTCTGACCCATCTTAGTCTTGATAGTCTCTACGTATCATTTGATTTCTAAGTCTTCTCGTTCCTTCACTAATCATTTAGGGATTGTTCCAAGTGCACCAATTACAATTGGTGTCACCATCAACTTCATGTTCCATGTATTTTAGTTCTCTAGCAAGATCTTGATATATATCTCTCTTTTCGCTTTCTTTTGATTTTACTCTGTTGTCTACTGTGACGACAGTTCACTATTTCGTAGGTTCTCTAGTGTTGCTGACTGTCATTAGGTCTGGTCATCAAGGAGAGATTAGGTAACCCGTCTGTATCTCAATAACAGAAAAGTTTGAACAGCTCATTTTCCAGGTCGGAATCCGGAACTAATTTTTAGTATCATAAAATTTGAATTCATTATAATTTTTTTACTCCTTGAAAGTTTCTCACATCAGCGTTAGCTGATGATTTTCCACGGGCGTTTGAACTTGAGCAAGTCTCCTCAACTCTCCAGGACTCTTCTTAGTATTCTGGTTGATCTTATCAATGCCGTAGTTTGGACATTCTCCACCCCCCCCCCGTTATTTCCAAGTCCTCCAGTCCTTGTACCAGTCTTTCGATGACTGTACCAAGAGCACCAATTACAATTGGTGTTATCGTCACTTCAATTTTCCACAGTTTTTTCAATTCACTAGGAAAGTCCTCTTTTTGATTTCTTTCAATTCTACTCTGTGATCTGCCGGAACAGTAAAGTGTACAATCCTGTAAGTTCTCTCTTTTTGTTGATTATTTTATAAGGTCTGGTTGTCTTGCAAAGATTACGTGATCGGTTTGCATCTCAAAATTCCAAGGGAGTTCGTGTATGTCATTCTCCAGGACAGATTCTGAGTTGTGCATTTACCATTTTTTCGTATGTTCAAACTTAAATTCCATGCACAATTCCCAGTGGAAATTCTTGCTCACCCAGTCGAGCCTAGTCTTATATTATTTCTGTTCTAATTTGCTGAATTCACTTATGTGATTAATCGTTTCGCCTCTGTCACCATAAAACCTATATCTGCTGTTTTGTTGCATCTTATATATTTTCGTTTTGATATGATTGGTCTTTATGGCGTTCTTTTGTGCTGCTATAAGACGAGCCTTAGTTTCTCTCTTAAAGTTTCCTTTTCTTAGCCACGTCTATGTTTTCTCGTCTGAGATGTCATTTTATTATTATTATTATTTTTATTCTAGAGTCTTTCACATCAGTGTTAGCTGATGGTTTTTCACTGGAGTTTGAGTGACAGCAAGTCTCATCATGTCTCCAGGACTCGTCTCAGTATTCTGGCCGTCCTCAGCAATGCTGTCATTTGGATAGTCTCTACCCGCCCGCCAACTTCCAAGTCCTCCCGGCCCTTTAATAATCCTTTAGTTACTGTGCCTAACGCACTAGTCACAATTGGCACAATCGTTACTTTCATGTTCTACAGTTTTATTTCAATTCTCTAGCAAGGTCGAGGTACTTATCCCTCTTTTCACTTTCCTTCAGATTTATTCTGTGGTCCGCCGGGACAGCAAAGTCAACAATTTTGCAGATTCTCTTTCTTTTGTTGATTATCATGAGGTCTGGTCTTTTGGCCGGGATTAGGTGATCCGTTTGTATGTTAAAGTCCCACAGGAGTTTATGCGAGTCATTTTCTAGGACAGGCGACGGGTTGTGCATATACCATTTGTTTGTATGGTCGAATTGAAATTTCCTGCACATTTCCTAGTGGATTACCTTGCCGACCCAGTCATGTCTCGCCTTGTACCCTTCTGTGCTAATTTGCTGCATTCGCTTATAATGTGATTGATAGTTTCGTCTCTGTCACCGCATAGCCTACATTTACTGTTTTGTTGCGTCTTATCTATTCTTGCTTTGATATGATTGCTTCTTATGGCGTTGTACTGTGCTGCTACTAGGACGGATTCTGCTTCTCTCTTAAGGTTTCCTTTTCTTGGCCAGGTACAAGTTTTCCGAGCTGGGATGTTTATTAGTCGTTTAAAGCGGCCATAGAGTTGTTTTCCTTACCATTTTTTCCCTAATTGTTGGTATTCTTTCGTTTATCGTGTTGTCTGTATCGACAGTGATGGTTGTAATTAGTCAACGGTGTCTTCGATGCTGGTAAGTCCTCTTCTTCCCTCTTTTCTAGATACATATAGTCTGTCAACGTCGTCTCTGGGGTGTAATACCTTATGCATGGTCATTAGTTTTCTTGCCATTTGGTCCATTAGTTTAAATTCCTCTCGGGTCCACTTGAGAAAGGGTCCCGAGTATCTGACTAGTGGCACAGCCCAAGTATTTATTCCTTTGATGAGTTTCCTGCTGGAGAGTTTTGTCTCGTGTAGTTTTCGCGTTCTCCTGGGATATTCTTTTCGGATCATGTCTTTCATTTGCACTTGTTTGATGGTGTCAGTCTCCAAGATTCCCAAGTATTTGTAGGTTTCATTTTCTTCAAGCGTCCTGATTCTGTCGTGATTTGGTAGTTCAATTCCGTCAGTCATATGTCGTTTTCCACTTTTCATGACGAGCACGGCACATTTTTCTATGCCAAATTCCATTCCGATGTCCTGACTGTAAATTCTAACTGCGTGTATGAGAGTTTCCAGTTCTTTTTCATTTTTTTGCAAATAATTTAATGTCATCCATGTACATTAGGTGGTTGATCTTCTCTTGCGATCTGCTGAGTTTGTATCCGGCAGTGCATTTTCTAAGTATGTCGTTCAGTGGCATCAGTAAGGGCGATTGTGCATCTCCTTAGAAAATGCCTCTTTGGATCTTTGTTTCAGCTATGCTTCTTCCTCCTGCTGTCAGTTTCAATCCCCGGGTCTTCATGGTCTGTTCGATGAAGTTTATGACTCCATGGGATATTTTGTACATTTGATGCCTTCTTTATTATTATTATTATTATTATTATTATTATTATTATTATTATTATTTCTCTCCTTGTGAGTTTTTCATCGCAGCGTTCACAGGTAGCTTTTTAATATTGTTAAAGTGACTGCAAGTCATTTAAGGTCTTCCACGATTTGTCTATTCATTCTAACCGATCATAAAAATGCAGTGGTCTGAACAGTCTCGACTTTACCTCTGTGATCTTCTTCGATATCTTTTCGAAACCTGTAGGCACTGTTCTACAGGGTGCAGAAGGGAAATTAGCAATATTCTAGTGTAATACTAAACGACTGTATTATAAAACAAGATAAATTCTGATTTGAAAAAAAAAAAAAGCAAAATTTACTTGGTTTCGGTGTTAAGCAAATCATAGATTCTTTGTCGTTTCTTTTTTTGCTCTCTGATATTGGACGGTATTTTAATGAAAAAGGGCTTGAATAATAGAGATAATCATGAAAATTTAGATTCATCTTTTTTTTTGTTTTTTTTTTCTAACGTTTTAAAAATTATTCCATATTTTGCTTTTGCACCCCGTAAGGATACCAATTGCAATATGTATCACAGGCAGCTTTATGTTGTGCAGCTTTTTAAAATTCTATTTCAAGGTTCCTGTATCTGCCAATGTTTTCGTCTTCTTTGATTTTTCCCTCTATGATAGGCAACATCCATTAAAAGGCAACCTTTTTGGTCTTTAACACAACGCCTAATCTTAATGACGACGTTGTTGATCGTTTTTTTTCCAGAAAATCCTATACGCTTCATTCTGTAAGACAGAGTCGATTTGTGCATATATCATTTGTTAGTGCAATCAAATTTTAATATCTTGCAGAGTTCCCTGATATTATAATTCCCGTCCAGTCGTACCTCGTCTCGCACTAGTTTAGTCCTAATTTGCTGCATACTGGGCCATTGGCTTGATGAGTAGTGTGTTCGCCAATGGTTCAATCCCAGGTCGAATCATACCACAAACTCAAAAATGGTACTTGATGCCTCCTTGCTTAACAATTAACATTATAAGGTAAGGATCAAGAGTAAAGTGGAACAATCCAGGGAATAGAGTTACACCCTTTCTTACACGTCGGTGTAGAAGCTATTGAAAAGGGAGCCTTTGGGTTACCCTCTACTAAGGTCGCCAACTTTACTTACTTTTACTTTGTTGTAAATGTTTATTAAACTATCAACCGTTTCATTTCTGTCTCTATTTATCCTCTTCCTGCTATTGTCCAGGGTATTATCAATTTTCGATCCCTGCGCAAAGGTATATCTACACATATCACAAGGATGTGTTTTCTCTCCTTCTTTCAAGTCTATTTGAAAAGTAGAACTGTCAGATAACATACGCTCACAAATTTATCAACAAAATAGTTTGTCTTATTAAATCCACAATTTTTTCTGAAATCAGCAAAGTGAAAAAAATTAGTTTAAGTAATATAATAACAAATAAAAGTTGTCTCTAAATTAATAAAATATGCTTCTGTGCAGTCACAAACTTCACGCCTGGATTCTCAGAAAGAAAGCACTTCTATTGGCACGATATACTTAATGGATATTTCCACTCTTATTCGAAATTCTCTGGGGATTATCCTGTTCCTGAGCCTGTATAGCTGTCAATAACATTTATGGAAAAAGTGTATGTTTTTACCTTAGCGCATGAACATGCATTAAATTACGTTTATCCAAAATATACAGCTCTTCAAAAAGTGTATACATTTTACACAATATTAAAGCTAACGTCTCCATCAATTATAAAGTGTCTCAATTTTACTCGCGTCTATTTTCCCAATAAAAGGCGCATGTGATATAGTAGTTATCGGCGACTCGAGTTCAAATCTTGGATGAGGCTGTATGCATTTCACATATCGCTAATAATATTGGCAAATATATGGATTTAGTTATTCTCTCTCAAAATCTGGTTGAATAGTAGCGCGGAATTGGCTCTTTAACCTTTACATTACTAGCAGTTTAGGAGAAAATCATAATCATGTCGTGCTGGTAGCACGGATATCCCTGAACCTCTCTCGCCACTCCTCCCTATCGTTCATCGCCTCAGGCAGGTCTTCTGGACAACATCCCGTATCCTCACATAGTGGCTGAATGTATGTTCGTGCTGTTTGTCCTGCTTTTGCACGGCCATGTGTGGGGGTCCATAAGAGTACATCACTTATGAGCTCGTCCCTGCTTCTCCAGCAGTGTCCTGCATGTCTGGTTCGTCTAACTTGAATAGTTTTCGTGATAGGGACAGGTGGCCGTACAGTTGGTGTCTTGTGGGGTGTTGGCGCCAGGACCTGTTCAAGATTGCTCGCAGCATTCTTGAGTAATTGCCTTCTAGCTTCTTCTCCAGCCGTTTTGTTAGAGTCCATGTAGTGCATCCATATAGCAGTATCGATGGAACCGCTGCCTGGAAGAAACTGCGTTTCATTTTATCGGTCAGGTCTGATTTCCATATAATCGATAGCCTATTGATAGCTGTCCATGCTTTCGTTAACCTCGTGTAGATGTCATTTTTGGTTGATGCGACGCTGCTTCCTCGGTAAGTGAATTTGTCTACTAGTTTAAGAGGGGTTCCGTCTAGAGTGGAGATGTCACCCGTTTGACTATAGCACATATATTCCGTTTTGTGTGCATTGACATAGAGGCCTATGCCTGCGGCTGCTCGTTCCAAACTATGCAGTAGTATTTCGGCTTTGTTGGGTGTATTTGCCAGTATCGCTATGTCATCGGCGTAGACGGCGTCGGTAATTGTTTTTGCGGGGTACCTTCTGCTTCTTTTCTTTATCAGCTCGAAGCCGTTCTCTCTGATTTTGTCAATCGATGTTCTAAGTACGTAGTCTAGACATTAGGAGAAAAACAAAACCAAAATAAAACCTGTTAAACCACGCTTTAAAGATTGACTTTGTGTCACGTCCTTCAAGTGCGGGGAGGATGGTTATATGAATAGCTGCATTCATAGAACAATGTATCAATGCATTGTTTGGGTTGTCCCCGTGGTGTAATATGTTAAATTGCCAGTCTGTTACCTCGAAGTAAGTGAGTTCGAAATCTTGTAACAATATTAAATTCCCTTTCGTATGAATACCCTCAGATAAAGTATGAATTTACTTTTCACTCCAGCTATGGTTTAAATTCTATCACTGTTGTAATTCAATAAGGATGGCTTTGGTATTAAATAACCCACGATGTTTGATATACCATAAAAATAATCAAACATATACATGGTCTGTAATTTTGGCTCTGTTATTTTTATCTCTGTTCGCTATGATTCAATCAAAACGCTCTAGGACCGATTTATTAAATACATAGCAACATTTGTGAGATTGTCACTGTTCTGTAAATGATTTAGACAAGGATATTTATTTCTTACTTTATTCGCTACATTTTGGTTAATGGAATCACAAGATTTCCTTACATAAGTGATGAATCTTTTAATCGTTGAGGAAATGCATTACATCATTCAGTTGTTTTGTTTCTCAAAATATCTCCAACTTCAGATCAGAATAAATCGCCTAAAACGGAGAAATCAACCGTGAAAGATATTTTCAGCGACAATCTATCACGACGAGCAAATGTTTTTTTTTTAACCGACATTATCAACAGTATAAATTTCAGCGCAATGATTTTCTTAAATACTATCAATTGGAATATGCCCGTTACCTTTGCCCCGAAACAACCTGGATTTTATAATATTTTATCAAGCTTAAACCAAATAGCTTCCAGTTTTGTTCATGTTTGGAGAACTGCCTCCCAACCAAACAGTAAATAAAACGGTTATTTGCTTACCCCTGCTTGGTGGAAAAGATATTTTTTAATCGGGTTGACCAATCAAGGCAAAATTATCTTGTCTGTCCTACTGTTTGCTCATAGTGGGAGGACACGCGATGTAAAAGATAAACTGCTGCATTGTGGAATCAGAGTAACTGGGTTCAAACAACAGTCGTGGTATTACGATCAATTTAGGTCTAATAACCTTGGAAAAGATATGAATACTCGTTGTACGGTTTAACTAGTATTAATGTAGATCTTCAACAATGATGGCTTTGGTATAAAAAAAAAACCCCACGAAGTTTATATGTTATTAGATAAAGTAATAAAACACATTTATTTATTCCTTGAGGGAGAACAGATGGGTTGATGTCTTTCCATAAAGCTTTAATACAAAGTGAAAGCCATACAGTCATAAATAGTGGCTCATTCCATTTTTCACTTTAATAAAGATGAGGCTAATAATGTATCTCAACAGGAAGATATATTCTTACAAAGAAAATTCTCATTCGAAATCCCAGCTTTTGCTTTGAAAGGAATAACGTCGTTTGGGACTGGTATGAAAAAAAAAACTGACTCAAACTGATGTCTTCATCTTGTCTGAAAATCCAAATTATCAAACTGCACGACAAAAAATTACCTTCAGTTTCGTGTGGATGAGTCTTTGGAATCTTTCAGAAGTGTAATAAAAATCAATGTTATTCTCTTAATTTGTAGTTTTTTACACACACTTTTTCACACACACACACACACACATACACACACACACACACACACATATATATATATATATATATATATATATATATATATTTATATATATATATATGAGTAATGGATGATTTTGGTAAATCTAACGAGATGTGAAAAAAAATGAGAAAGTAGACAAAATATCATTTTCGAATCCAATATCTGTATTTCGATTTATCTATATTTTCACTTCTTTTCTCTCTCTCTCTCTCTCTCTCTCTCTCTCTCTCTTTCTCTCTCTCATATATATATATATATATATATATATATATATATATATAATTGTTAGTAGTTAAAGGGACCAATAGTTGTAAGAATGATTTTTCTTAAATCAGAAAAGGTGATAAAATAGCTATTAAAAATATTAAATCTCAAATAAACAAATTATTTTCTCATTACCTCAGATCAGTCTCATAGCAATGTGTTTCATGAATATGCGACAAAAATATTTGGAAAATATTATTTGGTGAAACCTGCAAGAATGGAAGAACTAATTACTAACTAATATTATCCAATAAATTAAAAAAAAGTGTCTGCATGTCGGAGAAATGAAAGTCGGATAGAATAAGTAAAAGAAAACGTCCACAATTACAAAGTTTATAAAAATTGATTATATGATGTGAAGTAATATCAGTTATGTGCATCTGATTGCTGCGCTTAAGAAAGTTTACACTGAAAGATTTATTTTAATGATTTACCAACTAAAAACAAGTCTTTTCATAATTATGAAAGAGAAATCTGTAAAAGAGGTTTTAAAGAAGGGATGAAGTACGTGGTACATTCAATAAATTTCCAGACCATTTTTGTACAGACATTTAAAATTGTCGTAGATTCTTGAAAATTCACAATGTTATTCCTATACATCTTATAAGATGACTGACCAATTTTTTTTTATTTGAGCTTCAAATAAACAACTACAGCAGTAATTGGAATACACCGTACTAAAACCTGATTGTCACAGCTGGTGAATTTCCAAGATGCAATCTGGACGTGAGGACACTTTAGAAGAACGATATGCAATAAAATTCTGTTTTAAACTTGTAAAAAAGCCACAGAAACATATAAAATGCTTCAGACTGCTTTTCGACCATATTGCAAGAATCGAGCATGAGTTTTTGAGTGGCATAAGAGATTCAAGGAAGGCAGGGAGTCTGTGAGAGATGATGAAAGGTGTGGGAGAAGAAAGACCAGAGTTGATTAGCCAAAGGGTTAGGGTTAGGGTTACTATGTTGAGGTTTTAAGGGAGTGCAGGAAGAGATTCCTTGGGAAGAGGCCAGCACTTTTCAAATCGGGTCGGTGGCATTTCTACTAGGACAATGCACCAGTCGACAACTCCATCCTTGCCACAGAGTATATGACCAAGATGGGCATCAAGACAGTTCCTCAGCCTCCCTATTGTCCAGACCTTTCTCCCTGTGACTTTTGGTTATTCAGAGGCTGTCGTTATGAGACAATTGAGTATATGAAAGAGACTGTGACGACACGCTCACACAAGAGGACTTCCATGGGGCTTTTGAGAAGTTGTTTGAACGGTATGCAGCCGGAGGAGATTACTTCGAAGGAGATTAGAGTTTCTTGTGTGTACTATCAATAAAAGTGCCCATACGAAAAAAGTCTGGAAACTTATTTAATGATCCTCGTATGCGAAAAGGTCGATATTACAAAACTTTAGTACCAATACAAATTATAACTTGATTCCGACATATGGATTGTTTTTTAATGAAGTTTTGTGGTTTATTTAATTCCGAAACCATTCTTGTAGAGGAACAGTAGTGGTAATATTTAAATTATAGCAGTCAGTAGAAGGGGTTTATACCTTTATATAAGTTATGAATCCGAAAATGAAAGTAATTGTACGATCAGGGTTCGAACTAGCTAAGATCTTGAAGTTCATTACTGTAGCCAGTATACTGCAGGAACCACAAACAATTGATTGGGACCTACTAAATACAAAGATTGTTGTACAAAACAAAAGAATGGTGACGTGTGTGGACTTTTTTATTAAATTCGGTAAGAAGATAACGCTTCAATAATATTTACGAAAAATTGCGTATGATTTATCAAAATATTCCACTAATTTTGTCATCATGTTACTAGAATAATATATATATATATATATATATATATATATATATATATATATACATATTGTCATCCACAGACAGATTGTTTCGTTGTATCACAACTCTTGAGCTTGGATAGACTAGCAGGATGTTTCAAGCAGGGTTTGAAACAAGGGTGACTTTACCTCATTCCGACATCTTATCATAAAGCGTTATTCTTGGTGTAAATGAAGGAATTTTTTTGCAAAAACATTTTTACATATACGTCATCGGATACCTGGAGTGTGAATGCTAATAGTAATCTCAATCTTTTTTGTTTCTTAAATAGTGTTTAGAAGGTTCACCTGAGCATCAAGTTTAATCTGGTAGTTGTGTCTTTTGCTCAACAGAAAACATGAAACGTATTGTTATGAAACAACAGAAAAAAGTTAAAACGTCAATTAGTTTTACTTTTTATTCTTATCTGCTGTCATTATTTAAGCACTTTTTGATTTATCATGCTTTTTCAAATGTTTTTTTTAATTCTCATATATATATATATATATGTGTGTGTGTGTGTGTGTGTTTATGTGTGTGTTTGTGTGTGTGTGTGTGTGTGTTGGTATCTACTAATGTTCTTTTTTTATATACTTCTTAATATATGATCCCATAAAGTACTTATCTCCACATATTTCTAACTAAGAGTGCTAAAAGTTGCTCGGCTAGACCATAAAGGAAATGAAGCGTATATGCTATGAAATATATTCAATGGCCCATTGTCTTTAGAGTTTTTTTTTTTTTATCTCTATAAAAAATCAAATTTATAATTTTTGACAGCCCCATATTTTAGTAGTGAACAAAATTAGTTCTGAGTAGATGAAAACTGGCAATGTCATAAAGGGTTAGATTGAAAGATTACCAGATTTAAGATGCAATGACAAATAACAAAGAATGGTTCGGCCGAAACGTAAAGATAAAAGCAATAATTTTAACGGTAGAAAAAGCAAGAATACATAGACTAATGGCAAAATTTATTTCAACATTTTTAACAACATTGGTTAGCCGGTTGTTTGGCTGGTGCTGTAGAATACACAGAGTGTACAAGCATAGAATTGTAAAACCCTCCCTAACGAGTGTCCTTGGTATGGCCATTAAATGTATCTGATCGTAAAGCTTCGATCCTGAAGGTTTTAGTGAATAAGGAGAGCCTAAATATTGTTTTTACTCCCAGGTCTAACCTGACCCTAATTGGTAATACCTGATAGTGTCGCGACTAAAGGTTGAATATAACTGTTCAATTATTTACGAAGGACATGGTTTCAACTATTTATTCATTTAATGGTATACTTACTATCGAGGAATATTGAATGCCAAAGCCGTACTTGCGATTTCAAACTTTTTCATGTAACATTTATAATTAAAAAAGAAAAAAAAATTACTCATTTACTTGCACACGTATTTGTATCTCGCAGGAGTAAATCTTTTTTATATCTATGAATTGTTGGCAGTCAGTGAAATGGTTAATGTATTTCTATTCAAAATGTTTTGTTTTTGTTGTTGGAGCTCTGTAGCTGATATTTCGAACACTGAAGCAGGACTCCAACCTCAGCAGGACTCGCCCTTTTTTACCCGAGCGAAGAGCGATGCAGTTTATGTATGTGGTTTAAGTGTGGGTCATGGTTATCTTTCGATGGCTGTTTTTATTCTCATCTATAGAAGCGACTCATATAGATGAGCAGCAGCAGTAGTTTCCCGATCGAACGAACGATCCTGAGCCTTGAGCCACAAGACTCATATGTCCAGGACCAGTTTAAGCATTGTGTTTGGCCGTCAGAGGGTTTACACAAGAATTCTGCGAGAAATATTGAACAAGTCCTGGCGGCAACACCCCACAAGACACCAACTATACGGCCACCTACCTCCAATCACGAAAACTATCCAAGTTAGACGAACCAGACTTGCAGGACACTGCTGCTGAAGCAAGGACGAGCTCATAAGTGATGTACTCCTGTGGCCCCCCACATATGGCCGAGCAAAAGCAGGACGACCAGCTCGAACATACATACAGCAGCTATGTGAGGATACAGGATGTAGCCCTGAAGACCTGCCAGAGGCGATGAATGATAGGAAGAAGTGACGAGAGAGGGTCAGGGATATCCATGCTAGCGGCACGAAATGATGATGATGATGATGAATGTAATAGCAAAAGGTTTCAGATATTACTGTCAAACCATCCTTTCTATTTATTGTATATTTCAATGTAATCTAAACAATTTATTTATAGGTGCTTAGTTTCAAATAATTAATCAAAATGATAACAATCATTTAGGAAATATAATTATTATTATTATGATTAATTATTTAAAAGAATGAACTTATGAACTAATTGTTTATATTACATTGAAATATACGATAAATAGAAAGGATGGTTAGACCGAAATATTTTAAACCATTTGGTATTACATTTTGAAAAGGGATACATAAACCATTTATCTTAGTGCCAAAAATGATAAATATAACTAAGATTTACTCGTGCGAGATACAAATTCTTGTAAACGTTTAACCTTTTGCAAGCAAATGAGTAATATTTATTTTAAATTATAAGTGTTACATAAGAATTCTTGAAATCGCAAGTGCGACTATGGCATTCATTATTCCTCGATGGTAAGTATACAATTGAATAAATACATACCTGAAACAATAAAGGTATAAAAACAAACGCGCTTTAAACAAATCGTTTGAAAATTAACTTGGCAACAAATTATTACCTTGCAAATTATATATATATACAGGATTTGGCATGAAATAATACGCAAGGTTTGATATACCATAAAACACCAACCAACAATGGACGATGAATAGACTATAATTACTGAGAGGATGTGATTGAATGTGAAAATTCAAAAAATAGTTTGGTTTCTTTCTTTGTATAAAGGCATATGAACCTTCGTGGGTTATTAACCTCAAAATATACTTATATACGTGGTGAAATCAATAAGTTCCCTGACTTTTTTTACAGGCATTTCAAATTGTCGTAGACTCTAAAAAATCAGAATGTTATTGCTATACATCTTATTAGATGACAGACCAATTTTATGATTTCAGGTTCAAATGAACAGCTAGAGTAGCAATAGGAATACACCCTACTAAAGCATGATTGTCATAGCTGGTGAATTTCAAAAATGCAATCTGGGCGTGAGGACACTTTAGAAGAACGGTATGCAAAAAAAATTCTGTTTTAAACTTGGAAAAATGCCACAGAAATGTATGGAATGCTTCAGAATGCATTTAGAGCATCTTGCATGAATTGAGCATCAGTTTTTAGTGGCATAAGAGATTCAAGGAAGGCAGGGAGTCTGTGAGAGATGATGAGAGGTGTGGGAGGAGTAAGGAAATAAATACGCCAGAGCTGAATAGGCCAAATGGTTTAGGTTAGGGTTACTATGTTGAGGTTATAAGGGAGTGTCAGGAAGAGATTCCATCAGAAGAGGCCAGTACTCTTCAAATCGGGTCAGTGGCATTTCCACCAGGACAATACACCAGTTCACAACTGCATACTTGTCCCAGACTAGTTGACCAAGAAGGGCATCAAGAGATTTCCTCAGCCTCCCAATAGTCCAGGCCTTGCTCCTTGCTCCCTGTGACCTTTGTTTATTCCATAAGCTCAGAGTCTGTTGTTATGAGACAATTTAGGAGATGAAAGAGGCTGTGACGAAGGTCATTAACACGCTCACACAAGAGGACTTCCATGGGGTCTTCGAGAAGTTGTTGTAACGGTACAAGTGCATTGCAATCGGAGGAGATGACTTTGAAGGAGACTAGAGTTTCATGTGTGTACTATCAGTAAAAGTATCCATACGAAAAAAGTCCGGAAACTTATCGAATGATCCTCGTAAGAGCAGCGGTTATACTCTCTAACTCTTAACTGGGGAGACAAGCAGGATCATTCTTTACCCCAATGCTACTGCTTCGAAATTGAACGTAAGTTAACGAATGGAATTCGAACATGTTTAATTCAGACTTTTGATCCAGCCTCTTTTCTATTACACCATGGGACGTAATGGAATATAAATTATATTTTATTTCGCGTCTAGAAAAACATACTTTTGTCGTTTAGGATTGTATGCCCATAGATTACCCCTTTCCATATTTTGTCTAGATAAATGGAAGTATAATATAACAAAAAGTAACAATAAGAGATTTTTCCTTTGTGTTATTTGATATTTGTATATTTTTGAAAAACTTAAATTGCATCAATCAAAGTTTGAACGTCTAAGCGGCCGTGAAATCAATTGCCTTTATGCTGTTCTCTTTCTTAACGCTTTTTTTTAATTTGCTTCTAATTGAAATCTATGATTGGGTATTGTTTTAAAATAATTGTTTTATTTGCATTTCCCTTTGTTTTCCTCAAATCAGAGCTGGAACAATGACAAGTGTTGTCGTGCATGTGTCTTTAAAATCTTTAGAATTCCACCAACGCACATCCATCAAATAAAATAGAATGAAACAATGAATGTTTTGACAATAAACGTAGAGAGCAAAGAGGCATAAACTTTTGAAAATTAAGCTTTACTTTGAAATTAGAGGAACTGTGAAGGATGTTCTTTTTGGTTCTTGGATATTTTTTATTTATTTTTTTTATAAACGAATCATTCGTTGACAATTGCACAATTACTCATGTTCTTAGTTGTTTTTCTACGTTTAGTCGTGGGTTAATATGGGTTTGATATTATCTTTAACATTTAAATTGATTGTCGTCGCTGCTGATAAGTTGAAATATCTCATTAATTTACTATATAAAACAGAAAAGAAGAAAACAATATGAGAATCTTAACTTTCCATTTAGATTAAGCAAATATTTCTTTCTGTCTCTCTTTACTTGTCTTTCTTAATATCTTTATTGATTTTTGCGGGTCTCTCTCAATATAAATGACTTCCTCTTCCCCCTCTCGCTATCTGTGTGTCACACATTCTCATTCTCTTTCTCGCTGCCTCTTACTCTCCCTCCCTCTCTCTCGCTATCTCTCTCTCTCTATATATATATATATATATATATACGTATAGAGGGAACAATACACGCAGATACACAAAGACAGAGAAAATGTTGGGAGAGAAAAATAGGAAGAGACAGAAAAACACCTCTATTTATTTGACTATCTATCTGTCCACACACACACACACACACACACACATATATATATAAATATATATACACCCCTTTCTATCTATATGTCTTTCTATGTCTACATGTTTTTTCAATCTCAGTCTCTCACTATGTCTTCTCGTTGTATAACTTCTCGTAACCATAATCATATCAATAACAACCATAATTATAATGATATCTCAATCCGACGGTACATGTACATATTCAAATACAGGGAAATACACAGGCAGAAATACATTGACAAATTCATTCGGGTACAAATACTTAAATACATAAGCGACTCCGTTGTTCAGGTACGAACGTTTATTAACTTCTTGACTTCTGAGTTCGGTTCTTCGACACGAGGAGAGAGAGACACAATTCTCAAAAGTCTTTCATACCATACTATGCTAACAAAACTCAAACACTCGTCACATCTCGTGGAGTTTTCGATCTCCTTTCATCTTCGCTGGTCGGGACCTGAAAAACTTAACCGTATGCCTCAACGGTCGAAACCCAAACTTTTCAACATCATGGTTACAACTCAACTTCTGCCATGTAGACAACATGGCCGAGGTCAACTTTCCAACACTCTACTCAATGGCAGAGAACTCAATTCTCTATGCCCAAAAGCAGAGACAAAATCGTCTTACATGGCCCAAAGTCAACTCCCAACTGACGTCTTTTTCAAAATCCCCAAGTTCTCAGACCCTTGATTCCGGGGATGACATCATTCCCAATCCAGTCACAATTTCCTATCTGGGATTTATTATGACAATTGTGACTGTTATACCCTCTGCGCACGAACGTAAACTGTAACCAATGATATGCAGCTGGATTAAGAGCCGAATTTTTCAACGCCCAAACAAATTGAATGATAAAATATAATTAACGAAAAAGATTAACATAAAAGAAAATCATTCCGTAATCATATAACATTCATATGTGTCTGCTTCTCTAAATATATCGTTCTCAATGTCTTTCCGTGGTTATATCCTTTATTTATTACAGATTATCTATTTCTAAATGCCTATTGTTTTCTATGCCCACCTCTTTCTAATCGCATTTTTCTATCAGCCTGTCTTTCAGTATACCTCTCAATATATCGGCTTATATCGGTATACCTCTTTGTGATTCTACCTATACATCTATATGTACGCTTGCTTCTCTTTATAAGACTTTCCAGTTATCTAATAGTTTCATTCTGTATATACTTTTCTCTTTCACTGCTACTTTTTCACTATTGACCTTTCTATGTATCACCGTGTCTCTCTACATACGTGGTGAATTCAATAGGTTTACAGACTTATTTGTACAGGCATTTCACACTGGCATAGCCTCTTGAAAATTCAGTATGTTTTTGCTATACATCTGATGAGATTACAGACCAATTTTTAGGATTTCAGGTTCTAATGAACAGCTAGAGCAGCAATTGGAATACACCCTACTAAAGCCTGTTTATCACGGTTGGTGAATTTCGAAAATGCAATCTGGACGTGAGGACCCTTTAGAAGAACGATATTCAATAACATTCTGTTTTAAACTTGGAAAAAACGATTCCAGAGAAACGTATGGAATGTTTCAGAATGCTTTTCAACAATCTTGCATGAATCGAGCATCAGTTTTTGAGTGGCATAAGAGATTCAAGGAAGGCAGGGAGTCTGTGAGGGATGGTGAAAGGTGTGGGAGGAGTAAGGGAGTCAATAGACCAGAGTTGAATGGGTCAAATGGTTTGGGTTAGGGTTACTATGTTGAGGTTTTAAGAGCGTTTTGGGAGAGATTCCATCTGAAGAGGCTAGCACTCATCAAAAACGGGCCAGTGGCATTTCCACTAGCTCAATGCGCCAGTCTGTAACTCAATCCTTGTCACTGACTATTTGACCAAGATGGGATTCAAGACAGTTCCTCACCCTCCCTAGCGTCCAGACCTTGCTTCATGTGACTTTTTGTTATTCCCAACGCTCAGAGGCTGTCTTTACGAGACAATTGAGGAGATGAAAGAGGCAGTGATGAAGGTCATTGACACACTCACACATGAGGACTTCCATGTGGCCTTTGAGAAGTTGTTGGAACGGTACAACATGTGTATTGCAGCCCGAGAAGATTACTTTGAAGGGCACTTGAGTTTCATGTGTGTACTGTAAATAAAAGTGCCCATACGAAAAAAGTCTGGAAACTTATTTAATGATCCTCATATATATACTTGTGTGTGTGTGTGTGTGTGTGTGTGAATCTTTACATGACTTTCTATAAATTAACATGAATATTGCATCATGCCTTTCCGTCTCTCTAAATATAAGGCCTCCTCTGTCAATTTTCCTCTTTTTTTTTCTGTCTCAGTCTCTCTATATATTTATATATCTTTCTGGTTTCTTGGACTTTTTGTATCTCTCTCTCTCTCTCTCTCTCCTTCAATCAGAATATATATATATATATATATATATGTGTGTGTGTGTGTGTGTGTGTGTGTCTTTATATGCATTTCCATTCATCTAAATGTCTCTTTAAACATACCTTTGTCCGTCTCTCAGTTTTCTCTGTTTGTCATTCAGTCTGTCTCTGTCTGTCCCTCTCTCTCACTCTCACTCTCTCTTTCCCTCTTTATATATATATATATATATATATATATATATATTTATTTATTTTTATATATTTTTCTCTCTATTTCTCCTAGACTATTTCCCTCTTGACAAACTTATATGAATATGAAAAGATCAAAAAATCTAAAAAAGATGTAAAAATAAATATAGGAATCATAGCTGAAAATTTCATAATCAAAATCAATTGTGAATTTTCATGGATTAAACGATTTTTTGAGATTTAAATATTTATACAAAATATTCAAATGGATAATCTGCTAGAAAATAAGCATAAAAAAAAACAAAAACAAAAACAAAAAAAATCAAGTGTCATCTCTTGTCTTCATGAGAGGAATTATGATAAGATTTTCATGAAATAATCTAACTAGTATATCCCCTTTAATATTTTGTATAACTATTTTTAGACTACTTCATGAATATATCTATTTTGTGGTGAGAATCATTCAACTGCTATCGACGGAGAACATTGAATCAACGCACAGGGTCAAAATTCCGGTCAAGTATATTTACTTTCACATCCGAGTAATTATTTTCTTCTCCCCAGATATGTTGTATATTGACCTCCGACTCGGCCGGGCTGTCAAAATAGGAAATGCACCTGTGTAAATAACAGGTGCATCGGGTCGAGGAATATCAGAATAAAACCTTGACCGTGGACGGGTTGAATGCGTGCTATTTGTGACGCCCACAAGAAGAAGGTTTGCGTTGAACTATTATATAACTCAGTGTACAGGAAGTTCATTCAGTTGGAGACAAGAGCGGTAGAGAAAGCCAGCACCCAGCAGAGTAGGGCCCTCAGGCCCCCGATTGAGCAGTTGCAGTTGGAGATAAGATGCGGTAGAGAAAACCAGCACCCAGCCGAGTGGGCCCCAGACCCCCGGTTGAGCAGCATAGGAGAACGGAAAAGAAACAGTTATGGCCATAAGAGTGGGGGTCAATATGTTGCAGTTCTGTTCGGTCTCCAACTCCCTCTCGCACACAACCATTTCAAATAAAGTGAGAGGTCATTGGTCTAGTGGGTAGAGTGTTCGCCAATGATCTGGGAGACCTGGGTTCAATCCCAGGTCGCGTCATACCAAAGACTTTAAAAATGGTACTTGATACCTCCTTGCTAAACACTCGGCAATATAAGGTACGTATCAAGGGTAAAGTGGAGAAATTCTGGGAAAGGAGTTGCGCCCTCACCCAACACCTCCGTGTTGTAGCTATTGAAAAGGGAGCCTTCTGGTCGCCCTCGACTAAGGTCACCAACAACTATATTTTTCTAAGAACTGTTTCGCTCGTCTTTATTGTGCGTCGTTATGATTCTGCATGCATATGTGTTTGTATAGTATTCATGGCTATACAACATATACAGGCATCAAGTATAGGGAAAATAGGAGGGAACTTTACATTCCATTTAAGGAACTAGAAATATTATGTAACTGTTTTCTGCATGCCACTTTCATTAATTACGATCTGAGTTGCAGATTTTCAATTCAAAAGACAAACAACAAATAAACCAAATGCCATTCTTTTTAAACGGCACAATTATATCATGGCCTCTTCATTGCTATCTGCCAAATAAAGAGGTTTTGATCTTTTGTACACAAAATAAGAATTATTCTTGTATTCGGCTATTCTCTCTCTAAATATGCGTTCTTTTTTCCTTTTTTTTTTTTTACTTTTTGTTATTGACTTTTGTTTCAACTCTTTTCGCTTTGTTCATTGATTTCTTTCTTCCTGTTTTTTTTTAATGACTTTCATTTTTTTCCTTTGTCTTTTCATAAGATTTTATTGCTTTGTTAATTTTATATTGTCACTGTCGTGGTGTTTTCTTTGTTATTTCAAAAATCTTTTCTCGTCATCTTCGTTTGCTCGTCTCCTTCTAAATAGCTTTTTTTAACGTTTGTTTTTCATTGCGTGCAGGTTTAATATCCTGTTTGTATGTGTCCTTTATTTATCTGCCTATCGACACGCCAGTAATCATTGCGTAATTCATTCTTCCATGAGTGCGAGAATTACCTATTTAACTATACAGAGAATTAACGTTTTTTACGTTTAGTTTTGTAAATAAAACGATCTTTGCTATTTAGTGGTACATAAACATCGAAAATTGAATTATAGAGGATTGGATTCATTGAGGAGAATGTTATTCCTTGGCTGAAATAGTTAAGCCACAGCCCCAAAACGACGGCTTCTCGAAGTATATGACTCGTTTTTGAAGTCTAATTGACATCTCTTTCAGAATTAGGGATTTCATGCTTTTTCATCTAAGTTTTCCGGTCTTGAATATTTGTGCAACAATAATTTGATTAGTCTATGTGAGCATGCAAGTATTTACCAACCACTCTGTACGAACTGGAAGCGACGCAAGGTACAGTTTTCAGCAGAATTTAGCACTTTTGAAATCAGAATTTTTCTTTCTCTTCGATTGGTTGTCGTATAAAGACTAACTTTACTTGCCTCTCCAACTATTTACCCATAGCTGGAGGGAGACTATTTTGATCAATACCTTTCTCAAGCGTGTAAATGCCATGAGAAATACCAGCAACCTCGTCCGAGATTTGAACTCATGTGTCTATTGCTTGTGAAAATCCACTACAAACGCCAGTGCACATATGTATGTATGTATGTATGTATGTATGTATGTATGTATGTGTGTACAAACACATTTATGTATGTATTTATGTACGAACACATAAAATTTAAGGTGGGGGTAGAGCAGTGGGGGGAGGACATCAGATAAAGGAGGTGGTCACGTTCGAAACTGAGAGGACAGCCATCATGTATGTATGTATGTATTAAAATAATTCTTTTTGGTACGATATTTTTAGACTTAATCCTTTTTCAGATTGGAGAGCGATGGAATTAATTATAAAGTTGAATTAATACCGAATGTAGGTTTATTTGAATGTTATCAATACTGATGGGAGAGTTGTAGACAACACAGATATCCAGTATGATATTTATTAAGATTAGATAAATCAAAAAAATTTAATAGAATGTAATTCGATATTGGAACTGATTTTATAAGCAAACTTACCAACTTCTTCATATAAAAGCCTTGCATATATATCACAAAGAATTCATCAAATTTGTCGTGATTGAGGCGTAGCTGATAATTCTATGCAACATGAACCAAGTGGACTAATTTTAAACCATCTACGAATTTTTTTGGGTTTCACATAAAAATAATTTTGAAAAAAAAGAAACATGAATCTATCTCTTGTAAATCATGTGTAAATTATACATCAGAATGGCTTTAGAGGTAAAACTATGACAACAAGTAAATAAAAAGAGGAACATTTTTCCTACTTTGAACTCTTCGACACTATATTTACTATTACAGTGCGTGTCATTAATTAAAAAAGATGTAAAAAAATTGACTTTATTTACGGAAGCTTTTTTTTTTTTTTTAGAATATCCAGCATCATTTTTAGCCTCAGATAACTTCTGCACGAAATTTTCTCATCATTGCAAAAGAACTTCTTTAAACTTCAGAATAGTATAATTTTTTTTATAAGTTCGTTTACAATTTCCTGCTCAGTGGCGGAGATAGATTTTCTAAATTTTTCATGCACTTATTCTCATATAACTATATTAGTCACAAGCGGGTTTAGTTGTACTGACGGGCAAATTATTCACTCATCCCCACTCTTCAATTCTGTAAATTTTCGCAATATATATATATATATATATATATATATATATATATGTATAAAATCACAAATGTACATATGTATATATACAAGAATACATGTACAAGTGTACACACACACACACACACACACACACACACACACACACACACACACACACACACACACATATATATATATATATGTATAAAATCACAAATATACATATGTATATATATACAAGAATACATGTACAAGTGTATACACACACACACACACACACACACACACACACACACACACACACATATATATATATATATATATATATATTGACAGAAATATGTGTGTGCGTATATATATAAGTACATATATATATATTGAGAGAGAGAGAGAGAGAGAGAGAATGAGATAGAAGAAATGAAAGGGAGAAAAACTGAGACAAATACATAAAATAACCTTCATTACCTTGAGTGCTTTTACATAAGCGGAAGATCATACGAATGCCTCTGAGTATATTATATATACGAAGCGTATAAAAAAATAAATACGTAAACAAAACAGACATTTCTTTAAAATACAGTGTTCCCTACAGCCTATTCAGAATTGTCATCTTCCAAGTAAATTCCTTCGCCGTTTATCTACCACTATGATTTGAAAAAAATTAATAAAGTTATGTAGCACGTTCAGAACGTTGTTTTGACTTAAGTTTAATAGTCCTTTTAAAGCATTTGACTTAAACTTAATTTTATTCTCAGTCAAATATAAGTTTAAAGTAAGTGCTTTCCAAGACATATTCCTTTTACGTCACGTATTAGATTAAAGGCTTTACTTGGCCTATTTATTCTAAGTCTTATTTAAATTTCAGTCAAGTGTTTTAGAGTTGTGTTAATACATTCCAGGTATTGTTTTAGTAAAGATAAACAGGCCATGTAAAGTAAGTTAGTAAAGTTGGCGACCGAAGTCGAAAGCGACCCAAAGGCTCCCTTTTTAATAGCTACTACACCAAGGTGTAGGGGAGGACGCTACACCTTTCACTGGATTGCTCCACTTTACCTTTGATACGTGTTAAGCAAGGCGGTATCGAGTACCATTTTTACAGTCTTTGGTATGACGTGACCGAGAACTGAACCCAGGTCTCCCGCCCCATTTGCGAACATTCTAGCCACTTGGAAAATGAGTCGGTCTATTTTTTTACCTAAAATGGATCGGTCTAGTAAATTTCGCGAGAAACAAACGCAGTGCTTGACCAAAAATTGTCAATCTATTTTCTGCTGTTTATTAAGTCAGCTAGATTTTGAGTCATGTTTGTTAGATGTTGATTCTTTGGTTTCTTTGTTTTAAGTCATAATTTTATGCCTAAGCCGTTCCCCTAAAAGAAAATTCATCATCACGTCACGCTGCTAGCACAGATCTCCCTGACCCTCTCTCGTCATCCGTCTCTCTCGTCCATCGCTCCCGGTAGGTCTTCTAGGCTACATCCTGTATCAGCACTGAGCTGTTCTATATAGGTTCTAGCTGGTCGTCCTACCCTTGCTCGTCACTGTGAAGAGGTCCATAGGAGTATATCGTTTATGAGCACGTCCTTATTTCTCCAGCAGTTTCCTACATATCTGGTTTGTCTAACTTTGATAGTTTTCGTGATGGCTGCAAGGTGGCCGTACAACTACTGTTTTATGGGGTGTTGTCAGCTGGACTTGTTCAGTATTGCTCTCACTCTTATGTAATTGCTGTCAAGCTTTTTCTCCATATGGTTGGTTAGAGTCCTTGCGGTGCATCTATATAGTATTATCGACCCGACTGCTGCTTGGAAAAAACTGTTTTATTTTATCGGTCAGGTCTGACTTCCATATGACCGATAGCCTATCGATATATGGCCATGCCTTTGCTAGACGCACGTTGATGGATGGCACTTTTTGACCCATAGCTTGATAGGATAAGGGGATTCATACATTTTCCAAGGGTATTTGTCCTAAAGTGAACCTATTAAGGTTGTAGGAGATCGAACTCACTTACTAAGTTCATCGCTTTAACCAATATACCACGACGACACTCCCACGTATATTCGTGATTTAGACACACTGATTACAACCTCTGATGTTGGATACGCTTCTGGAAAACCCTCACGATATCCCTTTGGCCACATTGCAGATGTGTCCGTAAAAATCTACTCTAACTATTAAATGATTTTCAAAGAAATATACTTATTTGTTAAACTAAATTTTACATAGAATTCGGTTAATACTATCATCGTCAACATCATAAAGTTCAGCTGATTGCAAAAATTTCAGTGAGTTTTTTGCCATCCGTTCCTATTGACTTTTGCTCATCCAGAGTCATCAGAGAGCAGATGAAAATAAGTAATTGTTGTGCGAATTACACCGGTGTGTCCAGGTGTAGGAGTCCACAGGGGGAATATCGCTTATAGGTTCATCCCTCGTCCTCTACATGTGCCCCGCAGATATTGTTCGTCTTACTTTGATGATCTGTGAAAAGGGAGTTTAAAAAGCCGTATATTTGGTATCTCCATTGCTTAAATAAGTGTTGCCAAGATATTTCTGAAAGTAATAAGACAATAAAGAGTCTTTTCTCTAAAACTTGAGGGTATCGTTTGTCTGTATTAATATATTTCAAGTACCGTATTTGACGACATATAAGGGGCACTTCGTTTTTTTTTTACTAAAAACACCTTTCAAATATACCCAGTATCTTACATGTCCAATGTACCGTCGGCCGAAATTAGCTACCAGGCAATCCCTATTAGCTTAAACTTTAGGGTAGATTTCTTATGTTCTATAGCCGTAATACATATATACATATATGCGGAACATAATCAAACATATGAGGAACTTCAATGAACGAACGAACACACTTCTTTATAAAAAATATATCTCTCACAATTTATTCTCGAAAGGGTTGATGTTGATTGTGTGTGAGAGATGAGTTGCAGACGGGGACAGACTGCTATATTGACCCAGCAATATAGTTCAAAGCCCAACCAAACTGAATGATAAAATATAATTAACGAAGAATGATTAATATAAAAAAAAACCTTCCGTAATTATATAACGTGTATACCCATTGTCATTATTTAAAAGACTGTTATGTAGTTTAAAAGTGTTATTATTGATAATACTCATTTTATTGATTCAATCACGTTTAATAATAATAATTTCTTTCTTGATTTGCTCTGCTGATATTGGGGTGCGTCTTATATGCTGTCAAATATGGTAATTCCTCAAAATTCTTAAGCGTTTAGGCATTTGTTTTGAAACTTAGGGTATAGCTTAGGGGTTTGTAGATATGAACAAAAGGTGACTGAAGCTGAAATTTCTATGTGAAAATTAATTAGATTTCTTTATATTTACGAAATATGAGGAAAATACCACATTTTATACTCGTAAGAAAAAAATTGTTCCTCCAAGTGCGAATTGTTCAAATCAATTCAGCATTATGCATTACATTTCACCGTTATGAGAGATTTTAATATTGTGCTAATTATTTTTTTTTCTTTTTTTGATTGAACTTTCTTTTCTTTGAATTTTTGACGAGACATGCAATATTTGTTTTGTTCTAACGAACTTTGCATTATTTTTGCTGCATTTGATGTTTTCTTTCATCGATTTAACAATTGACCTGAGGGTGTGTCCTCGTGGTGTAATGGTTTAATCGCTGGACTGCAGAGTTGTGGTAAGTGAGTTCGAACTCCTGTCGCTCTATTAAGTTCACTTTCAGACAAATATACTTGTGAAAGGAATGAAACCTCTTATCATCCCAACATTGGGTTAATTAGTACAAACGCTGTTCTTCTAGAAGGATGGCTTTGGCATTAAATAACCTTCAAATGTTGATATACCATTAAACAAAAAAACTTAACCAATTATCCTTTTATTATAAGTCGAAAAATCTTGATTATTATTAACCTAATTATTCATCAATATCCAAGTGAAATTTGGAATATGCTTATAATATGACAAGAAGATGCGTGTTCAAACGATAAGCCTTTTTTTATTCTCCTCAAGAAAAAATATGCCATTTAGTTTTGATCAAAAGTATTGAAAGGGAAGAAAGAGAATATACTGAATGAGAAAAAGGTAAAAATTAAAGGGAAAGAGATATCTTTAATAGAATAAATTTTAAAAAAGGATAAAAACTAAATGTGTAAAGTTTTTTTTCCGGAATTATATAAATGTCATGATATTTTATAATAACTCTTCCGAAAATTAAGATTTAAAAAAAAAAAATTCATTTGTTCCGGATATTAACAGATGAAAATGAACAGACCGTTATGTAAGAACAAGTCAAATTACACTTATTCATTAATCACTTCATTATTCTGCAGGACGGAATTAATGAGTATTAATAAGTAATGTATAAATCAAAATAGTCCCTAAAATCTTTAAGTGGGGTAAAGGGTGCATCTAATTTAATACACTTTTCGGTGTAAATACATGTATCCTAATAAAAAGAATTACGTTTGTGCAGCATAGATTTCAGGAGTACTGCGTGTCATTTATTGTTATAAAGAAAAACCGTCTTCGCACAGGAACAATCACATACACACACGAATATACATACACACATACATATAAATTTTTGTCTTGTCCTTTGCGTTCATTTTATATGGTTGTCTTGTTGAATGCACAGATTCACTTTCTCCGCACGTTATGGATAAAATAATTGAGCAAGATTCACTTTCGACGACTAATCTCAGAGAAAGAAAGTTCAGAAACACGCTGGTTTCTTGTTCCTACAACACTATCTCACCTACAAATTAGTCCTGGTAATTCGTAGCTTACTAGTAAATGAAGATGAGAAGGTTTTTGAATATGCACGTGCTGACAAAGGCAAAATACTATTCATATATATATTAAACCCGCAGCTCGATCAGGATGAAATAGAGGGTCAATAATGTACGCAGAGATTTCCCGATATGAATTTAGTTTTTCTTTTAGAACGATTGGCATACGAAGTTTAAAAGGTACAGGTTATCCCATAGCTGGAAGAATAGCCGAATGCGAAGCATACATGCCGGCATTTAATATTTCCAAAATGCAAACAGCCAGGATCGGAACTCAGTGCCCAATTCTTTCGACGATAATCATTATGCCCCATATATATACATGTATATATATATATATATGAACAGGTCCTGGCAGCAACACCCCACTAGGCGCCAACTGTACGGCCACCTACCACCTATCACAAAAACTTTACAAGCTAGACGAACCAGACATGCCGGACACTGCTGGAGAAGCAAGGACGAGATCGTAAGTGATGTGCTCCTGTGGACCCCTGCATATGGCCAATCAAAAGCAGGACGACCAGCTCGAACATACATACAACAGCTATGTGATGGTATGGGATGTAACCCTGAAGACCTGCCGGAGGCGATGAATGATAGGGAGACGTGGAGAGAAAGGGTCAGGGATATCCGTGCTAGCCGCACATCATGATGATGATATATAAGTTGGCCGACCGTAGTCGAGAGTGACACTAAAACTCCCTTATAAACAGCTACTACACTGATGTGTAGAGGTGAGTGCTACGTTTTTCCTGGGATATCTCCACTTAGCCTTGATCCGTACCTTTTAATGCTGAGTGTTAAACAAGGAGGCATCAATTACCATTTTTAGAATATTTGTTATGACTTGTCCTGTTTGTTTAACCCCGGTCTCCAGGGTTATTAACGAACACTCTACCCTTTATAATATCTTTGTTTTCAAGAGATCGTTCAATATTCTTATTTCTAGTCTTAGGCCCTTCCTTTCCCTTATACACCCTTTCTCTCAATATGTGAACATGTTCGAGTGTATGCATTTGATTCGTCTATTTTTCCTTTCTTTTTCGACTGCTCAACCAATCAATCGCCTAACGATGAAAAATATCCACTTTTTTCTAGAAAACATTTCTTGTCATTGTACTTATAAATTTTTCAATGAATGACATAGAGAGATAATTTTGCCGTGAAAGTCTAGTGACAACATTTAGTTAATAATGATATCTGGTCAGGGAATTATTGGCTGGCACACACACACACACACACACACACACACGCATATATATATATATATATATATATAGTCATCCACAGACAGATCTGTTTCGTTCTATCAGAACTCATCAGTTTGGCTAGACAGTATCTCCCCGTAGCTGGGATCGAAACCCGGTTGACTCAAACGCCAAGCCAAAGCTTCTAACTATTTAGCCACGAGGAGATAATAGCTGCGAAGTAAATTTTAAACGGTTATGAATCACAATTACAATTGTTTACATACATCCGTTCAACGGCCGCCGAGATCTCAATTCAAATACAAAGAGACTTGCAATAGACGCTAATGGCAACACGATTACTTCTTCGCTAGAGAACTCGACCCTACGGGGGTAGGGGAGTATATATCTATGCATTCTGTATATATATATATATATATATATAGAATGCATGTTTTTGATAGAATAAAGCAATCTCCTCAATTCCGCTAAAAGTATTAAAGGGACCATATGTAAATCCACAGGCCAAATCCATCTTTGTACGTTCTGTCTCATGTGATAAGCAAATTAACTTTTTCTTATTGATATTGCCCCATGGCCTCCCCCAAGGCTTTTCGAACCTGCTATAGATCCACATATTGGTCACGGAAAAGTCACTAGTTACCTGTAGGTTGCAGCGGAGAGACTTGCGTAAAATTAATGTCATGACACTTCATATGCCCAACAGGTCTGATTTTGGATTAACAGAGATTAGTTTAAGGCTGAAAAGTATCAGAAACTGTAGTCAGTTTCTCTTTCTCAATTCACGTGTCAATATGCAGGCTTCGATTCATCGTCCTTTCGATATTTAGAAGCAGAGAATAAAACATTTGTACGTATTGATCTTCTATTCGTGACCCACTCCATGTCTTCGTGATCAAAACTAAGTGACCCAGGGTTGTTTTTGACGGCATCTTTAAAACGTTTCTTCGCCTTATACCTCGGACGCTTGCTACGATGTAACTCACCGTAAAACAACTCTGAAAGTAACCTGATACCATCCATCCATCCATCAAATAAGGCTCCCAGTTTAGGACAGCTAATTGCTTATCACAAGAATCCTGATACTGGATGAATTGGCCCTCTAAATAACAATGGGGTTTGATATCAGAGATTGACATATGATGTTTACGCTTCTTCAAAACAACTTTCTAGGGGTTTGCTTTTGCCGATATGTTGTTCACGTCTCGAAAGGGGAAATCAAACACACCCACTATAGAAACTTTGATTTGTTTTGTGTTAATAATTATGACTATTCTTAAACGATTCCTGAACCTTCAAAAATCTTTGTTGCCTTTTCATTTATCTCAGAATGAAGGATTCGTTTCTCGAAAGAATGCTACCAAAATATACCAACAAATCAGCTACATTCAATGTGTACCTAGAGATGGCGATATTAGATTTGACATATTGATAGCTTTGAGGTGAAGAGAACATGGCCTTTGTCTTGTTCTGACTGAGAGTAAGCTAAAATCTCAATTTTTTTCACACCAAAGCTATTCATTTTTAAAATAAATGAACCCACCACAATTTTCATTACTATAGACAGGATATTCCTGAAAAGATCATGACAGTAAATTATATTTTCCTAAACACTTGAGAATATGTTTTGTCTCTATTCAGCTATTTTAAGCAATTTATCAAATTTCGTAATACTCGGGACAATAGTTATTCTTGGGAATTGCTCAATTTTCGAAGAAGATTTTATGTGATAATTGGTGCAGTTCCTTTCTGGTATTACGAGGTTACTCACTTATGAATCGGCTGTTGGGATTGTCTATTCGATGAATATGATGAAATCAGCCATATTGGAGTGTTAAGAACTCTGAAGCATTGACTGACTGATGGTCTTCCAAATATTTCCAGGAAACATAAAAGAAAGAAAGAAAGAAAGAAAGAAAGAAAGCGAAATAGCAAGCAAAGAGAAGAGAGGTTTTACAGAAAGAGACTTGAAGAAGACATCATCATCATTATTATCATCATCATGTCGTGCTGGTAGCACGGATATCCATGACCCTCTCTCGCCACTTTTCCCTATCTTTCATCGCTTCAGGCAGGTCTTCAGGACAACATCCCGTATCCTCACATAGTTGCTGAATGTATGTTCGGGCTGGTCGTCCTGCTTTTGCACGGCCATGTGTGGGGGTCCATAAGATTACGTCACTTATGAGTTCGTCCCTGCATGTCTGGTTCGTCTAACTTGAATAGTTTTCGTGATAGGAGGCAGGTGACCGTACAGTTGGTGAATTGTGGGGTGTTGCCGCCAGAACTTGTTCAAGATTTTTCGCTGCATTCTTGTGTAATTGCCGTCTAGCTTCTTTTCCAGCCGTTTTGTTAGAGTCCATCTAGTGCATCTATATAGCAGTGTCGATGTGACCGCTGCCTGGAAGAAACTGCGTTTATGGAAATCAGACCTAACCGAAAAAGATGTAAAAACACAATATGTTGCAATGCAGGCTAAATACCGGAATATATATATATATATATATATATATATGTGTGTGTGTGTGTGTGTGCATTCGAGGGCGCATGTTTGTGCATAATGTCACGAAGTGTTTTAGGTTAATTCAAATTGAAAAAATAAACCTCGTCTTCGTGCAGCCTTCGTAGCATAAGTGGCAAATAAAGGCAGCAAACCAATCATTGTTTTGTAAAAAAACATTCAAGAAAATGCCAGTTAAATTGGTTAGACACAGTTTACGAAAAAAATTCAATTTTAACTAGTATTAAAACTCGATTAACCGGAGAATAAAACAGGAGTTGAAATAATTATTTCATTAAAATATTTTAAACCTATGAGAAAAAATTTAAAATAAACAACAAAATACAACAGGCCGTAAATTTAAAAAAATCAAATTTGTTCTTTAGGAAGAAAAACGCTCGGTTTTCAACATTTAACGAAAGACAACTGTGTTTTTTTTTATCATTTTTATTTAACTAACTCAAAATGAATAAATTAACACAAACTCCAGAGAATTTTCATTTCCGTTCCGGGAAAGAGAATGCATAAATATAACTACAAAATAACTGCCGCTTGAAGGTATTATATTGCCACGGAATTTTTGAAGTCATCAAATATTTTTTTCTTCTTCGTATAAATATTTTAGTCTTTCTGAACAAGTTATTGGATGCGAAAATATATCGTCGGAAATTTAATCAAATTATCCCACTCTGCGTTCATTGACTAAGTTAACAGTTCAATGGGCGCATCACCCCTTTAAATTTTTTTTTTCTAAACAAATATCTTCTTTTCTTTATTTAAAATTTTTTTTTTTT
>OY757919.1:8121038-8138538 GCA_963585895.1 Sepioteuthis lessoniana | reverse complement strand
GCAAGTAATGCAGTCTGTTTTACTTTTATTTTCAGATGTTCAAATGTTATTACTTTTTCATACACCCTCCGCACAGATTGATATACACTTATGATAACACAAAAAAGATGAAATCACAAAGATCTGGACGTCATTGCTTTTAAGAACTTTGGTGAGGTGATCACAGAACAGAGGATTTGACTCATACAGAAAAATCGATGTGTTTATAGATTACCTGAGCCGATGGATATATATATAATAAGTATGGAATATGCGTAATATAGTGGCTAATTTTTTGGATTTTGACATCGAAGTAAGAAAGTTCGAGCTCTAGCAATGTCATTATGATTCCTATCTGACAAATAGATTTGTGAAAGCTATGAAATTACTTATTTCTTAAGCCATAGATTAAATAATACCACTACTGTCCTTCTTTAACCATCGTTTTAGGCTACAATATCCAGTAAAGTGGGATTTTTTTTTTTAAAGAAAATAATCGGAATGTTATTGAATAGTAAGTACAACGTTTTTATGAGATAAATAGTTTTTCGTTAATTAAGGTATTTTATCTTTCTGCAAGTTTACTAAAAAAGTTTTAAGAGGTTTTAAGTGATTGAATGCAGTCATTATTGTTCGTTAAAATACTTGAGTAAAATTGATATTTCAAACAAAAAGCTATCAGCTGGAATAGAATATTAAATTTTTTCAATGTTCGCAGAATCTTAGTTTTATCCAAATCTGCGTTGACGTAATTTGGTAATTAAAAAAAAAAAAACTAAAATTAAAAAAAAAAAAAACTCTTTTAAAAATCACCCTTTAGACAAGCAAACAACCCATTATGATGGCCTATTAAAGGTTCAAAAGTGCTCGGGAAAATTTTGATGAATACATCTAACAATTTCAACCTAAAACCAAGTTACTTATCTGGAAACTTGAAAAGAAATTAATAAAAGGTTATTGACAAATTCTTTCTTATTATTTAATCAAAAATGCTTTACAAAATATCCATATGTATATATATAAATGGGAGGTTAATTTACATTAAAATATAGTTCGTTACAAAGCATAAAACACACACACACACACACACACACACACACATATATATATATATATATATATATATATTATATTTCAGTGATTTTTTTCACGAATAGAGGCTACATTTGTAGATTAGTAGATATAATTTCCTGACTGAACTATTTGATCCTAGTTGTTGATCATTGAGTTTCCTCTGTTCAACATCTGGGGAAGAATTCCGTTAATCCGTCTCTGGATCTATCCACTATTACTTCGAATCCACCATGCTGCATCGAAAGATTTCCATTTCTATCTATTTGTGTGGCTCATATGATAATCTCTGAGGGAGGAGATTTATCCAGTGACAAGTCGTCTAGGGCTCATACTCACAGACGTGGCAGTGTTGACCAACAAACAATGACTTACATATATCTGCTCTGTACGCAGAATGCATAAAAGAGAACTTTCCAAGAGCGTTATATGATTGGAATGGATGATCAGAGAGAGAGAGAGAGAGAGAGAGTGTGTGTGTGTGTGTGTGTGAGAGAGAGAGAAGAGAGAGAGAGAGTGTGTGTATGTGAGAGAGAGAGAGAAGAGAGAGTGTGTGTGTGCGTTTGTGCGAGAGAGAGGGAGAGTGTGTGTGTATGTGTGTGCGTGTGTGTGTGAGAGAGAGAGAGAGAGAGAGAGAGAGAGAGAGATAGAGAAAGAGATTGAAGGAATTATGTGCTGTCAGCATATGATATATATATATATATATATATATATATATATCATCAACATCATCATGTCATGCCGCTAGCACGGATATCCCTGACCCTCTCTTGCCACTTCTCCCTATCGTTCATCGTCTCCGGCAGATCTTCAGGGTATCCTAAAATAGCTGCTGTATGTATGTTCTAGCTGGTCGTCCTGCTTTTACTCGGCTATATGTGGGGGTCCATAGGAGTACATCACTTATGATGTCGTCCCTCTTTCTCCAGCAGTGTCCTGCAGGTTTGGTTCATCTAACTTGGATAGTTTTCGTGATGGGAGGCAGGTGGCCGTATAGTTGGTGCCTCGTTGGTGTTGCCGCCATGACTTGTTCAATATTGCTGGCAACATTCTTGTGTAATTGCCGTCCAACTTCTTTTCCAGCCGTTTAGTTAGCGTCCATGTAGTGTATCCATACGACCGCTGCCTGGAAGAAACTGCGATCCATTTTATCGGTCAGGTCAGATCTCCATATGATCGATAGTCTATTATTAGCTGTCCATGCCTTCGTTAGCTGCGTGTCGATGTCCTTTTCGGTTGATGAGACACTACTACCTAGGTAGGTGATCTTGTCTACCAGTTTCAGAGAGATTCCGCCTCGTGTGGAAATGTCGCCTGTTTGATTATAGCACATATATTCAGTTTTGTGTGCATTAACATGGAGGCCAATGCCTGAGGCGGATCATTCCAAACTATGTAGTAGGGTTTCGGCTTGGCTGTGTGTATTCGCCAGTATCGCTATGTCATCGGCGTAGACGGTGTCGGTAATTGTTTTTGCGGGGTACCGTCTGCTTCTTTTCTTTGTCAGCTCGAAGCCGTTTTCTCTGATTTTATCAATCGATGTTCTAAGCATATAGTCTCGACAAATAGTAATGTCGCCTGTTGGATTTTTGCCCGTACGCCTTCAAGGATTCTACGGATGGTCAATATTTGTGAGGTCGTGGATCTATTTCTTCGGAAGGCATTTTGGTTTTTCCTAAGGATATTGTGGATTTTGGGTTCTATGCGGTTTCGTAGTAGGGTATTGTAAATTTTGGCTGCAATGGATGTAAGTGTTATACCTCGGTACTTCTTGGCTAATCCGAGGTCGCCTTTTTTATGGAAGGGGAGGATGCACCCCTTCATCCATCTATCTATAGGATTTTTATTATAGACTGCGTTGCAGTGTCGGAGCAGTATGTCGTGAAATTGTCTGGTCTTCCATACTTCTGGGGAATCGCGTCCAGCCCTGCACCTTTCCTATTTTTAATTTTTCTCAAAAGCGAGTCGAGTTCTTATTGAGTGAACGGTCCTAGTTTAATGTCCAATTGCTTACTAATTATTCTGGTGATTGGTTCATGCATAACTTTCGGTGGGTTTCTAATAGATTTTCGAAATGCCTGTTTCCACAGATTTATTCTTTCTTGTTGGTTTGCAGCTTTCAATTTTGTCTTGGCTATGCTCATTCTTCTACTCACTTCGTTTATTGCTTGCCACGCTATCCTTGATTGCTTATCTTCCACTGAATCTCTAATCATATTTATCTGATTTTGTATTTATTCTGTCTGTTCTTTTAGATATATGTCTGCTAATTGATATCATGCCGTTTTTAGTTTTCTGGCATTTGTGCGTGTTGGGTTCTTCCGATAGCTTTTGGAGGCAGTTTTCACGTGTGCACGTTTTTCTCTAACTGCTACCGTTTCCCATGGGACTCTATATTTAGTTGTAGGTTTCGTTGGAATACACTTCGCTGCCGCCTTGAGGTGTGTGTTGACGAAATTCTCATATTCGTCATTTGAGCTATCTTTTTATGTTTTCTCTTGTAGTGTCTCGAATCTGTTTCTTAATTCAAATACATATTTATCTCTTATATCCCTGTTGTTGTTAAGTAGGGCCCAGTCATAGAGTTTGGAGGTCGCTCTTCGTGTGGTGTTTTTTCGTAGGCTTAGTTGTATTTTTGCAGTGACTATTCGGTGGTCAGAGGACACACCCTCGAAAGAGGAGTATGCCCTCGCAATTGATTGCACTATTTTTCCATTTATTGTTAATAAAGGCGTAGTTTACCTGTGCTTTACTATTGTTCGCGTACGTGTAGGTCCATAATTTTCCCTCCCTTTTTTGGTAGGTTGTATTGAGGCATGTTAATCTATTTTCTATCATGAAATCTATTAGATTTTGTCAATTCTTATTTCGACGTGTTGTGTACGCTGTATTTGTTGTTTCCGTTTTTCCCGATTTGCGCATTCATATCTCCGCCAATGACAAGCACGTTGTGTCTCGGTATGGCTACGCACTAATGAGGATAGCTCATCGTAGAAGGCGACTAGTTCAGTGTCTTCACTAACATTCACTAAATCCTCATTCACTAAAACATAGAGCCAGAATAAAGCTTGTTATTGTTAAAGAATTATTGAAAATGATTGACACAGCATAGTTGTTATTTAAAATATTTTGTTCAGTCTGGCCTTCTTGGTTCTGGTTATCTACATGGCCTGCAATTATAAGACAGTTATTCTTTTCTAAGAAAAAAAAAATTAAAGCAAACAGACATTTTAAGGCACACAATGCGTATACTATAATCGTATAAGGAATACACTCGTTACATTTATTAAATGGTATAGCAGGCTATTTATAAAATCAGTTTAAGTTGGAAGAACGGATTATTTAGGTGACGTTATTTTTATGTACATCTAGACAAGAAACCAACATAAACAGCATCACTGAATTCAAACCTGTAAAATCCGCTTAAAAAAATTGACCTTGTGTCATATCCTGCCCGAACGGAGGGGTTGGGTAAAAAGGAGGTGCCCGTGGTGTAATGGTTATCGTCGCAGGAATTGGACACGGTGACACGAGTTCAAATCCGGGACTGATTGCATTTTACATACCACTAATACCCTTGGAAAAGATATGAATCCAATTATTCTCCCTCAAGTTATGGGTAAATAGTAGGGCAGACTAGGTTCTTCAGCCTTGGTGAGGCAACTAGTCTAGGAGAATGAAAGCTCTGAATTCAACCTGTTAAACTCCGCTTTAAAAATTGACCTTGTGTCATATCCTGCCAGAGCGGAGGGGTTGGGTAAATATGATAAACAGCATCACTATATATATATATATATTATTAAAAAGGTGTATTTTAGGTACTATATTTTCATCTAAATAGTTTTGATTAAAATAGATCGAATTCTTATTGGTTTGGAGATTTTTTTTAATTTCTTCTTTAAAAGGATCCTAATGAGAACCGAAAGAAATGTTCATAACACAAATATATCTTCTTTGGAGAAATTATCAACAAATTTCAAGATTGTAACATCAAAAAATACACAAAGACTCTTGAAAGAAAAAAAACCCTCCAAAACAACAAGGATTTGATTTTATTCAATCATATATATATATATATATATATATATATATATATATATATATATATATATATATATATCAAAATGGAATTGCATACAAATTGTGGTCATGTAAATACTTGGATATGGATACATCACGATGTTTCTTAGGAAACGCTTCGATAAAAACCTGGATAGGAACTAGACAAGAATGCTATTTTGTATACTTTTTCGAGGACCTACCAGAAGCAATGGACGATAGTGATGGGTTGTGAAAAAAGGCAATCAAGGAACCCCATGCTATCAACATGACTTGATTTATATATATATATATATAAATATATATATATATATATATATATATATATAAAAGTAGTAATTTACTAAGTCTTTTGCTTAGACATGACTGAAATCCATGTAAATTGGGGCACCAAGTATACTCCAACTCACTCATAAAGATATATTCTTCTAGCTTGCTCACTGTTACACCATCAGTGGTGCCTCAAATATATATGGAAGTAAATAATGGAAATAAATCAGGAAGTATGAAAGAATAGGAATACAAAGTAATCCAAAATTGAGGAATCTATAATGAAAAGTTTACTTTAAAACGTTTCGTTTTAATATATCTTTAGCAGGAGTTTTTAACATATTCAATTCATGATGAAAGTTTATTAAAATAGAAAGGATTTAACGATAAATTTCCATCATTATCATCATTCATCATGTCGTGCCGCTGGCACGGATATCCCTGACCCTCTCTCGCCACTTCTCCCTATCGTTCATCGCCACTGGCAGGTCTTCAGGGCTACATGCATATCCTCACATAGCTGCTCTATGTATGTTCGAGCTGGTCTTCCTGCTTTTGCTCGGCCATATGTGGGGGTCATCATTATAAATTGCGCAATCTGCATTACTTTCTTTTATGATTATATATATATATATATATATATTATTATTATTATTATTATTCTGTCTAGTAAATCCGGAATATGGTATGATTCTAATCAGGACCAATAAAATATTCCAAAAAGGAATATTAAATTTAAATAATTCTGGTAAAGAGCTCAATGTAAATAAAACCCACAGAGCAAATAATATTTTCTTAAAAAACAACAATCGGTCTCATTGAGATAAATTTATGTCCATCCTGTTAAAAGCATTGATATATATTAATGCTCTAAAAAAATCAACAGGCGTTCTTCAGATCAAACGAGAGATGGAATTGAAATATTTTTTCACATTTATAACCAGACTGAGACAAAAAAAATGAAAACCTATTTCTCTTATGTATTAAAGCAAACCTAAATTTTCAAGTAACAATAAGTATCAAAATATTATGGCACGTTAATCTACATCCGTTCACATCATAGCTCAAATTTAAAAGAGAAAAATATAAGTTACACTTATACATGTTAAATATTCAACCGTTTATAACAAAACTATTCAGACAATCTAATTTTTATGATTAAAATGAATTAAAAAATGTAAAACTAATAATAATTTTGGTACCCCAACCCCCCAAATTACAATAACAGATTAAAAATCACTTATATAAATTCAATTTCTAATTCATTTACCAATTTAATAAATCATATTTATTTATTTATTTATTCATTTGAAAAGAGTCTAAATTTATTCTTATAACTACATCCAGTTATTAAATCACATCTCTGATTTAATAGGTTACCAGGATCAAAGTATAACATAATTCGTATTTTTTCTTCCAGACACAAATTATATCTACCTTCAAAGCAGCTCGGAGTTGTAGATTTTTTCAATATTCTCCATTAAATTTCTGTGCATACGGTTAAATTTCTATCAAATACTAATAATTTTATTTAAGATTCATCTTTTGTTTGAACACAGTTAAATGATTGCAAATATTACTATTCAATATTAATAATACTGGTTAATATTAATCATTTTGTTTACACTCATTTAAATAATGATAAGTACTCCAGTCAAATGAGTATATTTCTATTTAACATAAATGTTTCGCTTGTATACAGTTAATGGTTTCAGGTATCACTGGTTGATATTAGTATTTCTATTCATCAAGTATTCCTTGTGTAATATAAACAATTTACACACAGCGGTGTAGTTTTCAATGACTAGTAATTATAATCCCTAATAAGAAATTGAACAATCTTTTTACCTTTTGATGGGACCTTAACGGGAAATGTAATTCTGGGCGAGAGTGGAACTGAACCCTCACAATTAGATGCGGTTTAGTGTCATTCCCAGGGGACTCATCAGGATGAGGTTCTTAACACTCTACAGAAATACAAGCGACCTATTCTACAGCCCCAGCGGACAGGGTGGTTAATTAAAAGTGGCGTAACAGTAATCTTTTTAGGAGATGCATTGTGTGCATTTAAATTTGGTGATAATTCCCTTGAGAAATACAGAAATCTCTCTATTCTTTCGGCAATTCTGTGTAAATAGTTATGCATATTTAGCTTTATTTTATTTTTAGTCGTAAGTAACCAGTCAAGAAGGAAAAAAAAACCAACAACGACTTTCAATTCAAATTCGGAATTTTTAGGGTTTGCAAATTCACAACTTATTTCTAAGAAACCAAAGTACAATCAAATTTACTCTGTTCAGGGCACTATGCCTCCCACAGAAGACACAGAAACTCAGCCTTTGAATTTTTTAAAGAAATGAAAGTGTTAATACAATATTGAAAACTTGCCATACTTAATGTATTCATGAGGGAGGAAGGCTCCCTTTCTTATCTTTTGCAACTCGACTGGTAAAGATATAGGCTGTGGTATAGCTATTTCATGAGGTTTGTTTGGAACGCTGAAGATTATATCGGCATATTTGAGTGATTATAGTTTGGCCATGTTCAAGATGACTACCGAAGATGACTGAGCAGATATTATCCCCCAGGCAGCGGTGAGGAGTTGGAAAAAAAAAAGAACGTTAGAACGCAGGAATAGGAAAGCACGTCTCCATTTGTGTAATGAAATAAACGTCAAAACTATATTTGCTATGATTGATAAGGAAGCTGAGGTGGGAAAAGTTGAAAAGGCCAAGAGAAAAGCGAGAAAGAATTTAGAAAGTCAAGAAAAACACGAGGAATGCAACGGTAAAAATATAAGATCATTTAGAAGACAAGAAAATAGGAAAGAATAAATACTAAAAGAAAGATTTTAAAAAAAGAGGAAAAATGAACAGAAAGAGAAAAATGAAGAAATGCGTTTTTCTACGAGTTAACTCAATTGAAAGTGATGAATGCCAAACATGACAGACGGAGATCTTGATTTGCAAACTACCTTCGAAGGTTAACGCTCTATATCTATCCATGGTCGACTCATTTTTAAGGTTACTAGAATTTCGATCCATTTCCTTCAAGACCAATTGAAAGTAACCATAATCTTTTCCAAACTAAATTTATTTCTAAATGTTAATGGTTTAAAGTAACTCAAATTTAAATTCAATTGGTGATCACTTCTCATGAATTAACCCAACTATCTTATATATATATATATATATATATATATATATATATATATATACGAGGGTCGTTCAAAATGTTCTAAGGTTCTCCTAGGAAGAAAATGATTGCTGAATCTGTTTGTTGTGGCAAAATATTAATATTTCTTATAAAACTAGAAAAAAAAGGCTGATTCAGATTTTTCTAGTTTAAAAACCTAAAAGAAAACTAAAAGATGCCTAATTCGAACTTTTGTAATTTTATAAGTGGTCATGTGTTTCATCACCTAAACATCCAGTTACGTCCTTCTTTCTATTTTAGTCATGGTACGTTTAAATAAAATCTCATATATATATATATATATATATATATATAGAGAGAGAGAGAGAGAGAGATAGTTAATTTTGTAATTAAATTAATACTTTTGAGGAGTGGAAAATTTCCCCAAAGAGTTTATTTTAAAATACACCATTGCTTTATGAAAACGATTACGTTCCTCAGAGTTGTTCCTTTATGTATATCACTCTCCAATATATTACAGTATATTCATGGAGCGATTGACCCTGCGATAATTTTTTATAAATCTAACGGCTTATGTAACCACTGAAATGACGGATAAGGGAGCTCATGCTTTCTACAGACTTAAAATAATATTGAACAACACATAATAACTGCATTCATCATCCTCATCATCATGTCGTGCCGCTAGCACGGATATCCCTGACCCTCTCTCGCCACTTCTCCCTAATCAAATGTATTTTTGGATGTTTCGTCATGATATCTTAAAAAAGAGATAGGAAACTGTCGATCCGAAAAAGATTAAGACTGTCAGGACCACAGCATTATTTAGAAAATAATACCGAAGTGTTTAGGAACACTTGCTGTCATGTTGACTTCATACATTGTAGATTTTGCTTTCATCCCACAAAGTAACTAAAAATCAGAGGCTCGTCGAGGGAGGGATACTTTCTTTTAAAATCGACTGAATGAACTAAATTCAGGCTTTTTGGGTTTCATATTCTCCCTAATTCCTTCCTTCTTTCGTTCCTTCATCAATAATCGGTATCTACTGTGACTGATAGGGTTCTGTAGATTTGTCCTTGTTTGAAGAATGTTTGTTTTCTTGGTTTAACGGCACATCAACTTTGCTGGGTTTTTTAATATCCAATATATTCTTGTAAAAAGAGATTATTAGTACTATCTAACCCATACATGAAAGAACAATGTTCTTCATACCTTTGCAAAGACGTACGTAATTAGTCGAAAAAGTTTGAACCGGCTTATAACAATTTTACAATCAATCACGTTACCTACGAAGCCACAGGGATTTCCCGATTAATATACCATTACTCAAAAAGCCAAACCCAGACAAACCTAAAACAGAGATGTTTAAAAAAATTGATGTTAACCTTGTTGCTACTCACTTTCTAAATTCAACGAAACCCTTCAAGAATATCCAAAAGCAATTTAAAGCAAAAATGTTGTTATTGAGGGAAAACTCATATTGTTAAAGTTGTATTTTGTCTTGACAGCAATCTGACATAGACATAATTTTAGGAAAAAGCTTCTCTAATTGTATAGGAAGTGCATATGGCGCAATGGTTATCGTACTATGTAATAGACACATGTACCCAAGTCCACATCCTGGACAAATCTGTTTGCATTTCATATAACACTTGTCATCATCATCATCATGTCGTGCCGCTAGCACGGATATTCCTGACACTCTCTCGCCACTTCTCCCTATCATTCATCGCCTCTGGCAGATCTTCAGGTCTACATCCCGTATCCTCACATAGCTGCTGTATGTATGTTCGAGCTGGACGTCCTGCTTTTGCTCGGCCATATGCTGGGGTCCATGGGAGTACATCACTTATGAGCTCGTCCTTGCTTCTCCAGCAGTGTCCTGCATGTCTGGTTCGTCTTACTTTGATAGTTTTCGTGATGGATGGCAGGTGGCCGTATAGTTGGTGCCTTGTTCAATATTGAAAAATGTTGGAATCCAATTATTCTCCTGGTAAATAATATGGAAGATTGCACTATTTTCCCTTGGTATGGCAAACTTCCAATTTGAAGGAAAACTCTGAATCCTCACCTGTTAATATCCGCTTAATATTAAATTTGTATTATATCCTGTTCGTGCCGAAAAGTGGGTAAGTATATATTTACTTAGAATTAATTTTTTATTCATTGCAGACTTTTTATCCTCATCTTGGTAGTTTTTGTGTTGTTTATTCTTCACTACGTTTCGGCCAAATTTCACCTCTGGCTTTCTTCAGGTGATTAACTTGCAACCTCTGATAGGAATGCTGAGTCTTTTAACCGTATCCCCAGTAATTACTGCCTTCCATAGTTGTTGTCTATCGCACCACTGGGGATACGGTTACAAGACTCAGCATTCCTATCCGAGGTCGCGGTAAGTATACATTTACTTGTTGATTATTTCGCACAGGCAACATATTCCTCGTCGTAAATTATAAGGAAAATAAACATAACTAAAATCATTGACATTTGTGTTGATTGGAGAACTTTCTTAATTTTTCCAAGTACGAGTTCAAGAAAAATTTCGACATTTATTACAAAATAAATAGGTAGGGGTAAATTTATTTGTTTGTTTTAATTGCTTTGTTTGATGGCATATCAAACTTCATGTCTTAATCAATAATATTTATAATCCTAATAGAAAAACTGTAGAAATACTATTTAAAACATAGCTGGGTAATAAGGGATAAAGTTTTGGGGAGAGAAGATAATATATATATATATATATATATATATATATATATATATATATATATATATATACGAGGTGCATACGTTAAGTTTCCTGACTTTTCTCGTATGGACATTTAAAGTTGTCGTATACCCTTGAATAATCAGTATGTTATTGCTATACATCTTATGAGATGACTGACCAATTTTTATGATTTCAGGTTTCAATGAACAGCTACAGTAGCAATTGGAATACACCTTACTAAAGCCTTATTGTCACAGTTAGTGAATTTCAAAAAAGGCAATCTGACATTTTAGAAGAACGATATGCAATAAAAAGATGCCATAGAAACGTATGGAATGCTTCAGACTGCTTTTCGACCATCTTGCATGAATCGAGCATCAGTTTTTGAGTGGCATAAGAGATTCAAGTAAGACAGGGAGTCTGTGAGGGATGATGAGAGGTGTGGGAGGAGTAAGGAAGTCAATACACCAGAGTTGGTAGGCCGTAAGGTTAGGGTTAGGGTTACTATGTTGAGATTTTAAGGGAGTTTAGGTAGGGATTCCGTCAGAAGAGGCCAGCACTCTTCAAATCGGATCCGTGGCATTTCCACCAGAACAATACACCAGTCCACATCTCCGTCTTTGTCACAGACTATCTGACCAAGATGGGCATCAAGACAGTTCCTCAGACTCCCTATAGTCCAGATCTTGGTCACTGTGACTTTTGCTTATTCCCTAAGGTCAGAGGCTGTCGTTATGAGATAATTGAAGAGATGAAAGAGGCTGTGACGAAGGTCATTGACACGCTCACACAAGAGGGCTTCCATGGGGCCTTTCAGAAGTGGTTGGAACGGTACAATAAGTGCATTGCAGCCGGAGGAGATTGCTTCGAAAGAGGACTAGAGTTTCATGTGTGTACTAACAATAAAAGTGCCCATACGAAAAAAGTCTGGAAACTTATCGTATGCACTTCGGATATATAATTGTATGAAAGCATGACCCAGCAGCCTAGAAGAAAAAATGAACTTCCTTAAAATCATCAAAGTGTGCCAAAGGAATGAATTTCTTTGATTCTCTCTCTCTCTCTCTCTCTCTCTCTCTCTCTCTCACACACACACACACACACACAAACACACACACACACACACAAACACACACACACATATACACACTCAAGTTCGCGCGCTCCATCCGTCAACATTGGTCATCGATCTTATTAAGTACTCAAGACGCAATCCAGTGTCCATAACGTGTTGAGGAACATAGGTTTGTTGCTAATCAGCCAATAATTGTGGGTCTATGCGTACGGGTCCATTAGAGAATTTCGCATATGAATTTATTTTTACTTTTCCAGCATAACACAGTATGTCTTTCTGTCTTACTGTCTTACTTTAGCGGTTTGTGTGATGAGAGGTAAGTGGCCACACAGTTACTGTTTTGAAGGATGCTGCATTCAAGAATACTAGAAAAGAGCACGCAGCATTCTCGTATAGTTACTATCGAGATTTTTCTAAATTCATTTCTTAAAAGAGCTAATGTGCAACCATACATTAGTTCTGAAACGGTTATGTACCGGAAAAAATTCCCGAATCTTTCTGTCAGCAAGATCAGATTCGAACTCCCGACCTTTCAAATTCCAAAGTAGCGGAGAAAAATTCACAGACGATTAATATAGATAGCATATATATTGCCTAGATTCTTTGTGTCCTGGCATATAAATCTTATTGGGTTATTTAAAGCCTAATACATTTTAAAGAAGTTAAGTAATGGTGCTATTTAACCAATAACCGGGGGCATATCAATGTTCAAGTTATTCTATCAGTACATTGATAGAGTATATGTTATATTTATCTTCATAGCAAATATGATTATATATATTTACAAACCCTATGCTCGGGCAGGATATGACACCAGGTCAATTTTTAAGAGGAGTTTAACAGGTTTGAATTCAGAGTTTTCTTTCTCCTAGACTAATTGCCTCACCAAGGCTGAAGAACCTAGTCTTCCCAACTATTTACCCATAGCTGGAGGGAGAATAATTGGAGTCATACCTTTCCCAAGGGTATTAGTGCTATGTGAAATGCTATCCGTCTCGTCCAGGATTTGAACTCGTGTCGCCATGTCCATTTCCAACGACGATAATGACTACACCACGGGCACCTCCATGGAGCAAATATTTTTATAATAAGTATATTGATGTATAAAGGTAATCTAGGTGACGAATAAATGTAAATATTCCCTGTATTTTTATTATCTACAGAAGGGAATGGATCACTTGCTAACTCATTGAACTGGTCTGCAATGGTCGCAAGCAGTAGTTATCATTTTGTTTGAATTGAACCGACATTGATACATCGTTTCCTTCTCTGTTTCCTTCTTTTCTCATACTATGGCTGGCAGCGCCTATACTTGAAAAAAATCGAAGTAAGAATGCAAGAAGTTCATTTTAACGGACATCCTCCTCTTTGATACATTGTTAAGATATTCTTTCTTGGATCATCAGAGAGTTCAAGGCTTTGAGAACCAAGAAAGTTCAATATAACACAAATGAATGCTATGCGGAATTCAGTTTAGATGCTAAGAGGCATTAAATTCTCTGATCTAAGTTCCAATGAAAAAGACTGTATTCAGAATTAGTTCATTTCTCTTTATACAAAACTTCAGGCAATATGATTAGATTTTTTAGTTGTACAAATATCTACAAGCAGTCCACTTTATAATGTATTGGTCACAATGGGCTTTACCCGATCAGTAAAATAAAAGAACATTGGCTCTAAAAGGTATGTCCTGTGTATTAAATTAAGTTCCTGTTCTGAGGAGTATAGAGTACCCCTTTATTAACTTAACATTTACTTATCCTTCTGATTCAGAGTCGTAGACCTGTTATGAACAGCGTCAGTCATCTAAATATGTTTGAAAATACATTGTTTTGTGAAGAATTTTTGATGCCTATGAACTATGAGAAAACTAATGGTTATTATTGGAATATTAGGTTTAGTTTGAAATTTTTTAATCCCATATCAAACTTGGTGGGCTATTTAATAATAACCCAACCATTGTCGACAAAACAGTTGTGATACTATTTTACTCATAATTAGTGGTATAGAGATATTGATAACTTGCCCAAGAGTACGAATTCGGATGTAAATGTAATGGCGCGAATGGATTTCGAACCTGCTCTCTTCGACGTTGCAGTCTAGAACGTTAGCCACGATATTACAGAGACTTCACTATGGTTAAGTTGGAACAGTTATTCAAAATGATGCAATTATGCATATTTTATAACAATCAAATCATTATCCTTGAAACCATGTAAACGTATTAAAATGAATTAGATAAGATTTTATATCATTTAAATCTGTATAAACAAAGCAGTTTCTATTGGAGAAAATAAAAGGTGAGAAAATAACATCAAGGTAGAACTTTGAAAATAAAAATAATTAGGAATATGATAAAATATTTACAAATTAATAAAATTTCGGCATTAGATAACTCATAAGTGGTTGGAATGCCGTTAACAAAATCAAACCAAACCCATTATTTTGGGTAAACGGTACGTGTTTCAATCACGCTCTATCAAGATTTTAATTCCTGTATCTTTTCAAACATGTAGCCCAGAGTTAGACGAATATATAATGAATATGTAAGTATTTAAAATAATGATATTTATTAATATATTATAGTGTTTTATCATCATCATCATCATCATCATGTCGTGCTGGTAGCACGGATATCCCTGACCCTCTCTCCCCACTTTTCCCTATCGTTCATCGCCTCTGGCAGGTCTTCTGGACAACATCCTGTATCCTCACATAGGTGCTGAATGTATGTTGGTGCTGGTCGTCCTGCTTTTGCACGGTCATGTGTGGGGGTCCATAAGAGTACATCACTTATGAGTTCGTCCCTGCTTCTCCAGCAGTGTCCTGCATGTCTGGTTCGTCTAACTTGAATAGTTTTCGTGATAGCAGGCAGGTGGCCGTACAGTTGGTGTCTTGTGGGGTGTTGCCGCCAGGACTTGTTCAAGGTTGCTCAATGAATTAATATTTTTTAAAATTCATGAATATTGATACTAAATGTAAGTTTAGTCAGCTGCAGACCATTTAAACATTTTGGACCAATGATTTAAAGATTTCTGTTAATGAAATTCACTGACGTTCAGCTATGCATACTACCATATATATATATATATATATATATACAGAGAGATAGATAGATTATTGTTATTGTTATTATTATTACTCAGTAGAGTTTTTCGCATCAGCGTAAGCTGATAGTCTTTCACTGGAGATTGAGTGACTGCAAGTCTCCTCAAGTCTCCAGGACTCTTCTCAGTATTCAATAATGCTGCTGTTTGGATTGTCTCCACTCGGCTGCCAACTTCCAAATCTTTCAGGCCTCTTGATAATCCTTTAGTTACCGTGCCAAAAGCACCAATCACAATTGGTATAATTGTCACCTTCATGTTCCATAGTTTTTTCAATTCTCTAGCAAGGTCGAGGTACTTATCTCTCTTTTCACATTCTTTCAGCCGGGACTGCAAAGTTGACAATTTTGCAGATTTTTTTTTTTTCTGATTATTATAAGGTCTGGTCATCTGGCCGAGATTAGGTGATCCGTTTGTATATCAAAATCCCATAGGAGTTTGTGTGTGTCATTTTCTCGGACAGGTGCTGGGTTGTGCATATACCATTTGTTGGCATGGTCAGATCTATTATTATTATTATTCACTCATTAGAGCTTTTGACATTAGCATTAGCCGATGGTTTTTCACTGGAGTCTGAGTGGCAGCAAGTCGCCTCAAGTCTCCCGGACACTTCTTAGTATTCTGGCCGTTCTCAACAATGATGACGTTTGGATGATCTCCACCCGTCTGCCAACTTCCAAGTCCTCCAGTCCCTTTAGCAATCCTTTAGTTACGCACCAATTGCAATTGGTATAATTGTCACCTTCATGTTCCATAGTTTTTTCAATTCCCTAGCAAGGTTAAGGTACTTATCTTTCTTTTCACATTCTTTCAGTTTTATTCTGTGGTTAGCCGGGACAGCAAATTCCCGCTCGATAAAATCTAAAATGTTAAATAAGATGTAAATCATGCTTAAAGTAATCAAAATATTACAGTGACTTGTACACAAAGTCAATGGGGGTGTCCTCGTGGTGTAATGGTTAAAGCGATGGACTGCGGAATCGTAGTACGCGAGTTCGTACTCTAGTCGCGCTATTACGTTCACTTTCGGGCAAATACCCTTGGGAAAGGTATGAACCCCCTTATTCTCCCAGCTATGGGTTAAATAGTACCACTACTGTTCTTCTAGGGGAATGGCTTTGGCATTAAATAACCTAAAATGAGTTGATATGCCATTAAAAAAAAGAAGGACAAAAGCAAATATAATAGATTACCAATATTACCGTTTTTTTAGATATAAATTAAATCAGCCACAGTTAGGAGTTTCAAGAAAAAAGATTTTCATGTGTGAATAAGTAGAAACGACGGTAGTCTATATATACACAGTACGTGTTATGAATGTTTGAAAAAACATAATTTGCTGCTGTAAGTAATATATTTAATCAGGTTTTGCCGTTCTACGCATTACATTCCTGATATACAGAGTTTTAATCGAATCCAGTTGTTAAAAGAAAACATAAAAAAAGAAAAGAAAAAAGAAAAGAGCTATAAATTATAAAACTACAAAAAATCCTAATTAGGTTTCCTAGTTTTATAAGAATGTTAATGTTTTACCAAAACTAAAATATAGTTATAAGTGATAAAATTATATTTATCAGGAGTCATTGAAATGACTAGTAGAACGCATTTATTTACCACAAAGGATGAATTAATTCTCATATATAAAGAAGTATAGTCAAATCGTTAGTTGCCGTGGCTAAAGCACAGGACTGCAACTTCGAAATAAGTGAGTTCAAACTCCAGTCGCGTTCAGAAGTTCCATTTAGGACAAATGTCAATGAAAAAAATATGAATACCGTTATCCGTACAACTATGTGTTAAATCCTATTTACCCGACCCCTCCGCTCGGGCAGAATATGACACCAGGTCAATCTTTCAGCGGAGTTTAACAGGTTTGAATTCAGAGTTTTCCTTCTCCTAGACTAGTTGCCTCACCAAGGCTGAAAAACCTAGTCTGTCCTACTATCTAACCATAGCTGGAGGGAGAATAATTGGATTCGTACCTTTCTCAAGGGTATTAGTACTATGTGAAATGCAATCAGTTTCGTCCAGGGTTTGAACTCGTGTCGCTGTGTCCATTTCCTAGGA
>OY757919.1:8056038-8116038 GCA_963585895.1 Sepioteuthis lessoniana | reverse complement strand
ACAAAGATGTTTTAGTCTTCATAAATAAAGAAAAGATAATTAGTATTTGTGCGTGGAACAACATTTCAATTAAGTTTACTGAATTGCTTGTCAACTGTACGAGAAATACTGTCAAAGAATTGGAATGATCAATCTGGAAGAATATCAGCTACTATGCAAGAGATAGTAGTCTATGATGATTATGTTGCTTCAGTTCTGGAGATATTCAATCTAGAGTGGCCTTATGTTTCAAGTAATATGACTTGTCCACTTTGAAAATCACAGTTCCTTATATTATTATTTACACGATCGCAAACATCGGCACTTGGTTTCACTGACTAAGTATTTATTTTCCAAATGGATTCAATCTAATTAGTGCTTCAAAGTTATCTCCCCTGTATTTATCTTTAATATATGTGAATAATCAAAATGACGATTTGGACTAACACTGACGACACATAATTATCTTTCGGCTTTCAATAAAACTAGAAATTACTTTCTTCCCCAAGAGAATTTTAAGTACGTTGCTCTAATGGAAATCTCCCAATAATGATGTATTAATTGTGGTTTAAGGTGACAGGCATAAAAAAAAAATGAAAGTCATTGAGATAAACAGACAGCTGGTAGTATAAAATTTATTGTTTCCACTATTCCAGTGGTTAACATATTCATTTTATGGTTTAAAGATTTCTATGTAGATCTTACTCCAATATATTTTCTTGAAATTGTTAGAACGTAGTAAGTTCACTACTTGCAATCTTGTTGAAGTCCATTTATCATAGCTTATCAATCCTTGAAAGGATACAGAAGTGAATGCATAAACATTAATTTTTGAGCAATCTGATGAACGAATTTTTGACCGCCTCTCGCATAATGCAAAGCTTTTCGAAAGATTTGAGCACTCTGGTAGCCGATAAGGTATAAAAATGTAAACAAACGGCTGCAGCTGTTATTACATAATACCTTTAAAATTCCCTTAGCCAAACGCCGTACGTTTGTTGGCCGAGCGGTCTGAGACTTAGTCTAACGTAAAAGTTGGGTGGGTTTCGATCCCGGCTTCGAGCGTCCTACGTGTCTAGCCACACTGAAGAGTTCTGATAGAACGAAACAGTCTGTCAGTGGATGACAATATATATATACATATGTATATATATATATATAAAATATGTGGAAGCATTCGTGGTGAATTGGTTACCTTCGTTGTCAGTAGACACAACAACACGAGTTCAAACCCTGGACGAGACTGTTTACAGTTCAAATAGTGCTAATACCCTTGGAAAAGGTGTGAATCGAAAAATTCTTTCTCTAGTTTGGGGTAAATATTAGCGGAAACTGAGCTTTTTAATCTTAGTATGGCAACCAGTTTGGGAGAAGGAAACCTTTGACGTCAATCTTGTTAACCCCGAAAAAAAGAGAACTTGTCTCTTATCCTGTTTGTACAGAGGGTTTAGTAAGTAAATATAAGTGAAGAAAGTAATTTGGCTAGAAGAATGTTGACACCCTTAGACTATGGACGCTGAATCTTTTTGAACATGGAGCAGTGTAATAGGAAATAAAACGTAAACGACATTTAGTAGCATGCAAGGTGTTAGTGGGAGTCATTGGAATTTTTGAAAGAGGCTTTACGATATATCAGAAGACAAGTGGGAAATAGTGAAAACAGCCCGCGATATAAATTGCATAAAAAAACTCAAGGAAGACTCATTAAATAGACATGCCAGAGAATTGCTTACTAGTGTCAAACTTCTGCGAGCCGTCTCTCCCACATTCCATCTCTCTCATAAAGACTCTCTCTCCGCAGCTATTTCCTCGTACATGAGTTCTCTGGCGAAGAAGTAATCGCGTCGCCATTAGCTATTATTGCAAGCCTCTTCGTTTGAATTGAGATCTCGGCTACCGTTGAACGGATGTATGTAAACAATATTAATTGTGATTCATAACCGTTTAAAATTTACTTCGCAGCTAATATCTCCTCGTGGTTGAATGGTTAGAAGCTTGTATTGATGTTTGAGTCAACCGGGTTTCGATCCCAGCTACGGGAAGATACTGTCTAGCCACATTGATGAGTTCTGATAGAACGAAACAGATCTGTCTGTGGATGACTATATATATATATATATATATTATTGAAAATACAAAACAGATGAAACAGAACGCCGACAAAAATAAAAAGTAAAGTTCACGACCTTAGCAGATGGAGACCCGAAGGCTCCATTTTCAATAACTACTGCGCCAAGGTGCAGAAGAGGGCGCAACTCTATTCCCTGGATCGATCCACTTTACCCTTGATCCTTACCTTATAGTGCTAAGCAAGGAGACATCAAGTACCATTTTTGAGTTTTCGGTATGACTCGACCTGGGACTGAACCCTGGTCTCCCGAACCATAGGCGAACACTAGTCATTAGGCCAATGGATCGTATTCAACAGAAACAGAATGTCTTAAAAACTTTCTAATATTTTTCGTTTCATTTTATACTTTTTTTTACTTACACAGCCTGATGGAGACGTAAAAACAAAAACCTTTACCACAGCCAACTAATTCTACAAATATAATCATCACGATAGAGTTTGTTTTTTCATCTCTATACCTTTTCATTGAGTAAGAATTAGTTACTTTTTTCATATATATATATATATATATATATATATGACATCAAAAGTAAAAAAGTAACAGTAGAAAACAATTCATTTTCAAAAATCTGTTTTTGTCTATTCTCCTTCTTATCACATGTTCCCCTCGGACACAATCTTCTCAGAAACAGCCTATTTAAAGAAAAATGTTCCTTCAGCATGTTTTCCTAAAAGAGATAAGTTTCCTCTTTTCAAGAGCAAAGCAATGTAAGTACGTTCACACCTGCTGAATTAGAAAAGTTATTGTGTACACCTTACACCTGGTGTGTGCTGACCTTAAAATGACCCCAATGAAGTCAGGTTCACGTGCATCAAAGACACCTAGAATGCAGAGTTAACAATCAGAAATCTAAGATAAAGTCAATTAGAACTAAAAAGTAGAAAACAACGTGACTATAAAACTGAACAAAATTCTGCAGTTTTTTTTCAATATCATAACTTTATTTCCCCATTACTACTTTGACACCATTTGACACCTCTCACGTTGAATTCCCTAAACCTATAACTGTATTGTATTTCGTTGGAATAGCGGGGGAGAATTATTTATATAAAAAAAACTATAGATAAAAACATCTTGATAGAAAGGTCCAAAACATTTAACATTTTTAGAACTTTCATAAAATTTCGGGTCATCCATATAAATGTAAACAAAAATCCCAAAATTTATTGTCAGATGAAAAAAAAATTACATTTCAAAAGTTGTTTACACTATGAATTTTTCGTGTCAAAAATGCACCGAAAAAGATTGTAGACAAATTATACCTTAATTAAAAAAAAAAAAAAGAAAAGAAATACCAAGAACTATCTCATCGTCTGTTTCCTCTCCACTGACGTCAATTATTCTAATTAAGGTGTTCGTGCCTAGAGGTTGTCTTATATCATTTCTTCCAAAGTAATTAACCACTGGTACGTCCCTTTCTCGAATACTGAAAGATAAATGAATGTGATTTTTGTCCCCATGGAAAACGAATAATTCCAATATAAGATGAATGTTCTACATAACTTGGTTTGGTTTCTATGTTTAATAGCATATCAAACATTGTGGGTAATATAGTGCCGGAATCATCCTTATAAAAATAGCGTTGAAACAATTTAACCCATAGCTGAGTGTCCATATTTTTCACGTAGTTATTAGAACGAAAGTGATCGTAATAGCGTGACTGGAGTTCGAATTCGCTTTATACCATAGAACATAATATAGCTACGTGTGAAATGGACATATAATGTTCATATATATATATATATATATATATATATATATATATATATAACATAGAACATAGGAATCTCGAAATTCGAAAAACACGTAACGACTTCTCAGTTCAGGTACGAAACTTTTTATTACCTTTGAGTTTAAAGGTTCTTCGACATAAGGAGAGAGATACACATTCTTTCTATTCTTGCTTTTTCATCTGCACCCCACCAACACGTGTGGCTCCCGCCACAAAGGCCACTAGCCTGGCTACAGCGAGAAAGCGAAAGCCAACCGTTTTCTCCCGAGGCAGTTCTCAACTCTTCTCGTTCGGTGTCCAGTTCTCAACTCAACTAACTTTCTTCAAAATTTCCCAAATCCTCCGCGCGCTTCCGGTGCGTGACGTCGTTCGCACTTCCTTGCCCCGTTTCCCATCTCGGGCTATTGTGACATCTCTGAGTGACACGTGCGCTCCGCCCGCGCGCGCGTGAACACCTGCGTTAATGTTACACCTAAGTAACCCATGCACTGAGCTGAAAGGTTCTCAACCTAACTAAACCCAAAGGCATAAAACGAAACCCCTCGGCCATTATATTACAGCTTTCTACGAAGTCGCTATTCCACTTGTTGGCTACTACGCGACGGAGACTAACTCAAATATTCCTTTTACTTAGAAAGAAAAAATAAACATAGATATCTTCTCGTTCCCGACAATAGTTCCGATAATCCGTGACCCATATCGGTATAGAGTATTTAAACAGAATACAGTTTCTACAAAGATTTTGAAGACTTTTGTATTAATTACTATTTCTTCCCATCACCTGACAATCGCCGATCACACGAGATGATCACCAGACATTGAATCTTTGGCATTTTTGTTAAGAAACTGCGCTTCTCCGTCGATCCATATAGTCAGCTTCACATCTTCACTCAGCTCAACCTCCTATTATTTGTTTGTATTGATTATTATATCTCCTCATAAACCTTTTTTTAGTAGTGACCGGTTTTGTCTTGCTTTGGGTGAATCTTAGAAACCCAGAAAAAAATTAAGTTCCTTGACCAGCGAGATAGAGATTCGAAAATAGCAAAGGTGAAATTTCTATGAATAAGAAAAAGAAAACAATCGTATGATTGGTTTCTTATAGTAATAACGTGTATTGCATTTATCATATAAGTTACAAAGTATTAAAGAAAAATTGATATTGTTTCGAAATCTAATAACTATACCAATCTTCGTTCAAATGATCTCAAAATTTAACAACACGTATAGAAACAATTCCACATTATTTATTTTATGTTTAAACATCTTTTCTTAAACTTAGAATGGAATTTTTACACTTGAAAGAAAACGACAAAAATAGAACAGTATTGCTTCTGTCTATGCTGCTAAAATCTGAGATCATATGACCGAGAATTGTTCAAGTTATTAAATTAAGAAATATTATACATTTTTCTTAAACACTGTAAATCTCAAATGATATACCGTTTTTCCTAAACATCCTGTAAGTAAAGTTGGTGACCGTGGTCGTGGGAGATTTAAAGGCTCCCTTTTCAATAGATATTACACCGAGGTGTAGGGGAGGGTGCTACTCCTTTCCTTGGATTGCTCCACTTTACCCTCGATACGTGCCTTATATTGCTGAGTGTTAAGGAAGGAGGTATCAAGTACCATTTTTAAAGTCTTTGGTATGACGTTACCTGGGATTGAACCCAGGTTTCCTTGACTCTGCCCACTAGGCCAATAAACCGGTTCTTTTGTTATTAATTACAAGTCAATATATCAAAAGAAATGTTTTTAAAGAGGACAAAATAATTTTTTTAGAATATCTCACTTAGGAATTGTACTGTTTTCTTACTTCATTTAAAAATTACCGGCTAAATTAAGCTTTTATAAGTGTTTTAACTTCCTTTTCTATTTTTATCTGTTGTTCCATACTTACACATCAAAGATTAAAAAAAATAACAAAGGAATCTTATATTGGGGGGTCTTTCTGAGGCGCGCTTACCGTAACGATTATCGTCTTAGTAAATAGAAACGACGATCCATATTCAAATTCTAGACAAGCATTAATACATTTTATTCGCTCTTCTCCCCCTCTCCACTGCTATGGATAAATAGTAACACAGGTGGAGTTCTTTAGCTTTGACAAAGCATCCATTCGAAAAGAAAAATATCTGATTTTAAACCAACTGAACCCCATTTCACATTTGACTTAGTGTAAAATCCTGCGCGTGATGTGGTTTTTGAATAAATACGGATACTGTGTGTTGCACAGAAAGTATCGCAGAAAATTGCTCCCAGAATATAAAAAGAGACAAACGCGGATTTAAGGGTTTTCTTTTTACATTTATTAATGTGTGAATAATTCAGGTTAGCCATTTCTGTGAGTTTTCAAACCGTTTTTTTTTATAGGGAGGCGGGAACCACGTACATTTTGTAAAAAGGATATTATAGGCCATTTAAAGGGACTTCTTAAACGTTAAATTCGTCGGCTCAGTAGGATTGCAGGAATGTAACATCTCAAGCTCAGATCGAAAACCTTCTCATCACTTATTTCATTCAAAGTAACTTTAAACCACACTTATCAGTCAATTTTTTTATATCACTGACCGTGAAAAGTGGTAGTAGTTCAGAGGTTTGGTTTCTTTCTTTGTTTAATGGCATATCAACCTTTGTTGGTTATTGAATGGCAAATCTATTCCCCTAGAAGAACAGTAGTGGTACTATTTAAACCATAGCTGGGAGGATAAGGGGGTTCATACCTTTCTCAATAGTACTTGCTCGAAAGGGAACATGATAGCACGACTGGAGTACGAGCCCGCGTACTACGATTCTGCAGTACATCGCCGAAACCATTATACTACGAGGACACCCCTAATTTAAAGGAGAAGATTCCATAAAAACCAAGTGAAATGAAAAGAAAAAAATGCGGGAAATTATGAATCAATTAAAAAATAAATGTCTTATATTTTATGGGGTACAGGCAGATATTTTCTCTTACTCTTTAACAAATGATACGGTTTTCCTTTCAATTTTTAATTGTTAGTAAGAATCTCTGTGGCGTAGAGGCTAATGTGTAGGACACTGACAGCGAGTTCGAACTCCAGTCGTGCTATTGTGTTGACTTTCGGACCGATACGCTTGGGAATGGCATGAACCTTATGTGCCCAGTCATAAGTTAAATAGTACTGCTGTTGGTCTTCTAAAATGATGGCTTTGGCATTAAATACATCACTTTTTTGGTAATCTGTAATTTGTGACTGAATAAAAAAGATAGTCCCACCTTATAATGGTGTCATAAATTGTGTTAAAAAATAACGCATTTTTCACTAACATATCGCACATTAAAAATCACTTTTACCCAGTAGAAATTACACTTATAAAACATGTTTTAATTAAAGAAGAAATTCCACCATTTAACTTTCTAAAAATCATCTGAAACTTGTTATAACATTCCTCCCGAGGAAACCGTTAAATTAAGGAATTTTTTCAAGAACCAAAATTTAACATAATGAAAACGGGAAAGGTTATCTTGAAAAATGTTGTCCATTCGTGCAGTTCAATTACTCTTCTTAATTGATGGACTTCTGTTATAGGCTAGGGTATAAGTTATTTTTTAAAATGCCACACAATAACGAGCAGAACGAGATGGCCAAAAGCGAATAAAATCGTAAAAAATTCGAAAATGACATCATTTCAATAAATTTGATCTGCCTCAAACCAAACATTGCCGGCCAATTGATTTGATTTTCCTCATGTTAGCAGAAAATGTGAGCACCAATGAGAAAGTTGACATGTAGTGTATAACTATTACAAGGGTCTAAAACTGGAAATATGCATTGATGAGGATTATTAAAAAAATATATCAGTATCAGTATAATAGCTCTTTCATTAGTACGCATATATTGCGGTTATTTTTTTTTTCAGTTGTTTAATGTTAACTGCATAAGTTATAAGAAATTAGTTCATGTTCTTCTTAAAAGATACTTAAGAACTCAAAAGTTTCATATTAACAGATAAGATTTTGAAGTTGTGTGATTGGAATCGTGTGTGAAGTTGTAATCATTTGACGGCAAAGAGAACTAGTGTAATGATGTACGATTGCTGTACTTTTTCAAGTGTGCTGAGTATACAAATGCAATTCTTGTATCGGTACAGTGTACCAATGCAGTAAGTGATCACTCAAGTAAAATTAGTGCATTATGTCAAGTACATTTGCATGGTTTGGTGATTCTAGGTGTAAAGAGTTAGTTCGAGCGCCGTTAATGTGCAAGTGGAAATATTCTAAAGGAAAAGTAGTTGTTCGGCTGCGGGGATTGTTCGACTGCAGGACATGTTCGAGGGCATTGCGTTTACGACGATTAAGTGGGGTGTAGCGTGATTTTGTAATTGTACAAGGCAGGTATGTGCGAGCGCAAAAAGCATGAAAGTACGGGGTGTGTGGATGTAAATTAAATGTGGGTATGTGTCTTGAAAATGGCCGAGTGAGGGCATTTACTGAGCTAATTCAATAAGTAGTTGAGTTAAGTAAATGTGGAACTTCACTGATTGTAAGATGACATGAATGTCAGTTTTGAGAAATAGAGCCAAAAAAGGTACCGTAACACAAAGCTTGCTGTTTTGTATATAATATATTCTACGCGGTGCATACGATAAGTTTCCAGACTTTTTTCGTATGGGCACTTTTATTGATAGTACACACATGAAACTTTAGTCTCCTTCGAAGTAATCTCCTCCGACTGCAATGCACTTGTTGTACCGTTCCAACAACTTCGGGAATGCTCCATGGACGTCCTCTTGTGTGAGCGTGTCAATGACCTTCGTCACATCCTCTTTCATCTCCTCAACTTTCTCATAACGACAGCCTCGGGGCTTAGGGAAAAAACTAAAGTCACAGGGAGCAAGGTCTGGACTATTGGGAGGGTGGGGTACTATCTTGATGCCCATCTTGGTCAAATAGTCTGTGACAAGGATGGAGTTGTGGACTGGTGCATTGTCCTGGTGGAAATGCCACTGACTCGATTTGAAGAGTGCTGGCCTCTTCCCAAGGAATCTCTTCCTGAACTCCCTTAAAACCTTCACATGGTAACCTTAACCTTTTGGCCAATCAACACTGGCCTATTGACTCCCTTTCTCCTCCCATACCTCTCATCATCCCTCATAGACTCCGTGCTTTCCTTGAATCTCTAATGCCTCTCAAAAACTGATGCTCGATTCATGCAAGATGCTCCAAAAGCAGTCTGAAGCATTCCATACGTTTCTGTGGAATTTTTTCCAAGTTTAAAACAGAATTTTATTGCATATCGTTCTTCTAAAGTCCCAGATTGCATTTTTGAAATTCAACAGCTGTGACAGTTAGGCTTTAGTGGGGCGTATTCGAATACCTGCTGTAGCTGTTCATTTAAACCTGAAATCATAAAAATTGGTCAGTGATCTCATATGTGTAGCAATAACATACTGAATTTACATGCGTCTACGTCAGTTTTAAATGCATGTACCAAAAAAAGCCCGGAAATTTATCGTATTCACCTCGTATATCCTCTAAAGGTATCTGTGGTGAAATGGTTATTGGGTTAGGAAAGGATCACGGTGACACGGGTTCAAATCCTTGACAAGGCTGATTACATTTTACATACCACTTTACACTAGGGAAAGGTATGAATCCAATCATTCTCCCTCAAGTTGTGAGTAAATAATAAAGCAGAGTAGGTTCTTTAGCCTTGGTTAGGCAACCGGTCTACTTGAAAGAAAATTCTGATGTAAAACCTGTTAAACTCCACTTAAAAAATGACCACATGTCACACCCTGTCCGCGCGGAGGGATTTGTGTAAACGTACATTTTATTTCCTTCGAATTTATTTTCCCACGACAGTGTCTCCTTTCTTTTTCTTTCATTCTTTCTCGGGTGTACCCAATTTGTTTGACAAGTTTTAAGTTGGCTAATGCTCCAACCAAATTAGCTTGCCAACAAGAGTAGAGCTACCATCTTTAACCTATAGACAAGAAGAAATAATCATCATCATGTCACGCCGCCAGCGTGGATCTCAACGACCCTCTCCCCCAAACCTTCTCTTTCGTATATTGCTCCTGGTAGGTCTTCAAGGCTACATCTTATATCGGAACAGAGTTGTTGTATATAGGTGTCAAGCTGGTCGTCCTCCCTTTGCTCGTCAATGTGAAGGGGTCCACAGGAAGCGACAAGAAGAAATACCGATCCATAATTTTTAACTTTCTGACGAGAAGAATACTGATCAACAAATCTGTGACTGCAGATTAAGAAATATACAGGCCTCTGAATCTCATCCAGAAGATTATTGATTTTAACTTAGTTAAATTTAATAAATACTAATGTATGATTCCTTCAGTTGTACGATAATCTTATATGCAATTACCTGTGAAGCTACTTTACGCGATTGAGGAAATGCATCAGAGTAATCTGAAGTAATCAATACTTGTATGGTCTCTTTTCGCTAAGCATTGTTACTGCATATGGGTCCTCTTGTACTTAATGGTGAGTTAGCTAAACTAATAAACCATTGATTGTAAGTTCAAATATCAGAGACTATTAATTAAAAGATAATATTGTTTCACATCGGTACCTCTTTTAATCCGTCCGGTTTTGGTGTTGTATAAGGTGTCTTCAAAATGTATCGAGACTAAAGCTGCACAATTTTTAAAAATCTTAACAAGTGATGCTATTTAGACTGTTATCAAGATGTGTAAACAGCCTCTTGCACATTCATTTTAAAAGAAAATAAAGAATAAATGGTGATAATCTTTGAACGAAAAGCTTTTGACAAAAAATTGGTTATGCAAGTGCAAAACCGTCCATGATTACTACAAATTCATTTAGATGCTGAGATTTGAGAATATGGAGAACATTAAAAAAATGATCGGTCAGCGTATGACCGATCATTTTTTTAACATACCATAAAAATGGACTTCAGTGATGCTTTGTCTAATGGGGAATTCGTTGGAATAAGTGCGTTGAATACCAAGGGAACTACAAGGTGTTTCATAATTGTTGAAAAAAAGCTGCGGCATCACATACCACCCCTGTTGACTGTATTCTCTTTATTTCTTCCGATTATTCTAAGTGAACTTTTACCATTTTGTTATATTTAACCACATATACCGGAACCAGACCCTGGAAAATGAGGAAAACAATCTTTTTGAGAAGGCAAATTAGGAAACTACGAGTGTCCATGCGTAATACAGAAGGACCTTCATTTCAAAATTATCTCAAAACAGGAGTCAAGTTTTTGATTGAAGCTTATAGCACTTTTGAAAATCGTCGGCAAAGATTTCCTAACCATATGACTCTCTAATTACCCAGGAGTTAATTTTGCACGTTGCCTTCAACAGTGCTTGTGGACTTCTGTTATACGTTATCTAGGGTGGGCATATCTGGACATTTTTGGTTGAGCTTACAGCGCATGATATATTATCGTATTGCTTTTGAGAAAAGTGATTTTAATTACACTATTATCTGCAGTCCTTAAATTCTACCCAATTATTTTATTTCAAATATTGTGACACAACCTGATGTTTGCAGAAATGAAATATTTCATTATTTTTTTTTTTATTTATGCTTTAATAGATACAGATTTAGCCTTGCTGCATTTGTTAAATGCAATTTTGATATTAAGATACTAGACTATAGAACTATGACATAGAAACGTTTTAATTAATTACTACCTGATCCATTTCGGCTGTGAGATTAAATTACTGACACTTGGCACGAATGCAAGCGCCCATTATGGCATCGTATTACTTGGTGTGAGAAATACGACCGTATGAAAAAAATCTTAAGAAACACAGACACAAAAATGTAAATATGAATATACAATAACCGTGATTCCCTAAATTATTAGCATAAAATAAACCTAGTAAGTTTTTCATGCCTTTAAAATAATTCAATCTGTTGAGCTGAGTTAATATCTATGAGTAAAAGGTTACGCATAATTTAATATTACACTACCATTAATATTTGTTTTATTCTGTTCCCGCTTGAATAGAATATATAGCAATATTAGGCAGCGAGATTATTTATTTTAAATAGGAACTTTCTTATTACCTTAATGGCGAAGGAAGAATCTCCATGGAGTAATGGGTAAAGTAGTGAACTATGGCCTCCGAATTAACGAGTTTGAACTCCACCTGGACTATTACGTTCACTTTCGGACTATTACTCTGGAGATAATATGGCCTTGTCTTATCCCCCAGATACGAGTAAAATAGTACCTCTACTTTTCTTCTACAAGGATGAATCTGGTATTAAACAATCCATGTTGGCTGATATGTCATTTAACAAAGAAATCAAAACTTAATTACGAATCTTATGTAAAACTTAATTACGAATCTTATGTATTTCCTGATGATGTTTTCTCTTCTGGAAACGGTGCTGTAATATTTCCCCTGACTCTACCTTCAGTTAGTTTGTTACGACCGGTTACATATTTTGAGCCGTTTCCAAAAGGTGGTGACGGATTTTGAGCTTGTTTTTTTGTTTTGTTTTGTTTTGTTTTTGTAACAAGATAGTATCCCAACTACTAAACTAATACAACTGGTAAAGGTATGTATCCAACTATTTTCACTCCAGATATAGGCAATTAGTTGGGCAAACTTGCTCCCTTACTTTTTTATAAATGAAGACGGAAAACAGTAAACTGAGGGTATCTACCTACCCATGTTCCGTATCTTATAATGCTGATAAATAAGCAAGATGGCATTATGTATCATTTGGGGAGTTTTGGTAAGACTCTACTAGGGATCGGACCTCGCTCCTGGACCATTTGCGAAAACTCAAACCATTGTATATATATATATATATATATATATATATATATATATATATATATATATTGGCAGCATTTCTTCATTAATACATAATTTATTAAAGATAATAGACATTTTTTGTCTACATAATTTTGTTAATTCTTTCGAATTGCTGAATTGATCTAATGATATTCTGCGGGAATTGGTTGATAAATCTTCCATGATTAGTTAATACCCAAGTACTTTCTTCCCAACTTTGGGCCATCATCAGGGGAAGATGTATTACAAAAGTGATATAACTTTTGTATGCATATTACTACTTTTTAAGAAGAGTTTCTGTACTGTTGTATTGTGACGTGTTTACTTTGGAATTTGTTTCTATAAATAGCGTCAGTAGCTAAAGACATTTAAGTACATTAGCACAGGTTTCAAAATTAAGTCTGTTAAGTTTTGGTTATATATATATATATATATATATATATATATATATATAAACAATTCGCTGACAAATAATATATATATATATATATATATATATATATATATATATATATATATATATTATTTGTCAGCGAATTGTTTGGAAGGGAACATTTTTTAAAAGAGCCTAATTTCATTTTTTGCTCATACTTTAAGGCTTTTAAACATTTAAAATCATTAGATAGTTGGTTTTCACCAAAATTGGGGACTCAAATATGTAACACCACTTTGAATCAGAGTAGACATTTCTTAAAACTTCGGAACCTATGCATTGCCGTCAGAATGTTTATTATCTCACCCACAATACTTTGCGGGGGGCATACCCCCCTCTGTCCTCGCGCAGACGACAGATTCTAATGACCCAACTGACAAGGAGTAAAAGGCTAGTGAGCTCAAGGCAAACATTTTACCTCAAGAGTGTCATTCAAAAAAGAGGGTGAATTTTTTAAAGTAAAATTGTATCTTTGTTAGAATTGTTTTACATAAATGTACTTCCTGAATTAAGAGGGATTTCTTTATAGCGAAACGTTTTTAATCTCAGAAAACTATTCATTTAGACATTATTCAAAATAGTTGTAAATTAAACGGGGTGGTCCACGGTTTAACAGAAATCTGAGGTTTGTCGACTGAAAAATACGAACCATGTAAATTTGAAAGATATATATATATATATATATATATATATATATGTATATATATATATATATATATATATATATATATATATATATAGCAACAGCAAAATATATATATATATATATATATATATATATATATATATGTATATATATATTGCTGTTGGTGTATATATATATATATATATAATATATATATATATATATATATATATATATATATATATATTGCTGTTGTTGTCATACAACGACATAATCTGTCGGAGAATGGCATTATATATATATATATTATATATATATATATATATATATATATATATATATATATATATATATATTGGGGCGCTAAATTGTTTAAAGAAATTCGAAACGATATTCAAGATGAAGAGAGACTAGGTAAGCCCACAACGCTACACACACTTGAAATAGTGGATTCAGATTATGGTTTAATATTGTCTGACAGGATATTTACAATAAACTTCATTTTTCAACAATAAAGAATTCCTGTGAATACAGCAGACAAAATTGTGAAATATTGTTTGGCTTTTCTAAGGTAAATTGCTGTTTGTATTCACAAGGAAAATGATCAGCTGCATCATATCGGAAGAAAAGTGACGATCTGTTTGTTTGGTTAGGAACATCTGCCACATATTCCTTAAAGTCAAGATTCTTCCGCCTTTGATTTTCACTTGTTTAGCTCCCTCAATAAATTTCAGGGTCGTACAATTTTTTTCAGGTGATGATGAAGTGAGAAGCCGTGTGAACAAATTCATAAAAACTCAGTTTGACAATTTCTATGTTAAATAGATACAAACTTTTTTTTTTCGAAGGAAAAAATGGGTTTTAAAGAATTGACAATTAAAACCTGTTTTATTAGTGATTGTGCATTGTTTTATTATAAGACATTTCTTTATTTACTAAATGACTCTCGTATTTTATGTGTCTGAATGATGTAAACTTTTTCATGTATGACAGGCAGCAATTCATATCTTTCAAAATCTTCTGCAGGTTTTATCACAAACTATTTCGACAAATAAATTAATTTGGTTCCATCAGAGCCGGTCAAAATTATATGTGTCTCATTGTTCTGCATGAGAAATATGTATTCTTGTACTGGTATTTATGAGCAGTAATTTCTATTGCGAAGATAAATTTTTATCTATGTGTCAGTCAAGGAGGATATTTCTGCAAAATTTTGTCCAATATTTGTGCCTACAATTGATTCTATCAGTCCCTTCAGGAATTTATTTTCATCGTTTATTTCAAGAGTTTGTCATTTTAAGTCTCTCAGGTGCTATAAACTCTTGATCGCTTTATCTGAAATAATAAATGCAAAAGCCAAAATTATTTATTCAAATCAAAGACAATATAAAACAAACTTAATTATTTGCTAATTCATTTATTACGAGTATTTTTAAATATAACTACTTTGAAATATTTCAACGTACATGTGTTCGTTTTACGACCAGTCATATAAATATGAGAGCTAAATCTTCCTTTCTAAGAAGTTTTAAATTGAAATATGAATTTGTTTATATATATATATATATATATATACACACACACAGATATATATATATATATATATATATATATATATATATATGCACACACACGCACACACACACGCACACACACACACACGCGTACACACGTCTACGTATACTAATATATATGTTTGTATGTATGTATGCATATAGCAAGGTAATGATTATCATCATCATCATCATATCGCGCTGGTAGCACGGATATCCCTGACCCTCTCTCGCCACTCCTCCCTATCCTTCATCGCCCTAGGTAGGTCTTCAGGACAACATCATGTATCCTCACATAGCTGCTGAATGTACGTTCGAGCTGGTCGTCCTGCTTTTGCGCGGCCATGTGTGGGGACCCATAGTCGTTTATAGAGCGTAAGTTTTCCTTACAATTCAATAATAATTTCATGGCATTTAAACGTTAAAATTGAATCTCTAAACATCTATCTATATATCTGTGTATTGATTGAGTCTATTAAGGTAAATAATTGAAGTTTTAAACCTGAAAATAGAGAATTTAATTCATATCAGGGAAATAAGTATTAAACGGATATGTTGTTTGTTTTTTTTTTAAGTTGAACCAGAAACAAGAATGCGTACTTTATACTTTTCGTCGTTAGTCAGGCTAGTTGGGACAGTAGAAGCAATGAGTTACGAAACGAGAAGCTAAATGTAAACATGAAACAAATTGCATCTCATAGACAAGATTTAGGTAAACCTTCTTTTGAACATCAAAATTGCCACACGAAAAACAAACAATAAAGACATAGCGGGTTAGAAACGTAACGAATCTTTGTTTATATCGCTTCTTATATGCAAAGGTTTTAACCCTTCCTTTTACAGTCCTAGACGAGTGAAACTAAAATGCACAAACACAATCATAGACGTTCCTGTTGTTAGTCAAGTCTTCAGAATTCGAATTCTGTCAAAAGGTTTTGCTTTAAGCGCCCACAGTAAACACGACTCTGTCTCTCTCATGAGAATCTCTCTTCCTTCTCTTCTGACTCCAACTCTAACTCTCTCTGGACCCGTTTTGGACTCGGAAAACAGTCACAGTCACTCAAATAATACGCTAAGACTTTAGTTTTCAGAGTCTTACATAAGGTATGTGTGCAGAAGCGTTACCTTTTTTTTAACCTAGTTCAGGCTCTGTCTAAGATGTCAAAAACTCCAGATTTTGTAGATTCCAGTGTCAATTCGGTAAGAGGCGTTAACTGTGTTTGGCATTTTCTCATTCTTCATACCAATTTCTCACAATCCCAATATCCTTAAAACCAGCTATTCAGAATTTGGTTATATGTCAACCTCATTTCTAATCTCAAACAATTGTATCAGTCTTGTCCGACTGTTACTAATTTGTATCTCTTTCCCTTATTCATATAATATTCTTACTAATATTCAAGTAACTAAGACCCCCTTAACTGTGCAACAATTATTTTTTTCACTGCTTCCTTAAATTTAAATGATGACAACCCGCACCAATTTCAGATTTCACGTCAGTAGTACAGGTTTTTGGGGCCTCCATTTTAATGCCACTCTGACCTCGTCTCTGGGTGAGCATAACTTTTTTTTGGTGTAGAATCTGATTGTAAAAATGCGATGGCAAAATAAATAATTCTAGTTTTATCAAGCAACCGAATTCTACCTTTTCTGATAATATCACAAATGAACCAGATATTTTTGATCCACGAATTATGCAAGTTCAAATAATATTAGGTAATTATGATTCCATTACCAAAACTTCCAAGTCATTTTTTATATAAAACAAATCTGTTCCCTTTCTGATAATCCGAAGAAACAATCGAGCCTTTTGTTTTTTTTGCCTGAATTTGAATCTCAGTCGGCGTCATCCTATATTTTGGGTTTTAAGAGGGTTTTTTTTCTTTATCAAAATAATATCTAAGTTACTAATACTCTCTTATGCAACACTTACTTTTTTCGTATAGTTTTCTATTTCTCGAGTTCATATCAGTAGTAAAGAACAATTGGCTTATCCATGTATGAGACAATAAGAATAAAATACAACAGTGAGTCATAAGTTTTTACAACGAGCTGGTTTCCTGCACGTATATCACCTGACCTAAGTTGTTCAAGCTGTGAAAGTTAGCTGATATAGATGGTAGTGTCGTGGTAGTTGGTGCGCAGACACTTTGTGCATTACTTAACTCCGTGTGGTATTTGAAAGCATCAAAGAGATGAACATGCACCACAATCTAATTCAGGAACTTATGACTTACTGTTTCAAAATGGGCCATAAAACGCCGCAGAAACAATCATAGATATGTCTTGTGCAAAAACCAAATGCGCAGTTGATTCAAACATAGTTTGCTGTTGGTTCAAGAAATTTTGCTCATGTTCGAAAGCCATTGACGATCAGTCAAGGTACGGAGCCTTAAAAGCTTGAAGTCAGAGGTCATGTTTGACATGATTGAGGCAAATCTGGGGAGTAACATTCGAAGAGTATCAGGTAATATCGACTACTCTCAGTCTAGTCTTGGCCGTCACCTTCAGGACCACGGCAAAGAACACAGAGTAAGAGTACGGGGCCTCAAATTTCTTGAATTTTCCAAAACTTCTTGGTGGTGTCCTCGTGGTGTAATGGTTAAAACGATGGACTACGAAATCGTAGTAAGCGAATTCGAACTCAAGTCGCGCTATTACGTTCACTTTCGGGCAAATACCATTGGGAAAGATATAAACCCCCGTATCCTCCCAGCTATGGATTATAAATAGTACCACAACTGTTCTTCTAATGGAATGGTTTCGGCATTAAATAACCTACAAAGGTTGATATGTCATTAAACAAAGAAACCAAACTAAACCAAAACTTCTAACTGACTTTAGTATTTCAATAATTGTATTACCAGGGAGTTTATAACACGATGGAATTATTCTTTTTAATAGAATCCCATTCCTAGGAAATGTGCCTAGAAGACAATGGGATAAAGTTTAGTACTTAGAAATTATTGATCACCTTAATAACCCTGACTGAAATCTGTTCACAAATTATTATCACTGTCAAGCATCGATCACATATGTTGATGATTCTCCCCTTCGTCGTATTTTCTTTAGTTCTTTAAGTTACCGCTTGATTAAAACGAGTTTTCACTTCAGAAGTCTTTCGGTCATCTAAAAAAGGCTTTGCGCCACATTTACCTCTATGAAGTATGTATTTCCTTATTACTTTATACAGTCATGTAATTCATAACGTCAATTACCTTAAGAAACAGATTTACTACCATACGTGATTTGTTTTAGAACACTTCGGAGTTCAGATCTAGCCGAATCGAAACTCTGATCCAAATTGTCCTAATATTGCAAATACGCTAAAAAAAAGGCTTTTAGTTAAGATTATAAAAAAAGTTACCTAAAATTACTCATAATATTTATGTATCCCTAGTGCAGTTAAGGAATTGAATACCTCCAATACTCGAGTATATATTCGTCACTTTTTAAAAATGTCCCATTCTTCCAAAATTTATCTTATAATTTGATTCTTTGTTCTAGTATAGTGACACACATTATCAACCATATTTAAATTAACCCAGAATTACTTAACTGAACGAGAATTCTGCTAAGGAAAAATACGCTGAGTTTTTTCTCAGACGTTCAAGGTGAACATTAAAAATTTGATTTTTGTTCAACGTTTAATAACCTGATTAAAAAATAAGTCTCATTATTTTCTAGACTTTTTTCTTCTTATAATCAAGTTTGCTTTAAATCTTTGAGCCAACTTTTTGTAGAAATTTTTAAATCATTATATTGGACAGTCCTTCATTAATAGAATAATTAAAGCGAGCAATGCCCGGCTCCGTTGTTGTCCCTTCCTGTCTGGCTGCTAAATGTTCAGGTCACATCACCGATGGCATCAACATAGGCAAAACGACGACGGCCTGACAATGAATTATTATTGTGTGCTTGGCATTATCAATTGGGTAAAATTACACTGGCCACTGGCTGTTAATTACGGACTATTTGAAAAAGATTATAATTATATAGGCTACCATTATTTGTATATTTACACACAGAAATCGTATTTGTTTGCTTGGCTCTCACAATGACTAAAGACCCCACATATACGTTCATATTTTCTTATATCTTGGCTTTCCTTTTAATTTACTTAGCAAAACCGTTTCTATCAATATTGGTCTGATCTATCTATCTATCTATCTATCTATCTATCTACTTTAGTCTTTTCGAACTATCCATCTATCAACCTATTAATCTGTCTATCTTTTCAATCAATCGATCGAGGTAGAATCTATCTAGCTCGATCTATATATATATATATATATATATATATATATATATATATATATATATATATATATATATATAAGCCCGATCTATCTCTTTTAGCTCGATCAATCTATCTATCTATCTATCTCTTTTAGCTCGATCTATTAATCTATCTATCCCTTTAAAAGGAATTATCGGTTCGCTTGTAGCCTTAAACACGTTTATTAGTTGATTTTTGATCGGATGTTTGCGTTGTATAATTCTTTCTTATAAATTTGATAAATATTTTTCGTTGAATTAAGTGTATTTGAAAGGAAGATCACATTTAAAAGTAAATTTTTTTGTGAAAAAAGAATTTACTCTCACTATTAGTCTTCTTATCTATCTATCTATCTATCTATCTATCTTTCACATGGACGCAAACAAAACATATCGAGAAACGGGAACTAATCAAGTATGATACGAACAACAACCTACGAAACAGTGGTATTATCACTAAACTCCTATCTCTAAAACCATCCAAATAAGATGAACAAGGTAGGTGGGATTTTGCAGAAGAAACAAGGAACGACTCATAAATTACGTTATCCGATGGACCCATTCACGTGAACACTCTCAGTGTTGGCCGATTAAGAAGACCATATGCACAACGGCTTCGTAGGGGCACTGGGTGAGTCTAGAAGACTTGACGCGAGCAATGAATTATTGTGACGAATGGCGAAAAAGAGCCAGTGAAATCTAAGCTAGCAGAGCGACTTGATGTGAATGATATATATATATATATATATATATATATATATATATATATATATATATATATATATATATATATCCACAGACAGACTGTTTCGTTGTATCACAAATCTTCTGTACAAAGATGTTTAGTTGGATGGTTGGTCGGGTTTTATCCTACATCAACCTTTGTAGGTTATTTAATGTCAAATCCATTTTTATACAAATAATCAGTTCTATTTTAATCAATTTAGTTTTGCCTGAGTATACACTTTGACTGTCAAAAATATTTCAATTTCAAGCTTTTCTGTTTCGTCAAACAGTTCTAATTCTACCAATTCAGTTTACTATATGCATATATTTTATGTAAAAACAGCTAATTGCCCAGTCGGCTGGGGCTGTAGAATACACCGACTGCACCTCTGCAGAGGGGTAAGATCCCCCACCAATGTCCTGGATATGATACTAAACACTCTGATGGTGAAGTTCCAATAATGCTCGGGCTTTAAAGAATACAGAGCACCCCTTCATAGCCATTGCTCCCAGGTCCACTCTGGCCCGACGTGGTAACACCTGATAGGGCCCTATCTACGGGTTAAATAGAACTAATGGTATACTTATGCTAAACTGAATTGTTTGAAATAGAAATGTTTTTGACAATTAAAACCGTACTTACATATAAACTGCGTGCTTATGCTAAACTGAATTATTTGAAATTGAACTGTTTTTGACATTGAAACTGTACTCACACAAAACTGAATTATTATACATAACTGCTTGACTAGTTTGAAATAGAAATGTTTTTGACAGTTAAACTCTGTACTCATGCTAAACTGAATTGTTTGAAATAGATCTGAATATTTACATAAAAATGGATTTGGCATTAAACAACATGTTAAAACAGTTCTGATTCAAAAGATTTCTGTTTTTAACATAAGTACAATTTCAATGTCAAAAATAATTCAGTTGAGCGTAAGTATGCAGTTTAAATGTGAGTACCCAGTTTAATTCTTAAAAGCATTTCTATTTCAAATGATTTAGTTTAGTCAGTTTAAATATAAAAACCGTTCTATTTCAAGTAATTTAGCAGAGCATAAATACTCAGTTTAAATCCCCAAAACAATGGTTTAGTTCTATTTGACTCATAGATAGGACCCTTATCATGTGCTACCACTCCAGGCCAGAGTGAACCTGGGAGCAATGGCAATAAAGGGGTACGCCACATTACCTCAAGGCAATACGAGAATTTCACCATCAGATTGTTTAGTGTCATATCTAGGACACTCGTTGGAGGAGCCTTACTCCTCTGCGGAGATGCAGTCGGTGTATTCTACAGACCTGGCCGACTGGACAATCTGTGTGGCGAGAGACTCGAAATGGTTCAAACTTAGATCGTATCCCGGCTGACTTTAAGTCAGTATCTTACCCCAGCCATCTTTATTCTCAGCGTTAGTGAAGGAATGTTTGGCGTATAACATTTTAATTATATCGAGTTTAAAAGCTATTAGTTCTTGCTAAAAAAAAGATCAGGAGTTCGTTTTTACATATACGTTATCGGTATTCGTTTTTACATATACGTTATTAGCTACCGGGATTGCTCAATTCTTCTGAAAAGCTATTACGTTTCAGCTTAAGTGATTAAACTTATGATTAATATATACAAATAAAAATATTTTATTAGTAATTATTACTATTGAACGTTGAATATATACGTGGTTAGATAAAAACCTTTAATCAAATGTTGACATTAAATAAACTAAAAGAGGCTGTTATGTTGTTAAAGAAACAAATTTAATTAAAAAATAAACTAACTACGTATTTAAAGGCATCTCGTGTGCTGTAATGCTTCTCAAACTAATTCTACACGCTCTATTTCCTGAATTTGTTCCTCACTTGGCACACCCACTGTGTATGACTTAATAGCAAGTTAAGATAAGCTTGGTAAATGATGAATACGTCTAAAATATTTTCTGTTTTATAATAGAATTAGTTTTTAGCGATTTTTCAGCTATTATTTCTTATATCAAGGACAGATACTTACCAATATTCCAGCAAATTAAAACATGATGTAATTTTTGATGAGTAGGTATCAAAGTGAGGGAGAAAATTCTGGCATTAAGGAGGAAAATGAAAGACGAATACCTGATCTTTTTTTTAGCTAGAACTAATAGCTTTTCAACTCGATATAAGTTTTAAGTCGTTGGTCTTACTTATTATTGCTCACTTCCTGTCGTTTTTTCCGTCTTACCATTTTTCTTTAAAGTATTTCTTTTCATCGAACAAGAAAGTCAATAAACGATAATGTAATATTTGAATCACATTGATTTTGAATAGATTTCGGCACTTTATCTGTATAATGGGCATTAAAAAGAGCGAGAAATATTTTACAAGCCTCATGAATTAAATGTTAACAAAATAGGGTTTTAATATATGCAACGTACTAGGCCAACAAGCTACAAATATTTTGATGTGTACTGAAATTTTGCCCTTGTATTTTTAGAGTTTTCTATTTAAACTGCTGAAAATTTCTCTATAGCACCCAAAATGGAATGACAAAGAGCCATAAAATAATTCTTGATGAGGGGTCATGTCGCTAAATCAATCAAATGATTAATTTACGTGGTGTACATACTATTTATACCGGACATTTGCCTAGCGGTTAGAGTGTTCGCCAATGGCCCGGGAGACCTGGGTTCAATCCCAGGTCGAGTCATACCAAAGACTCAAAAAAATGGTACTTGATGCCTCCTTGCTTAACACTCAGCATTATAAGGTACGGATCAAGGGTAAAGTGAAGCAATCGAGGGAAGGAGTAGCGCCCTCCCCTACACCTTGGTGTAGTAGCTATCGAAAAGGGAGCCTTCGGGTCACCCTCGACTATGGTCGCCAACTTTACTTTACTTACATACTATTTGTTTTTTGTTTTGTGTTTTTTTGTGTGTGTGTGTTTTTTTTCAGAAATAACGTTTGAGTACATCAACCGAACCACGCATAACCTGAAGTATATAGTTGGCCTACAGCAGTAAAATGGAAAAACTGCAGCCAGCTATTAATTTCGATTTCTTCATAAGGAATTATGAACTTGAAGTCAGAAAAGAGGTCTGCCTAGCAAGCATGTCTTGGCTACTTAGGCAAATGCAGAAGATTCTGTTTGAACGATACTTAAGGTACATTGAAAAATACATTACTCAACGTCAGTTTTTTACATGATTTTCCTAAAGGGACTTTTCGAGCCATTCATTACCAGGTTAAAGAAGAAATTGAAGGCAACAAAGGAACACTGAAAGAAAGAAAGAAAGAAAGAAAGAGAGAGAGAGAGGGGGGAGATCAAAATCAAACAAGAATAGATTCATTTTAGTTTATTTTTAAAAGAAAATGGAAAAAAAATCTCAAATAGAATTGAACAGATTTTTATAAAAATCTTTGACGTGTATAAGAAAGAAAACTAAGAAATACATTTCAATCCAAGGTATATACTTACAATATCTTAGTTTTGCTTCATGTCATAATGCATGTACTTGCATAACACTTCTCTGAGGGTAGGATTTGGCACCAAGTAGATTCTTAAGCAGGTTCGAATTCAGAACTTTCTTTCTCTTTTACTAGTTGTCTAACAAAATATGACTAAGCCAGCATAGCGTAAAATTTACCTGTAACTGGAGAGATAACGGAGGGATTCATATTATACATAAAGGCATGAGAGCGAAGTAAAACATTGGTTCGTAGAAAAAATAAGTTCAAGCCACCAGTTCCATTTCCTTGACGATAACCGATATACCACGCGCTTCCCAATTTCGTAATGTGATTTAGTATTGCCTGTTATACTACTGCTTAGCAGAGTGTCTGACGACAACAGCTCAAACAGGAAAACTTTGACGTTAGATATGAGAGATGGTCACATGTGATAACTTATTTAAGATGTTCAATTAGTTAGAAAAGCGATAAGTAATCTACTGAATTTGGAGACAAGCAAAACCACTTTCCATCTTGGTTGGGTTACGAGTTAATGGAAATAAAACTTCCCTCTGTCAAATTTGGAAACACTTCTTCAACTCTTTTTATTTTATGACTGGTCCAGAGTAAATTGTAACATTGGCAATAAAATGAATGATATATTTCTGAGCCCAAGTGTCTGATTTTTCCTTTCCTCATATTCTTAACATCAAATATCTACTTTTTGTCTTCTTCTAAGCACCAACATATACATCATTCAATGCGGACCAATCACAAGAATATTCTGCCGGATTGAATTGTTGTTATATAATTTGGTGATATCAATAACAACGGTACTAAAAATACATATTCAAGTACAAATAGAGGCGGACTCTGTTGTTCAGGTACGAGCGCATTTATTAAGTTCTGACTTCAGTTCTTCTACACTAGGCGAGAGACAATTCTTACAGTGCTAACCGCACATAACGCGCGACGCATCTTGTGGTGTTTAAGATTTCAATTCATCTCTGCCGGTAGAGATCCGAAAAATTCAACTCTTCGACTCAAGGGCCGAACCATTAACTCTCGCCTCAATGTCCCAATGGCAGAAACTCAACTGTCTGCGTCCATGGTCCAATGTCAACTTTCAACTGAACTTTTTTTCAAAATCCTCAAATTCTAAGGACTATCTATTCCAGGCATGACGTCATCCACACTCCAGCATCATTTCCTGTCTAGGGTTTATTATGACAATGTTGATTGTCATATCCTTTGCACATGAGAGTAAACCTGTACCCAATGTTTATGCAGCCAAATATTTCAAAGCCCAACGAAACTGAATGATAAAATATAATTAATGAAGTATGATTAAGACAAAAAAAAAATCATTCCTTAATTATATCACATTGTGAAATAGTGGAGCAATATGAATATTAAAATCAAATTTCATATACTATCATATTTACCAACCCCTCCGCTGGGACAGGATTTGACGCTAGGTCAATTTTTAAGCGAAATTTAACAGGTTTCAATTCAGTGTTTTCCTTCTCCTAGACTAGCTGCCTCACCAAGGCTGAAGAACCTAGTCTGCCCTACTATTTACCCATAGCTGGAGGGAGAATAATTGGATTCATACCTTTCCCAAGGGTATTAGTGCTATGTGAAATGCAATCAGTCTCGTCCAGAATTTGAACTCGTGTCTCCGTGTCCATTTCCTAGGACGATAACCATTACACCACGGGCACCTCCTTATTTACCATTCCCTCCGCTCGGGCAGGATATGACACAAGGTCAATTTTTAAGCGGCGTTTAACAGGTTTGATTTCAGAATTTTCCTTCTCCTAGACTAGTTGCCTTACCAAGGCTGAAGAACCTAGTCTGCCCTACAATTTAGCCATAGCTGGAGGGAGAATAGTTGGATTCATACCTTTCCAAAGGGTATTAGTGCTATGTGAAATACAATCAGTCTCGTCCAAGATTTGAACTCGGGTCGCCATGTCCATTTCATATACTTTACAAGGAATTTAAAAATTATAATTTCTTAACTTTTAATCAGTTTGATCTAAGGATAGTTGTACGAAATATTAAGTAAAGTACCTATCAACAGTCTTCAAGATCAGTTAGCTAAATATACCATGCAATGTACTCTATTAAAAGGAAACATACTTTGACATAAGTCCTCATGAATGGAGAACTATGAGCGGGCTGAATGCAGTTGAATACTTCATATTTTTATTATCATTTCGTGAGTTTTTCACACTTTTAGTAACATATTGCTTTCAATAAAGTCCGAGTGAAAACACGTCTCGTTAGTTTTCCAGGACTCTTCTAAGTATTCTTATCGCTCGGATTTATAGCTAATCCAATCTCTTTTCTATGTTTTTTTTTTTTTTTTGATAATCCGACTACTCTGACTGTGATTGCTATTACTAACACCTTACTATTACCAAACTTTTGTAAAGCTTATAGCTTAGGTTTTGATAGTTTTCGATTTTTTTTCTTTTCATTTTATTCTATGATATACCGGTACAGTGAAATGTTTGCACCCGTTTCTTTCGGTTAGTTTATAAAAAAAAATGTGTCTAGTCTTTTGAACGAAATTGAGTCATCTGCTTTATATCTGAAAATCTCTAAAAATTTTGGTCGTATTTTGGGGGGAAATTTCTGGTTTGGGCATGTACCATCTGTCAAATTTAAGTCCCTTGCCCTGTAAATTAGACCTACCTAGTCTTGTGCTACTAAGACGCCAGTTTGCTATCCCATCAGGTGACTGAAGGAGGAGAGATTCTTTTAAGTTATCATTAAACAAGTGAATGGCCTCTGTTGGTGTACATTTTTCACTAGTCGACCCATACCGCGCCCGACCCTTTATTTCTTTTATCCCTGTAGATTAGGATTCCCGTCCGACCTAGGGTAGGTCCGGCTTGTTTTCGGTTCTTTCGGAAACAGTCGGCCTCCAATTTTATAGACGGGGGGATGGGAGGGCAACCAAACGGGGAATTATTTCCTTGTTCTTCGTTTATATATATTTCGGGGCTTTTTCTCCCATTCCCATAATATCCACTGTAAATAAATCATAAATTATATCATCCATCACTTCCGGGTTTTAAGTAGGCCTTTTTCATAGAGCAAAAGTGGTATTTTGGTGGTTGCTGCGTATCTGGCGATTGTCGAATGCTTATATATTGTACTGTAGAATGGGTCGACGAATGTGGCTAGTTAGGTTCCCATAGAAAATATAGTTATACAAGACCGCTTCCATCACCATCCCCCAAAACTTAAGGCCTTGTGCCTTCCATTTTTCGTATTTCTTAATATAAAAAATTGGAAATAAAGTGTACATTTTTCACTAGCGCGGCATGCAAGCCCTTCTTTATTGTGGTTTGCTGCTTGCCATAAGCTACTTACTGTACCCGTCATTTCAAAGTGGTCAACCATCTCCGAACTGACCACTCCCTGTTTAACTTCAGTGATCTGATAAAACCGGTGCTTTCAGCTTGATTTAAACTTAAGTCAGGCTCTTGATCAATAATGGCAAAATGCATTAGCAATAGTGATGTATATGTGGAAGCAAATATTTGCAGTTGAAAATTTGCTCACTCATCGGTCTATTGCTGTGTATCTGTGGGGGTTGGCTTGAAAATATATCAGAAACATTACTTTCGGATCATCCTATTTTCTTCTTTCTCTTTTTAAAGGATTGACAGACTCAACATGTTTGAGTCTGTTGTGTAAAGAAGGCAGTAACCTGAAATTGAAAGATTTTAAAAACAAAAAAAAGGATTTTAAATACTTTTGATTACCTACAGTTTTAATAAGTGCAACACTTCAATGCTTTATCTTGGATTCTTTGAAAAGGTACGCCCCCCACAAAAAAAACAATAACCATGTAGAAGCTCGTATGAAACATAAGTACAATAAAATATAATGTCTGAATAGATTTTTCGAAGTTCATGTGAGTAATCAAGGTTTGAGTTTGAATTTGAATTTCGTTTAACGGCATATCAACCTCTGTGGTTCATTTAATGCCAAAAAAGGTTAGGTTGGTTTTGTCTACTATGTAAGTTTTAGGACATTGTTTTTTTATAATTGTTTTTTGTAATTCTATTTAATCAGATATTAGTGTAAAAGTTCATTTGGTCAAGATGTTCTCAAGTCTAGTTTGGTTTGGTTTTGATTGATTTGGTTTGGTAGGTTTTATGGCACAAGAACACCTGAAGGCCACTTAATACAAGGTGGGTAAGAGGATATATATATATATATATATATATATATATATATATATATATATATATATATATATATATATAATTGATTTTACTCAGACTAAAGAAAGAGAGTTTATTAAATTCGCAGAACTGTGTTTCATTCAATCATTTACACACTCACTGCTATATATATATATATATATATATATATATATATATATATATATATATATATATAGTGCATGTGTGTGTGTTTGTTTGTTGAAAAAGGCAAAACAAACAAATGGCACCTTATTCTTCTTCAATGTATTGTTTTCTAATAGCACGATACCAGCTCACCTATTGTATATTTTTATGAATATTTTCTACCGTAAATTTTATATCAATAGTCTACAGTTCCTTCGAAATACTGACACTTATTAAAATTGCTTATCCCGCTAATTTCTATTTGTTACTGACCTTTATCTAATCGAAAAGTCATCATCATGTCGTGCCGCCAGCACAGATATCCCTGACCCTCACTCGCCACTTCTTCTAATTATTCATCGCTTCTGGCAGGTCTTCTGGACTACATCTCGTATCCTCACATAGCTGCTGTATGTATGTTCGAGCTGGTCGTCATGCTTTTGCTTGGCCATATGTGGGGGTCCATAGGAGTACATAACTGATGAGTCCGTCCTTGCTTCTCCAGCAGTGTCCTGCGTGTCTGGTTTGTCTAGCTTGGATAGTTTTCGTGATGGGAGGCAGGTGGCCGTATAGTTGGTGCCTTGTGGGGTGTTTCCGCCAGGACTTGTTTAATATTGCTCGCAACATTCTAAAGTAAGCAAGCCAAAAAAAGAAAGAAGAAAAAAGAAAGAAATATGCTTTATAATCTTCCCACACAATACTCCAAATATCTATAAGGCTTTATTGTCCCGATGCCCAAAAACTACCACCGAAAATGTTTGGTCAATTTATCTTAACTTTTAATATGCATATGTTTACTTGCCAATGTTTTTCTGTCGATATCCACCATGGGATCGTTTATCAAATTATAAAGAATACCGTCGTTGATTAATTGTTTAGAGTGTCGAGAAGAGAAAATCTTCCCTTTAACTGAACTACCTTCTCTTTCCCAAAATTGGATCTGAAGTCAAAGTGTTTGCCAAACTGATTGAATATAAGAGGTGTGTTGCAGCCAAATGCTGAAGAGATACATTTTCTTTTAAAGTCTTCCAGGATAAATCTGCTCAGTTGAAATGTCGTCTAATTTTCTTAATTTGAAAGAGAGCACAAAGACTGAAAAGCCCTTAAATGATAACGGGTTCGATCTCACATAGTGTTTAAAAGTAACTGAAAACCAATGCGCAATTTGACTAGGTTCAATCTCTCTTCCACTGCGCTAAAATTAAAAAGATATGCTTAATTTCCGATCAAGCTCACCGTGAATAACGGGTGCTCGGGAGACATCATAAACACAAGAGGAAATTGAGGTATGGGATGTTTTGCAAACACAAGTATATATATATATATATATATATATATATATATATATATATATATATATATTTGACCGGCTCATTAATCTAGTGGGTAGAGTGTTCGCCAATATTCCTGGAGACCGGGGTTCAATCCCAGGTCGATTCATACCAAAGACTTAAAAAAATGGTATTAGATACCTCCTTGTTTAACTCTCAGCATTATAAGGTGTGTATCAAGGGTAAAGTGAAGTAATCCATGGAAAGGAGTAGTGCGCCCCTGCAGCTCATTGTACAAGCTATTGAAAAGGGAGCCTTAGGGTTGCCCTAGACTTAGGTCGCCAAATTTACTGACTTATACATACCACAGAGGCGCTCGTCGTGTTATGTTTATCGCCGTCAAAATGGGACAGGAGGCCCGTTTGCATTTCATCTATTGCTAATCCTCTTCGGATTAAACTATGCATTAAACTATTTTCCATCTTAATATGTGTAAATAGTTGGCCAGACTGGACTCTTTAACCTTGGTGTAGCCAGTGGCACAGAGAAGGAAAATGCTGAATTCCTAACTTTTAAACTCCGCTTAAACATGAACTTATGTGATATTCTTCTCATGTAGAGGGGCCTGAATATATATATATATATATATATATATATATATATATATATATATATATATATATATTTCGTGGTCAGTTTTTCTCTTTTTGTCGCAGGTAATGCTATGAGATTAGTATTTGATTTGATCGGCAGCAAAAACTTGGAGAAAACTGTTTTTTGAGATACGATTGTAAATGCTACAATTGTAGCGAATGTTGTTCATTTTTCTCCTGCTTCCATGGCCTCAAGGACCGTGTAGAATCAGAATATTATGAAAGGTCCTAATATGAAAATAAGTTATTTCCTACTCTCCGTCCGACGAATAGCCATCACTGACATAACAGTCAATGCTGTCCCCCTTACACTTACCTGTTAACTGTCTTTCTTTAATTTTACTGCCACATTATATTAAGTTAGTTAGAACTGCAGTCACGCTATGAAATTTATTTATTGACTAGTATCCTCGAAACAAGGATAAAACAAATTATCTTTGAAGCAATGGTTTAAATAATACTACTTCTGTTTTACAAAGATGGCTTTTGCATTAAATAAGCTTGGAAGTGTGATATACCATGAAACAAAGTAAAAAAGAAAAACGTCTTGAATTTTTTAAGCATTTTCTGTTTTTGATTTATTTTAAGGTTATACGGACTATACTCTCTAGGGATTAACTATCCTAACTTTGACTGAACTGACAATGCCCATTTTTTCAATCGGATTGGATACGGTGAATTCAACCTCATACTGCGTATATATGTTGTTAGATGGTTGTTAATAATCGAGGAATATATATCCATCTTTTTACAGGTCATTTTATTGGATACCAAACGACTTTTATCAGATAGTAAGAAAATCATTTCAAACGCAATATTATTCTCATTAACTCTTTTCTATAGTTTTATTTGCCTAATTTTGAATACATTTTGTCATGGCTCTTGTCACTTAATCAGAGGTATCCCATGAGATATTCGTAATCTTATTAAGCTAGGCTGTAATGAATTTAAGTAAATCGTTTAAACCACTAAAGAGGAATGAAATCATAACAAATCTCTAAGCTTTGCGTTATTTTTCAGCTGTTTTTCACGAAGCTCATATATTGATATTTGTATCATGTTAATAAATTGTTCAACAGAACTCTTTATTTTAGTTTTTCCATGAATTTTTTTATTATATTCTGTTCAAATCAATTCTTCTACATTATTTTAGTTGGCATGTCTTCTATAAAACCTGGGGAAAATTTAAGTTCTTTTTCATTTTGTGTTTTATATACTCAAATTCTTTATTCAGTCCTAGATTCCTGTTCTTTGGTTTACATTGAGCCAATTTTACCTGCTTATGTAATAATTCATTTTGGGAGTTTTGTTTTCAACGTGTTCTTCTTCTTGCCATGCAACTTTTACGTTTCTAAAAGTCCGATATCATTTATATATTATGTAATTTATTGGATTCTTTACTTTTACGACGTGTAATCTTTTGTGGTTTGACTTTTTCTTTGTCGGTAAAGCTTATGAACAATTAAAAAACAAGCAATTTTTCTTATACTGAATATTAAATTAATTGCAACAGGCTCGGTATAAGAAAAATCATGTATAGGGTGTACTTATTTTTAACTGCTGCATGTATGCCTGTTTTCATCCCATATTTTTTTCGATGTAATGTTTAGCAACAAATAACATCTAAATATATCCGTTTTAATTTTATAGTGTATCATTGAAGATAACAAAAACCAGGTATATATATATATATATATATATATATATATATATAAATATATATATATATATATATCCACACACACACACACACACACAGACACACACACACACACATATACACACACATATATATATATATAGATTTTTTTTTTCAAAGTATCATTTTTTACTCTCTCTATATTTAGATATGCATGAATATATATATATATATATATATATATATATATATATATATATATAGCTATATCTCTATCCACACACACACACACACACACACACACACATATATATATATATATATATATATATATATATATATATATATATATATATATATATATATATATGAATGTACACACACATTTGGCATTTGATCGTGTTACTGACTTCGGAATAAGAGGATCAAGACCTCTATTTTGAGAAAGCTTGTCAGTTCACTTACCTTACAATGGAAGTGATTCATACCCTTTAATTTTTATGTGAAGTCACTGATTTGTATTCATACACTTTTTAGCTTTGTCAGAATTTACACACTTTAATGCATCATTCTCCTAATTTATTGTGTCTTTTTTTTTTGTTTTCTTTTTATATTCGCTGAGTCATGTGCATCTCTTTTTTGTTTTACAGGTTTACCCATTTTTGGCGTTGAAGTACTAAATTCTGCAGCAGAAAATATCCTGCTTTTCTGATTCACATATTATCAGTGGAACCACGTTGATGAATTGTTTCTAAATGACCTTTAATGTTAAATGTGCCTTTTTCTTTCTTTATTACATTACTCACAGCTCCGTTAACTATGGTCGATAGTCTCTTTACTTTCCTATTAGGCCTAATATCGGTGATTTGACTTTTTTCCATTGGGTGTATTCTGGAAATGTTCAAAATCTTAACACGGGGTTTCTGTTCTCAGATACTTTCTCGTTATAAAGTCTGCATTCTGAAGTCTTAAATATTTTCATCAAGAAAATGAGGTTAACAACTACCGAGGATATCTTAGTTGGATAAACACGGTTTATTTGTAGAAAACTGATAATAACCATCGAACATTTTTTGGATCACTAATTCATTTGCATTCTGTGAAATAATATGACAACGAAAGCTTATGAAGATGAATCAATAAAATATCAAGGTATATCGTTAAACGTCTGAAAATAAACAGTTTTTGGAATAACAAACGTATGGATAATGATATGTACCTGTTTGTAGAGAGATCTATCTATCTATCTATCTATATATATATATATATATATATATATGGGTTTCATAAAGTTTTTGCAAAACAACGTTCATCAGGCAGTTAACAATACGAAATGAATCGAAAATCGAAAAAATTACAGTCAAAAACAGTTGGGATATTTTTTTCGATTTTCGATTATTTTTCATTTTTTTAACTGCCTGATAATTGCTGTTTTGTAAAAAAAACTTCCATGAAACCAATGGGCGCAGTGTAGATTCCATGGCATTAAAAATGTAAATATATAAATCAACTATATATATATATATTATAATATATATATATATATATATATATATATATATATATATATATATATATATATGGACATACATATGGATATATATGGATATATATATTTACATATATATATATATATATATATATATATATATATATATATATACATATATATATATGTATATATATATATATGTTTATATATATATGGATATATACATATGTATATATATATACATATATATATGCATATATATATATATGTATACATATATATGTATATATGTATATATATGTATATATATGTGTGTGTATATATATATGTATATATATGTACATATATACATATATATATATGTATATATATATATACACACACACACACACATACATATATATATATATATATATTGTCATCGGCAAACAGACTTTTTCATTATATGACAATACTTCAGTGTGGCGAGAAACGCGAGATACTTCAAGCCGAGATCGGAACCTGGTTAGATTAACGTCGTATATCTAATCCCAAATTCATCGTCATTCTCTGAGCAAGTGAAGGAATTCTTACGTATAACATTTTACGTACACCTTATCGGCTACCTGGAAAAATCAATTTGTGAAAAGTGTTATTTAGTTTAAGGGTATCTGGCCAATAGTTGAAGAGGAAGAGTGAGAGAGTGCAAGAATGAGGGATAGAAATAGAGAAGGTAGGGCTAAGTTTGTACTGCCTGGAATATTTGAAATGGTCACTAGATATCAACTCATTAAGCCATATTTGAATCTTGAAAGATGCAGTTTGGTTTACACTTCAACCGAATGCCCTCCATAAAGGCCTGAATAGATATTTTCAACCTACAGATAGAGATATAAAGTAATGAGAATTGGGTTCTCTAACGTCGGAAAGCTAACTGGTCTTATAGAAAGAAATGTCCGAATTAAAACTAGCTTTGCTCTGCTTAAAATCAGTCTTGGGTCATGTCTTTTGTGTCTGGAAAGTGTTTGGAATATATATATATATATATATATATATATATATATATATTGTTTCACTGGCATACAAGTCTATAAGACATACACACGTATGTACACATACACACGCATCCTCACATAGATACAGACACACACACACACACACACACACACACATATATATATATATATATATATATATATGTGTGTGTGAGTGTGTGTGTGTGTGTGTGTGAGTGTGTGTGTCTGTTTGTCAGTCAAATGAATGCATAAATTTGAAGAGAAAAGCCAAAACACGCAAACTAAATTAAGAGATACGAAGGTATCTAATGATATATATATATATATATATATATATATGTGTGTGTGTGTGTGTGTGTGTGTGTGTGTGTGTGTATGTATATATATCACAAAGGCGCCCGTGATATCATGTTTATCGCCGTCAAAAATGGACTCGATGCCCGTTTGCAAGTAATGAGAAATAATGTACTGCACTTGATGGATTTTAATGTTCCAAAGTATGTGAAAATTCGTAGCAAGTAACACAAGCATATTTCGTAATCATATCATGCCATCATTACACAAACAGTTGCCTTGATCCCAAGATAAATTAGTCTTAACATGAATAACTACAAACAACAGTTTTATTTTAAGGATCCAAAAGGTAAGTACACCCAAATAAATTCAAGCATATAAGCCACTTCCGAATCAAATGGTTTTGGCCACGTGCTCCACTCTAAAGACAAGTTCATTTAAAAACTTATTTTATCATGAAGAAAAAATCCAGTACCTCGAATCCTAGCATATGATTGTCTTCCTTATTTTAGAGCCTATTATCTACCCGATCTGGGTATCCACTTTTTAACCAATTTTTAAACATATCTTTTGTCACGAAGGAAAGATTATAATACCTCTAATATTTGCGTAGAACAGTCTTCTTTATCTGACCATATGTCCTCCCATCCGATGTGGCCATCTATTTCTAACTCGATTTTAAATTCTATATTTTATCATAAAATAAATAAACACTATCTTACATCTAGCCGGGGAAATGTCTTCATCATTTGACCATATGTTGCATAGGCAATTTTGGCTTCCACTTTAAACTAGGCTTTTCGATACGAGCGTAAAACAGTTTTTTTCATCAGACTACAAGTTAACTGAATTGGACTTCTATTTTGAAGCAGTGTGTTATTTTATTATGCATTAATAATCTAAGGATCTCTAATTTAAAATACTTTTTTCATCCTACCACATGTTACGCAACATATTTTAGCTTTTTGCTTCACATTCTAACAGATTCATACATGAATCTCATATCATACTGTAAAAATGGAATAGAGAAAAGATGTACCTTAGACAGATACGGTCATGTACGAAATGGACATCGAATGTTGGTAACATATATACAGAGAACATAGGAATCTCGAAATTCGAAAACACGTAACGACTTCTTTGTTCAGGTACGAAACCTTTTTATTACTTTTAAGTTAAAGGTTTCGACTCCAGGAGAGAGACACAATCTTTTTATGTTGGTTTCTTCATCTGGCTCCTATCTCGTGCGGCACCTACGGCGCGCCAATTCGTCTCGAATCAGCGAGCCCTAAAAGTCGAACCTCCTCGTTCGGCGTCTATCTTCAACTGTCCAACTTTCTTCGAAATCCCCAAAATCCTCCGCGTGCGTCCGGGGCGTGACGTCACCCGCACTTTGTCGCTCGTTTCATCATCTTAGGCTAATGTGATATCTCTGAGTGACATATACATACATACATGCATATATACATATGACAATATAGTAAAATTTAATGGAGACTCAAACTCGGTTAAGTCATAATAAATTTATTTCGGTGGAGAATATTATTATACCCACCGTCTCGTCAAATGACTATTTACATGCTTCTCTCTCGTCACAGAGTAGCGAATGTTAAGTTACAGTTCGTATTCAGAAGATAGAATAAAGGAATTAAGAAATAAAAAAATAAAAAAGTAAAACACAAATTAGAAAATAAAATTTAAAAAGATTAAATAAGCAATAAAAAAATAAAAATTAGAGTAAGGTGGAAACCAAATTACAAATTATTTCATTCATAGGGATGGGCAGAAGGGGTTAACATGTTATGTGTTAGAACGATTGAGAAACAGGAGTGGAATTAATATACTGGTCAATCCCTTCTAATTTTGCGTTTTTGTAGTAGTTTATTCTTCAAAATATATGACAATATATATATATATATATATATATATATATATATATATATATATATATATATATATTGTCATCCACAGAGAGACTGTTTCGTTGTATCAGTACCTGTGTACTTAGACATAAGAAAGGTTCAAAACCTGACGAACTTTACCTCATTCGGATTGATATATATATATATATAAAGAGACGGAGGGCTTAGTATTTTTCATGTATATATATATATATATATATATATATAGACACACATGAAAAAATACCAAGCCCTCTACCTAGCCATCACTATTTCTTGAACAAGTTGTCATATTTACAACCTTTCATATAGTAAACTGCTTTTCTACCTGAACCACAGCATGGAGGGTTCCTATTTGTGGGGAACTCTGTATTCTCAGCGTAAATTTTGACTAGTATTTTTTAATTATATTTTAAATGCCTTTTTATCGTAACATACTCGACCAAAGAGAACCTTTTTTTTTCACTTCGTAATAAAAATATAGTTGCTATACAAATGTAATTTATACTTTTCTAAATGGTTACCGTTTTCTAAAATGCCATTTAGTAAAAACAAAATTAATAACTCTCTCTTTATTAAATGTTACGCTATTCCTATCGAATTGATACCATTTATAAATTGAGTTTACTAAGTTATCTTTCATTATCTTTAAGTCTGCAGTAAACAATAAAAACGAGTGTGTTAATAACTTAATTTAAACTTTTCTTAAAACAAAACAAATTTCGTTGCTACGTCAAACGGTGCCCTGATGTAATGGATATCAATTGCTTTTTGACCCAGTCGGCTGTGGCGGTAGAATATACCGACTGTAACTCTGCAGAAGGCTTAGATTCCCACTACGAGTGTCCTGATTCCATCACTAATCTATGCTGGAGCTTTGATGAATGCTGAGTACCCCTTTATTGCCATCGCTCCCAAATCTATTCCGGACCACAGTGGTAGCATATGATAGGGTCTCCTATCTATGGGTCAAATAAAACTGAACTCTGTATATATGCAAAACAGAATTGCTTTAAATAGAACTGTTTTGACAATTAAACTGTGTACTTATAGTCAACTGAATTATTTGAAATAAAACAATTTTGACATTTTACTATGTGTAAATAAATGTCTGGGGTTTAACTAAATTGTTTCTTTTAAATAGCAATACTTCTAACAATTTAACTTTGTTAAGTAATCTGAATTGTTTGAAATAGAAATGTTTTTCCCATTTAAAGTGTGTATTTATGATAAACTGCATTTTTTTGAAAATAGAACTGTTTATATGTATAAAATATATTTGGCATTAAATAACCTACAATGTTTGATATACCATAAAACCAAACCAATTGCTTTTATTGTGTAATAATGATTCTCATTAGAATATGTTAGAAACATACAAAAGATAATAGCTATATTTTCCTTGACACCGCACGTTTTTCATTTGTAGCAAGCTAGATCTGCTAAACTCTCGGGATGAGTTCAATCCTCTTTGGGTACAACCCTCTTCATGCCTCGTATTACAACGAGGCTAACCTTGGTAAATAACTGTAATTTACCATTGTTTTATCAATGTACATTCTATGCAGGAATAAAAATTATTTTAGAAATTTTTTATCCATCTATAAATCTATTCAAGATCTAAGATGGTATAACAAAAAAAAAAAAAAAAGTTCACGTATGTAGGATTCAAGTTCAAATTCGATATGAAAAAAAGAATATATTAAAAACCTGAAAACAACGTCTACAGAATTTTACAGATTTATTTGAAGTCAATGTAGAAATTATGTTTTATTTTGTTTTACTTTCAGGAACATATGAAGATATTTGTGTAAAGACAGCCTAGAGCAAATTTTCATTTTCATTTAACATAAAAGTCGACAAACCAGAAATGGTATGAAGCCCACATTGGATTTCAGTGAAGCTGACATCATCTTAAGATGTAATGATTTGCCCAAATTACAGCACGCAATGTGAAGCATATTTAACTCAGTTCTTAAGCATATACGATCCTGTTATACGCAGAGACACAATTAAATAACACATTTTCAATACCACCTTAACGCATCTGATAAACTGTTATGTTAAAATCAACAACAGACGCGGGGAACTGAAATATATGAGAAAAAAATTACTCAGATTTTACCTTCAGATTCTCTCACTGTTTCTGCATTTACCATCCCTTAGAAATGGTAGGAATGCAATTATTCTCTTTTCACCGGAGGATAAATTGAAGGATAGACTGTGCTCTTAAACCTTGATGCGGCAACTGGTCTTGGAGAAGGAAAACTATTAATCAAAACTTATCAAACTATACTTAAAACTGTTTTGGAGGTGCCCGTGGTGTAATGGTTATCATCATAGACAATGGACACGGTGACACGAGTTCAAATCCTCGACGAGACTTATTGCATTTCACATAGCACTAATACCCTTGCGAAAGGTATGAATCCAATTATTCTCCCTCCAGCTATAGGTAAATAGTAAGGCAGACTGGGTTCTTCAGCCTTGGTGAGGCAACTACTCTAGGAGAAGGAAAACGCTGAATTGAAACCCGTGAAACTCCACTTAAAAAATGACCTTGTGTCATATCTTGCCTGAGCGGAGAGTTTTGTAAATATCTATACTTAAAACTGTCATGTTGTATCATGATCGTGCAGAGAGGTATATATATATAAGATTGCTACCTTAGTCGAGGCTGACCCGAAGACTCACTTTTCAATAGCTGCTAAACCCACACGTATGGGAGGGCGCAACTTCATTGCCTGAATTGCTCCACTTTACACTTGAACCTTACCTTATAATGCTGAGAGTTAAGCAAAGCTGCATCAACTACTATTTTTAAGTCTTTGTTATTACTCGACCTGGGACTGAAACACACACACACACACACACACACATATATATATATATATATATATATATATATATATATATATATATATATATATATATATATAACAAAGCCACATGAATTCGGTCGATATTCAGTTTACCTACGATGAAATACGTATAATTTTGTGTCGTAAATTCTTGTCTAACTTTCTTTCGAAAATGATATATACAATCCTATATTTCTCAGCATTTTTTGTATTGGGAAATGAATATATCGTACAATTTGTACGGGTTTACTGATTTCCATTAAACTAACACACACACACACGCACGCACACACACACACACACACACACACACACACTCACGCGCACACGCACACACAAATATATATATATATATATATATATATATAGTACAATTAAATGGAGACTCAAACTCGGTTAAGCCGTCATAATAAATTTATTTCGGCGGAGAATATTGTTGGTATATTCTCCATCTCGTCAGATGACTCTTTTTACATATATATATATATATATATATATATATATATATATATATATATATATATATATATATATATATATATATATATTTGTGGGTTTGTAATTGTGTTTATGAATGTGTATGTACACGAATATGTGCGTTTATTATTATCATTTACGATACCTAACCAAATTAGACATTTAGTATATACACAAATGTACATTCATGAGCTTAATGACTGTTTTGAAATACTACTAAAACTAGTACTACTACTCGCTGATGAATATATGCATACATTCATATATACATGTATACATTTGTGTATATATATGTATATTCGTGTGTGTCTGTGTCTCTCACTCTTAGTATACACAAGCGCGTGTGTGTTTCTGTGTGAGTGTGTGTGTTAGTGCATGGAAATGTGTGTGGTTATCGGACAAATATACATAAGTTTCATTTCAGCGCACGTGTTGTCAAATTATTTCTTATCGAAAACCGATAACCTATTCAAACATTTTAAATATTTCATGTTTTTTTTATATTTCATTATTTGTCTTGCGAAATTAACTTCGATATAATTTCTCATTGCGCGCGCGCACACACACACACACACACACACACACACACACACACATATATATATATATATATATATATATACATTTCGCTAGTAAAAAGGTAAAAATTACTAATTTCTTTAGAATTGACCTCTGTCCGTAATCTGAAAATTTACCCGATATAAAGAATAACAATGAAGGAAGTTTATAAAAAATGTATAAGGGAACACTTTCCATAATCACGATGCACAATTTTATAGGGAAGACTTTTAAGATTATCATTTTGTTTTGGAAGCACCAAGTCAGAAGTTAAAAACTATATCCTTTAAAAAGATATTTTCTTTACTTTTATTTGGTTAAAAAAATTTCTTTGTCATTTTAGAACACGTTCGGAAAATAACAAACAAGTCGACATCCATCTCTCATTAGAACTAGTAATTTCAATGACAGCGTATAAGATTAAAAGTAAAACTTCTAGGGAACCATGAATACTCATACTGAATATTTGAAGTATTTTAGTGATATACTTTTCTCAGAAACCTATACTTATATATATATATATATATATATATATATATATATATATGCTCCCGTACCCCTGTAGGGTTGAGCTCTCTAGCGAGGGAAGTAAATATGTTGCCATTAGCGTAATGCAAGGCTCTGCATATGAATCGAGCTCTCTTGAAGCTGATATATGTAAACAAAAACAATTTTGATACATTACCGTTTAAATTTCCATCATCGAGCTTGTTTCCCCGTGGCTGAGTGGTAGAATCTTCGATTGGTGCTTGAGTCAACCGGGTTTCGGTACCAGCTTCGGGAAGAGTTCTGATAGAACTAAACAGATCTGTCTATGGATGACTGTATGTATATATACAAATTCCGTTGAACCTATTACAAAATTTTGGTCTACATAAACTCTTCTTGATCCTTTCATATTGCCATATTGATTTTATAGTATTCGTCGGGAATTGATTGGTATATTTTCCATAATTGTTTATTTCTCAAGTACTTTCTGCCCAACTTTGGGCCATCACCAGGGGAGAATGTATTACAAAAGTGATGCAACTTTTGTATGTACATTACTACTTTGTAAGAAGAAGAGGATCTGGGCTATTGCAGTGTGTAGTGTTTACTTTTAAAATTGTTCTATAAATAGTGTCCGTAGCTAAAGATATCTAAGTACATTAGCACTAGTTTGAAAATTAATTCTGTTAATTTTGGGTTGCATGTTTCTAATATGTAGTGTTCAGAGAATCTGTAATTTTTGTTTGTTATTTTGATGTTCTAATATTGTTGTGTTTTCGGTGAGAATTTTTCATATTTCCGTTGTTGGGCATGCATGTTTTTTGTCTTTTTTAAGTCAGACAAAATGTACTTGAGAAATAAACAATAATGGAAAATATATCAATCAATTCCCGACGAATACTATAAAATCAATACGGAAATATTAAAGGATCAATAAGAAAATATCTAGACAGAAAATGTCTATTATCTTTAACGAAATTTGTATTAATGAAGAAATGCTTCCAATCTATATATATATATATATATATAAGGTAAATCCGAAGTAGGGGATAATTCTCTCAGAACAATCAAATTATTCTAAATTCGAATATTTAGATATTCCTGGTAAAGAGCTCAATGTAAATGATTGCACAGAGCAAATATTATTTCAAGAAAAGAAAACAAAATTCGGTCACATTTGGATTATAAATTAATTTCCATCCTGTTAAGGGCTTCTTCAGAACGAACATAAAAATAATTTTATTAGAGTTGTTGATTCATATCAATGCTCTTAACAGGATGAAAAAAAATTATAATCCTAATCTGACCGAATTTTGTTTTTTCTTGAAACTATATATATATATATATATATATATATATATATATGTGTGTGTGTGTGTGTTTGTGTGTTTGTGCGCGCTCCAGCGCGTGTGTGTGTGTTTGTGTGTGTGAGCGTGTGTATGTATTTGTTCCTGGGTAAGAAGACAGAGAGAAAGAGAGAGTGAGAGGTAAAGGGATAGAAAGAGAAAAAGAAAAAGCAAGAGAGATCAGGTTGAGTACATAGATTTGAATTCGAGAAAATCTTTCTAGGGCAAAATATCGGAACCGTAAAACCACAACTGAATCGGAGAATGCTTAAATATGAAAAGTGAATAAAACTGAACTGAGGAAGGCCTCAAAGTATCGCACTAAAAAGACTAGCAAACTATAATGAATCTTGACGTGATAGCATGTATTGTTTCTGATTCAAAAGATTCACATCCATCAATGACAGATTAGCGCAACAAATGCACGAATGAAAATAACAAATGAATGGCAAAATGAAAAAAAAAAGTCTGTTCATGAAATTTTAATAAAATGTAGAAATATCAAGCAATGACTGAACAATAACATGTTTACCAATAATGTTGACTATCCTAACAGCATAAATAAAAGAATAAATCTATCACTCTCTTTAAGGTCGAAGGATTTTGCAAAGAAATGGGAGATATGTGTGATTTACTATTTATAGACCAACGTATTTTAACTGATATATAACAAGGAAGAAAATGTAGCCATTGACTACAAAAAAGAAGACATTATTCCACAAACAAGTGTAATAGAATGTTGGAAACTAATACAAATATCGTAGCAAGTTGTAAGATTCATCAAATGATCTATTTTAAAGAAAGGAATAGTAAAAGTGGCAGTAGATGGCCAAACCTAAGCGAACGAAAAATCGAAAGAGGTATCTTCCAACTACATTGATTATCGCCTATTCTCTTTATTGTTGTACAAATACCATTGAACTAATTAAAAGCTATTGAGAGTAAGTTTACAGATTCACAGTCACAAATAAATGGAAAATCACCACATGTACGGAGATGATAGTAAAAGTTTTTTCGCAAAATGGAAAAAGAAATTGAAGCTCTAATAAAAACTAATCAAATCTTCAGCGATGATAATGTTTGTCCCTTATTTTCGATTCACACAATTTACTAACGACTGTATTATAGCAATTCTAAAATTATTTATTTCCATTAACTACCCCCGTTCGCCACATCAATCTTAAGAAAACTATTAAAGAAAATTTTGCCAAATCAGAGTTACCTTACGGTTTTTATGATTGCAATGGAGATTGCATCTGGTAGAATTACTGTGTTCCCATAGAAACTGTTAGGGAGGGTCCTATGAGCGAATATATTCTCTCGGTCCAACCTATACATGTCGGCTCTTTGCTGAAAAAAAAGAACCAAACGAGTCACGCGTGTGAAATAACAGATGATTACATTTTGAAAGCAAAGGCCTTCAAGACGACTAGCTTTTATATTGACAATTCTGACGATTCGGGAAATGTGACGTCATGTGACTCCATTGACTTATGCTTTTTATTTAGCCAGCGACTGTCGTTTGATATCACCTTTGGTGTTGCAGCTGCCAAGGCCACCAGGCATTTTCTCTAAAACAAAACAAAAAAAAAAAAAGAAAAGAAAAATAACCCACTGTAAACTTAATTCTCATGAGGCAAAGATGATGATAAAAATAATTCAAATTAAATAAATCCACGATGAGTTATGTTTATTCTATAAAGAACGGTTCTCTCTTTTTAGAGCTACAGAAAATAGCAAATACTAATATTTCTGGAAATGGGCCCGATAAACTGAGTTCAAGTCCTGGACCAACCTGTTAACAGTTTACACAGAACTAGTGCTCTTTTGATGCAGCAAACTATTCCCCCTCCTGCAATAGGGGAAAAGTGGGAGATACTGGGTTCTTTGACCCTGGTAATGCAACCCGTTTTTTAGAAGGAAAACACTAAATTTAAATCTGCTAAATATTGCTTAAAAATTAACCTTGAGTCAAATCTTATTTTATTGAAGAGTTGGTAAATGCATACGACTATTTTTATCCTACTGGGATTTAGGGATATTAGGCACTGCTTTTATTTATTAATTTACAACTTATTTTTTCAGAAAGATTCATCATCCTTCCAATCAAGGAGCACCGACAGTATAAATTCTTTCCTAATCTGATCCAATCTACTATTTTACCAGGGAATTCCTCAAGATGTTACCCGTTATCTGCACAATAGAGATGAATATAGTTTTTTCACTGTTTGGACAAAACGGGTGTGTCCATGTGTAGGAGTCCATCGGTAAACGTCGATTATAATTTCATTCTTACTTATTTGTGTAATGGGAAGTGAGTTGCTGTACAGTTGTTCTTTTGTAGGGTGCTACTTGTTCAAAAACGCAAGTAGAATCTTTGTTTAATTCCCATCAAGCTTTTTTTCTAAGCGTTTCGTCAGCGTCAAAGTGGTGCGCCCAAACAGTTGTACTGAAAAAAAGTCTGGAAGAATTTTGGTTTTATTTTATCAGAGAGATCTTATTCCCATACTGAGAATCGCACTCGGCGTAAATTCACATAGCTTTTAGTTGATGAGATAAATCTACTGGTGAATCTGAAATGATTAACCATTTTCACAGGGCTGCTATTTAATGAGCATTTGGCGGTCCGGTGCGTGGCCCTGGAAAAGGAACAATGGCAGACTTGGGGCCTTTAATTAGGCACCTAGTTTCGACTAGGCTACCTTCGGGTGGGCGAGCTGCATTATTGTCTCCTTTGACCCCCTTGTACGGCACTAGACCATGCGTCTAGTTTAAGCCGCAAACTGGCATACGTGCCCGGACCCACATTTGGGTTCGTGAAACTGCTTGCCTCATCAGGCTCACATTGCACTAAGTGAGCCGATGAGCAGCACAGACAAGCAGGGTTCGAGTCTCGGCTCATTCCCGACCTTCCCCTCCCCTTTATCCCCAATTTAATTGGCCTTCGGGCTTTTGACCTTGTGTCAAGTCGTGTCTGGTGGGAGGCAGCGACAAATATCGGCATGTTGATTAATACACGTGGACTCTGTTTTATCTTAGTTCAAATGGAGTAGAGTGTTTCTTTTTTCCTGCTCCACGTGTGCATTAGAGATTTGATCGGAGCAAGAAGCGCTATATAATCTTCTTAGTTGCACTACTATCACTTTCTGCAGGGTACCGTCTATTACTTGCCTTATACTGGATAAATTTACCTAATTCACCATCTAGCTGATTTTCTGTTTTCACTCTTACCGGCATAAAACAAATTTACAGCGATAAATGTTCACAGAATATATCTCTCCTAAAAGATAATTGAAAAATCGTCTGAAAAGGAAGAAGCCAAATTGTAGGCAACATTTTTGTCTACCTGAGATAAAATAGATCAGTTTCACTCCCACAGATAAAATAATCTGACGGCTGGGTATTAAAATGAAAACGACCTTGTTCAAGACACCGATATATTAATTGTCACTTTTCGTCTCGACTGTCAATATCTGGGAATCTCACAGACATCAGAGAACTGTCTCTGCCGATATTCAATTCATTATATTCCTCGCAAAGATTATAAAAAAAATCCTTTGAAAAAATAATTCCCAAATACTTTCCTCGATTCCGACAAAATTTCAGAGATAAAAGTACTTATTGAAATCCAAAGGTGAAACAATGAATCAAATTAAAAAAAACGTGTTCCACCAGCTTTCAGAGTTGGGCAAAGCCTGTCTCTCCACCCTGAATTATTTTGTTTTGTTCGGTTTTTGACGAAGACAGACTTGAAAAACTTAATTCCTATCCAGTTGCAATGAACATATCCGTATTAATATATTATATTATATTGCTTTTGCTCTAACTATATTTTTATTTTTTTTTTAATTGAGTTACATCAAGTTTTCTCAGATATCCAGGACTATTAAGTATTGCTGTATCCACATCTTTGTCATATTTCTGTTACTCCTATATTTGTCCCATAGAATAAATGTCGTCTCTCAGTTGTAATACCTTTGGTATCGATATCAGTTTCCTCGAATTATGGTCCATATTTCAGCGCTCATTCTTACTCCAGTTTTAGAAGAGTCCAGAGTAATTGCTCATATGTTTATTCTTTTGATCAGATACTTCTGCATATTTTGGTCTCATCATATATTGTTCTTATAAGTTACTGCTTATATTTTTAGCGTCCACTGGATTTATAATATCTGTTTCTAATTTTTTCCTGGTTTTGAAATTTTGCTTTTCTCCAAATGACATAACGCTTCCCTAAATTAACACCTATATTTCTTCAAATGCGTGTTTTTTTTTTCTTTTCTTTTTGGCTCATTTTTCAAAACCATATACCATTTGTATAATTTTTATTTGAAAATTCTGATATCTATTCACCAACACTTCAACTACCCTGATTAAATCTACTCAGTATTAAAGCCGATTTCAAGACAGATTTGTTATGATCAAGTCAATAATTCTTCGGATTTCCTCCCCAGTCTTTTTCTAGATTGTTCCTGGTGCTCTGACCCTTATCTTGTTACACACACTATTGAGTTCAACAGTTTTTTAAAATCATTTCTAGGGCAAGGTCGAGATACTTATCTGTTTTTTTTAAATTTATTCTCTTTAATTACACCCTGTGATCTGTTGGAAAAAGCTTATATTTCTTACTGATCAGTTAACTATCAAGGGAACCCAACCAATCATTAATTTGATTACCACGTTGATTTGAATTTGAACATATCTTTTTTCTTGCCCAGTACGCTAGGGCAGTAGAATACGTCAACTACATCTCTGCAGAGGGGTAAGACTCTGCCAATGAGTGTCTTAGATATGACAGTAAGAAATTTGATGTTGACGCTTCAGTAATGCTGGAGCTTTGGGGAATGTGGGGGACCCATTTATTGCCATCGCTCCCAGTTCCACTCTCACCGCGAGTGGTAACACCTAATTGGGTTATATTTATGTGTCATATAGAAGTAAACTGGGTACTTATGCAAAACTATTTTTACTAGAACTCTTTATATGCATAAAATAGATTTGGCATTAATAACCTACAACAGTAGATGTGCAACAAAACCAAACCAAACCAAATCTTATCATTTTTCATGGGTGGCATAATGTGGCTATACGAGACACAGGGGATATTTATTTTCTGTGCTCCAAACACCGGCGAGACCTGACCATCTAACAAGAACGACGTACCTAAAATAGCGCAAAACATAATCACATGAAAAACATTCTGATTTTAACAGAACAAAGTTATAATCTGAGTCAAACATTCAAATTAAAAAGAAAAATTGCTTAATTCAAATCTTTATTCGTTACCTGAGCGTCTACCTTTTCCTGGATTTGCTTATGACTGGTACGACTGTTAGATTGTTTAAAACCGAGTAATTTTAAAGTATTCCACAATATCTGATATGGGCTCATTGATTGACTTATGCGGAAGACTATCTTAACCCTTCGTATATCTCGTCTTTTGCTTAAAAGAATTTTATCAAGAAGGTTCAAGGTTTGGTTTGGTGGGTTTTATGGCATATCAACCTTTGTTGGTTATTTATCGCCAAATCCATTTTAATGTAAATAATCTGTTCTATTTAAAACAATTCAGTTTAGCATAAGTACACAGTTTAATGCTCAAAAACATTTCCATTTCTAACTATTCAAGCAGTTGTATGTAACAATTCGGTTAAGTGTGAATACAGTTTTAATGTCGAAAAAAAGTTCTATTTCACATAATTTAGTTCAGCATAACCATGCAGTTTAAATGTAATTACGATTTAATTATAAAAGTCATTACTATTCAGTTTTACTCAAACAATTTATTTTAGCATAAGTATGCTGTTAATTCTATTTAACCCATAGATAGGACCCTTATCAGGTGCTACCACTCCGGGCCAGAGTGGACCTGGGAGCAATGGCAATGAAGGGGTACTCCGCATTCCCAAAAGCTCCTGCACTGCTGGAACCTCACCATCAGATTGTTTAGTGTCATATCCAGGACACTCGTTAGGAGGAGGTCTTACCCCTCTGCAGAGGTGCAGTCAGTGTATTCTACAGCCCCAGCCGACTGGGCAAAAAAGGTTCAAGAAACGTGACTTGGGTAGAGGATAAGTGGACAGTGCTTAAGGTAAAATTTATTTAATTTTCATTTTCTTTTACTACTTATCAAAATCTCTAACTTTTTTGGGGTTGGGCTTCCTATATATATATATGTGTGTGTGTGTGTGTGTGTGTGTGTGTGTAAGAAAAATAATTTTTCTTTTATAATATGCCATATTTTTAGATGTTTAGAAACTAGCAAAAGTTTCAGTAAATTAACGAAGATAAATCCATAAAGTTTAAGGCATATAGTATCCTTGATATTTCGATTCCTTCCGACCGTTTGACTTCTATTCCAGACAACTTTCACCATTCCTATCTATTGCTTTTTGGTTAACAGCTCTTTGTCAAAGTTTCTAGTTGGGTGTCCTTGTGGTGTAAGGGTTAAAACGATGGACTGCGGAATGGTAGTAAGTGAGTTCTTACTCCAGTCGTGCTATTACGTTCACTTTCGGGCAAATACCATAGGGAAAAGTATGAACCCCCTTATCCTGCCAGCAATGGGTTAAATAGTACCACTTGTGTTCTTCTAGGAAAATAGCTTTGCCATTCGGTAAAGCCTACAAAGGTTGATATGCCATTAAACAAAGGAAACGAAACCATCAAAAATTCTGGCAACGTTTTTTGAGGAGGGAAGGAGAAAAGTAAGACGACTGAAATTTTTCTAATCATTTTCTTTTATTACTAATCATATTTTCTTGCTTTTTGATGTTCCTGACAACGTAAATCACGTGCGTTTAGTGGAGGTGTCTGTGGTGTAACGGTTATTGTCGTAAGAAATGGACACGGCGACACGAGTCCAAATCCTGGACAAGACTTATTGCATTTCACATAGCACTAATACCCTTGGGAAAGGTATGAATCCAATTATCCTCCCTCCAGCTATGGGTAAATAGTTGGGCAGACTAGGTTCTTCAGCCTTAGTGGGGCAACAAGCCTAGGAGAAGGAAAACTCTGGATTCAAACCTGTTAAACTCTGCTTAAAAATTGACATTGTGTCATATCCTGCCCGAGCGGAGGGGTTGGGTAAATATGGTAAACCATCTGCGTTTAGCTGCAAGATTTCTTCTTCATTATGTTTTAAGTATTTCCAATCCATATTTACCCAACCGCTCTGCACGGGCAGGATATGATACAAGGTCAATTTTTAAGCAGAGTTTAACAGGTTTCAATTCAGAGTTTTCCTTCTCCTAGACTAGTTACCTCACCAAGGCTGAAGAAATCTGTCTGCCCTACTATTTACCCATAACTGGAGGGTGAATAAGTGGATTCATACCTTTCCCAAGAGTGTTAGTGCTAATAAGTATTTCCAATCGATAAAAAAGACCTGCTCGGTTTTAGATTGGTATTTTACTCGTTGTAACTTTTTAACACCAGAATAAACTGATGGTCTTGCACTAGAGTCAGAGTACTAGCAATTTTTCTCAAGTTGTCAGTATGCTTCTGAGATTTGTTTTATAATTATTTTTTACTCATGAGAGTTTTTCATAACAGCGTTACCTGATGGTATTTCACAGGAGTTTGAGTATCAGTAAGTCTCCTCAAGTCTCCAGGATTCTTCTCAGTATTCTGACCGTTCTCAATAATGTTGTAATTTGGATGTTCTCCACTCGTCTGCCAACTTCCAATCCTTCAGTTCCTTTAATAATCCTTTAGTTACCGTTCCAAAAACACCAATTACAAATGGTATAATTGACACTTGCATGTTCCAATTTTTTTTCAATTCCCTTTCAAAGTCGACGTACTTATCACTCTTTTCACATTCTTTCAGTTTTATTCCGTGGTCAGTCGGGACAGCAAACTCGCCAATTTTGCAAATTATCTTCTTTTTGTTGATTATTACTAGGCCTGGTCTTCTGACCGAGATTAAATCATCCGTCTGTATGTCAAAGTCCCATTGGAGTTTGTGTGTTACTTTCTGCATGTGCTGCGTGGTGCGTATATCATTTGTTCGTATGATCAAATTTAAATTTCTTGAACATCTTCTTGTAGATCACCTTGCCGACCCAGTCGTGTCTAGTCTTATATTCCTTCGGCGCTAATTTGCTGCGTTCGCTAATTATGTGATTGATGGTTTCATCTCTGTCACCGCATAGTCTACATTAGCTATTTTGTTACGTCTTAGCTATCCTCGCTTTGATATAATTGGTTCTTATGGCGCTGTTTTTTGCTACCATTAGGAGAGATTCTGTTTCTTTCTTAAAGTTTCCTTTTCTTAGCCATGTCCATGTTTTGTCGTGTGAGATGTTGTATATTCGTCGATTAAAACGCCCATACATTAATTTTTCTTCCCATTTTTGTTTCTTAGTTATTGTAATTCTCTTTCTCTGATTTCTGAGTATGTGATTTAGTGGTATCATGGTAATTATAAATAGTTACGGTGATTTTGCATCTCATTGAAAAATACCTCCTAGGATCTTTGCTTCAGCTATATTTCTTCTTTCTGTTATCAATAACTCTCACCAGGTTTTCATGGTTTTCTCGGTCAAGTTTATGATTTCATCTGATTTTGTACATTTTGAGCCAGTTTATCATCCGGCTTCATCATCATGTTATGCCGCTAGCACGGATATCCCTGACCCTCTCTCGCCACTTCTCCCTATCATTTATCGCCTCTGGCAGGTCCTCAGGGTTACATCCTGTGTCTTCACATAGTTGCTGTATGTAAGTTCGAGCTGGTCGTCCTGCTTTTGCACGGTCATTTGTGGGGTTCCATAGGAGTACATCACTTATGAGCTCGTCCTTGCTTCTCCAGCAGTGTCCCGCGTGTCTGGTTCGTCTTACTTGAATAGTTTTCGTGATGGGGGGGGGGCAAGTGTCCGTATAGTTTGTGTCTCGTGGGGTGTTGTCACCAGGACTTGTTCAATACTGCTCTCAACATTCTTGCGTAATTTCCGTCTAGTTTCTTCTCCAGCCGTCCAGTTAGCGTCCATGTAGTGCATCCATATTGCAGTATCGATACAACCGCTGCCTGGAAGAAACTGCGTTTCATTTCATCCGGCTTGCGGAAACATATTATATGTATTTTTCTAGTAAATCCAGGTCTTTGCTAGATTTTTCCCACTGGTCTTATTCTCGTTGAAGATTGATTGATCTATGTAAATATACTCTGCTGTGCATGAAGATTGTTTGCAGCATCCTTTCTGTTCCTCGGGGAACAATCCTCGGTTTGTTAACGAGAAGTAAATCTATTCCCTAATTTGTGCTGTAAACATTTTCCACGTCATCCGTAGGCAGGTATTGGGTCTATAGTTATTTGAGATGTTCGTTTAATTTTTGTCCTTTTAGATCAATGTGGTCTTTCCTTTGGTTATCCATTCGGGTATGTGTGTTCTTAGTAGACATCTGTCCTGAATGGAGGTGTATCCCATGAACCAGAAACCATGTATTCCATCATGGCCTAGCGTTTTCCAATTTGATATTTTTTTTCGTTTTGAGTAAATCAATGTGTATTTCCTCTTTCGGGTCTTCTTCGAGCCCTTCAAATTCACTTGACATATTGTTTATCTATTCGGCTTTTTCATCATGTTTTTTGATTGCCATATTTTTGTCCAAAATCGTTCGGTTTCTTTTGCATCTGGTTGTTGGTATATTTTCATGTCGTCTTCTCCCACTAGTTGGTAGAATTTTATTTCGTTGTTTTGGAATGTCCTGGTTTGTCTGTATTGTTTTAACCTTTGTCGATATCTCCTTAATCTTCCTCTTTTCGCCTGTGCTTTCTGCTTTATTTCCACAATTTGTTTTATTATTTTTCTTATGTCGCCTTCTCCTTTTTTTCTGCATATTCCAACTCCTTTCCTTTGTTTTATCATTTTGGCCTGTTTTTGTTGATTTTTAACCGCGTTTCCCGTCGAAATTCTCATTCTGGCTTTGATTTTTTTCTTCGTGCTCTTTGAGGGGATCACGATTTTCTCAAAAACTAATTTCGTCCTGGCATAAATTAGTTCATTTAATCCAGTTATATTATCCTTTGATATGTAAGGTAATACTTGATTTATTTAATTCATTTCCTTTTTAAATGTTCTCCATTGTACGTTTCTTAAGGATTGTGAGGAGGTCTTTTCACAATTCATAATTCCCTTTAAATGTTCTATATTTACCTTTTTTTCTTTTGATAGTACTTGCTGTGGGTTTTTCGTTGTGCTTTGTTTAATTGTGTGGCGTTTCCATTTTCCTAAGTTGGCGGCTCATCTCGGTTGGACTGTTTTGTTTGTTAATGCTAGATGTGTCAGATACTGTGTTACTATTTTGTTCAATATTTATTTTCTGGTGTATTTCTGGTATTTCAAAGTCAGAAAACTACCTTTTCTTTATTATTGCCCGGACTTGATCGCCAGATCTTTAACTTGTCGTCAGAAAACTAGCACATTCTTACCATATCTCTATCATTCTTTTCCAATATTCTCTTTGTGTAGGGTTGCTCCTGAAATAGCAGTGTAGTGAAAGTTGTTCATCTTACCTAGACAATGTTTTGTTTTTAAGTCTCTGGTTGGTGTTGTTCCTTGTGTCGTCATTCGTGTATCTGAAAAAATAACAGACAACATTCACAGGATGACGATCAGGTCTCCTATGTTGGCTCTCAGGAGAGCACCGGCCGATCATGATACCTAAGCCTGTTTCCTGGGTCCAAAGTTACGTCATATTTTGTTTAAAACATTTTTATCACGGCCGGTATATTGTGGTTATACCAGACCCATGGGGTTGTTTATTATCTGCGAGCCTGACACAGCTGTGACTGCGAACAGTCCCAGTGACTGTTCATTAACGGCGGGTCACAAAATAAAAATAAAAACAACCCTAAGTCCATTAATCTGCTAATTTTATAGCTCATTTCTTGACTGAGTACCTGAACTAGCTTCAGGCGTTTCTGTATTACCTTTATGCCTAATATTTACTGTCCTATTCTGAAACTATTTCCGTTAAAGCTAGTCATATTTTAATAAAGACTAAACTCCAGATATTTTCCCTGTTAAACGGAGGACGGTAACTCTTCTTACTTAATGCTTTCAGGCTAGATCAGGTACATATTTTCATTGATTAAGAGTAGTCATAGATGAGCTATATAGAATTTAAGGCTGTAAATTTCATTAAATCTATTTCGTGATTTCTAAATATCTTAGGTGAAAATAATTTGGAGAATTAAAAGGTATTCATTTAAAATACAACTGTTGACCGATAAATCAATGTTTTTAAGTAAAAGACAAATTCTGCTGACCCAAATTTCTTCTAAGACCACAAAACAAAGATTCCTTTGGGTACTCTGGTTCGACTCCTTCTTTAGTTTTTATACTATATATATATATATATATATATATATATATATATATATATATATATATATATATATTCTGAGATATAGAGGCCAGGTGACATTCTAGACTGTTCGCTTCTAAAGCCATTTCATTTTTTGAGCGGAAGGTATTTTTTGTTTATTTATTTTACTTATCTTATCTTATTTTAATTTCACTCTACTCTATATAGATTCTCACACCCCTTAATACTAGTAACTCGGAAGATATATAGAATTAAAGGTGTTAAATTTAAATAAATCTATTTCGCGTTTTTTTTTTTTTTTTTTTTTTTGTTATATCCTGAAAGACAACAAGTCTGAAAGACATTTCACGAATTTATCGCCAATCTTAGGCAGGTTGTGGTCTGAATGGTGTCAATCCAGTCGTATGATTTCCAGTTAATCCAGTCTCAAAACCCGGTCCTTTGTGATTGTTCTAAGGACCCCAACTATGAGTTTAATGTAATCATCACGTTAAACATATTTCCGATTGTCAGTTTTTTTTTGTTTTTTTTTCGTATTTTCACTTATTTTTTTCGTATTTTCACTTTTTTTTTCTCGTATTTTCACTTGACTTGCTGGATGGTAAAATCCACTATATGACAAGGTTTTTCCGCTTGATTATTAAAATTACCATTATTTATCTAGTGGAAAAAATCCTAGAATCCTAGCAAAATTCTACCACTCCTTTTCCCCTGACAGATCTCAAATGATCAAATTTTGTCTTTACTATCGAGACTTAAATATTATATATTAATATATAAATAGCTGTGTGTTCTGTCCTTTTAAAATATTTTTTGGATTTTGTGACATTAAGAAACAAAATAAATGAACTAATTATGTTATATAATTGCGGAGGGATATTTTTTATATTATCATTTTTCGTTTTATATATCTTACCTTTCGGTTTAGTTAGGCTGAGAAGCTTTCGGCTAGGTGCATGCCTTAGTTAGGTGCACACATTGATTGCAGGTGTTCACGCACGCGCGGGGAGGATGTGACAATCACAGCTGTCACAATAAAAATCGCAGTTGAAAATTGGACTGGGGATGTGAATAATGTCATGCTTGGAAGCGAAGAGCTGAGGATTTGGGCATTTGAAAAAAAAACAGTTAGTTGAGATTTGGACTTTGACGGGGCGAGTTGATTTTCGTAGCTCGCCGAGGCGAGACTAATTTGGTCTACGGGATGCCCGCGCGGTGGTTGAGTCGGTTAGTTGAGAGCTGACGATGTACGAACAGTCAGCATAGTAAGAAATTGTGTCTCTCTCTCCTTACGTCGGAAAACCTTAAACTCATAAAGGTAAATAAAAGTGTTGTATATTGACCTTCGACCCGGCCAAACATGCCATTCCTAAGTGATGCACCGGTTTGGAAGTGACACATTCCGATGGCTGTTATGAGAAGAAATCGCGTAGGCGGACTTGGCTGATAATTTGGGACAAGGTAAAATCCTATGGTACAGGCATAGACTGATGCACCGGAAGAGAGTGACCTGTGAACTGCATGAGAGTTATTTCCGCTTGATAACGATCAAACATGCCATTCCAAAGATTTAGTGGGTGATTGAACTATTATATAACTTGGTGAAGACAGGAAGTCAGTTAGTTGGAGATCAGATGAGTTTGGAGACCCGTTGATGACAAGATAGGGTAGAGAAAGCCCGCACCCAGCAGAGTGGACCCCCAGGCCTCCGGTTGAGCAACCATGGAGAACAAGAAAGACACAACGCTGATGGCCATAAGAGTGGGGGTCAATATGTTTTAATTTTTCTAAAAGACTGTCTTGCTCGTCTTTATTATTGCGTTATTATGTTCCGCATGAATCTGTATATGAGTATGCAACAAAAGTTTTGTACCTGAACCAAGAAAGTCGTCAAGTGTTTCGAGAGTTTTCGGATTCCTTATGTCTATTTCACATATTCAAATCTTGGTTGTATTTTTGGACCTAAATATTACATATAATTATGAAATAAAAAAGGGGATTAGAAACAGTCAGACAATAATAATCAATTTGAAAATCCACCCTTTATGTATGAACTAATTACTTGAGAATGAGATTCTTAGCTTTGATACACAACCAATGAAGGAGAATGATATATCAAAATTCAAACCAGGAATGAAGCCCCAAAGATAGGTCGATATTTCCAAGATTGTCTCATTAATCCTTATAACAAGAGTGGGAGTAAGCAGCATTATTTCTTGTCTGTTTTCCTCCTGGAAAGCTTTGGTACCCTATGGAAAGGATATTTTCTTTATCAGCTTCTGTTACTTTCCGTAGAATCAACTCCAACACGAATTCCGATCCAACTGAACTTAGCGAAGCGAATATTTTTTTAAAAATGAACATGATCTATGAAAGGTATTGGAAAAATATCAAGGCAAAACCTGCGCATGAGAAATTGGACATGGTTCTTCAAGGGCATTAGAAAATTGAACATGGGGAAATACCAATCGAAATTAGACCTGGTGAACCCAGGGCATTTGCAAGTGAACATGACAAATCCATCGCATATGAAAAGAGACATGGTGAATTATGGGCATTAGAAAATGGACATGACGAATGCATGGCATTTTTGAAGACATGGTCATAAAGACATGAGGAAATAAACATGGTCTAGCAAGGACATTAGAAAATAGACATGGCGAACGAAAGGCAAGGGAAAATGGACACAGTGTACCTATAGCATTAGAAAATCGACATGCTGAAATAAGTTCATTAGAAAAACGACATTGTGAACCAAGAGCATAAACTCTTTGCAATTACACTTTCAGGAAACATATGAATTCATCCATTTCCTCCAAGCTATAGATAAAATAATCCAACAGACAAGCCTTTTAGGTAACCAGTCGAAGAAAAGGAAAATCTGATTTCAATATAAAAGGAATGTTTCACAGTGGATATGTGACACCTTGTTGCCAAATTCTTATAATCAACTAATAAAAAACTTGCAGCAAATCCAAACAATCCTTAACACACACCTAATTAGTTGATTATGTATTACATCTAATGTAAAAACCAGAGATTTGTTCTTGACAAACTGAAATTAAAATCCGATTTTTTTAAACTATAGGAATCACGTTTGGTTTCATTCATGATTTAATCGAAATTCATTGACCCCTTATTTTTTTAAAAGAAAAAAACACTAAAAAGACAACGCTATCTATCAGTTGGAGGATTATATCGTATGACATTCAAGCTGATAAAAGTAGTGAATAAATATTGTTTTATGCAAAATGATATATGTGAACATGATAGTGTTTTTTGGAATGTTTTCTTAGGCTTACATCCTGTTGTGGACAAATATTTCCTCTGTGTAAATTTGCCGGCAAAGTGCTTCCCTGTTTTGCTTACAAAAGAACCGTTATTATTATTATTATTATTATAGTTGTTATTGTTGTTGTTCTTATTGTTGATTCTTTTTGTGGTTTCTGTTGCATTTATTTCTGTTAATCTGATCACTCAACTACTTTCTCTTTTTTAATCCAGAGAGAGAGACAGAGAGAGAGAGAGAGAGAGAGAGACGAAGATTTATTACATGCTTTTATGTTTATTTTGGAGAACATGTTCAAATTACTTAGAATAAGCAACGTGTAGTGTTCAGCATAGGATGTGTCAAAGTGTAAAGAACAGCTTCTCGCCTTATTGAAGGGATCACTGAATGAAGTGCGATAAGAGAATCACGCGTGTGTTTTCAAAAAGGTTAAAAACAGAGATTGTATGAGCGTTCCTGTGTGTCAGTGTAAATAAGTGTTTGTGTGTTTGTGTGGGTGTCAGAGTGTGTCTGTTGGTATATGTCCATATACGGGCATATAGGTTTGTATGTTCAAGAGTGTGAAAAAGAGAGTGTGTATGATCAGTCAATGCGTGTTTGTTTGTGTGTGTGTGTGTGTATGTGTGTGTTGTAAGTGTATGTCTATGTGTGGTAGGATATTTGTATGAGTGCACGAGTGTAAAAAAAAGTGGGTCTGGAAGAGTTTACATATGTTTGTGTAAGTGTATGTTTGTGTGTTACGAAGTAAGTGTATGTGTTTATGCAAGAGCAGGAAAAGTAAGTGTGCGTGGGTTAGCATGTGCCTGCCTGTCTGTATATGTATATATATGTGTGAAGAGGCATATGTGTGTGCATGGAAGGGATTGAGTGCATATGAACGTCAGAGAGTTCATCTATATATATATATATATATATAGTCATCCACAGACAGACTGTTTCGTTCTATCAGAACTCTTCAGTGTGGCTAGACACGCAGGACGCTCGAAGTCGGGATCGAAACCCCTCCAACTTTACGTTAGACTGTGTTTCAGACCACTCGTCCACCAAGCGGACCGCGTTGGCTAAGGGAATTGTAAGGTATTTTTATTTTTAGAAACAGCAGCAGCAGCCTTTGTTTTACATTTGTTTATACGCTATCGGCTACCAAAGTGCTCAATTCTTTCGAAGAGCTTTGCATTAAGCTAGCGACGGCCGACAATTCCTTTGCCAGAGAGCTCAACCCCCATGGGGGCGCATATATATATATATATATATATATATGTGTGTGTGTATGTGTGTGTGTGTGTGTGTGTGTATGTATGTATGTATGTTTGTAGCCGTATGTATTCGTATAACTGCGAGTGTGAGAAAGAGAGATTTAGAGCATGTGTGAGTTTCGGGGTATACATTTGGTACAAGGATTTAAAGGATAAATTATATGTGAGTGAGTGTATGTGTGTGTCGGGGGGAAAGAATTGTGCATGAGCGTGTATGTCTTGGTGTTTGTCCGTACGTTCGTGTATGTGAGTGTGCGTGTGAAAGTTTGCAAAGAAAAGACTGTTGGGGTTACGTGCATGGGCAATTCGTTGAAAAACCAAACACTATATGTTCTGTTTTATTTCATCTGCATATCCATGATCAAGGGCTATATGGGCTGACAACGTGTAAAAGTTCAGCGGACGCTTTTTTTTTTTTTTTTTTTTTTTTTTTTTGGTGGGTGCAGTGAAGATGTAAATAACGTGATCGGGACTCGAATAAAATAGCCTTTGCTTATTAAGAGAAAATCCAGTGATGTTTATTCTCTTTAAATTCCTTACTGATCTCATTAGCAAAGTCATATCAGAACCGCACTAAATAATGGTATAATATTATGATTGCTTTTGGGACTTTCTCACCTCTCTGGACATTCACAAATCTCATTGTCAGTCCACCTGACACATTTGAAGCTGTTGATACATGAGTAAATGATTACATGTAAAACCGATCAACAAATTAATGAATTTCCGTTTATTTGAATTGAGTGAAATGTTTGTTGAAAAAACAGAATATGTGTAATATAATGGCCAAGGGATTTCGTTTTACGCTTTTGGGTTTAGTTACGCTGAGAAGCTTTCAGCTCAGAACATGGGTTACTTAGGTGCAACATTAACGCAGGTGTTCACACGCGCACGCGCGGGCGGAGCGGACGTGTCACTCAGAGATGTCACCATAGCCCGAAATGGGAAACGGGGCTAGCAAGTGCGAATGACCTCACGTACCGGAAGCGCGCGGAGGATTTGGGGAAATTGAAGCAAGTTAGTAGAGCTGAGAACTGGACACCGAACGAGAAGGGTTGACTTTCGTTCGCTCGCGGAGGTCTTGGGCAGGTGTCGGGCGAGATGGGGTGCAAATGAAAAAGCCAGAAGAGAAAGAATGTGTATCTCCCTCCTCATGTCGAAGAACCTTTAAACTCAAAGGTAATAAAAAGTTTCGTACCTGAAATGCAAGTCGTTACGTGTTTTTCGGATTTCGAGATTCCTATGTTCTATCTTTATGGAGATTCGATATACTTTTTACACATAGCCATATCATGGCTATGGTACATATGTAAATTTTTTTCTAGTGAGAAAATATAATATTAGTCAGACTGGAAACATGTTTGAGAGAGAAAGTAAAAATTCATGCAAGAAATATATGATTTTCGTTAGCCAACATCATAGAGGACATATTCTGTGTGGGTAAAATTTGTGTAAGTGTTTTACTACATAGAGGGAAAATATATCTATGAGTTAGCATGTATAGGACAACAACTGAATTATTTTTCATCAACATGTGTAAGATGTAATAGATCTATGTGAAACAATTTGTTCAATTTAAGATAATTAAGCGATGTGTAAAGTAAATTCAAAGGATAGAATGCAGATTTTTTTATTTAAAAGACAGTTATGGAGTTAGAACAGAATAATTTCATACTTACTGAAAAAGTATTTATTTCATTGGTATTTATAAGATTGTTGTAAGCTTGGGATTAAATTTAAAAAAGGTGATTTATTCATTATTCTAATGGGGTAAAAATGACTATTTATCAATCTTGGAAGGAAAAGAATTCTTAACTTATTTAAATTTTGATCCTTCAATTGTTTTTGTCAAATATAGATATCTGTTAATCTGCAAAGAAATCTGAAAACTACCATGTACATGTTGATTGGCCATAAAATGTAAAAATGCCGATACAAAATTCCAACTTCCCAAGCTTTTATTTTGCACCAAAATTTACACGTTTTTCGAAGGGAACTCAGATGATCTTCCATACTTTTCTATTGGTTCTCTGAGAGGCTGTTCACGATGTTCTTCGAGTTCCCCCAAACTGGTCTCTCACTATTTACGATTGAATATTCAAGCTAAAAAAAT
>OY757919.1:8018538-8051038 GCA_963585895.1 Sepioteuthis lessoniana | reverse complement strand
TGACTCTTCTGTTTTAATTCTTCCGGTTTTTAAATTTGGAATCTTTCAGCAATCCTGCTCTCTTTATTACAAGGGAGAGTCAAAAGTTTTGCAATATTTTTATTCTTTGTGGCAACTCTGAATACATTTGACAAGGTCAGGAAAGTGACAAAGAAAACTTGTCTGTGGGATAGCAAGCTTGTCTGATAATCTATGTGTGCTGCTTATCGGATTTAAATTTATATCTTGGAGCACAACTTCGCGTGTTGAGTTCTTAGTGATCATGTTTCCTCGAATTTCATGGTGATTATCTGAACTGCCTTTGTGATCAATTCTGCGCCTTTGATCACTTATTTGCTACTATTGCAATAATTTATATAGTTGCATCCACGTCCGTTATTGAAAGACATTCGAACTAGTCAAATATGAGTTCCCGAATTAACGTACGTTGGCATCAATTCATATCTTCCTGCTTTTAAATGTTACCTGGTGTAAACCAATGCTCAATGTATCAGCACATCAACTACCACGATACTACCAATCAGCAGCGGATGCATTCCGCGTAATATTTCAATGGGAAACGATATGGTATACGGTATAAAATACTGAAAAAAATGTATCTTTCTGGTGTTTACATTTAGATGACTGAGGTTGAAAGATTTCTAATATTTTATCAGACATAATTTGATTGATATCATCCTATAATTTTATTGATATCATCCTATAATCTAATTGATCTCATCTTATAATTGGATTGATCTCATCCTATGATCTAATTGATATCATCCTATAATTTGATTGATCTCATCCTATAATTTGATTAATCACATCCTATAATTTCTTCACGAGTAAAGCCATAGATATCAATTTTCATGATCAAATCTCAGACATATAATCTTCGATTGTCTTAATATTATTATTGATATCGTGGTATGATAGGAACATTACCAAAATTCTTTTTAAAAAACCATAAAATTTTATAGCTCACTGAATATATTGAAGAAAAACGATAACAACAAAACAAACAACAAGAAAGAATACAGAAAAACGTATTGGAAGTCGGTGAAAATAAACGTTCCCGTGCAATAGAGAAAGTAAATATAATGAAATTTAAAACACGATTACACTATGTAAATAGACGTCGGGAGAAAGAAACAGCGTATGAAAACTGAGTTGACGAGTAAGTTGGACAAAGAGAAAAAAAAACGTGTCATACGGAGAAAGAGAGCAAATTGAGGCCTTAAATTTTGTTCCCAATTTTCTGTTGTAGTTCTTGTTTGGTAGTTTTGTCATCCCAGATAAGTGTCTGGTGTGAGATCCTCTTTTGAAGCACTCCTCAAAATGGGACTGCAACTTTCGATTGTTTCCATATTCCCTGCCCAGTGTTCACTTGCGTCTTTAGCTTGTCACGTCTCTGAGTCAACTAACTTTTAAATCTGAGTCGTCCCCTTACTTTTGCCTGGTGTCAGAGAGAGTTCGTATGCAATTCCAGTGGTTCCACACCAGCGCAGAACTTTCTGTTATTCATTTTTAATTCCTTTCTTCATTCATCCGTGACTAACTGATATACAACAAGTGCTTTGGCCTGACTCACCAGATATCAGCTGGCAATTCTGCAGATTCAGTGACTACTTTATTTTCATCTTTTTTTCTTCTGTTTCTCCTTCCTCAGAAATTTATCTCCAGTCGCTCTCTAACTTTTTTTACATATCATGTTACACTTCCTAAGTTATTTAATGCCACAGCATTCATTTGAGAAGAACAGAAATGATCCAATTTAACCAATATCTACGGGTATAAAGGGGTACTTTTTCCAAATGCGTTAGTCCGAATGGGAATGTAATTGTGTGACTCTAATGTAATTAGACCCACATTAATAGACCCAATTTGATTCACACATTGCTGCTAAACCTCAAATTATTGACATCTATCTCGAATCGTGGTTCAACAGTACCTGTGAGGATTTGATTATTAAATAATTATTCAAAGCAATATTTAAACGTGGTTGCCATGACTGTGTATGAATAAAAATCAGCATAGAAAAGTTGACACTGAAAAATGTAATTTTGAAATAGTATTCCCTTGAATTACCTCAGTTGCCTTCAAATATATATATATATATATATATATATATATATATATATATATATATCTGTGTGTGTGTGTGTGTGTGTGTGTGTGTGTGTGTGTGTATTAGAAATAGTTCAATTCATAGATATAGGCGTGTGTGCATGTGTGCATACAACTACACACACACACACACACACACATATATATATATATATATATATAGGTACTTATATAAGAGATAGGCTGCAAACCTTCCAATCATATATATATATATATATAGAGAGAGAGAGAGAGAGACTGTAAACCTTCCAATCAGATTTTGCAAATATCGAAAAAAATAATCAGATCTTCAGAATAACGAAAACCGTTAATAACCTTTGTGCTATCAGTCCGAAGGTAAATGGAACAAAATCTATTTATTCTAGTGAGGGAATTTTCTTATTAAATCCGATTATTTGTTTAGCAATCCGTTAAATTCAGAGAATTGCTGGATACATAGCTTTACCTATTTAGAATTCTTAGACTTATTTTTACGATTTGCCTTTTTATATTTGAGAAATATCCAGTGTTATCGTTTACCCTCCAAACATAACTGAATCACCAATTTGTACTCTCATATTTTTTGCTTGAAAAAGTAAAGCAATGTTAATACCAACTGTTTTTTACTTCCATTTTCGTACAATAGAACGGATGTTAAACCTTTCTTCCATTTTCCTCATTGTTTTGATTTTAAGTGTAGCTTCATATCTTCCAGGCGATTTTTATCGAAAGAGTTACTTCTCTTTTTGCCGACAGTTGCGTCGAATTCCTTCTTTGTTGCTATGTTCCTTTAGAATTACAGAGAAATAGCTGTTAATTATTTTTGTATATTTATGTTACTGTGGAAATTTCTTTGCAGGTTATTTTTATGGAAGAGTTTACTCAGATTATTGGCTTCATGGAAGTCAATTCTAAACTTAAGGAATATTTTCCTGTTCAGTAGGTTTTACCCATTGATAAGGAGTGGATTTTAAAGATATATATTTTTCCGTTTCTTGCACATTTTTTTTATTGGTGGGGGTTATTCCTGCATTTTAGATTGGACTAGCGATTGGCTCGTGAATGTAAGGAGTGTCATAAGCTGATGGCGTAATATCGGTCTTTCCTTATGTCTTAAAATATACAGTTTGAAAAAATGTTACATATAAAGATTAATCATTTTTTAAATTGCGTAATGCTTCAATTACTCATCCATAGTGTACGAAGGATTTTATTTAATTGATATCAGATTTACATTCATATAGCAACGGTGACGAACTTGTATATAATTATCCTACATCATCATAATGAACGGGATGCTACAAAAAAATCTGTTATATAGCCAGACTACAACTGGTTTGGATGAAATGTCGTAATATCTGAATTTCATAATGGAGACGATAGTGCTATTTTGGGCATATTAAATATTCTGCTTTTGGTTTAATTTGATGAATCATTTTGTGTTGAAGAATTGAACAGTTGTCCGCGATTTAATGATATTTGAGATATGGTAATGAATATATATATATATATATATATATATATATATATATATATATATATATATATTACAGAGTATGACAATTTTATAAGCTTTATTCCGACCTGTCGACAAGGAATTCACTTAGGAAATACAAAACGAGATTTATTAAAATTCGGTTATGTATTCAAAAACTATTGAAGGTGATTGATTTGATTTTATTGAATGAATCATGCATTGGAGTCACTTATTATGTTTTTTCCTAATCTATGCCTTTCGGATAATTTTTTATCTTATTTTGCAGATGTATCTTATTTAATTTTAAATATGTACTGATATTGCTACACATTTTTTGCATTGAGCACTGAAAATGTTTTATGGATGTCAAACTATTTTAGCGTTAAATATTATTCATAAGTGCACAGGTACACAAACACGCGCGCGCATACACACATATATATATACTCACTCACACACACACACACACACATATATATATATATATATAATTCAATAAATATGGTGAATTGTCTTTTGGTTTAAGGAGTTGGCAAGAGAAGACACTTCTTACTGTTTGTGAGCAAGGAATGGCTCCTTTTGTTATATATTGACCCTCGACCGGGCCGTCAATAAAATGATGCACTTGTGTATATAAGCGGAAGAACATCAGAAGCAGGTGGACGTGAGACGATAATAAAACCAGGTGCTCGAGGCGGTTCGTGTCGGTTGGGCTCAGTTGGAGACAAGATGCCAAATTGAAAGCCGGCGGCAGACAGAGGGCTTTGGGTCCTCAGTGACCCACGGTTGAGCACCCCAGGCAGGATGGGAAAGAAGTACTGCTATGGTCAGAAGAACTTTGGTCAATATAGCAGTCTGTCCCCGCCTCCAGCTCACCTCTCACACACAACCAACATCAACCCTTTCGAGAATAAAGTGTGAGAGATTATATTTTTTATGAAGGTGTTCGTTCGTTCATTGAAGTTCGTAAATTATGTTTTACTATATATTTGTATATGTATGTGAGTATATAACACTTTTAATTCATTTTTTACAGACCTCTGGGCTCGAAAATGTGTAGTGATATTGCTACACGTTTTTTGCATTGAGCACTGAAAATGTTTTATGGATGTCGAACCGTTTTAGCGTTAAATATTATTCATAAGTACACGGGTACACACACACACACACACACACATATATATACGTATATGTATACATATATATATATATATATATATATATTATTAATTCAATAAATATGGTGAATTGGCTTTTGTTTTAAGGAGTTGGCAAGAGAAAACACTTCTTACTGTTTGTGAGCTAGGAATGGTTCTTTTTAATTCACTGAGGACTGTTATCATTTTTACAGTCCTCTGAGCCTGGAAAATTATTTACCGGAGAGTCCCTGTGTTTCAATTCCATAGACTCTCAATGACTCATTAATGTTGAACACGTTTGTATTTTGTTTTTACTAAAACAGTCTACTCTGTACACATTATACATTTTGATGGACTGCATTTCTTGATAACCAATATAAGATGAAATTCCTCAAATCAAGCCCAAGGAGTCCGTTTTATTTGCCATCATTTTCAATCGGGCTAAATATTTTTACGAGATTGATATAATTAGTGGAATAAATCAGTTGCAAGTTTAAATTTATAGCAAAAAATTCTGACATAATTTTATTTTTCCTTTTATAAAATATTACACTTATGGATGGAATACCCCTTATATATCGTTGTGGTCTTCAGATAACACCGGTGGAAGAACAACTAAAACAACGGGTGATAGATAAGCGTTATTGTACTAGCAGAAAAAGAAAGTCATACAAAGGAAGTACTAGCCGTGCTCGGCTTGCATTCCGTCTGTCAAATGTCTCGTAAGGAACGAGAAGTTGTCTCCCCCAAGAGAGCTAAGCGCGGATAATATTTTTAGGTTGGATGAGTCCATCTTTGGGGTATGGTAGGATATGTACCCATAACATATATATATATATACACACACACACACACACACATATATATATATATATATATATATGGAAGAAAATAATGGGCAATAATCTGACAGTTTGTGAAGAAAAATTGACAACGAGTAATCCAAATAGAAAGGGGAGATTTATTGAGAAACAAAGTCGATACTATAGCGTTTCGGTTCTGCTGAACCATCATCAGGGCTATGAGGGGTTATATTTGTGATGTTAAGTATAGATGAATGTATAAAAATTGTAAAGTATATAAAACTTTGGAAAAATTGTATAACAAAAAATGTTGGCTGTTTATGACAAGAATATATATACATATAATATATATATATATATATATATATATATATATATATATATATATATATATATATAAGAAAAGCTTTTCGTGGCCGGCTATTTCATGTTTTATTCATTTCCAATTCTTCGTATGTGTCGTTTGACCTTTGAATGGAATGGATTTCGAAATTCATCGTACGTTCGGAGTACTTTCGTTCTGAACTCAAGCCATTTTCGAAGGAGTTAAGCATAAAATGACGAATTTAATAACGATTTATCTACATTTATGAAAAGACTTGGAAGAGAAACAAGTGAGAAAGGAATTTATGGAAGAAAAATGTCATAAAAATTTAAGAGGAGGAACAATTGATAGGGAAATTTAAGGGAGAAAATGATTTTACTAGCGAAGGGAACTAAACGATTGGCATTTTAGAATCTCGTTGCTACATTGAAAATTTGAGGATGAATTGTTAATCCTTCCGTAGAATACTTCATACAAAGACTTGAACGGATCAAAGATAGAATTGACTAATATGACGTTTCTGTCCTATTTAATAGGACATGTCTAACATGTTTAAAAGAGAAAATGATGACTATAAATATGCTCCCCGCCATGGGGTGTGAGCACTCTGGCGAAGGGATTTGCGGCTGCCACTCGCATAATGCAAAGCTCTTCGAACGAATTGAGCACTCTGGTATCCGGTAAGGTATAAAAATCTAAACAACTACTACTTAATACCTAATAATTCCCGAACTGACGTGGTTCGCCTGTTGGCTGAGCGGTATAATACTAAGTCTAACGTAAGTTTAGGCGAGTTTCGATTCCAGCTTCCATCATCCTACGTCTCTAGCCACACTGAGGAATTGTGATACAATGAAACAGTCTGTCTGTTAATGACAATATATATATATATATATATATATATATATATACCCATGCTGATAGCGTGAATTGCTCAGTCAGCTAGGGCTGTCGAATACACTGACTGCACCTCTGCAGAGGGGAAACCCCCCTAACGAGTGTCCTGGATATGACACTAAACAATCTGATGGTGAGGTTCCAGCAGTGCTGGAGATTTGGGGAATGCGGAGTACCCCTTCATTGCCATCGCTCCCAGGTCCACTCTGGCCCGGAGTGGTAGCACCTGATAGGGTCCTATTTATGGGTTAAATAGAACTAACAGCATACTTATGCTAAAATGAATTAAGTAAACTGAGTAGCTTAAAATAGAAACGTTTTTGACAATTAAACCGTACTTACACTTAAACTGCGTGCTTATGCTTAACTGGATTATTTCAAATAGAACTGTTTTTCGACATTAAAACTGTATTTACACTTAACTGAATTATTACATATAACTGCTTGAATAGTTTGAAATGGAAATGTTTTTGACAATTAAACTGTGTACTTATGCTAAACTGAACTGTTTTCAATAGATCAGATTATTTACATAAAAATGGATTTGGCGTTAAATAACCTACAAAGGTTGATATGCCATAAAACCAAACAAACAAAAACATGATAGCGTGAACTGTCGATATATATATATATATATATATATATATATATATATATATATATATTACCAATGGGCGTGTCTATGGACTGTTTTCTCCTAAGCATTTATAACATTGTTAACAACTAATATTAGATATTACTAAAATCAATGTCCATTCCCTGCATCAGTGAATATACTTTCCAAGTTTTTGACTAATTTTTGTATTGAACCAATTGCTTTTTTGTTAATTTACTGGTGTTCTTGGGGCATGGCATCAACCTTTTTTATCCTAATTTTGCGTCATGGAAACGGCTAGTAACGACCTAGCATATCAATTACTAGATTACTTCTTTTTGTCTCTGCTACAGTTATGGTTACGTCCAACTGATTGGCGGTCATTTTCCACAGGCGTATAAACAACGCCATAAATCGCTTTCAAACTTCATATATCAATCACAAATTGATACTTTGTACGCAATTCACAAGTTGTTTTTATGTTTAATCAGCGATATTGCTCCATACCATTGCAGAGCTCACTGACTAGGAATAAGTTTGAAGAAATTTCTATATACTTTTTAATACAAGTTCAAACATATTTCTCTTTTCTCTGATAGCAACGAAAAGCTTTGTGTGATCTTACTCATGAATGAACCCTTGTAAAATAATAGATTTTGATTATCCTTTTGGGCAGAAAAGACGAAGAAATGATGCATCATTATATCATTTATTATAATTAAATAAATAATGACAGAGAACTAACACAGAATTAGAAAATAAAAACACATTATATGAGTATTTAATGTCATCTAAATATTTCAGATTACTTTACTCTTTTGAAAGATTTTCACACCAGCGTTTGCTGATGGTTTTCCATTTGGGTGCGAGTGACACCAAGTATCCTCAAGTCTCCAAGTCTCTTCTTAGTATTAAGGCCGATGTCAACAATGCCATTGTTTGGATGGTCTCCATTCGTCCGCTTTCGAGGTCTAGGTCTTTTTTCAGCTTTTTCTCAATTTTTCCCTGTGATCAGCCTGAACGGCAAATTCCACTATTCGACAGGTTCTCTTTATTTTTTATTTATTTGACACTCACTAGATCTGGTTGTCTGGCCGAAATGATCCATTTGTATCTCAAAATTTTGTGCGTCTCATTTTCTAGGATTGATTTGGGGTTATACACATATAATCTTTTAATACGGTCAAATTTGCAATTCTTACATAGTTCTTAGTAGATCACCTTTTCCACCAAGTTGTGCCTCGTTTTATACTTTATTGATCTAATTTACTGTATTCGCTTACTATGTAATTGGTTGTTTCTTATCTATATCCATATAATCTGCATCTTATTACATCATGTCTCTTTTTGCTTTGGCATTGTTTGTCCTTATGGCGTTGATTTGTGATGTTGTCAGAAGAGATTCAGCTTCTCCCTTGAGATTTTCCTTTCTTAGACATCGCAAAGTTTTCTCTTGGGTGATTTTGTGTTTTGAAATGTCCATATAGCTGTTTTTATTCCCATTATGATTTTCGATTATTTTCGTCTTTTAATGCTTGTGTAGTGTATATTGTTTGTGGTCGCTGTAGTCAGTCTTCCTCCAAGCTTTAGTTATTATTATCAATATTATTATTATTATTTACTCATTAGAGTTTTTCACATCAGCGTTAGCTGATGGTCTTTTACTGGAGTTTGAGTGACTGTATATCTCCACACGTCTCCATGACTCTTCTCAGAATTCTGGTCGTTCTCAATAATGCAGTAGTTTGGATGGTCTCCATCCGTCCACCAACATCCAAGTCCTCCAGTCCCTTCAGTAAACCTTTAGTTACTGTTCCAAACTCACCAATTACAATTGGCATGATTGTCACGAGCATGTTCCATAGTTTTTTTTCAATTCCCTAGCAAGGTCGAGGTACTTATCCCTCTTTTCACATTCTTTCAGATTTTCTATTATTATTATTATTGAAATCCTCACACAAGTGTCAGCATGTAGTCTCTCACTGGAGTGTTGGTGAGAGTAAGTCACCTCTGGTCACCGGGACCCTTCTGAATATTCTAACCGATCTTAAAAATTATGTGGTCAGATGATACCAATTCTTCCACAGATTTCCAATTATTCCAGTCTTCTTTTCTATATCTTTGGGGACCGTTTTAAGTATGCCAACTACAAGTGATGTCGCAGTCACTGTAATGTTCCCCATTTCTTTTGTTTTCTAGCAATATTTTTAACTCTTTGTCTTATTGCATTTTCAGATTAAAAGATCCACTAAATGAAAATGTCTGTTTTTTTTTTGTCGATACATACTAGGTCAAGTCCTTAAGCCGGTATTTGGGGTTCCGTTCGTAAATCTTTGGGAATTTTTATGTATCTTATTTTCTTGGACGGATTCTCGTTTGTACATGCATCCTTTGGTAGTATGGTCTAGTTTCAATCTGTCGCGCAATTCCTCGTAGATCTTCAGTTTAACCCAGTCGTACCTATTCTTGGACTCTTTGGCTGCAATTTGCTGCATTCTTTTATTATGGGATTAATCGTTTCATCGCTGGTTCCACATAAACCTATACTTGGTATTCTGTTATGTATTATTAAATACCACTTTAATATTATTAGTCCTATAATATTATTATTTTCCTTTCTGTGAGTTTTTCACATTAGAGTTGATGATCTTTTTTACTGGAGTCTGCGTGACACCATGTCTTCTCAGGTCACCGGGACTCATCTCAGTATTCTGACCGATTACAACAATGCCGTTGTCCTGATAGTCCTTCCTAGTCTTCCGATTTTCTATTTTTCCAAAGCTTTCACACTCGTAACAAGCGCACTAATTACAATTGGTATCTCTGTCACCCACTCGTTCCACAATTTTGTTAATTCTCTGATGACTTCCAAATACTTGTCTCTTTTTTTCCCTTTTTTTGATATTCACTCGGTGATCCACAGGGTAGCCAAAGTCCACTATACGACAAGGTCACTCTTTTTTTTTTGGTTAATCAGCACAAGGTATCGTCGCCTGGCCGGGATTAGGTGATCTGTCTGCATCACAAATCCCAGAGATCATTATGTGTCTCATTCTCCATGTTTTTGCATATACCATTTGTTCATATGCTCAAATTTCAGTCTCTTGCACACACGCACACACACACACATATATATATATATATACTTTCTGTAAAGAAATACCAAAGACCGGTTATTTTTAGGATTATAAATTTATTTCCATCCTGTTTTTCGTTTTTTGTGTGAACCAAAAACACGAAGAAAAATATAACAGGACTTCTTCAGATCCAATGGATAAATAAAACAAAGTAGACACAGGTGGGGGGAAAGGGGGAGGGAGAGAGGTGAAGAGTTACCTCCTCGTTTTATTGAATTTCCGTTTTTTTATTTACCTATTTATTTTATTTTCCAAATTCTTCCGTCAGTTATAATTACGGTAATTTAACTTTTTTATTTAATCTATTTTATTTATTTTCTTTTCTTGTTAAGTTCGATAAATAACATTTATGTTCTATGTAAATGTAATGAATTTTTGAAAGGGAAATATAAATGTTTATATTAATTTCGATACTATTCATTAAGCTACCTATTTTTTCCATGTGTGTATATTGGATACGTTTTTTTCCTTGTTTCACTATTTCTATGTTTTTAAAATTTATAGTCTATAGTTTAAATTTTGTCCTATGTATACATCTAGCTATTAATTCACTTCTCTTATTTAATAATTTTTCAGGCAATTTATACGTCATTATATGTATTTTCTCTTCTAAGCACAAATTGCATCAACCATCAAAACCATTTGGAGTATTTGATTTTTTCAAAATAGACTATTCAATATCAGGGATTAACCCTTCGTTTTTCAAACACCTGAATTGTTTCGATAGTGCCGTATGGTGTTTTAGGTGTTCGTGGGAGAAGGTGAATTTGTGGTTGGAATACCTCTCCTTCCATTTCGTGGAAGTCAACCCGATACAAGTTTTTCTATCCGTAATATTCTCTTTTGGGTAAATCATTGCTTGATATATTACATTATTAAAATTACATAGTCAATTCATAGGACAATTGTCTCGGGATTTACAATTACATTCTATATATGTATATATATAAGTGGTTTTTTTTTTGGTTCTTTTTTAGTTTTCTTATATTTGAATTTTTGAATATGTAACCCTATGTGCATTTTCTAAGTATGTAATTGAGTGGCAATACGAATATTACACTTCGTAATGGAAAAAAATTATCAGGAAGATGCCTCCCTGGATATTCACCTCTGCTAAAGGGTTTTCTCTTGCAGTTAATTGCACTTTCTAGCTTTTCGTGGGTTGCTTGATGAATTTTATGACCTAGTCGGATATCTTGTACATTTCAAGACAGTCTGTTATCCAGTTTTTACGAGCTATTTAATTGGGCATTTTGTCTTCAGTCCACCCCATGACTACATTTTTTGTCTCCCATTGCTATCTCTTAGGATGTGTTGTTTAATGAACAGTAAATCACCTGTTATTCGTGTTTTCGGTAGCATCCTTTCTGTTCTTCCGGAAAGACATGCAGGCGAGTAATATATCTCCTCCCTTATGTGTACAGTTAAGATTTCCCACCCCACAGGATGACACTTTCTAGGGTTATATTTCTATATTTTTTTCGGTGGGGAGGTTTTTTTTCTGAATCAGAGAAATATTCCTCATAGTCATCCATTCGAATATTCTGTGTATCTAATGGGTTGAATTGCCAGTCTCTGATGGACGGACGTGAATATTTTTAACTAGAATTCATGGCCGAGATTTTTCTAATTCGGCACTTTCCTGTGTATTGTCTATCTTTGACGCCTTGCAATTTTTTCCTTATTTTTTACCCAATCAGCTTTTTTTTATTCTGATTCTTTTTTGTTCGCATATTTTTTCCCCAAATGATTTTGCTTGCTTTGCATTCAGTTATGAGATTTGTCTTCGTTAATTCTCTACCTATTGGTATAATTTTCATTCCAAATTTGGGAATATTCATTTTTGTTTGCATTGGTTTATCCTGTCACTGTATTTTTTTACTCCCCCTTTTTTCGCCAATATCCTTTTTTATTTTATTTCATGTTATGTTGTTAAAAATGTCTGCTGTATTGTTTTGGTCTTTTAATGCCAACATATCCCCGAAGTTTGTTTTTTTTTTTCGTTTTTAGTGCATTCTCTTTTTGTTGCATTTTCTTTAACTATCCTTCAAAACTAATTTCTCATCCAGTTTTTGTATTTTTGTGGGGTGGTCTTTAAGGGACACTGATTATACCAAAGACTAGTTTCCATCCCGCAGAAATTAGTTTGTTTCGTTTAATAATGTGGCCGGTTGGGATATTTGTTGTAAATTTTTTTACCTTGTTGATTTCTACCTTAACTTTTCGACGATCTCATTTTCTAAGTGATGCTAATGTAGTCCTGTTTTCTTTACTCACTTTACATTTCCTTGCGTTAATTTTTGTTTTGTGCTGCTGAGTGATGTGGTGTTTTGGCTATCAGTACTATGCTTTTTAATTTGGTTTCCGTAGTTAGTGTTTCGATTCGGGTAAGGACATCTGTTCATATTCTTTACTTGTTATTGCCCAGTCGGCTGGGGCTGTAGAATACACTTACTGCACCTCTACAGAGAAGTAAGACCCCTTCAATGAGTGTCCTAAATATAACACTAAACAATCTGATGGTGAGGTTCCAGTAATGCTGGGGCTTTGGGGAATACGGAGCACCTCTTTATTGCCATTGCTCCCAGGTCCACTCTGACCCGGCGTAGTAGCACTTGATACGGCCCTATCTATGGGTTAAATAGAACTAACGGCATACTTATGCTAAACTGAATTGTTTGACTAAACTGAATAGCTTGAAATAGAAATGTTTTTGACAATTAAACTGTACTTACATTTAAACTGCGTACTTATGTTAAACAGAACTATTTGAAATATGATTGTTTTTTGATATTGAAACTGTACTTACACTAAACTGAATTGTTTAACATAGAACTGTTTTGACATTTAAGTGCGTGTAAACGAAATTTGTACTTATATTAAACTGAAAAAGCTAAATTAGAACTGCTTGAATAAACTGAAAAGCTTGAAATAGAAATGTTTTTGACAATTAAACTGTACTCATGCTAAACTAAATTGTTTGAAATAGAAGTGATTATTAACATAAAAATGGATTTGGCGTTAAATAACAAACAAAGGTTGATATGCCATAAAACCCAACCAACCAACCAACTTTACTTGTAAATATATTTCTAGCATCAGACATGTCAGAAAACCAGAATTTCTTTAATAACATGCTAGCTTAGTTAGTTAGCCTTTGGCTTATTTTATTAAACTTAGTGGATTTTGCACAAATTTCTATCATTATTTTCTATACCCCTTATGTATATGATTCCTCTTAAAATAAGAGTGAAGTACATCCTTGTTTAGCACGATTCACTTTTTTCCCGTTGATATCTCTTTGGGGAGGACGTTGTTTATGTATATGGAATTATGATGAGAGGGTCCCCCATGTTGGCTGTCAAGGGAGCACTTGCCTAATAGACACTTAGATATGCAATATAATCCCCACATTGATTTAGATTCCGATATTAATTTTCCGATAATGTGAATCTTCCAGAACCAAGTGTTGATTTTTATAGGTGTGGTTACTTACACATATAAAATAAACTTTTAAATGACTATAGGTCTAGATACCCTCCGTTCTTTGAATTTTTTTTGGGGGGGGGATTAAATTTATTCGTACACTTTAGTATTTAGCTTCTGATGCATTTCCCCGTTAAAACTTTTTTATCACTTTTTTCAATTCCCCTCGCTCCTTCTTTCAATATTTGGACTGTAGGAATCATTATTCAAATGGACATTACACGATTATAATTTTACTCATATTTCTTTGATAGCAAATTGATGTGGACCCAGTTTTGGACCCCGAAAAGATAACTCGGAACACGGAATAAGTCTAAGGAAAAATACTGAAGTAACAAGATACAGAAAAAAAAAGTGGTGGCGTTAGCTAGGCTTACTTTTCGGTCGAATACCCAGTCTTTATCCAATCTCACACGACCGACAGACCGACGAGAGTTCTTGGCTCTCGATTAATGTAGAATTTGGAAGACTCCATCAATGGGTAGGTAATGGTCCCATAACCCAAATACAGACACAAAGTGAACAAATTAGTGATAATGAAACTAAAGATAATCATGTATAAATAAATTCAAATGAAAATAACAACTTTCCAAATTTACAAGTATTCAATTGATTATAAACCCAGATACAAAATAAAGAAATTATTGCCAATAGGGATAAACAATTTAACACTTACTACTTTTTTAGATTTCGATAGACACCAAATCAGTATATTCTGTAATTCATATTATTTATTTCTTTTTTTTTTTTTTATCCAACTAGCATAATTGATTTTTGCATGTACGAGGTGCATACGATAATTTTATAGACTTTTTTTCGTATGGGCATTTAAAATTGTCGTAGACCCGAGAAAATTCAATATGTTCTTGCTATAGATCTTATGAGATGACAGACGAAATTTTTATGATTTCAACTACTAATGAACAGCTACAACAGCAATTGGAATCCATCATACTAAAGTCTGATTATCACTGCTGGTTAATTTCAACAATGCAATCTGACACTTTAGAAAAACGATATGCAATAAAATTCTGTCTTAAAGTTGGAATAAAATGCCACAGAAACGTATGGAATGGTTCAGACAGCTTTTGGAGCTGAATGAATCGAGCATCAGTCTTTGAGTGGCATAAGAGATTCAAGGAAGGCAGGGAGTCTGTGAGGGATGATGAGAGGTGTGGGTCCTCACATCAAGGAAGTCAATAGACCAAAGTTGATTGGCCAAAGGGTTAGGCTTAGGGTTAGCGTTACTATGTTGAGGTTTTAAGGGAGTTCAGGAAGAGATTGAGTCGGAAGATGCCAGTACTCTTCAAATCGGCTCAGTGGCATCTCCACCAGGACAATACGCCAATCCACAACGCCATCCTTGTCACAGACTATTTGACCAAGATGGGCATCAACACAGTTCCTCAGCCTCCCTCTAGTGCAGACCATCCTCCCTGTGACTCTTGGTTATTCCCTAAGCTCAGAGGCACTCGTTATGAAACAATTGGGGAGACGAAAGAGGCTGTGACGAAGGTCATTGGCACGCTCACGCAAGAGAACATCCATGGGGCTTTCCAGAAGTTGTTGGAACGGTACAAGTGCATTGCAGCCGAAGGAGGTTACGTCGAAGGGGACTAGAGTTTCATATGTATACTATCAATAAATGTTCCTATACGAAAAAGTCTTGAAACTTATCGTATGCACCTCGTATCTCCGTTTGAGGATAAGTCCTTTTTAGTATTTTGTGGGTGCTTCTCTTAATCATTTTTCTTTCTTCTAATTTTTTTTCACCAGTTTTAATCGGTGGTTTAATTCTCCCCGTATCTCCAAAACTCTTCTTGGTATGGTGGGTGATTTTGATATGCTATATAATGAAGGAATATTTTTTTTATATTAATCATTTTTCGTTAATTATATTCATCATTCAGTTTGGTAAATCTTTGAACCACTCGGGTCTCTTAGTCAAAGTAGATAGTCAGATGGTGCAGTCTTATGCGTGCACGAACACAAAGGATATGAAAATCACCATTTGTCATAATAAACCCCCAAACAGGAAATGGGACTGGAGTGTGGATGGCGTCATCCCCAGGAGAGAGGTTCCTGAGAATCTGAAGATTTTGAAAAGACAGTAGTTGTGTATTCGACTGTTGACGGCGCATTTGAGTTTTCTACCGTTGTGGCGGGTGGTTGAGTCTTTCGGATCTCGACCGGCAGAGATGAATTGAGATCTTAAACATTACAAGATGCACCGCGTGTTGGGTTGGGGTCAGCATAGAATGGTAAGCGTAGGTTTTTAAGAATTGTGCCTCTCTCCTCGTGTCGCCATGGACCGAAGCCAGAAATTAATAACCCTGTTTGTGTCTGAAACAAAAGAGTCTGCCTGTATTCGTATATGTATTTGTATTACTGTTATTTTTTAGATCACCGTAATTATATAACAAATATTATTTGGAGTCTGGATGGCCACAATTCTTACTCTAATCTTTAGTTTACTCGATTTTTTTCTTAGCTGTTGACGATTTTCTAATAGCACAATTTCCAAATAGTAACACTCTCCTGATTATGTTTCTAGCTTGTTCTCTTTTGAAAAAAAAAACAAGTATTCGTTTATCCTTTCGCTTTCTTTTATTTTTAATCTATAGTAAAGTGTAATAATTAAATCCACGAATTGATAAGTTCTTTTTTTGTTAATATTAGGTCTAGTTTCTGGTCCGACATAAAAGATTGATTTTAATCCAATCCCAGAGAAATGTATGGGTCTCAATTTCTCATATAGATTCTGTTGTTTAAATATATCATTTATGAACATAGTAAAAAATAAAAACATTAATATCTTGAACTATGAATCTTTTTTCCTCTTTATGTTTGTTTAGTCTTGTATTTCTCTTTGCTAGTTTGCTGCATTCGTTTATTGTGAGAAAAAATATAATCCTTCTCACCATATTAGTTGGAGTTGGCGTTGAGTAATCTACAAAGGTTTATATACCATAAACCCAAGCAACCAACCCCATTAGTTTTCCCAGAAAAATTAAATGTTAATTTTTTTTAATAAGATCTGAAAAATAGCAAATGTTATCACCTTTACTGTACTCTATGCTCTTATCAAGTCATACTAAACCTTTTCTCAGATATCTTGTTCCCTAATTTTCTTTTCTAGGTTCTTGGGATTTGTTACAAGTTGTCAGATTGTTATTATATTATTGCTTCTTCATTATTGCTAAAAAAGATTTAACTCTCTGCGATGTTCCAGAAATTTCATGTGTTGAATGAGTTCCTATATTTAATTGTGTTTTCTGTTGGAATAGCTAAGTGCACAAGCAAACATATTCGTCTTGCTTATTACAGCTATGTATAGTCTTCTGGTTATAATAAACTCAAGACTTCCCTAACTGGTCCCAATAATTTAGCTGATTTTGATTGTGTTGGCGTCTGGATGGTCACGATTTTTCCTTTGATATGCAATTCATCCACATCAGTTTTCCTCTTATCAATGCCAAAGTCTTCTCTCTATGATTGGAATAGTATTTATCAAAAATATATCTTATTTCAATTTTAAACCTCGGGTGATGTAATGGTTAGCGAACTAGACAAGGAAAAAAACTTTACGAGTAATTTCGAGACTCATTGGGTGCCCCATTCATAAAACCTTGTGCCTGATATGAGAAAAAAAGCTTAGTAAATTACAGGATACATACATTTTGCAGTCACCCGTTAGTTTGCAGAGGAATAAGAGACCCAACTAAAAAGGAGTGTTTTCTTAATGAGAGAATACTGCATCTTATTGTAATGTTCTAGTTCATAAGATCTGGGGATTATCAAGTACATCTTTGATTTTATTACTTCCAGATACGCACTGACATATCCTAGGTGTAACTATTAGGGTCCTCACTACGGGTAAAATAATCTGAGTATATATATATATATATATATATATATACAAATTTAATTAAAGAGAATAGAAATTTTCTGTCAACATATTTTCTTGTTGATCCTTTCATATTGCCGTATTAATTTTCTAATATTTGGCGGGAATTGATTGATGTATTTTCCATAATTGTTTATTTCCCAAGTACTTTCTGCCCGACTTTGGGTCATCCTCAGGGGAGGATCTATTACAAAACCTATTTATGTGCATTACTAAAAAACAAAAACTACCGATTCTGAAAGCACTACATATTAGAAACATGCAACCCAAACTTAACAGAATCTATTTTGAAACCAGTGCTAATGTACTTGAATGTCTTAAAGCAACTGACACTATTTATAGAACAATTTTAAAAGTAAATGCTACACACTATACGACCCAGACGCTCTTTTTCTTACAAAGTAGTAATATACATACAACAGTTACATCACTTTTGTAATAGATCCTCCCCTGATGATGGCCCTGAGTCGGGCAGAAATTACTTGGGAAATAAACAATTATGGAAAATACATCAATCAAATCCTTGCCGAATATGATAAAATCAATATTTATTTAGTCCTAACGCGCGTTTCCTGCGTACGCCTTTCGACATAGAACATTTAATGATTTTTCCGCTGTGATGCACGGTGTAAGTGGAGGAACACACAACACAAAGAGTTACCAAATACAAGAATAAAAGATGTGGAGTATGAGATATAATTATAGAAGGAAAATTCTATACCTTCGAGAACCCAAAACCAAGATTCATGATGAATAAAAATTTATGCAGCAACTCAAAGAACAAAGTCTATATAATCGAATGTAGCAAATGCAAAGAAGTGTACATAGAGTCGACACAAGGTCTCAATATCATGATATCACTCTATAAAAATATATTGGAATACCAGAAAATAGAAAATTAAATGTGTCTAAACACTTCAGGCAACATTGCCATACTAGACGGAGCCTCTCTGAAACTAGTCGACAAATTCACCTACCTAGGAAGCAGCGTCTCATCAACCGAGAAGGACATCGACACACGACTGACGAAGGCATGGACAGCTATCGATAGGCTCTCGATCATATGGAAGTCGGACCTAACAGATAAAATGAAACGCAGTTTCTTCCAGGCAGCGGTTGTGTCGATACTGCTATATGGATGCACCACATGGACGCTTACGAAGCGGCTGGAGAGGAGGCTGGACGGAAATTACACAAGAATGTTGAGAGCAGTATTAAACAAGTCCTGGCGACAACACCCCACGAGACTCCAACTATACGGACACTTGCCCCCCCATCACAAAAACTATACAAGTTCGACGAACCAGACACGCAGGACACTGCTGGAGAAGCAAGGACGAGCTCATAAGCGATATACTCCTGTGGACCCCCACTCATGGATGTGCAAGAGTGGGACGACCACCACGAACTTACATACAGCAGCTATGTGAGGACACGGGTTGTAATCCTGAAGATCTGCCGGAGGCGATGAATGATAGGGAGAAATGGCGAGAGACGGTCAGGGATATCCGCGCAGGCGGCGCGACATCATGATGATGAAACACTTCTATGAATGTAGCAACGGATAATACAAAACAATGTCCATATACCAAACTAACTATAACGCATTACTTCATTAAATCTTTGACAAATGAAGCCTACACTGAAAAAAACCTAACCTTTACTCACACACACATACACATACACGCACACATGGGCACACACAGACACAAAAGTAAAATTAATAAATTATCTGTTAAATTTGAAACCAAATTACTTCAAAAGAAAGAAAAAAAAAACTTCATAGAAGATTTAAGCTCATACTGGATAAAATATAATCTCCCCACACACACAGAAGAAAAAAGACACACACACACACTCACACATAGAAAAAGTAAAGAGTCGTTGTCGGTTGAATTCTAAACCACCTTGAGACCCATAAAAAAACAAGCAATGAACTTTATTGCAGATCGACTTATATACACGAAGACATATACACACACACATTAACACACACACAATGAACCAATAGAAAATCTTTATAGTGTATCAAATAATAAAGGTTAATTAGGGTAGGAGAAAATGCATCCACAAGGGAAGACACAAAACCAAAAAAAGAGAAAGACATAACAAACCCCTACAAGGAATCTATAGTGTTCCTATGCTAGACACGGGGCCAAATATGGTGTGACTAATTGTCATGGTAGTTGTTGCAGCTATTGTGTTCGTGACTACCACATTTACTTCAGACGAGATGTTTTGTCAAGTCCTTCCGTGCCAACGCTAAGTTTGAAAGATCCACGAGGGGGTGACACAATTCAGCCGGATCGTCTTCAGACGGTAGTTGATACAAGTGGATAGATTGCCAAGTAACTCAAAGAACTTAGAAAAAACTGTTGTTAAAAAATAACAAATATATATTTTTTTATTGAAATACGTTTGTGAGACAATAAATAACAAGCAAACAATGTTTGTTTTCATGGCAAAAAGAAGAGAGAATATCGAGAGAAGAAGAATGACGAAGAGGTGCGGTTAGTAGGACATTAATGTTTCTGAAGTTAGGGACTTTGACATTTTATTAAGTCTGCAGATTCTTCGGCGTGGTTCGGGTCCGGTATGGAAGGGATGCTTCTTTGGCAGTCTTGGGATTACTCTTCATTTCTTTCCTATTCCTCTCTGATTATTCGTCTTACCATCGTATTTTTTATAGATCAAAATTTGGACTAAAAACGGGTTCTGATTGGTTGTCTAATAAGAGACAACAAGGGGTCATATTCCCATTGGTCAGCCAACCCTGGTTCAGGATTTATCTCACAGGTAGTAGGAAAACCCTTCTTAGATTCATTGATCAATGGGAACAGGTTAAGAGCAATGTTGTTGAATCAAAAATTCTCATCCTCATCTGTGTGCTTGATGCATCCCTTGCTCACATTTATTTAGGGTGGAATAAAATTAAATCTCCCTTTTGACATTAGCTTTAAATGTACGGACTAGAAAATATGCTTTACGAAATGACACGTTTCATAATTATGATCGATGAAGTTAGATCTCAACCGAAAAGAAGAAATAAATTAACCGACCATTAAAATCAAAAACAATGGTCTTACACTAAACTGATCATTAGGAACAATCAACCAGCATTTTTGGTCAATTCAAGCATTGAACAAAATATATCTATCTTGAGATAGATATATTAGTCTTCATATATTTCATAAATTTTAATTTTTACATATTACTTATCTAAGCGCACATAGTTTCACACTATCACGAAATTAAAAGGAAAAAAAAAACACACCCCATCAATACGCTAACCCTAATATAATCTGAACGCCCCACCGGTAAAATATGAAAACTTCGCTGACGAAAGCCGTAATCTAGAAATGGATCTAAGAACTAAATAGATAATTCTTAAAAGAACATAAATCTCTTGGAGAACTTATTCATCTTAAAATATTGACATTTTTCTTTCTTTGAACCAACAAATATATATATATATATATATGTCCTTGGGATTTGAAATATCTCCTGATTATGGAGATGTTGCTAAACGAAATGATGCCTTTAATAGGGAATAGGGTAATTTTATGCGATTTGTTGTTTTAAGCGTTATATTAGTCCAACAATATTTTTGAATTGGAACTATTTTGTTTATATGTGAGTATATATATATATATATATATATATATATAAAGAGAGAGATAAAGAGAGAGAAAGAGAGGGAGAGAGAAATAGAGAGAGTTGGGAAGAAAGATGCACTGAAAAACATCATCTTTTATATTAAGTCACCTTTCAATGAAACTTCAATATATTTCACACAAATCATCATCATGTTTCGCTATCAGCACGGATATCGTCCGTTGCTTCCGGCAGGTCTTCAGGGCTACATCCCGTATCGGCACAGAGCTGTTGTAGGTAGGTTCCTGCTGGTCGTCGAGCTTTTGCTCGTCCATGATAAGGGGGCTACAGGAATACATCACTTATGAAATCGTCCCTACTTCTCCAGCAGTCCCTGGGTGTCTGGTTTGTCTAATTTTGATTGTTTTCGTGATGAGTGGTTGGTGACCGTACAGCGGCTTCATTGTGGGGTGCTGTCTCCAGGACTTGTTTAATATTGCTCGCAACATTCTTGTGTAATTGCTGTCAAACTTTTTCTCCATAAGTTTAGTTAGCGTCCATGTAGTGAATACATATAGAAGTATCGATACGACCGCTGCTTGGAAGAAACTGCGCTTCAATTAAAGTGTTTATTTTTCTTGATTGCCGCAGTAAAATATTCCTCTCGGGTAACTTATTACATGATTGTCAACAACATGTATTTCAATATTTTTATAAAGTATTTGTTGAAAACATACTAATGGAAACCCTATCGAAAATGAAGTAACCATGAATTGACCTATCTGAGCATAAATCTCATTAATTGTCTACTAATGTCAACAGCTGCCTTCATAAATAGATTTATATTAGCTTAAATTTTTTTACGATACGTTATATATATATATATATATATATATATATATATATATATTTACAATATATATATATATATATATATATATATATATATATATATATATATATTTACGATACGTTATATATATATATATATATATATATATATATAGTCATCCACAGACAGATCTGTTTCGTTCTATCAGAACTCATCAGTGAGGCTAGACATTAGCTTCCCGTAGCTGGGATCAAAACCCGGTTGACTCAAACGTCAAGCCAAGCTTCTAAGCATTCAACCACGAGAAGCCATCAGCTGTGAAGTAAATTTTAAACGGTTATGAATCACAATTACTATTGTTTACATACATCCGTTTAATGGCTACCGAGACCTCAATTCATATATGAAGAGGATTGTAATATACGCTAATAGCAACACGATTACTTCTTCGCCAGATAATATATATATATATATATATATATATATATATATATATATATTCGTGCATGTGTGTCAGTGCGTGTGTATTCGAGCGCGTGTATATAATACTGGTAATATATATATATATATATATATATATGTGTGTGTGTGTGTGTGTGTGTGTGTGTGTGTCTGCGTGAGTATGTACACGTGTGTGTGTGTGTGTGTGTAGCATATCGCACGACCGTTTGTATCTTTCATGTGGATGGTGCTGCTGCTAGTGATGTGGAAATCTAAATTTTGCTTTTCAACAAATGGACCTTTGTCGACGCGTGATCAAAAAGTATGGAAAAGTTACGAACGATTTGAATTTTAAAATTCTAGATTTTAATGGAGATGTTTGAACAGCTGAACAACTGATCTGATAAGAAGTCTAGACGAGTCAGTAACAATTCTAAAAAATATGAAACCAGTAAAGATACACTTTTTTTTCAATGAAAAAAAAATGATGAAACGCAGGTTCATTCAAAAGTTGTTATTTCCACATTCACCAGACCAAGTTCCGTGTGACATTTTTAAGTTTCCTCAAATGAAAATTCATCCCGACGATAGGATTGGCATTACAGAAATACGACAGCGCAGCCTATCACCTTATCAAATGAGATGTTTCAGAGATGCTTCAATCAATAGAACATTGGCTGGAATAAGTCTGTGAAATATCAAGTGAGTATTTAAAAAAAAACGAATGTCTAATTTCTTGTCAATTCTGTCTTCGTAGAGCTTTAGTCAAGATATAATTGAACACATACACACGCAAGCAAATAGACACACGCACATATATATTTACGTATGAGCGCATATAATACACTATATATATATATATGTGTGTGTGTGTGTGTATCTATGTATGTGTGTGTGTGTGTTCTAGTGTTTTTGTGACGTGTTTACCCAAGTCTTACGCTACATGGACTATGTGATACAAGGCCAATTTGTTTGTGGAACACAGCTAGTTTCAATTCAGTAATATTTCTCCTAAACTGGTGCTTATAGTAAAGTTGAACAATAGTCGAGGTTGACCCGACGCCTCCCTTTTTAATAGCTACCACACTGAGGTGTTGGGGAGGACGCTACTCCATTCCCGTGATTGCTTAACTTTACTCTTTATCTTTACCTTATAATGATGAGTGTTAAGTAAGGCAGCATCAAGTATGATTCTTTGAGTCTTAATATGACTCGACCTAGAGATGGAACCCCGGTCTCCCGGACAATTGGCGAACACTCTACTCATTAGTCCAATGTGTTGGTGTTTATACTGCGTATAAATAAACCACATTGTCCTGAATTCCCCAATAGATGGATTCATGCCTTTCCTACGAGTTTTAAGCGCGGAGTAAAACACAAGCAACGTTGACCAGGGTTTTAACTGATTGTATTTCATGCAGTGATTGTCGTTCGAGTAAGTGCGCCTTTTGCTTCAAAGAAACACTCAAGAACTCTTTTCACTCATACATTTAACCTCCCATCAAATGCAAGAAAAATAATATACTTGTTAAGCAGTCTACTAATATTTCATCTTTCTTCACTCATTAATTTTCTGATATATATATATATATATATATATATATATATATATATATATATATATATATATATATATATATATATCATAAGAGATGCTCGTTGTGTAATGGTTATCGTTGACATGAATAAAGTCGGTGTGCTGATTTTAAATCTTAGATAATGCCCTTTCTACTTTATATAGTGATAATACTGTGGGCATTCAACTATTTTCTTTCAGTTAAAAGAAAACAATTGGGCAGACCGAGCTCTCAAAATATGAAATGGTAATTGCTGAAGGAAAGGGGAAACTCAGAATTAAAACTTGTTAAACTTCACGTTAAAATAAGCCTTGTGCCATACCTTGTTCATTCAGAGTAGTTTGTAAATAGAAACACACACACACACACATACACACACACACACACACACATAAATATGTGTGTATATAAAACAATCTTTTAAAAATATTTTCTTTTAAATTTATATCCAAATATACTGTGTTCAAAATCTATCAAGAATATTCAAAAGCACTCCCATGTCACTATATTGCTTCGTTTCTTGATTAATTTTTTCTATGGCATATCAAAATTCATGGGTTATTTAACGCCAAAGCCGTTCATAGCCCAGTCATGCTAAGTCGTCTGGGGCTGTAGAATAAACTGACTGCACCACTGCAGAGGAGTAAGCCCCCACACACACACACACTCACACATGAGTGTCCTGAATATGTCACTAAACAATTTGATGGTGAGGTTCCAGTAATGTTGGAGCTTTGGGGAATGCGAAGCACCCCTTTTATTGCCATCGCTCCCAGGTCCACTCTCGCCCTGAGTGGTAGCACCTGATATTGGTCCTATCAATGGTTTAAATAGAACTAAACCATGCATATTCACAAAACCGTTTTTTGCATTTAAACTGCGTATTTATGCTAAATTGAATTGTTTAAAATAGAAGAGTTTTGACATTTAAACTGCGTATTTATGCTAAACTGAATTGCTCGAAATAGAACTGCTTTGACGTCTGAATTGTGTACTTATGCTAAACTGATTTATTATAAATAAAACTGTTTTGACATTTAACTCTGTGCATTGCCCAGTAGGCTTGAGCTATTGAATACACTGACTCAACAGAGGCATAAGACCCCTCCCTTATGAGTGTTCTGGTTATGACACTAAACAACCTGAACGTGAGGTTCCAGTAATACTGGGGCTTTGGGAAATACGGAACAGCCCTTCATTGCCATTGCTCCCAGATCCACCGTGGCCTTCGTGGTAGCCCTTGATAGGGCCCTATCTATGGATTAAATAGAACTAACGGTATACTTATGCTAAACTGAATTGTTTGACTAAACTGAACAGCTTAAAATAGAAATGTTTTTGAAATGTAAACCCTACTTACATTTCAACTTCGTGCTAATGCTAAACTGAAACCCTACTTACATTTAAACAAATGCTTATGCTCAACTGAATTATTTGAAATGAAACTGTTTTTTGACATTGAGACTGTACTAACACTAAATTGATTTGTTTAATATAGAACCGTTTTGACATTTAATTGTGTGCAAACTAAATCTGGTCTAATACTAAACTGATTTAGCTGAAGTAGAACTATTTGAATAAACTGAATAGTTTGAAATAGAAATGTTTTTTTTAATTAAACTGTGTCCTCATGCTAAAATGAATTCTTTGGAATAGATCTGAATATTTACATAAAAATGGACTTAGCGTTAAATAACCTACAAAGGTCGATATGCCATAAAACTCAACCAACCAACCAATCAACATAGCCCAGTCGGCTGGTGCTAGGGAATACACCTACAGCATCTCTGCAGAAAGGGAAGATTCCCCTCAACGATTGTCCTGGATATGACATTTAACAATCTGATGGGGAAGCTTCTGTATTGGCGAATGTTGAGTACCCCGTCATTGCCATCGCTCCCATGTCTATTTTGGCCCGGAATCGTAGCAACTGATGAGGTTCTATCCATGGGTCAAATTAAACCGTTTGATATTTAAACTGAGTGCAAATAAATGACTTATACTAAATTGAATTGATTTAAAAGGAACTGTTTGATCATTTATCTGTGTGTAAATAAATGGCTGATGTTAATTGAATCATTATAGATTGATAGCAATACTTGGAAGGTCCTTTGAGGTTCCAGTAATGCTGAATATGAGTGTTCTACTTATGACACAAAACATGCTGCTACAGAATACACCAACAGCATCTCTGCAGAAAAGTAAGATTCCCCTCAACGATTGTCCTGGATATGACATTTAACAATATGATGGGGAAGCTTCTGTATTGATGAGTTGACTTACGTTTACTAATCATATATTTATGTAAATCACATTTGATATTAAATAACCTACATTGGTTGATATCGAACAAAACTCAATCAAAACTCAAAAGCAATTCCTTGAGTTGTACTATTTAACCGATAACTTGCAGAGCGTAAGGGATTACATACATTTAACGATGGGCTTCCATAAGTAAAAATAATAGTGAGACTAATGTTCGAACTCACTTTCTACGATGTAGCAGTAGAGCGCGGCAGCCATGATGCTACAGGTTACTCCTCCTTTGCTATATCAAACGGGAATATATTTCATGACATTAGTTTCCTAGTATTTTGAACAAGTAAGATAAGTGTGATGGTGTATTTGTTATGATACTTAAATCATTAATAAAAAATACTATTTTAGTCAGTTTCATGCATTTTTGTTGCGAATACATTTATATATTCGACTTTCTATACGCATTGATACACTAAAAGGAGATATACTGTTCAATGGTTCAATATTGAATGTAGTTGACCCTTTGATCATGCGTTATATTAATCGTTTTTGTGACAAATTGTCCTTTTTTCATAGAAGTAATGCGAATTTTAATGTCAAAAGTCTGTGTTGTGTCAGAATTTTGAGCGTATAGTGTATTATCAGGTCTATTTAAGTTTCATTGTTTTTAAAATTCTAAAGATTTCGATCATGTATACAAAAATTTTAATGTATCTATAGGTAAGTTATATAAACAAACGAGCATTATTTCAGCTCAAACTTAAGTATGTTAGCCGACTATTGCAGAGGCTCCCATTTCAAAAGATACTATCACAAAGTGTAGGGAAGGGCGCTACTCTTTCACCTGGATTGCTCTACTTACTCTGTATTTGTAACATAATGCTGAATCTTAAGTAACTTAAGTAAGGAGGCATCAAGTATAATTTTTTGAGTCCTTGGGACTGAACCCCGGTCTCCAAGACCATTGCTGAACACACTACCCAGAATAACAATGGACTGGTGTATATATATATATATATATATATATATATATATATATATATATATATATATATAGAGAGAGAGAGAGAGAGAGAGAGAGAGATAGATAGATAGATAGATAGATAGATAGATAGGTATATTATTATTCGGTCCAGTTAAACGATCAGGACAAAAAAAAAACAAAAACATTCAACCGTGAACATTTATATTTTCCTGGTAAAGAGCACCTACCCTCCTTTCTTGTGTCTATTCTGAATAATTTTATCCATAAGATCTGAAGAAGTCCTGTTAGTTTGTGTGTGTGTGCGTGTGTGTGTGTGTGTGTGTGTGTGTGTGTGTGTGTGTGTGTGTGTGTGTGCTTTTGATTTATAACAAAAACTCATAACAGGAAATAAATAAATTTATAATCCCAATATGACTGGTTTATATATATATATATATATATATATATATATATATATATATATATATATATATATATATATATATATATATGTACATTTTTATTTTCATGAACTTTGTTATAATTCTTTATTCATAAATCAGACTGAACAGTAGATGGCAGAGATATAATTAATGAAAGAAAAAAAAATTACAAATGTCTGCTATTTAAAAAAAAATACTTGATGGATAAAGATTTTCATAAATCATAGAAAAATTTAACTTTCATTTCACTGAATTGATTCGATTGGGTACATCACTATTTTTTGCACCCATAAATTTCTTTTTTATTAAGTACAATTTTTGAATTATAAATTTAAGTTAAGTTGGAATTGCGGTTGGATGATCTACGAGAAATTCGCATGCATTTATAGATATTGAGTTTAAATTTACGTTGGACTTCACCAAGTTCGTTTTGTCTGAATAAAAAGTGTTCATTCTGTTGTTAAGTTGCTTATTCATATGCATTAAAACATGCTAACATGATCGTTTATGTATTTTTTAAAATTATTATCTACTTAATTATAAACCAACTGTATCTTTTTTCCAAAACGTTCGTCTTCTTTGATCATCACAAACTGTTGCATGTTTTCAACGCTTCAAAAGGGGCGGCTAGAATTCTGTTTTGATTTCATGGTACGGTAGTGTGTCTGTGGTAATAGAGGAAAATTATTTCTGACACAAATCTTGTCCCCACTGTGTGTTCAGAAAATAATGAGCTTTATTATTTGACTTTCTAACCCTTCAGACCTAACTGAATGTTATTCCATTGAGTAACATAATTACCTTCAAACATCGTTCAAATTGGATTAGTCTTCAGATTTGTCGTTTCTTGGTTCTTGAAGTGCTTGGTCGACCAGTTTGGGTTCACTTTTCACTGATTCTCAGCATAAAAAAAATATGCTCCCTAAAAAAAAAAGTTTCCGTAAAATAAAATGTCCCCCTACAGACGTTTAACTTCATTTTTTTCTCATATTGTTATGATATGTGTCATAGACTTTGATGTGGTCTTTGATTTTTATGTCAGACTTAACCAAACACATTTGTGGTTATACTTTATCAGGCAGCTGAACGTTCCCGTAGCGGTATGGTTAAAGAGCTGGTCTGCAAACTGGAAGTAAGCGTGTTCGAATTCCAGCTGCTCTAACAAGTTTATTTTCGTATTAATACCCTTGTGAGAAGCATAAACCCCTTATTTCCCTTCTATGAGTTAGATAGTATCATTTTTTTTAAATTCTATAAAGATGGATTTGGCATTAAATAATCCACAGAGATTGATATTACGTTAGACATAGTAACTAAAATTGGTTTCTGCGAAGAAATGATTTGAACCTTTTCATAAGTTTCAATGTCAGTATTGATTATTTTATTTTCAATCAGGGTCACTAACTTAAAAAAAATGGTATTGCTTACTTTTCTCAAAATGTACATCCATACATGTACATTATGAAAATAAGAAAAAAAAAAAAGAAATAATACAAGGAAATATGATATTAATACATGCAACTCATAAGCTTTGTTTCCAAGATAAAACTCGTGTTAAATGAACGGTAAAATTAGATCAGCTCTTCTGATGTATTCCTCTCTCTCTCTCTCTCTCTCTCTCTCTCTCTCTCTCTCTCTCTCTCTCTCTCGGCAGAATAACGGTGGCGTTTTCATTTCCCCCTCAGAAGATACGTTAATCACAACTGTGAGAAAAGAATTTCGCTAAAGACAGAATAGAATATGACCAAAGACAATTCTCATACGGTGTTTTTCTTTTATCCTATCAGCCTTACGAAACGATTGAAATCATTTTGACTCTCCATAGAAATGAACACTTAAACCTGACAATGCGAAAACTTTAATTGCAAATTTTGTTTTAAAAAAATGAAGACACAAACTCCATTTTATATTTCATGTGAAAACGCAGATTTTAAATAATGCATAAAACTAATATTCTTTAGTATAATGAAAATAATATTTTCTAAATAAATCTGTACCTATTTACTAAATTCAAATGTTCTTTCATTTTTTGATTATATGTATTTCGTAAAGCTTACTTCAGTATGTCTTTATTGCACAAATTTTAAGGTGTTAAAAATTCTAATACTACAAAACCTGCTCAGGACCACAGACATATTATTTGTATATACTCACTGGTTTTGTAGTGATGCTTTGAAACTAAATTCCATTGCAATTCTCCATACGTATACATCCATACATACGTATATACATACATAACAGTAGCATATAGGATTTCTATCTATTTATGCCTATCTTAATATGCTTGTCAAAACTTGTGTTGCTTGGTTCAAAATTATTCTTATCGATATTGTCCCTCAGGTACGACCGCCAAAATAAGTAAATTTGTCATTGGTCTTAGCGTCGACCTGAATGCCTTTTGGTCACTTAGCTTCAGGCTACGAAGACCGTCAATGTTGTTCTCTGAACATTAGATTCATGGTACTTATTGCATCAACTTTTGAAAATGGTGAACAGATCAGTTTTAGATGTTATGCCCATCTTGACTATATAGAGAAAGTTAATGATAGGCAAGCTTTCTCGTGGCCGCAGGTAACGGACAAAAAGTTTCACTATTTCTTATACTTATAAGACTTATAAATACAATCATTTTACCTGTCAGCTGTCCATCTATATATATATATATATATATATATATATATATATATATATATATATGCATATATATATATATATATACACATACATACATATATATATATATATATATATATATATATATATATATATATGTACGAATAGGTAGACGTACAGTCGCAATGTAATGATTGGGTAAACATCTTAATAATAAAGTAACTCTTAGAAATGATAATATATCTATTATAAACTTGTGATTTGAAATATAAAAGTCACCTTTTTCTCAAAATGTACATATAACATTTTCTCTTAATATTTAAGTACAATAAATGTCTTTATTGATTAAGCGTTGAGTGACCGGGAAGTTATATATTATAATCAGTAAGCTGAACTATATTGATCGATGGATCGATTGATTGATTTCAACGACGTGTCGACACGACTATTTTTTCTAATTCATGGATAGTTGTTTTAAAATCGCATTCATTTTACATTTATATTCATAGTGCAATTGTCTCTGAAGTGATATTTGTTTTGTTTATTGTTCCACAATGTCTTATCAAATACGAATAAATTCAAGCAGATCAATATGATCCATAAATAAAACCTCAACTTATTCGACCACTTCACGTCAGGCTGGAACAGGGAGTAATGGCATTTATGGTGTATTCTAAACCCTCCATTTTTGGAGAAATAAAGGCTCACCATCTAATGCTATTTCTTTCATACGATGTCAGATGATTTGAATATATATATATATATATATATATATATATATATATATATATATATATATATATTAAAAAGTAAGTTAAGTAAAGTTGGATAGAGTAGTCGGCGGTGACTCGAAGGCTTCGTTTTCAATAACTACAAAACTGAGGTGTAGGGGAAACCGTTACTCCTTTACATTTGATAGTACCATATAATGCTGAGTGTTAGGTAAGTCGATATCAAGTACCATTTTTCAGACTTTGGTATGACTCGATCTGGGATCAAATCTCGGTCACCCAGGCCATTGGCAAACATTCTACCAACTATGCTAATGAGCCGGTATTAACGAAGAAATTGCCCCGTTGCTGGGGCAGCGGAATACACCGACTGCTTCTCTGCTGAGGGTTAAGTCAACCCCAACGAGTGTCCAAGATATGACACGAAATAATCTGATGCTGAGGTGTCAGTAATACTGGAGCTTCAGTGAATGCAGAGTACCCTTAGTTTTGCATTGCTTCCATGTCCACTCTGGCCCGGAGTGTTAGCACCTGATAAGGGTCCTATCTATGGTTCGAAGAGAGCTAATCCATGGTTTTGAGAGTTTACTGCTTTTGCATTTAAACTGAGTATATATTTGAAACAGAATTGTTTAGAATAGAAGTTTTGACATTTAAACTGCGTACTTATAATAAATTGAATTTGTTGGAATAGAACTGTTTTAAGATCTAAACTGCGTACTTAGGCTATATTGTTTTTGCAAGAACTGTTTTTGACATTGAAACCATACGCTAAACTGAGTTGTTTGAATTAGAACGGTTTGACTAAATTGAATAGCTTGAAATAGAAATGTTTTTGACAATTAAACTGCATACTCATGCTAAACTGAATTGTTTAAAATAGAACAGATTATTGGTAAAAAATGATTTTGACAATAAATAAGAAGCAAAAGTTGATATGTCATAAAACACAAGAGCCATATATTTATATCGCATTTTCTGTTTCAACATATTTGATGAAATAGGACGGTCATTATTATCGGTTCAAATTTTCTTAGGAATGATTTAACTTCTTGATAGAGATTTTGGGGATAAACAATACGTGGGTTGGTACAATTTATTTATTTAATGACATACTAATCTTATTGAATTATGTAATGCAAAATCCATTCTAGATGAACAATTGATGCAGTTTTTAACAGAAAGCGATTGA
>OY757919.1:7781038-8013538 GCA_963585895.1 Sepioteuthis lessoniana | reverse complement strand
TATTTGTAAAAAAAATTAAAAAATTTAAAAAATGGATTCTACCTAAAATAATCTAGAAATGTTGATATGCCATAAAACCCAATCAACCAACCAAATAATTTTCTACAATGTTAAAAAATTTAGCAATTGAAAAAGGGTTAATATATTTACAACATATTCTGATTAGTTGAAACCGAGTTGCTGCAAGACGAAAGCAATAGAAAAGTTTTGAATTTTCTTAACTTTGAAAAAAAAATGATCATCAGATAACATGTGTTCTATAACTAATCATTCTCGTATGATTAACATGACTAGTTAAATTCCCAGACAGTTCATTTATTACTAGTCTAAATCGCTAAATCTATCAAACAGATAATGTTTTTATTAACAACATATTTCAACATTATTTTCACGGATAAATGTTTATTTCAGGCGAAAACATAAAGAATATAATCATCACTTAATCTATTTTCGGTTATAGGAAGTTATCTTCCACAATGTATATATATATATATATATATATATATATATATATATATATATATGTGTGTGTGTGTGTGTGTGTGTGCGTGTCGGTGATGTTAAGGTATAAGGTTGACGAGTAAACACATTTTGTTAATACATAGTTTAAATGTAAAAGCGGTTGAAAATTATATATATATATATATATATATATATATATATATATATATATATATATATATATATCCAACTTAGGTAGATATAAGTAAACAAATATATATACATATATACACCTAGTCTAGGAGATGGAAAATTCTGAAATCAAAGCTGTTAAACTCTGCATAATTATTGACCTTGTGTCATATCCTCCTGGAGCGGAGAGGTTCATAAATATATATATATATATATATATATATATATATATATATATATATATATATAGTGTGTGTGTGTGCTTCCTTTAAAAAAAAAAAAAAGGAACATTTCTTTCTTACTTTATTTCCTATGATTGCATCAGTTTAAATACCTTTGCACCTATATTTTAGAACAGACCAGGATATAAGCTCTTTCTTATTATTTAAGGTTAAAATCAACCAAAATAACAATTTTTTTTTTCTTTCATATGAAATATTTCATAAAATACAAGATGCAATCGTTTGCCATTTCAATGTTATTTTGTCCGGAAATTATATACGATATTAATGGGAGACTTGCTGTATATAATTTGTTGATCATAGGTCTGAAATTTTGTTCGAGAATAGAATAAAGTTTGGAGAGGCCGAAAATCGTGCCACGTTCCTCAATTGAATGATGGGTTACTAGAATTGACTTGAGCAACGGCAAAGCGAATGGGAGTCAGGTTGTTGATGGTAGCCATTTTGCCAGCGGGTGATCACGCAATCTGTCTCGATGTCATACGAGTTTTCTAGTGAGCATCGATCCGAAAATATTTCTGAAAACCTGAAATTTCGCTTCTTTTCTAGCCACTTGTCTTACCACCCTTTTCATTTCGTTTTCTCCATCAAGTTTCATTTCGAGTTCTTTGTTCAATAATAGATTTTACTCGGCTAAATGATTCATACCCACTTTGTAAAAGAAGGAGAGAAGATTGAAAAAAATGTATAGGAATAAACAACGAAGAGGGATGAAGACTTTTCTGTGTGAATGATAGAGAAAAACATTGTAATTCTGATAAAGAAAAGAAATTCATTCGGAGAGAGGAGCGGTATAAGAGATAAGGAATAAACAAATATCGAGATATATTCTAGAAGAAAAAAAAAAAAAGGAAAGAAGTTACCTTACCTTCTTTCCTTTTTAAGACAAATATAATCAGAGAAAAATCTAAACTAGTTATCATAAAAAAAAGTAAAAAGATTTGCGTAAAAAAATAAAATAAATAAATTTAGAGATATAGTTAAACAAGCTAATAAAAAAAAAAGAAAAATTCGCGTAAATAAAAGAAAGATAATTGTATTTTGAAATCCAAATGCGAAAAAGGTAATCGCAAAAAAAAATGTGGGGGTGAGGAAAAAAGAATAATTTGATTAAATTAAAGAAATATGAAACTTAAAAAAAAAAAGTAGTTACACGAATAATAAAGTACCCGGAAGAAAAAGAGTAAAATATTTGATTATGGAAAGATATCAGTGAAAAATAAGTAAAAACCAATAAAACTGAAACGAGAAGAAACTGCTTATGATTACCGCTCATATATTGCATGTTTGGAAAGAGAACAGGAAAATAGCTAATTGACAAAAACTAAAACTTGAAAAACTAGAGAAAAGCATATAACTATAATGAATAAGAATATGGAGTAAGACAAAAACAAAGAGAAAAGGACATTTGGAATAAAAGAAAACGGACACCAATGAGGAGAGAGATGGTACCAAAGTAAAGCAAATGAATTTAATCTCCTAATACGTTGCCGACAAGTTGTCTCGTCCCAACCGTGTGTGTGAAGCGGACCAGTGCCTTTTGTGTTCGTGCAACGATATCAGGATCAAAATGTTAATAGGCAATTTCTCAATGATCGGTAATCGAACAAAAGAAACGAAATAGGAATATATCACGCATCCTTTAAAAAAAAAAACAACAAAAAAACAACAACAACAAAAAACGCCATGTTGTATAAACTGGACTTTTAAGACGTGGTATTTAAAGACAGAATTTAGGTACAAGGGAGACACTCAGTGTAACATGTTGTGTCGTTAGAAATTGAACGCGAGTTATAACCCTGAACAAGACTATTTGCATTACACTTCAGACAAATGTCATTGGAAATTGCATGAGCTGATATCTACTCCCAACTATGATTAATAGTATGGCAGACTCAGTTCTTTAGTCTTGGTTAAGCAACAAAATTAGGTAAAGGGTAACTCTGAATTCAATAAAACTTTACTCTAATTAAAAAAAAGGAACTTGTGTCGTATCCAGACAGCACTAGAGGGGGTTGGATAAATACATACATTAGACTTTATAGTAATTTTTGGGTATGTGCCAAAGTTTCCAGCCAAAGAGATTTTAAACTGAGTATGTTTTTCCGTCTTTTGTCTTTTAAGAAATGTATGATGGGAACATTTGTAGTTTCCTGGCAGCGCTATTATTATGAGTTATTTTCTGTGAAGAGTTTCTTATATATATATATATATATATATATATATATATATATATATATATATATATATATTCTTTAAAACATCGTAGCCATAATCTTTTGTAGAAAGGCTTGTCTTTTCTTGAAAAACGAGGGAGGCATGGCACGTATATACGATCAGGATGCAATATATTATATTTTAGCAGACTTTAAGATGTTTGAATTTAGAGTTCTCATTCTCCGAGACCAAATTTCATAGCAAGGTGAAAGAGACACATCTGCCTAACCCTATACCCATCGTTGGTGGGGGGGATAGTTTGATTCATACGTTTCCTGAACGTATTAGTGCAACGTGAAATGCAAACAGTCTCATTCAGTAAATGAACTCGATTTGGCATATCAATTTCCTTCGAAAATAACTGTTACACTCAAGCGCCCCTTTAGCTTAGATGTGTCATAAATCATGCTGGAAGTGAGGAGAGTAACCGTGCTATAATGGCGTAAATGCTAAATTGTAAGATCATAGTATGTTCTTTTGAACCCCGGTCGTACCAATGGATTCACTTTTACACTAATGCCACTGAAAAAGGTACTTGTTGGCTAATTCTCAAAGCTATGGTTTAAATTATACGATATTGTTCTTCTACAACGAAGTCTTTCGCAGTAGATAAAGCACGAAAGTTAAAAACAAAGAAATGATTAACTTGGTATAAATGAAATTATCTCTTGTTTTGTTTCTTTGTTTTTCCTGTGTATGTGTTTTTTTTTTTATGACAGACATTGAAATTGGATATTTTTTGTTATAATAAAAATGATAAATGTTCATAAAGATACCATCTATTTTTTGCTACTTATATAACATGGACTGGAAAAAAACAAAACAAACTAAATCGCTCAAATGGGCCCACCAGCGAGAATCAACATCACGCCATAAGTAATTTGTTCTGTGAAAAGTGCTCGTTAATTATCATGCAATAGGAGGTTGCCTATGAAATTTCAATTTAGTATTATGTCTTTCATAAATACAAAAAAGCAAGACAGTTTTACAAAATCTAAGACGAAACTCACAAGAAACCACCAATTAATAATAATTATTAATTAAAACAGTTCGCATAACATCCAGAGTTTTTGCGGAAATATTCTAATCACTTGACTCTATAAGGTTAACATAGAAATTGTGTCTACTTCTTGTTTATCATCAGATAATGTTCATCTAACAACCCAAGAATTTTCGCATGGCTTACTGGTTCCCACTATTTAAAATAGACAAGGTTACTCGAGTTCAAAACCTGGATTAGGTTGTTTTGCATTTCATATAGCTTTAATACCAGTGGGATCGGTATGAATCATATTTTCACCCCTAATGTGTAAATAGTAGGCAGGTAGGCCTCTTTAATCTTGGCATGACACATTTTTAATTCAAACCAGTTTAAGCCACTAAAGAATTTAACCTTGTGGCATATTCTGCCTGTGGCAGAGAGGTCAGGTATATACATATTTAGGCAGGTTATTAATAATGAGTTGTGGGTTCGTTCCACGCTGAGTCGCTTACGCATAGCTTTGAGTGACGTATTTGTGTCACCCACCAGGTCTGACACGATTCTCGGCTCGTGCCTTGTTGGACTATGCTGGTCATTGGATCACTAGATGCAATGTAAATTATGCTAACCTGCCGGTACGTATGCCAGATAGCCATGCTGGCCATAGCTTTTAAAAGACCCGAACGTCAAGTGCTATGCTTGTCATTGATCATTCGTCCACCTGGAGGTGAGACGACCGGAGCGGTAGCCATTCGGTCTCGAAGCAATCATTGATCTAGATACCCCGCCCGGCACAAATGCAAGGCACCCCTCCCGAAACGGGTAAGTATCTTTGAATCTCATTTAGTACGTACCGATTAGCTAATAACGTAAAATGATCTCAAAAATATGCAAGCTGTTTGGACTCTGATATGATTTGTTGAACTGATTTGGATACGGATGTATCACTACTTTTATCATGAATCAACTGAGATTTCACCTGACTCGCCTTCATAGGTTTTTGAAGTTGATAAAATTCTATAACCAAAGTAGCTTTAAATAACCTGGTTCAATGTAATTTTTTCCGGTGCTAAAGTAAAAAAATAAAAAAGACTACAGTCCAGGTTTTTTATGTATTATTGTATAATTAACCGGCGCATTAACCTAATGAGTAGAGTGTTTGCCAATGGCCCGAGAGACTGGGGTTCAATCCCAGGTCGAGTCATACCAAAGACTCAAAAATGGTACTTGTTGTTGCCTTGACTAACAATCAGAATTATGAGTTGGGGATCAAGGGCTAAGCGGGGCAATCCAGGAAATGGAGTAGCACCCTCCCCTACATCTTAGTTTAGTAGCTATTGAAAAGGGAGCCTTCTGGTCACCCTTAACGAACGATGTATCTTTGTCTTTGCTATTATTATCTGGTATCCAAGTGTTGTTTATTTTTTGTTACTGGGTTTGTCATGGTCAGTAAGAGATTTTAAATCGTTAAATTAGCGTTGCAGTAAAATACACAGAGAATGAAGAAGGAGGGAAAAAAGATTAAAATTTCATAGTCAAGTGACCAACGCCAGAATAAGAGTATAAGCGTATCTTCAGAGAGCAGCAGAACTCAAAAAAAAAAAGAAAAACTACAGTCCGGGTTTTCGACATTTTCTACGTATTTTTTGTCTTTGCTGTAATTATCAGGTACCCAATTCATATTTCACTTTTGTTACTGAGTGTGTCATGGTCTGGAAGAGTTTTTTTATCATTCGAAAATGGAATTAAATCGTTTAGTTAGCGTAGCAGTAAAATACGAATAGAGATGATGTTGAAAGGCTATTAATGTAATTATTTGATATAAAAAGATAGGAAGAAAAGAAAAAGAAATAATACCTGGGTTTTAACTAAGGTCAAAATTAACAAATCATAAGAGGAAAAATTAGATCCGGACAAAATTTCAGTGAATATAAATATATTATTATAAGCCATGGGTAGCAGCATGGAGATGTGAAGTAAGTGGATTGAATCCAAAGATGAACAAACGGTGAGCCTCACCAGATGCTGGGCGGAATAACTTCATTGTACAACAGCCAGAGTGAAACAATTCAGTCAGGTAACTAGTGCTACCTATCAATAAGAGTTGCGTCTCTTGCAGAGGGGAAAATAAACAAATTATAATTTTTGTGACACTCTATTAACTCCTCTTACCTGGAGATTATATAGTAACATCTGTGACAGGTGTGTAGATTTTAAACAACCCCCGGGTCTGATATAGCCACAATATATTGCCCATAATAAAAAGAAGTAAAATTGAAATATAATACAACTTGGGGCCCAGATAATAGGTCTGGGGGTCATGATCAGTAGGTATTTTCCTGATAGTTAACACTGGGAAACCAGTAAGGACCCTGAAAATGTTGGAGGTTCTTTTTTCAGGTACACAAATCGTTGACACGAAAACAGAAAATTCACTAGGGAAGACAAAAAAATCTTGTACTTGCTATTATTTTACGAGCAACCCAACACATAGAGGCTATAGTTGAAGAAATATAGAAATCTTGGAAGAATGCAGTAGGTTTAAGATAAGAAACTAAAGAATCACAGACAAGTTAGGAGGATAATAAAGAAAGGTTGAATTTCTGACCTTGAAATATTTAAAAAACACAAAAAGATATTTATGGAGACAAAGCAACAAGATACTAATACAATAATCGACACACCAAATACTGAAAAAGTAAAAAAAAAAACAAAAAAAAAAAACAATGTAAATGAAATGAATCCCAAATAACAATCAAAACACTACGCACCAAAACTCTAAGAACAAACCCTAACAAAAGAAGAAAAACGAATATCGGGTTTAAAATAGAAAACAAGATTAGATTACAATTGCTAAGAAAACAGGACTGGGAAAAGTCAAGTCAGAAACTGAAAAAAAAAAAAAAACTAATAATTAACACATATTTCGACGAAAATCATCACGGAATGAAACGAACTAATCTATGCAGGAGCAAAATTAGTCTGAAAAATCGTTTTTTCCTTAAGAACACAAACGGAAACTTAAAACCTGGATGGGAGATCCGACTGGAGACGCAGATAAGAAGTCTACGACAATAAGCAAAAATGATAAGACATAGGAAAAAAGCGGAAATAACTCGGGACCAAAAAAGAGAAAGAAAACAAGTAAAATTCCAAAATACAACTCTAGTAAATAAACCAGAAGGTACTGGTGAAATAAGGACGAATAAAAAGATTTCGAGGCGGAGTAAAACAAAACAGACAAAATAGGATATTCTAAAACAACGAAAGAAAATTCTACCCGCAAGGAGGTGAAAAACATATGAAGACATAACAACAACCGGATGAAATGGAAGCAAAACAATGTTGAAGTAAAATATGAAAGCTAAGAAAATATAACAGAAAGCACAAGAGATAAGCGACGTTGGAAAGAGTTAAGTTCAAAGAAAGGCTGAAGGTGAAAATTCACCTTGATTCACTTAGGTCGACTCTGAAAAAAGTACCAAATCTAAAAATGCCAGGTGATGATCACATACATAGATAATGGTTTAAAAAATTAATTTCCATCCATGGCAGACTGGCTTGCAAAAGGAATAGAAACCTTCAACAAACAGACATACTCGAATGGAAGACAAAAGGATAGACAAAACTGATAAAAAAAACCCCAAAAATAACTGCACCTGATACATGAAGACCCATAACGTGCCAGCAGATAATCTGGTTACTACAAACGGCAGAAATTAGGGAGGAGATTAACAATTGGCTAATAAGCCACGGACTGTCACATGATGAAAAGGAAGGATACCGTAAATGGATCATAGGAACAGGATACCTACTATACAAGGACAGCAAAACCAAATGAAATGACCTAGGTAGGTGTCAACCGACTACAAAAAGACGTATGGTATTGCGCTGCAATGCTGGATAATAGAGTGTCTAAAAATGTACAAGATATCCTGCGAAGACGTAAAGTTTATCAAAAGTACCATGAAAAACTGGAGAACCGAACTGATAGGAGAAGGAAAAAAACTTAACTTTGGAAATAATCCATATTAAAGGCAATCAATATCACCATTATTATTTGTAATAGCGATGATGCCATTCAATCACATGCTTAGAAAATGTGTTGCATACTGATCCTTCACCAAGCCATCAATCAGAGATATCTCTCAATAGGACGCACCTGGGTAAGTAAGTGCAAGCAGTCACGTGGTCGATCGAAAATCGTAGGCGTTATGAAATGATATATACAGATGTTCATTTGGGAGTCTGTGTCAGTTGGAGACAGAGTGATTTGAGTCAGACACATCATACAGTTGCTGACAGCGTCCTACAGCGGCCTGGGGTTGAGTAACCCGGCCAGGAAGCAGAAAACGGGCAAAGTGGTGCCTTGAAAATAATACTGTAAAACTGTGGAAAATAGGAAACAGATACAAATACTATGACCTTGCTAGAGAACTGAAATAACTATGGGGCATGAATGTGATGGTCAAAGTAATTGTAATTGGTACGCTCGGTAAAGTTACAAAAGTGTTGGTGCAGGGATTGGAGGATTTGCGAATAAGAGGTCAAGTGCAGGCCATCCAAATTACAGCATTATTGAAATCAGCAATTATACTAAGAAGAGTCTTGAATACTTAAGGATACATGCTGTCTCTCAGACTTTATGGGAAAGCCATTTGCTAACGCCGGTAGGAAAATCTCTCAAATAATAATAATAATTATAATAAACTGTCTCAAAGTATATAAAATATGAGATGAAGATATAAACTATATCGAGAAAACCATGAAAACCTAGAGAGTGGAATTGACAGAAGAAGAAAAAGCTTAGCTTTAGCAAAGATCAAAAAAGGTATATTCTAAAGAGATATTCCATAACCATTACTGTTCATGAGACAATTCGGCCACTTCCCCCGGAAATGCACATCTTGATAAAAACTTACTAAATCGCAGGAAAAGATAAATCACCTAATGTACGTGCACGATATTAAAGTCTTTGCCAAACATTTTTTTAAAAAAATTTGAAACTCTAATGGACACAATCAGAATATACAGTCAGGACAAAGGAATCGAAATAGGCATGTAAAAATGCACCAGACTAGTAATGAAAAGTGCAAACGACAAATTACGGACGGAATTGAACTTTCAAATCGAGACAATATTAAAACGCTCGGAGAAAAGAAAACCTCCAAATAATTGCGGATACTGGAAGTTGACACCATCAAACAAAGGGAGATGAAAGAAAAGGTTTGTTTTTTTTTAAATTCAGTAGAACCAGAAAACAACTGGAGACAAAACTATATAGCAGAAACTTTATCAAAGGAATAAATATCTAGGCTTTCCACCTCGTAAGATATTTTGGACCATTCTTGAAGTTGCCCAAAAGAAAATTTTATGGACCAGAGAACAAGAAAACTAATGACTATCCACAAGGCATTAAATCCCAGAGATGACGTTGACAGATTATACATATCAAGAAAAGAAGAAGGAAGAGGACTTACCAGTATTTAAGACAGTGTTGACGCATCAATACAACGACTTAAAGACTGCATACAAAAGCTTGGAGGAAGACTGATTACAGCTACCAGACACAATATTGTCAACAGGAGGCACAACTGAACGATAATAACCAGAAAACAAAAATGGGAAGAAAAACAACTCTTTAGACGTTTTAAGTGACTAATAAGTAACATCTCACACAAGAAAACATAGTCGTGGCTCAGAAAAGGAAACGTTAAGAGAAACTAAATCTCTCCTGATAGCAGTACGCAACAATGCTATCGGAACCAATCATATCAAAGCAAGAATAGATAGGACGCAACAAAATAGTAACTGTGGGTTATGTGGTGATAGAGACGAAACTATCAATCACGTAATCAGCGAATGTAGCAAATTAGCCCCGAAAGAGTATAAGTCTAGACACGACTGAGTGGGCAAAGTGATCCAAGGCATTTAGATTTTAGTATACTAACAAATAGTATATCCTCAACCCAGCATCTTTCATAGAGAATGACACACAAACTCCTCAGGGATTTTGACAAACATCCGATCAGCTAATCTCAGCCAGACTACCAGACCTTATAATAATCAACAAAGAAAGAGAACTTGTAAAATCATGGACTTTGCTGTCCCGGCTGACCACACAGTAAAATTGAAAGAAAGTGAAAAAGGAAAATAAATACTTATACCTTGATAGGGAATTGATAAACTGAAAGATGAAAGTGACGTTTATAGCAATTGTAATTGGTGCCCTTTTTACAAGCACCAAATGATTAATATAGGGACTGGAGGACTTTGAAATAAAAGGACTATTGGATACCATCCATACAACAGCATTATTAAGATCGGCCAGATTACTGAGAAGAGTCCTGGAGACATAAGTCTACTTGCTGTCACTTAAACTCCAGTGAACGACAATCAGCTAACGATGATGTGAAAAAACTCTCAAAGAGTCAATAATAATACTAAATAACATTTAGAGTTCTTGAGAGAGTAAAAGTCTATAAACATCGAATGTAGTTTGGATACCTTTTCATTGAATAATGCATGAAAGTAACATTCAACGACGAAATTGAATATCGATAAATTTGGGTGAGAAAGTCAAAACCATATGATTGTCTAGATTTCTCACGGCTTCAGATTTTCATCTGTCCTCACAGACGTCTGTGTGAATAGCTAAGGGTGACTGTCATATTCAGATGAGATAGGAATGCTTGACGACTCGCCAAAAGCATAGTTTCCAAATAAAATATGTGTGCCAAACTTTTTTTCTATTATTCCAGCACAATATTATCATGTATGACGTGTGGATTTTCTTTCTCATAAATCTATAGCAACAAAGATTATACTTTGTCTAAGTGAATGAGAGGGATAGAAATAATATATATATATATATATATATATATATATATATATATATATATATATATATATATGCAATAAAATCAGACTGTGTGAAAATGTATAAAGATTAAAACCACAAAAACTTTAGATGATTAAATACTGTTGCCTGCAGAAGATATAACAAGGGAAAGGTTTAACATTGCAATATATATATATATATATATATATATATATATATATATATATATATATATATATATATATATATAAACATAAACTGTACCGTTACAGCACAAAATAGAAACCTGTAACGGTACGATTCTCAAATGTAGTGTTACACTCTACTATACCACCACATAGATGCTCGAAAAGTGATGTCTTCATGGTGTAATGGTTAAAGCGATTGGCAGCGGAATCGTTGTAAGTGAGTTCGAACTCCAGTCGCTCTTTCAGTTAAATAAATGTATTTGGCAAACGTATGAGCAAAGGTATGAGCTCCCTTATGTTCGTAGCAATAAGTTAAATAATATCAATTCTGTCATAGAAAGATTTCTTTGGCAGTAAATAACCCAGTAAAAATTATATGCCATTAAACCCAATGAGTTTCTTGATTTATCTACATCACTACATAGAAAATTGTATCACCACCGGTCTCTACGTGTAGCACCAGGTCGTTACTTTCCGACGGACCTCCTCCGTGATTAAAAGGAGAAGAGAGGACCACACAAAAACAGTCTCGGTTCGTTAATACCAAAGTTTATTCGCTTCTGCGCATTTTACTTGTCGTCGAGTTGAGAGAAAAAGAGTAAGAACTGAGTCGACCTCTTTAGCTTGATGGTCAGAAATAAAACATCACAAGAACAACAAAACAAACTCACATTTTTAATCATCTTTTTCGTTTTCTGTTGTAGTTTTACCTCATGTTTTCTCTCGGATTTTGGCTTCATTATTTCCCAATGGGTGAAACCCCTTTTCGGAACATACAACAAAAAGGGGGTGATAAGTTTCACATCATCGTGCTTGGTGTTCAACAGTCAACTCAACTTACTCTTTTTCTCTTTTCTATCCCGCACCTGCTCTTAACGGCTTTTCTGTTTCAGTTTCCTTCAACCAATCGGCTAGAGGCCGATTTCGATACATTTCTATTTCTAATTTAAGAGCCTACGACTATGATGATCTTGATTTCAGTGACGTACTTTTATCTTTCATATGGATTTCTCTTTTTTTATGTTACTTTCTTTTTCGCCGTCCCGTTGTCGACCAGTAAATCTCGCTTGAAAACAACTCACAATCAAATAGACTCCCTAAATAATTTACCTGATTATTTAGCTCACTGACCGACAGAGATGGAAAAAAAAGAAAATCGTTCTACTCTACCTCCTCTGCAGAGAGTCAGATATACAGATATATTTCACATCACAGGAATTTACAAATAAGTTGGCATGAATATCCACCGAAGTGACCATAAAATCTTTCAGCTACGAGCAATTGGAAGTTTTAATTAGTATTTGATTAAAAAATTAGCTTAATGTGGGGGAAGTTGGTTGGGTGCTTTTTTGTATTTCACGATATATCAACATTTCTAGGTTATTTTATTTCAAATTCTTTTTATATAACAATATTATATACATGTGATTTTTTTATGAAATAGTTTGTAGGTAACAATTTTTAAAAGCGGCAGATATTTTTTATTCGCATACAGATAGGACCCTAACAGGTACTACTACTTCAGATTTGAGTGGATCCTAGAAAAAAGTTATGAAGGAGTACTTCACATTCCTCAAATCTCCTGGATAAAAGCCTCAACACCAGAAGTTTCAATCTAGGGCATTCGTTAGTGGTGGAGGGGAGTTACCCCTCAGCAGAGATACAGTCGGCAAATTCTAAAGCTCCAGTAGCTCTTATGTGCGAGAAGAAATTGTTTTTTTTCTGATTTGTGTGTGCGTATCATCAAGCTGTGAATTTTTGCAACTCGGTTAAAAGTTTTAAATACAAAAAGTTAAGTTAAACAAAATGTTTTTCACGAAAAGCAATGAAAATTTTTGCAAAGTCTATCAGTTGAACGTGACTACTTAAGCAACTCGTGGTGTGTCTTCACTATAACAGAATTCATTATTAGTGGAATATAAAACAACCAAAACGTATATTGTCACATAATGCGGATTAATAACATCAAAGTTTAAACTTAGTAACCGAAGATATAAAGATAATTGTGAATATATATACACACGATGATATGTTGAAAAGTTTGTAGGCTTAAAAGTTCATATGTTCATTTCATATAAGCTGTTGATTACTGTTTTACCTGTAGGATTTGTAAACAGCAATACCAATTGAATAAATGTGTGGAACAGAAGGATAACTATGTTGAAAAATATTTTTAATTTGATCACATTTCATATACGTACCTTGGTAAGCCTGTAATCTTTTCAGCTAACTCTGGTATCTATCTATCTATCTATCTATCTATCTATATGGGAGTTAATGTTTGTTTGCTGTAAACCGTGGCATAAATTATACATAATAATATCCGTTTCAAGTATAAAATAATCCATGATAAACCATTGAATTATTTAGTTTGTTGGAGAATTTTTTGAGAAACATGTTTGTTTATTTATCAATAATATTGAATGTGTGTGTGTGTGTGTGTGTGTGTGTGTGCGTGTGTGTGTGTGTGCGCGCATGTGTGTGTGTGTGTGCGAGAGAGAGAGAGAGAGAGAGAGAGAGAGACTCTGATATAAAGGGTCACGTATTTAGTTTACAAAAGACGTGCGCATAGTAAAAAGGTCACACAAACCACTAGAACTTTTTTTTTACACGCACCTGAAACAAACTGAGAAACTCAACCAAAAGACACTGTATAAATAGTTTTCATTTTAATGCCAATCCTTAACATTTTCCCACTTTTTTTTTTTTCGTAAAAATTTAGCACCGATTCTTTTATTTCAATAATATTGCGGCATGATTCCTTTTATTTCATTGATTTTATTTACTTTTTGAATCTCTCTCATAAGGTGTGTCTAGCCGCGTCAAACTGTCTCTCTTTTGAGATGTTACATTTTCTTTAATAAATTACACTTCGCTTTTAGTAGTTGTACCTGGTAACCTTTAAAATGTGTTCGTGTATTAAAACTTTAACAAAATTGAAAGCAATACTATAACAGATAAAACTAAAAGAAATGAACGTTTAGTTCGAAACCTGGGTATATAAGAATGAAGATAAGAAGCACACAAACTTTATGACACAACTGTCACATTCGGTTGATCGATTCATTCGAATTTCACCATCAGATTGAATTGATTGTCATACCCAGAATCCATTTTTATTAGCAGTCGGTAGCCCTTTGCAATGGACACAGTTAGAGTATCTAAAACTTTAACGACAGGGCGTTGTCACCTTCACAATTCCCAAGGCAGAGTAGATATATTTCCATTATTTCTCTTCAGATTTTCTCAGTATACTGTCAGAACAGCGAGATTCCCCGTCTGAAAAAAATCCAATTTCAACTAGATTGGATTCCAAGGTATTGGATTGGTTTGTTTGAATTTACCTCTCTTACAGAAATGTATTTGTTTTTATTGGACAGTTTATAAAAGGTGCTTGTACAAGTAATTTAAATGATCGTATCTTTGTGGCTTGCATAATTCTCGGTACATAACAATTACCTCCCAGTCATAATTATATTTTTACAAGCATAGTCACCCAAAAAATGTCAATATTATGTACGCAGTGAACAGAAGTTATGTCTTCTAACAAAGTAATATTTGGATGTTCTGGCTGGATCGATTTATTACTCTTCTGAATTCAATTGTTTTATCTCTACGCCCAATAATTAAAAAAACAAACACACAACCGTACATACAAGCTTCAGATTCAAACAACTATTTCTAATTGTAAACAATGAAAAATTTCTTTTAAAATGTAAAGTGGGTGATCTCCTACACCAACTTACATTGATTAGTTTCTTTTACTCACACCAAATGAACAGACACTACTTTCAGTTTTTCCTTATACTTTATATAAAATAACCCCATTCCTCTCAGGCAAGTTCTTTCTGACATTACGTCATGGTATTTGCCAACTTTTAGAAATTTTCAATTTTTGCTGACTATATTTTTTCCTCCTGATCGACGCAGGTTTTGTCTCTGATCTACTCACATTTCTGCAGAAATGATTCTACATCAGTTTTTCTCCCAGCCAAAACCAACACTTCAGAACACATTATTAGTTAAATTTTCGGATTTCTCATTTTAAAAATATTCATATAATTCTCCACTTATTTTGGCGAACTCATTTTAGCATATACACAAGCCTTTTAGAAGAAAGTGTATTCTAATTCTTTCAGCTTAAATATTTTCCTCAATTAAATCTTTTGAGTAATGAATCTCCTTGCCAAGGACGTACCACGTAACATAGTACAGGCTGATAGTACAATAAACCTGATATCCCTGTGCCAAATCAAGCATAGTTTTGTAATTACAAGAACATGTAAGTAAAAGCAAAGCTGGCGAGCCTAGTCGAGGACGACCAGAAGGCTTCTTTTCAAAAGCTACTACACCGAGGTGTGGGAGAGGGCACTACTCCTTTCCCTGGATTGCTCCACTTTACCCTTGATACGTACCTTTTATTGCTGATTGTTAAGCAAGGAGGTATCAAATTCCATTTTTAAAGTCTTTGGTATGACACCCAGGTCTCCTGGATCATTGGCGAATACTCTCCCCACTAGGCCAATGAGCAGTAAATCATATTAATATATGGTTAGTTTTATTTAACATTTTGTAATAGAAATTTAATTCGATTTCTACTGATACAGACATCTAGTTTCCATCTTTAATATGTATTCACTTTACTTGGCAAATTCCGTATGTATTGATAGGGTGGTCGATTTTAACGATTCCTTGAGCTAAGTGCTCAAGGAATCGCATTCATAGTAGATTATTCTTATATTTGTGTAGTTATTTGTAAGAGTATTTCTTCTTTGTCTTTTGGCATACGATCTTATCAAATACGAAAACTCTAAATTGATTCATTTAAATTATAGATGGCACCCTCACAGATAATACGACTCTGGATTAGAGTTGGATTGAGAGTTATGCTTATGTAGGGGTTCACCACACTTCATCTATTTCCAGATGCATCTAAGTGTAATGCCTTCAACACTATATATATTTACTATAATGTACGGCTTCACACACCAGAGAAAAAAAAAAGACTTTTAAGTCTCTATAAAGTGTATCATGAAGTGCAACGGAAAAGCTCGTCCGTAAGGTAGAATCCTGAAAACTAGGCTCATTTAATTATTATTATGTTTCTGAGATTGGTTTTATTTGGGTAATTAGTTGGTCGCTTTAACGGGCTGACATTTTTTTTTTATCCCGAAGTCAGTCTTTTGAGTGAAAAATAAATAAATTTAAGTCGGAATCCTATTTTCAACCAATTATAGCTTCGAGTAACCTTTTCTTAATACAAATATTTTCAATATGTATGATTTTAGACCCACGCGCTAAATCAGTTCTACACAATTAAAAAAAAAGGTTAAACAGAACGGTTTGACACATAATGAAGTGCGTGAAATTTTAAGTATTCCGGGTACAAGTGGATTTATAATTAATGACAAAGACGGGATGTCTGCACTCTTTCCAGATCTTTAGAAATGGAGATTCCTCATCAGATGCAATTTATCGTCATACTAAAGACATAGGACATAGCTGAGAAGAAACAAATACAACATTCAAATCCCAGCTTGCTCATAAGCCGAAGTGAGAGCGGATGACGCTGTGGTTAATCGTGAATGGGCACTGATACTACTATTTCATTCTAATGGGAGTTTCACGATGAATGATAATGAATAAAGATTATTTTTATATAGATAAATTCGTTTAGAGCAAACTTTTTGCGTTTACTTCCGTGGACTCTGTCGGCAAAATTCTTAAAACCTTTAGTTGTTTCCTCTGTTGTATCTCAGTTTAGATATCGCCTACTTTTGAAGAATTGTTCTCGTAATACGGTTTTGATTTTCAAATATCTTTTTGGATCAATGCCAATGTTAGAATATGCATAATTACTTTAGAGGGTTCCTGTCATTATTGTTTCTTTTTTTCTTCTGTTTTTCATCAATTCTTTTAACTTCTATCAGTTTTTAAGACAACTGTTGAATGATTGAGAGATTTTATTAATAAATCAACCTGTCAATTTTTTTATGCCATGATGTAAGGGGATCAGGTACATTCTACGTTTATATTTCATTATGCTGTCGCATTTAAGTTTTTTGTGTCTACAGTTATAATATATCTAGTCATCATCATCATGTCGTGCCGTCAGCACTGATATCTCTGACCATCTCTCGCCACTTCTCCCTATCATTCATCGCCTCCGGCAGGTCTTCAGGATTACATCCTGTGTCTTCACATTTCTGCTGTATGTAAGTTCGAGCTGGTCGTCCTGCTTTTGCTTGGCCATATGTGGGGGTCTATAGGAGTACATCACTTACGAGCTCGTCCTTGTTTCTTCAGCAGTGTCCTGCGTGTCTGGTTCGTCTAACTTTTATAGTTTTCGTGATGGGAGGCAAGTGGCCGTATAGTTGGTGTCTCGTGGGGTGTTGTCGCCAGGACTTGTTCAAGATTGCTCTCAATATTCTTGTGTAGTTGCCGTCTAGCTTCTTCTCCAGCCGTTTAGTTAGCGTCCATGTAGTGCATCCATATAATATATCTAGTATTCTTATCTAATACAAATGATTTGAACATTGTTGTATATTTTCAAGTATTCCTATATAATATTAAGGATTATATGATTTCAGAAAAAATATTTCTACTAAATAATAGTCCTTTTTTTGTCACAGTTATACGGTTTAGAATATATCTAGAGAGAGAGAGGGAGAGAGAGAGATTTTCATGTTTAAATGATGTAAGAAAGAAAGATGGTGAATCTTCTTCAGATCCTGCGCTAGTCAGTTTCATTTTCAAATAGCTCTGTTTCTCTTGTAAAAGTATGAATGAATCCATTCTTTCTTCATTGCATGGCCCAAAAGAAATATATTCTGTTCCTTTAAACATGGTACAGCAACAGATCTAGGAGAACATACAATATTATTACAACTATTTGCTCTTCAGCAGAGGGATGGTATTCTCTGTGGGATTCCTGCAAAAGACATCCTACAGGAATGATGTTCCTATGACCAAACAAAGTTTTTGGATCAATGAGTGAGTAAAGGTTTCAAAAACTACATCCAGGATATTTTGGTTTGCTACGATAAGTCTATTTGACAACTGTAAGTGGCGTCAAATAATTTGTAAAAACAAATATATATATATATATATATATATATATATATATAAAGTTGGCGACTGTAGTCGAAGATGACCCAAAGGCTCCCTTTTTGATAGCTACTACACTAAGGTGTCTGGGAGGCCGTTTCCCTTTTCCCTGGATTGCCCCACTTTACCCTTGATATGTACCTTATTTTGCTGAGTGTTCGGAAAGGAGGTGTGAAGTACCATTTTTAAAGTCTTTGGTAGGACGCAACCAGGGATTGAACCCAGGTCTCCCAGACCATTGACGAGCTCTCAACCCATCAGGCCGATAAGACGGTTTTAAATATCTATATATAAAAACACCTCTGCACGACCAGGATCCAACAGAATGTGATCTTTAAGTAGAGTTTAAATGATTCTAATTCTGAGTTTCTTTTTCATAGTCTGGTTGCCTAGGCAAGGTTTAAGAAAATAAGTCTTTCCTACGATAATAGCCGTTATACCATGGACACCCATTAACTAAACGTATGGGGAAAAAGTTTAGCGGCAACTAAACAAGAACGCTGCGAGTAATATTGAAGAAGTCATGGAGGCAGCACCCCACAAAGCAGCAGCAGTACGGCCACTTACCACCCATCACGAAAATGATCAAAGTTAGACGAAACAGACATGCCGAACAATGCTGGAGAAGTAAGGCCGAACTCATAAGTAATGTACTCTCGTGGACCCGTTCACATGGACGAGCAAAGGCAGTACAACCAGCTAGAACCTACATACAGCAGCTCTGTGCTGATACGGGATGTAGCCTTGAAAACCTGCCGAAGCAAAGGACAATAGAGAAGGGTGGCGAGAAAGGGTGAGCGATATCCGTGCTGATGGTGCGACATGATTATATATATATATATATGTATATATATATGTTTGTGTGTGACTATAAACAGATATGATAATGATTAAAATCTATCACTAAAAGTCTTTTTAATCCGTACAATCTTCTGAGTACTAAAGTACTACATGCACAAACACGAAGCCCAAAATAACATTTTTTCAGGTATAAATGATAGATAGAAAGGAGGATAAAAAATCCCAGCTGGGAATTTCACGATTTAGACCTCAGGGGAATTAGTAATCAATATGTCTTACTTTTCCAACGTAATAAATACCCATTCTGTTCTTTTATAATGTTTTTGAATCCTGCAACTATTACGCAGATGGTTTATTACGACATTTAGCTTGATCCAACACAAACTTGCTAAGTAAATATATACTTTTTTCCTGTATATTTTATCCGACAAAATATTCTAAAAATTTATTATGTATTGTTTCTTCCAGGCACAATTCCTAATTTTCTTAACACACTTTACAAGCAGACGCTCGTTTTATGATAAACCACTTCACCTCAGGCTCCTTCTCATGTTTCCTATAAACCCATATATATATATATATATATAGTTTGGTGCTGTTTTTTTTTTATAGTTCTAATTGTATTTTTCTCTGGTGGTGTGTAACGCGATATTCTTTTTGGTGAATTTGTAGGAAGTATTTTTTTTGTGACGATGATGCATATTCTACGTGTTAGGGTGTAAGTGATGCATTTTATGCAGTTTTTGGTATGATGACTTTGGAAATGAACATATGATTGTACATGTGTTTATTGCAAATGTGATAATTTGGCATTTCTAATTTTTTACAAAAGATAGTTAAAATATGGTAGTTCTCTAAAATTGTGTTCTATGGTAAATTTTATCTGAAAGTGTAGGTTTTGGAGAAAGTTAGATTGTTAATGTTGCTCCATGAGCATTTCCAAAATATGAAACGGTCATCTGGGTATCTTTTTCTATGATCTAATAAATTTCGTCTTTATATTGTATATTTTCCCCATGACTTTACTTAAATTTTCCTTTAAGTATGCCTGGATTAAGATGCCTACATTGGAGCAATTTTAGTTCTCATTGCTGTCCCTTGGTTCAATTTCTAATAGAAGCAATGATATATATATATATATATATATATATATATATATATATATATATATATATATATATTCATTTTTAGTGTTGAGTCTAATTTTCACAAACTTATCTGTTTTTCGGAGATAATTTTTCTGCTTTCCCATTTTCTCTCCCGTCCGTTTCTTTCTTTAGCCCTATGACCAGATAATGGTTTTGTGGTAAAGTAAAATTCCTGCGAATTCTTCTTGATCATTCTTTCTTTGGAATCTTTTGACTCCGATCACAATCCCAATGAAGTGGCTTTTGATTCTCATAGCAACAAAAGACATATTTTTTGAAATTTTTTTAAAGGCCACCTACATACTTAAGTGATTAACTTTTTCCGTTAAAGATCTGTATGACTCTTTACAATTCAGCAATATCCATTCGGGCTGAATAATTGCTGACACGAAAAGCAATTACAACAAATTCACATCTTGACAACTCCATCTTCCATGTTGTGTCCGGTTTAAAGTTTGCATTATTCAGAAAAAGAAAAAAAAATCCCAAAATATTCAGCCGTTGTCATGCATTTTTCCATATCTAAAAATATAAACAATATTCAGGATGTAATTCTTTCGTCATTTTCGCAGTAAGTTCCAATTTGATATTTTCATATCATTAGGAAATAAGTATATATATATATATAGAGAGAGAGAGAGAGAGAGAGACCCACACACACACGCGTGCGCGTGCGCGCAAACACACACACACACACACACACACACACACACATACATACAGACATGTATATAAATAGATCTGGTTTTAGAAAAAAATTATCATTTTGCAATCTAACAATATGACCAATTTTCGTTCAAAAAATCTCAAATTTCAGCAGTATATGCATAAAAAACTCAAAATTCTGTGGTTTTTTTTAGGTATATGTCATTGGTGTCCGCTTGTAAAGAAAAGAGGTTTCTTTGTTTGTTTGTTTGGTTGGTTGTTTTGTTTTACGGTGTTTCAACCTTTTCGGCTCACTTAACGCCAAATTAAATTACAGATAATTCACGTAAGTATAAGTATAGTTTTTGTTTACAAACAGTTAAATGATAAAACAGTTCAGTTAAGTTTCAAAAAAGTTCTTTAAAAAAAAAACACTCAGTATAGCATAAGTACACAATTCCAATTTCAAAAACAGTTTTATTTCAAACAAATGAATTTTGCATAAGTACCTAGTTAAATTCTATTTAAAAACAGTTCTATTTCAAGCAGTTTAGTTTAGCAAAGGTACACAGTTTCAATGACAAAAACAGTTCAATTTAAAACATTTCAGTTGAGCATAAGCACTCAGTATAGTTCTATATGACCCATTGATAGGACTCTATCAGGTGCTATCACTCCGGGCAAGAGTGGACCTGGGAATGGTGGCAATGAAGAAGTACTCTAAATTCCCTAAAGTCCAAGCATTACAGGCACCTCACCGTCAGATTGTTTAGTGTTATATCTAGGATACACGATACAGCAGATATGCAATCGTTATTTCTATAGCCCCAACCGGCTGGGCAATGTAGGGCATTATTTTTTTAAAAGTTTTATTTCAAACAATTCAGTTTAACATAAGTACGCAGTTTGAACGTGAAAAAAATTCATTTTTAAATTATTCAGTTCTGTAGAGGTATGCAGTTTAAACGAGAAAACGGTACTATTTCAAGCAATTCAGTTTAACATAAGTACACAATTTTGTTCTATTTGAGCCATAGATAGGACTCTTATCAGGTGCTACCACTCCAGCCTAGAGTGGACCAGCGGGCGATGACAATGTTGACGTACTCCGCATCCCCCAAAATTCCAGCATTACTGAAACATCACCATCACATTGTTTAGCGTCATATCCAGGGTACTAGTTGGGAAGGTCTTAACCCTCTTCAGAGAAGCGGTCGGTTAATTCTGTAGCCCAAGCCAACTGGGCAAGATGTCTTGTGATGTAGAGTATGCTTGAAAACAGTCGAAAAAAATTTGCAATGCACATGTATAAAGAAAACATTCTCTAAAAATACTTGAACTGCAGAGCAAAATTGGACAAGGGAAAAACTACTGTTGGGTAATACACGCCGAAAAGTATTTGGTAGTAGCTTGACTAGCGATAGGAAGTACGTTACATTGTAGTCGTTGCACATACTGAAAATATGTAAATTAGTAATTTACACATAGCAGTGAATTTCTTATTCTAACTCGATAACAAAATCTTATTGTGACCAAAAATTACTGCAAATAGTTTAATTTGCGTTGACTATGTAAGTACTAATATATTAAACGATATATATATATATATATAGATAGATAATTTGAGTAATAAATTCAACATTTTTTATGTTAGTACTGATTTTGACCAATTCCCATTCAATGTATACGGCATCTGTTTAATGTTCATTTATACATATTCATCCACAGACAGACTGTTTCGTTCTATCAGAACTCTTCAGTGTGGCTAGACCCGCAGGACGCTCGAAGCCGGGATCGAAACCCGTCCAACTTTACGATAGACTAAGACTTCAGACAACACGGCTACAAGCGGACTACGTTGGCTAAGGGAATTTTAAGGTATTTTATTTTTAGCAACAGCAGCAGCAGCCTTTGTTTACATTTTTTTTATACCCTATCGGCAACCAGAGTGCTCAATTCTTTCCAAGAGCTTTGCATCAAGGGAGGGGCGGCCGACAATTCCTTCGCCAGAGTGCAAGACGCCCAATTTGAACCGATTTCCGAGACTCTCTACCGACATCCAACCTTATCATTTATCCTTTCTGTTAGGTCTTCTAAATAGCATCTACTTTATGTATAGAGCTAATGTATATAAGTTTTCACTGGTCGGACAACACTAGTACGTCCTTGCGTAGGAGTTCTAAAGTGAACGTCACTTTTATGTTCGTGATTACTACTCCAGCAGTCCCGTTCATGTGTTGTTGGTTTACTTGGATGGTTTGTGGGATGCGAGGCAAGTGGCCGAACAGTTGTTTTTTTTTTAATCGTGTATTCCTTCCACGATTTCCTTCAAACAGTATGTAGGATTCTTGTGTAATTCCTACCTGGCTTTTTTTCAGCGTCCATGTGGTGCAGCCATGTAGTAGTATTGAATCAGCTCTGAAGAAATTCCGTTTTATTTAAAACGAAGGATCAGATTTCCACATGATCGAACATCTGCTAATAGCGCGACATCACTTTTAGTTTAAGCCGAAAACCATAAAAAAAGAAGAAAAGAACTACCATTAAATGCTTATTTTATCTTTCACTCAGACTTTTAACTGGCAGTGGAATATACTTGTTCTTCTATTTTTATTGAGAATAATAGCAGAAGATGACAATTTTTCAGGCCAGTAGACTTGTGGCTAAACTATTATTGCCTTTCATCAGGAACGTTTTAAAGACAAGTATAAAGAAAACAAACTTGGTAAAAATTAATATTTCCACAAAAAATTAAAAAATTCGAAAATTGACTGCTGACTTGAATAGAAAAATTGAATGCAAGAATAATGGATTGTAGGAATATCCATATTTGCTAATGGTTGGTTGGCTGTTTGGGTTTTTATGGCATATCAACCTTTGTAGGTTATTTAATGCCAAGTCCATTTTTATGCAAATAGTTTTATTTCAAACAATTCAGTTTCACATGGGTACAGAGTTTGATTGTTAAAAATATTTTTATTTCAAGCTATTCAGTTTAGTCATGAAGTTCTACTGTTAAATGTCAAAACAGTTCTATATTAACAAATCAGTTTAGTGTAAGTACATTTTCAATATAAAAAAATACTTCCATTTCAAATAATTCAGTTTAACATAAGCACGCAGTTTAAATGTAAGAACGGTTTCATTTTAGCATAAGCAGGTAGTTTAAATGTAAGTACGGTTTATTGTCAAAAACATTTCAATTTCACGCTATTCAGTTTAGTTAAATAAATCAGTTTAGTATAAGTATGCAGTTAGTTCTATTTAACCCATCGATAAGGCCCTATCAGGGGCTACCACGCCGGGCCAGAGTGAATCTGGGAGCAATGGCAATGAAGGGGTGCTCCGCATTTCCCAAAGCCCCAGCATCACTCGAACCTCACCATCGGATAGTTTAGTGTCATAAACAGGTCACTCGGTGGTGGTGGGTCTTACGCCTCTGCAGAGAAGCAGTCGGTGTATTCTACAGCCACATCCGACTGGGCAATAACAAGTAAAGAATAGGAACAGATGTCCTTACACGAATCGAAACACTAACCACTGAAACCAAATTTAAAAGCAAAGTACTAATAGCCATAATGCCAGCCGACTGGGAATATTTGCTTATGTGATTCATGATATGCTACAAATGATTTGAAGTACACCTGACTCACGGTGCAGAAAAAAAACATAACAGCAAATGTATAAGTGATCTTCAACTCAGATTTTTTTTGCGAGTAATTGAATAAAAATGTTCCGAAAAAAAAAAAGATAAGAAAAAAAATTGAAATCGAAAGTTCCATAAAAGAAAATAAAGATAAAAGATTTCAATCGAATTAGAAAACTCTGAACAATTTCACCTGAATAATTGCTGTCTTAGTGTAATGATAAAATCAGCTATTACCACATATGTAGCATATTCAAGATATGTTCATAGAATGTTCATAAGATGTCCATAATGCCCGTGGTGCAATGGTTATCGTCGCAGGAATTGGACACGGCGACACGAGTTCAAATCCTGGACTGATTGCATTTCACATAGCAATAATACCCTCGGGAAAGGTATGAATCCCATTATTCTCCCTTCAGCTATGGTTAAATAGTAGGGCAGACTAGGTTCTTCAGGCTTGGTGAGGCAACTAGTCTAGGAGAAGGAAAACTCTGAATTCAAACCTGTTAAACTCCGCTTAAAAAAAAAAGTTGACCTTGTGTCATATCCTGCCCGAGCGGAGGGGTTGGGTAAATATGATAATGTTCATAAGCATAGGAATCCGAAAAACGCGAAACATTGATAACTCTCTTGGTCCAGGCACGAAACTTTTATTACCTTCTTGACTTTTAGGTATTTGACACGAGGAGAGACAGACACAATTTTTACTACGCTGACCGTTTTATCTGACCCAACAAACGCACGCGCGCACCCCGCAGCAAAAAACTGGACTCGCCTCGCCCACATTTTAATCCCAACTCGTCCCGTCTAAGTCCAAATCTCAACTCACTGCTTTTATTCAAGATCACTAACAATTCCAGCCCATCGCCTCCGGGAAGACGTCATTCACATTCCCAGTCCCATTTCCAACTGGGGTTTTTATTGTGACATCTGTGATTGTCACGTCCTCCCCGCGTGCGCGTGAACACCTGTACTCAATGTGTGCACCTAACTAACCCATGCACTAAGCCGAAAGGTTCTAAGCCTAACTAAACTGAAAGATAAGATATATAAAACGAAACATAATAATATAAAAAAATCCTTCCGCAATTATATAACACATATACGAGGTGCATACGATAGGTTTCCGGACTTTTTTTCGTATGGCACTTTTATTGTTAGTGCATACATGAAACTCTAGTCCCCTTCGAACTAATCTCCTCCGGTTGAAATGCACACGTGGTACCGTTCATACAACTTCTGGAAGGCCTCATGGAAGTCCTCTTGTGTGAGTGTGTCAATGACCCTCGTCACAGCCTCTTTCATCGCCTCAATTGTCTCATAACGACAGTCTCTGAGCTTAGAGAATAACCAAAAGTCACAGGGAGCTAGGTCTGGACGATAGGGAAGCTGAGAAACTGTGTTGATGTCCATCTTGGTCAAATGGTCTGAGACAAGGATGGAGTTGTGGACAGGTGCATTATCCTGGTGGAAATGCCACTGAGCCGATTTGAAGAGTGCTGGCCACTTCCCAAGGAATCTCTTCCTGAACTCCCTTAAAACTTCCACATAGTACTCCTAACCCCAACGCTTTGGCCAATCTACTCTGGTATATTGACTTCCTTACTCCTCCCACACCTCTCATCATCCCTCATAGATTCCCTGCCTTCCTTGAATCTCTTATGCAACTCAAAAACTGATGCTTGACTCATGCAAGATGTTCCAGAAGACGTCTGATGCATTCCATACGTTTCTGTGGCATTTTTTCCAAGTTTAAAATATAATTTTATTGCATATCGTTCTTCTAAAGTCCCAGATTGCATATTTGAAATTCACCAGCTGTGAAAATCAGGCTTTAACAGGGTGTATTCCAATTGCTGCTGTAGTTGTTCCTTTGAACCTAAAATAATAAAAATTAGACAGTTATCTCATAAGATGTGTAGCAATAACATACTAAATTCTCAAGAGTCTACGAAAAATTTAAATGCCCATACGAAAAAAGTATGGAAACTTATCGTATTCCCCTCGTACCTGATCAAGGTAAAAGCTGGGTAATTTAACCAAATTAAAACTTTAGAGAAAAAAAGAGAAGCTTCTTTTTCATCTCTCATCTCCATCACTGCTCAGATATTTTGCGCTGAATTACAGATTCTGAGGGAGGAGATTATTTTAGATGTGGCTTTTTAAAATTCTCTCTATTTTTAAAGGTTCCGTGACACTTCTAAAAATTCCATATCTTTTATTAATACTTAACCACCTTTCTAAAAAGTTTGCTCTTAGTTAGAAAAAATCATTCCTTTTCAAAAATCTTCATCGTTTTTCTAAAACCTTAATTTCCTTTGTAAATAACCCATGGCATTTCTAAAACCTCAAAAACTTTGTGTGTGTATATATATATATATATACTAATGATTCATGGAGATCTTTCAAAAATCCCTAAATTGTAGAAATGTATTTATATTTTGTATCAATCGTTATAAGAATAACTGGAAAAATCTTATAAAATATTAGTTATGTTATTTAGACAGCCCCCCCACCTAAAAAAAAGAAAAACTCAAAGTACATGAATAATCTTTTTAAAAGAAAAATGTTTTTCCACTGCAAAAATAAATGGACGAATAACAATTTCCATAAAAAAAAAATTGATTGGCGAATCACACGTAGTTGTTTATAACCAAGTCAGCCAAAACCCAGCTATTCATAAAAGTTGAACAATTTTTTTCCGTTCATATAGAAATATGGACAAATTTATTTCATTTTATTAAAAAGCTTGTGCGGTGGAAGAAATGAAGTCAATATTAAACCGGCATCTCTGTTCGCATGACTTCCATGATTGAAGCTCTTTTTGTGTTCCCGACCACGAGACCAAAAGGTGAGACAAGGCAAGTTTAATGCATGATGCTCCGCTGGAAGCAAGTCTCTCTTGTTGGGTCATGTGAACAAATTACTCATGCTTTTTGGCATTTTATTTAATGGGTAAATAAGACGCCGGTAAATCAAGAAAGATCTTTACCCATTAAGGCAAAGTGGTAGGATTTCATTTCCTTGACTCTCGACAGATTCAAAATATGAAAAATTGGTTTAATGAGGAGTGGCACGTAAAAAGCAAGTCTTCTGATTGGTTTGGCTTGGTTTCGTTGTTTAATGGTATATCAACCTTTGTAGGTTATTTAATGCCAAAGCCATTCTCCGAGAAGAACAGTAGTGGTACTATTTAACCCATAGCTGGGAGGATTATTGGGGTTCATACCTTTCCCAAGGGTATTTGCCCGAAAGTGAACGTAATAACAGGACTGGAATACGAACTCGCTTACTACGATTCCGCAGTCCATCGCTTTAACCATTACGCCACGAGGACACCCCCGCAAGTCTTGTAAGTGGCAGGTGTAAATGTAATGTTCTTTTGGTATTCCGATTCCGGTTCAAATCAGATAATCGTAAATCCTTACAGCCATTATGTGTTTTAGTCCAGTGAGCAGATACTGTCAGGGATTTAAATTGGGTTGTCGGCTCATGACCATGTTGTAGGCGCCGGACTGCTCGAAAGTGGTCAATAAGCCCTACAACTGCCTAAATTAAGTCACCTAGCTGGAGAAAAGGAGACGAGGCAGAACACTGGAGAAGTAAGGCGACATATCACTGTGTGCACAGAGAAAAGAAATTGCCGGAACTTATGCCTTATCACTCGACAACTAGAAATGAACACAGTTGGTGACGTATTCAACGGTTCAAAATTCCACATCCCAACGTACCAGACCAGATAAAAATACACGTAATCTTTATCTTAGAATCCTTTAAGAGTCTTTTTGGTTGCTCCCTTGGGCTTTCGCTCATTTTTTTTATTGGAATGGTTGAAAGTGAATCCTATGTTATTTACTGTTTAGATAATTAAGCTAACAGAAAATTGTGATTGAGTTCTATTCTCTCAGTTTATATAATATTTCTGGCTGCAAATAAGACAAAGTTGAGCCGTGCTTATGAGCACTCGGATCAGATTGGGTGTGTCTTGGCTTTAGTGGCAATCGGTTTATGCCGCCTGACATGGATTCCGAGATGCTGGCATTGATATCACGTTTGATAAGACTGGCGCTCCTTGGGCCTCAGGGGCCATCCCTCTATGGAGGGGCTTGATTATCGTTTGGCACCTGGAGAACCCGTTTTTAGGATAATACTGACTGGCCTCAAGGCATTTTTTGAACCGTCGAGAGTGCGTGGGCTACGCTACTGCGCCTGGTACCCACAATAAAAAGGCCTTGTGCCATGCTCGCGCGTACATGGAACGCTCGTCAAATACCATTAAGGTTTGTAAATATATGAATTTACCCAACCACTTTGACACGGCCACTATACGATACAAAAATATTTTTTCAATAGAGTACAGCTAGAGAACATTCAGTTTTCCTTCTCCTACATCGGTTGTCAAACTAAGGCCAACAACCCTAATTTTGGTCGACGGTTTGGTCATCGAAAAGTGTTCATGGATTAATGATCGTAACACAAATTGAAACGCAAATATATTCGTTGAACATTTGAAATTTTGTCACCCTTTCCATTTGCTCAGACAATAATTTTTACGTCACGGACGTTGACTACTGTTATTTGGAGATAATTTGTATCTGAATTAATACCCAGAAACTGCAGTCAAAAATATTTGCTAAAAATGCCTGTCGGGTGGTGCAGAAAGTAATTAAACGATGTTTTGTTGAGTAGGTTTTGTTGAAGGGAATTTCTTTTTACAGCAAAATTGCTGACAAATTGCTTAAAAAAGCTAGCACATCGAGGTGTTGAGCGGTGAATTTGAGTTTCAGATTACTTTTTAAAATCTTTTTTTTTAGTAATTACCTATTTGGTAAACAGCTTCCTGTAAACACCTGCATATATCACAACGTAATGTCTGACGTAAGAAAAGTATTTTTTTTAAGAAACTCGATAAGCAAGTCTCTGAATATGACATTTTAATTAAAATCGATATAGATAGACATTCACGATGCAAGTACTACCTAATACTGATACGTTATCGATGATTATACTTAATTTTATCCGTCCTTGGTTAAGAATCGAATCGATATTATATTATTATTTCTTTATTTGTCATGATAAAATGGAGGGAGGTTATTTTCAAGTTTTAGCTGACAAAAATATAGATAGTTCCGAATTGTTTTTCATTAGATAGGTTAGTTTTATGATTTCCATATTATCATTGTATGATGGGGTAAATTTTATGAGTTATTTGTTTGGCTAGATATTATATGCTTTATTGAAATAATTACAACGTTTATGGAATGTAAAAGAGGATACAAGGGCTGTTTTGGAGGCAACTCGAGTGGTGTAATGGTTAACAAGCTTTACTAGAAAACCTTCACAAGTAAGTTCGAGTTTTATTGGTACCCCATTCATTTGGGCTTGTGCTACATCTAAGCAAAAAGCTTAGAAATTGACTGGGCGCCTCGAGTCATATGATGGTGAAGAAGCTATTATAGCAAAACCTTCACGTATTTGTTCAAGTCTTGTTGGGTACCCCATTCAGACGTCTTAGTGCCTTACTTAAGTAAATTACTAGAATGGTTGATTTTTTTTTATCATAACAAGCATGGTCGGTAAATCATATTGAATCACTCAGTTATTCGATCAAGTTTACAGATTGACCAAAAAATCATAAAACTTTCATGACTAACATTAACTTTTTTCTCATTTCAGTCAATGAAGACTGAAATAAGAAAAAAGTTAATGTTAGTAAATGTTATTTCCTGTTTACCGTTCTCACTTGAGAGAAAGTATAATTAAAAGATCATTGATAAAGCAATAAAAACATTTCTATTTTAATTTATACAAAATCAGAACAAATCGTATGAGATTCTTTTGCTACATACCCATATAACATGTTCATCTATCTCAATCCTGCCCAGATTACTGGAGCTGAAAAATGCGCCGACTGCAACTCCTAGAAGTGTAAGAATCTTCGTCAACGAGTATCTTAGATATGAAACTAAGCTATCTGATGCTGAGGCTCAAGTCAAATAGTTCTGGATAATTTAGAGTATCTATCATTGCCATTACTCTCATGCCTTCTGTAACCCAAAATTGTTGCATCAGATAGGGCACCATCTATCGGTCAAATGGAATGTTTAATCTTTTTCTAAACTAGTTGCCATTAAATTTTGGCAAATATGACTAATAATGTTGGAATGTATTTAACTGTGCGCAAATACAACTTTTAATATTAGTAAGAGTTCCTAAGTTTAAAATCTTTTAATTGTATGCAAACAAATGAACCCTGTTTGGTCTCTCTCTCTCTCTCTCTCTATATATATATATATATATATATATATATATAATTTGTAATCATAATTTGGCATTAAATAACTTACATGTATTAATAAGCCGTGTTTTACAGAGTGTCCACGCTTGTAAGTTATTTAAACAAACAACCATCTCACTTTCTACTATTAAATCAGTGTAAACGATTAGATTCTTATGATTATGTTCATATACATTCACTTGAGTATGAATTTAGAGTATCACACACGAGTGACGGGTGTATCAGCAAACTAAAGGTCGAAAACTTGCAGTAGATGTTTAAGTGACAGTCTGACAAGCTGAGTTTAAACTCACATTAAAGGTGGCATGACAAAAATATTTTTCCTTATGTAACGTTGATACAATAGTTCTAGTCACATATTAAAAACGAGATGATATTTTTCTTGTCCTTAAAATTTTTTGTATGTGTTATGAAATCGGTAGATATGACACTTTGTAAAACCATGTAAGGAGCGTAAACATCTGACGAGTGTATAAAATTCGTGAAAAGTTTAAGAGAACGTAGAGTTTTCTTCTTTTTCTTGGATAGAAAGAAGTAAACTTCCCGATTTGGGAAGCAATAGGTGTAACTTGATGTAACGTCGTCTAAATTGGGATTTTGTGCTTTATGAATTTTAACTACGCCAGTATGCAGCGGAAGCACACAAAAATATTTGATGCGTGCGAAAGATGAAGTCTGTACCGTAAGCAGATCATTTAAGACATTTAATTTGGATTGCTAGAATCTCCACGATCAGACAAGGTTAGATTAGACTCAAACTGTGAATTCCGTTGCCCTGTTCAAGGCCAAGGAGACAAATCCACTGAGTAAATCTCGGATATATATATGTATATATATATATATATATATGTATGTGTTTATATATATGTGTGTGTGTGTGTGTGTGTGTGTGTGTGTGTGTGTGTGTGTGTGTGTGTGTGTGCGTAGCAGTCTTTCATTGAAGCATATTTGATTAAATAATAAAGACACATTCTGTCTATATAATTCTATTGAGATTCTTTCAAGTTTCCAGATAAGTGACTTGTTTCTTTTTTAATATTCCCTAATTCTTGATAATATTCTATTTTCGTGGTTAGCGTTCTGTTTTAAGTTCGTTCGATGTCATTAGCATCTCAGTTTTATCCAACATTTCGTTTACATAAATTTGTTATATTATAAAACCTCCAAAACTCTTTAAAAAACTCTTTATAAACACTATTTATACATGCAAGCAACCCCTGATGATGGCCTACGAAAATTTCTAAAGCGCTCGGGACAATTTTGGTAAATTCATCAACTAATTCTAACCTGAAACCAACACACTTATCAGGAAACTTAAAAGGATCTTAATGAAATTATATAGACAAAATGTATCTTTATTGTTTAATCAAACATGCTATATATATATATATATATATATATATATATATATATATATATATATATATATATATATATATATATATATATATATATATATATATATATATATATATATATATATATATATATATATATATATATATACTTCTCTCACATCAATATAAATCTTAGTACATGAAACACTTAAATACGAAAAATGTCCTCGGGGTGTAATGGTGAAAGCGATGGACTGTGGAATCGTAGTAAGCGAGTTCGTACTCCAGTCACGCTATTAAGTTCACCTTCGGGCAAATACCTTTGGAAAAGGTATGAACCCGCTTATCCTCCCAGTTAAATAGTACCACTACTGTTCTTCTAAGAGAATAGGATTAGAATTAAATAACGTACAGACGTTGATATGCCATTAAACAAAGAAACCTAAATCTCGGTGAGTATCAGTCGAAATAGAAATTTCATAGTCCATTATAATTCGTTAATTTCACAATATCAGCGAAAAAAGTAATCCCTTTATTTCCCAGTTTTTGGTAAAATACTAGCTCTACAGTTAGTCAACAGGGGTGGCTTTGTGCATAGAATAACCATTATACAGCGAAACCTATAAACTCCTAAAGGAAATGAATTGTGCCTCATATACTTCCAAAAAATTGCAAAACATTTAAATCCTCCGAGTACTATTGCAATATTTTGACTTGTGTCGTGTTATCACAATAATATCAGTTGTTTGAGATGTACCTCGGGCTTGCGAAAGACAAAAACCTATTCCTCCCTGTGTGTTACCGTCGGATTTTCTGATAAAACTTCCTAAATGCTATGTCATGTTGGTTAAGAAAGAAACATGTAGGTGATTTCATTCACGCACATGTTTCTTTCTTAACCAACATGAAATAGCGGTGCTGCTTAGTTAGATATATTAGCGTGACTTATCTGACAGTTCATTGTCAGGTAAGTCACCCTAATATAACAGCCTAAGCAGCTCAGCTATTCTGAAGGAATTTTGCCCAGTCGACTTGGGTTGTATAATACAGTGACTCATTTTAAATCAAAGGGGAAGTCTCCCTTCCACAACGAGTGTCCATGATATGACATTAAACTATCTGATGTTAAGGTTCCAGTAATAATGGAGCTTTGGGGAATGAGGGGTACCCCTTCATTGCCTTCCCTTCCGGCACCACTCTAGACCGGAGTGGTGCCGGAAGGGAAAGTATCTATGGCCAAATAGAACTAAACTGTGTACTTATGCTAAACTGTGTTGCTTGAAATAGGACTGTTTTGACATGTAGACAGTGTACTGATTCAAAACTGAATTGCTCGAAATAGAACTGTTTTCAAATCTAAACACGTACATATGCTAAACTAAATTGTTTGAAATAATACTCTTTACATTAAAACTATATGTACAGTGACCTGAATAGTTTAAAATAGAAGTTTTAACATTTAACAGTGCATAAGCACAAACTATACTTATACTAAAGCGAATTGTCTGAAATAGAATTGTTTGACTTAACTGAATAGCCTTAAAAGAAAAGTAGAAATGTTTTTGATAAGTAAACTGTGTACTTATGCAAAAAAAATGGTTGAAAAAGAACTGTTTATATGTATAAAAAAGGATTTGACATTAAATAACCTAGAAAGATTGGTATGCCATAAACCCAAACAAACTATAGAATGAGTTTAAAAGGGCATTGTATGTATTCCAATTATTTTCCGAATAGAAATAGATCAAATGATATATACAGTGAAAAGCCACATTTAAAAGTCATATTTATGAATACGAAAGTAAAAGGAAAATTTAGTAGGAAAGGGAATGAACTAAATAATTTGCAAAATTAATCTTTTTTCCCCAAATGAATGAAAATTGCAAATAGGAGTATTGACAGGAAATATGTAATAGACTTGAATGTGGATCGAGGCCAAAATAGGTAGACAATATATATATATATATATATATATATATATATATATATATATATATAATTCCAACGGTAATAAAAACAAAACCAGAAGTGGGCTAAATGAGGAGAAAACTCTTCACCTCTCTTCTACCCGCTCCCATTCTTCTTTCCTGTCTCTATTCTGAATTATTTTATCCATTAGATCTGAAGAAGTCCCGTTATTTTTGGTGTTTTTGATTTACATGAAAACCCATAACAGGATGTAAATAAATTTATAATCCAATGTGACCGGTTTTTGTTTTTTCCTTAAGAAATATATATATATATATATATATATATATATATATATATGTGTGTGTGTGTGTGTGTGTGTGTGTGTGTGTGTGTGTGTGTGTGTGTGTGTGTGTGTGTGTGTGCTGAATTTTACACAGACATTTCTAGAAATTATTAAACTTTAAATGTCAACTATAAAAGAGTAAGCGCCTCTACGTATAGCACGTTCATGTATGGCATTTTCTTTTGCCAAATTTTAGATTTAGATAATGCTAAATTATTTATTAGATTCTAACCTAAAACGTCATTTCTGGTGGCCTCTATTTTTATTATAATTAATCCTATCTTTAAAAACCTTAATATTTTATTAGATAAGTTTATTTATTATAATAATTACCATTACGCTGCGCAAAATTTTATGGCGTACATTTCAAATTCTGAATGGATCTGTATCGATTTCTCCTCGAGGTAATGCCAATAGGAATGCCATGAATCCCATCTATTTCCTCCGTCATCAGGTAACTAATAGGGCAGAATGGGTTCTTAAAACCGTGGTAAGGTGACTAGTCTAGTACAACGAAAACTCTGAATTCAAACCAGCTTTACCCCGGTTAAAAAGGGTTTTGTGTTATTTGATCAAAGTCAATCTGAATCGGTCTGCGTTTTTTTCATCATCCGGGTCTCACCTGTACTGACTCTATCGAACTTTATCAGGCTTCAACTCGTTTTGTCTCTCAATCGATATCAATTTCAATCTACTCACGTGTACCTGGTCTCACTAATGTTATTTGACTACATCTCGCTATGTCAGATTCGACCCAACTTAAAGCTAATCTCATTTTTTCTCTTTTAGTTTATTTTATGTCTTTTTCATTGCTAGGGTGGATTGTATTTAAAAAGCCCGTCACTCGAAGTAAAAATTATACACAAATTCCTGAGTTAAATTTAGCAACAGTAGTTAACTTTCAAATCTGAACATTTTCTTTTCATGATTTCGTTTTCCTTTTTTCAAAACCTTTTTGAAAACAATAAAATATTCTGTCTATCACTGAATAATTTCGATGTTTAACAAGTTCTTTTGGACAAGACACTTCAATAAACGAATTCGCAGTAGAAGTTTTCGTGATAAATAAACAATACGCTTCTTTCTACACAGCTCGTTCAAAAGCTATTAAACATTGGCAATGTATTTCTCTACTTTCCTAAAATCTACATTACTTTCGTCCCTTCTTTTTCTGGGCATTAAACTCCCCCTGGCGGTCGTTGAAGTCGCAATGTTACAAACCAGTATTTCTTTCAACTTAACCAATACTTCAGCATAGGAAAAGAGACTAATGTATAACTTTGTCAATGACATTTGTTTATAGTGAAAAACAAGTAACCACATCCAGGATTTAAACTCAGTCTTACAAGAGCATTTCTTTTGATAATAAATGTTTTTTGATGCTATTTTCCTTGAGAAATGTATAATTAATTATAAAAGAACTGAGGCCTGTTACCTTGGCGCGCAACTTTTTTAAGACTGAGTAGAATTATTTTTCTATAACTTGAGAGCATTTCAATCATACATCCTATATGCATCAGGGAGGTCTTCAGTGATTTCGGGTTATTTCTGCATCATATCGGCTCCGACAGTAACCCCGGCATGACTCTGGAAGAGCCAAGCCGCCTCCGTGATCGCAACGTGCTACGCTCGTGCCTCTACCAAAGCAAAGAAAAAATTAATAAGGCCGGACTTCAGCCGTTCTTATAGACATCTGTCCTTTAGTAAACAGCCAATGAAAACAGGGCATTCCACATTCGTCTGCTATATATAATGCCATCTTTACCTCATCCGCTTTCTGCTGGTTATTTCCGGAATCGGTACCGTGGTAAGATGTTATTTTTAATACTTGCCCGCGTCCATGATTTACACTTCACAAGACTTACACGAATCTCCCGCCAAATCTATCCTATACTAATACCCCAAACTAACATGCATTATTAAGCCCCTACTCAAAACTATCCAGTCATTCTTTACCTCTTACCTTATACCCTTATTCGAAACAAAAAAAAAAAGGAAAACTCCCGTTTATTCGGCTCACGAAATCATTTAGTCTAATTCGAAAAGAAATATATCGAAATAGTGATACATTCCTTTTTTCCCCTCATTATAAAAAGGGGATATATTAAAAAAGTGTTTTGAATTTTATGCTGTGAGACTATTTTACAAAGAGAAATTTTCGTCGTTAGGAAAGATAAATGACGCAACGATTGTTTTTATTTGCTTTCTATCGTATAAAATTATAATTTTTCTAGCAAGAGAAACAGTTTGAATATGTAAATCAAGCAAATCAATTAATCAAATGAAAGTAAGTGCAAATCTAAAATTATATTAACAAGTATTTTATAAGGAAAATCAGAGAAAAAAATACAACAAATTGAACATTACCAACTAAAATGATCTGAAATAAACCAGTTAATACAAAAAAGTACTTCTTTAAAAAAAGTAAAAATTATCGTTTGGTTTTAAATGTTAAGTATATTATGCGTGTTCATATACTAAAGAAAACAATGACGCACGCTCCAATAATAATAAATGTATTTCTGCACATACAATTTCTATGAATTATCGGCCCAAACAATGAGAGATGTAAATATATGAGTAACTATATAGTCTGGGAAAATGAAAATAAACAGGTTTACTGTTGAACAGAACGACAGTGATACTCTGCTGGAGTACCTCTAGTCTTATTGGAAGAGGATACATAGACGTGTCTCTTTATATAGCCCAAGAGAAGAAATCGTGAGGTGTAAGGTCAAGTGAACCTGGCAGCCATTTGAAAATGAAATATATATTTTCATGGAAAACTCTCTCTCTCTCTCTTTATATATATATATATATATATATATATATATATATATATATATATATATATTAGAGAGAAATGGGAATAGATTCAAACGTATAAGAAATAATAATAAAACCAAACATTCGGAGAACGTGTTGGGTTTTTTTTTGATTATGAGTCAACATAGATTTCTTGTTTTTTTGTGATTTTTTAATTCTTTTATTTTTTTGATAAGCCAGCATCAGAGTGTATATACATCAGGATGTATATACATCAGGAAGTTAGTCCAAAAAAACAATGTTATCGTCACACCTGCAAATAAAAAAAAGACATTCGGAGAATGTATTTTTTTTTATTATGAGTCAACGTAGGTTTCTTGTTTTTTATATATTTTAATTCTTTTTTTTTCTTATAAGCAAGCATCAGGATGTACGAGAATCATTAAATAAGTTTCCAGACTTTTTTTTCGTATGGGCACTTTTATTGATAGCACCTACATGAAACTCTAGTCCCCTTCGAAGTAATCTCCTCCTTGAGCAATGCACTTGTTGTACCATTCCAACAACTTCTGGAAGACCTCATGAAAGTCCTCTTGAGTGAGCGTGTCAATGACCTTCGTCACAGCTTCTTTCATCTCCTGAATTGTCTCATGACGACAGCATCAGAGCTTAGGGAATAACTAAAAGTCACGGGAGCAAGTTCTGGACAATAGGGAGGGTGACTGACTGCCCTGATGCCCATCTTGATCAAATTGTCTGTGACAAAGATGGAGACATGGACTGGTGCATTGACCAGCTGGAAATGCCATTGACCCGATTTGAAGTGCTGGGTTCTAGCGACGGAATCTCTTGCTAAACTCCCTTAAAACCTCAACATTAAATCTAAACACAGAAAGTTAACCCTAACCCTTTGGCCAATCAACTCTGGTGTATTGACTTCCTTACTCCTCCCACACCTGCCATCATCCCTCACAGGCTCCCTGCCTTCCTTGAATCTCTTATGCCACTCAAAAACAGATGCTCGATTCATATCAAGATGCTACAAAATCAGTAAGCAGTCTGAAGCATTCCATACAATTCTGTGGCATATATATATATATATATATATATATATATATATATATATATATATATATATATATATATTGGTATTGGTATTGACCAAACATTGGTATTGAACTAAGAAAATTTAGGATTGTAGCACCAATCTTATAACAGACAAAGATATTCTAAAGAAAAATTCGAATACTCTATTTCAATATCTAAAATTGGTTATATATCCTTTTAATCGAAAACCTTTTAAACTTTAAAAACGAAATTGTAGCACAAGTATTTCCACTGACACAAGCAAAGTTTCGAACCATTTTTACATTGATAGATTATTCTATTTAGTTAGATTAATTCTAGATAGTTACAATATCCTTTATTTAAATAAGATTTTTTAAATTAATAATAGACCGTAAAAACATTACGTAACATTAAGTAATTTCTAAATGATTTCTAATTAAAATATTTCTATACTAGATTTCACATTCCAAATCTCAGAAACGTTTTTAAAAAATACAATTTTGAAAGGACCAGTAGGAACTACAAAGGCATGCGTTGGATTTAAAATTAAATTTAAAAAAAAAAATGTCATTTTCAAAAAAGTTTATTCTTTTTTAATTAATGAAAAATGACTTTATATTTATTGAAAAATTAAATCTAAACACAGACAGTTAAATATGTCATTTAAAATGGTATGCTATTAACAGTAAAAGAACTTTAAGAATTATTTTCATTTGTCTTTTTTACTTTCTGTTTACATTGCAAAATAACTTTTCAGATGAAGCATTGAACATCATCTATGATGGTTTATAACTGTACCATAGGACCAACGTTTTGTGCTGTAAAGAAAGAAGTCTGCAGAAAAAAAATTCTCAAACTCGAAGATAAGGGAAGAAAATATAGCAGTCGTTTTTATTCAGCTATGTTCACAGCAACTCGAGAAGTTCATTTTTGTGGCGTCCTTCTTCACCCTTCCTCTTGGTGGTGACGGGGTGTGGGTGAGAGCTGGCTGTTTGACACACGCCTGTCGAAGCAAACTGTGGTAGGACGGGTTGGGGCCTCCGGGACCTTTAACGCACCCTTTTTGACAACTGCCTTCAACTCTGCCAAAATCTCGTTACTTGTTTTCTTATATAGAGATTTTGGGGAACAAATCAAAGATCATCGAACATGTCACAAGTGAAACACGTGATAATACATCTGTGATTATCTTAAAATCACGTCTAACTTTGCGGGTCATTCTGCTCGCATGCGCTGGTCTCGGGACACCTTCACTGATTAAATATAGAAATGTGTAATGCCCCAGGTCGGAAACCACTAGATGACTAACTGGCCATGAGTATTGTGGTTTAAGGAAGCTGAGATAGTGGGGGTCGGCCAACCAGGGGTGTTGTTACAATATATATATATATATATATATATATATATATATATATTTCGATGCTTTATTTTCAATTTATATTGAATATTCAGAAAAAATCGTTATTCGATTTTAAAAAATGTAATGCATATTGTTAATTAAAAATTTACTTTTATTTAAATTTCAGTTATATAGGGATTTTAATTTGCCATTTCATTCTGAGTAGAGTGATTTTGGTACGAGAGGAATGTAACTATAGATGTTGTATCAAAATATTCAGAATAGAGTGAAGCTTGTTTACCATTTGGTGTGCAGTCTGTTATATTCGTACATTATAGCAAATCCTCTCTCAACTCTTTTAGCTACAGATTTTTATAGTACGATAGGTTACAGGGCGGATGTAAATGGGTCATTTTTAGGATTTTCAAAGAACTTCTTTTTATCCCTTTACAAGAATTCAGCAATTAGAGGTGTATCTAATGACAATACCGTCTCTACCTGGTTTGTCCTGGGCATATTGACAACGAATAATGGAGACCCAATCTTCTCCTCTAAAAAGTATCAGAAATATTCTATAAGATTCTTAAAGAGTAATTCTATCCCCTAAAACCAGATTGTCGAAGATGTGCCTTTCCTGGAAAAACTTGATCTTTAAAAGACAGTTCCTAGAGTTCAGTCAATCTAAATGTCCTTAAACTATTTATTTTCTTCTTAGAAAGAAAATCCTTACTGTCATAATTAAGGTGAGAGGGAAATATTACTCGTTGTGTTGTTTCAGGTTGCATGATATAGTTGATTCCAAGCAAAAAAGTAACTAACTCCGTATAATCATTTCAACGATAATGTTCATTTCAGAAAAGAAATCAAGATTATTCAAAACACACACACACACACACACACACACACACACACACATATATATATATATAAAAATTCAGGTAATCATGGTAATTTTACAAGGGATCGATTTTTCGCTTAACTATATTTCTGAATAAAAAGAGAATTAAACCTCCAAATGCATTTCTGTATAAATACAATTCACTAAGTCTTTTTTTTTTTTTTTAACCTGGAGTGGTTTCCACTGGTGATATTGGATAACAAACTATTATAGCAAAAACACACTTATTTCAAGAGCTAAAATAATTTCATCTTCTTGAACTATCTTCCTTTAAGAGCCTAGGAATATAAAACGAGCACTTACTAACAATGGGTTTCCCAATTACATTGTTGATACAGAAATTAAATTTAACATTTCATTTATAAAACGGAGCAAGATAACATATACAATACCATAACCCATAAACAGCCAAGACTAACAAAAGCAATTTAATAATAATAATAATAATAATAATGATAATAAGATGAATAAATGAATATATTGTCTTTAATTGGAATCATTTTGAGATGAGGCTTCTTAATCTGAGAAATAATTTTTTTTAAGAAGCCTCATCTCAAAATGATTCCAATTAAAGACAATTACAAATTCGGTACAGACCCGACAATGGAAGACCAGATAAAGAGAAAATGTTTTGAAATGTTTTTGCTATTTTTATGAGTTATTAACGAAGCGAAAAAAAAATTACTCTTTTTAAATATTCTATTTCTCTCGATATATATGCAATTTCCGTTCATAGCTTTTTGTTTTAAATTCGTTTGATCTCATTAGCATCTGAATTTAATGCAATATGTTTATGTAATCTTTGAAATCTTAAAAAAAAACCAAAACTAATAATACTTTAAAAAAAATGATATTTGCAAACAAGCGCAGATAATATCTAAAGAAGGGTCCAAAAGCACTTGGAACAATTTATGTAAATCCATATACAACCTAAAACCAAAACTCCTCTGGGAACATGAAAGGGCCCTATTACAACTATGTTGACAAAATGTGTCTTTATTATTTAATGAAACTTGCTTAAATGAAAGACTGCTACCCAACCACGCACACACACACACACACACACACATATATATATATATATATATATATATATATATATATATATAGTCATGCACAGACAGATCTGTTTCGTTCAATCAGAATTCATCAGTGTGGCTAGACATACAAGCTTCAGGTAGCTGGGATCGAAACCAGATTGACTCAAACGCCAATCCAAGCCTCTAACCCTCAGCCATGAAGAACCAGTGGCAGTGAAGTAAATTTTAAACGGTTATGAATCACAATTACTACTGTTTACATACACCCGTTTAACGGTTACCGAGACCTCAATTCATATATGAAGAGACTTGCAATGAACGCTAATGGCAACACGATTGCTTCATTCGCAAGAGAACTCAACCCTACGGGGGTAGGGGAGTATATATATCTAACGAAACCTCGGTTATAGAACGACTCTCAAGTTTAATAATTCAGAGTTTGACCAAAAGAACTGAATAAAAAAGGACTCAGTGATCGAACAAATGTACGGATTTCGAACCTGCGAGTTAAGCCAATGAAAACGAAACGCGCACGAATGACTCGCGTTGAAAAATAAACATGGCTGAACATCTGAGTCTAATTAGCATCATCAGTTAGCATCAGTTCAAAATGATCCCCCATTGAAAGAGTGTCTGATATTGTGTTTGTGTAAATTCTTCGTTTTGTTTGTGTTGATTCTCTACATGACGGCTACTTTAATCCTCAGTCAAGCGTCCAAAACAGGAAGCTGTAATACTAACGGAAAGGAGATGAGAAAAGTTGTGAAAAAAAAAACAAAAGAATTGAAGGAGGTAATCGCCAAGATATGATATTTACATTTTCCTGTTGTTTGAATACATGAATTTCCATATCATATATAAGTGTTATCGGGAAAACAGGCTTTCATCTAATGGTCAAGAACGCATAAATCAAATTTACACTCATTCTTACGGGAAATATTATTTCAGTTTTCGATAAAATCGGTAGCTGAACGAAATTTTGAGAAATCTTTTTCAAAATTATGTTCGGGACCGATTTTCTAATATATATATATATTGCTTTTATATATATATAGCAATATATATATATATATATATATATATATATATAGCAGTATATATATATATATATTGCTTTTATAAATGCATATTTAGGAGGGTATTCTAAATCTATTGTGGGCACCGATTACCTGCAAGTTATTTCTAATGACCAAATTCGAGGTTTTAAACTTATAATATATAATAAGTTTTATTTTTTTATTAGGATCAGTGGGGAGTATGTTTTTGTGAATCAATGTTTTCATTATTTTTTCATCGGATTTATAATTGTAGTGCATTTGGTTACGATAAAAAAAGTTTGATATATGTTTGTTGACTGGATGGAGTAGTACACTGTTTATTTTGTTGGTTAACATTTTTGATTATACGTTTAATTTGTTCATCAACAATATAGTTAGGAAACCCATTATTGATGAGAGCCTGTTTTATGTTAATAACTCCTCTCCCTCGATTGGGTTGTTGCAAAAAACAAACGTTATATATAAATTTAAATGTCCCCTAGGAGATTGTATCTCTGATAATAATAATATATATGTTGGTTTAACCTCAACTACCCTGTAGAGGAGCCTTACAATGCACCTTTCTGACACAAGTTCAATAGCTCAGCATTAAAAAAAAAAATCCATGTCCAACAACACAACTACGAAAAATTCTCACCGACAACATAACAATACTCGAACATCAAAATAATAAACAAAAACTTCAGATTCTCGAAGCACTATATATTAGAAACCTGCAACCAGCACTTAATAGAATTAATTTTCATACCAGTGCTAAGGTACTTAAATGTCTTTAGCTACTGGCACTATTTACAGAATTACATTTAAAAGCAAACGCCATAATCTTCAACGGCAAAGGCGTCGTTACATGGTAGTAATTTGCTAAAACAAAAGTTACATCACTTTTGTAATAGATTCTCCCCTAGTGATGGCCCAAAGTCGGGCAGAAAGTACTAGGGATACATACAACTATGGACAATACATAAATCAATTCCCCCCGAATACGATAAAAGTAATACGGGAATTCGAACGGATGCAGAAGAAAATATGCAGGCATAAAATGTCTATTATGTTTAATGAAATTTGCATTAACGAAGAAATGCTACCTAAATATACATACATGCATATATATATATATATATATATATAAAGGACATTGTATCTTACTGATATCGAAACTACGTCACCAACGACAGTACACATGTCTTAGTTATTTATATTTTATTCTCAAGGATCATCACATAATCACGTTACAGTCTTAATTATTACTTTACTAATGATGCCTCTGTTAATATCAAGATGAGTTATATTCTTCTCAGAACAGCCAATGATATTAATGCGTTCAAAAACCTCCAATGTGTTTTATATATCACTATGAAATAAAGGTTTACATATGTGGATGATTTTTAATCTACTTTTACGAGAATCAAGTTTGATAAATAATTATCTGGTATTACTGATTGCTAATATTATTGCCTTCTTCTCAAACCTTTTAAAAACAATCCTGTTAATTATTTTTATGGAAATTTTATAATAGATTCTTTGCAATAATTTTTATGCGGTCTTGTACTGCTTTTGTGAGTCTTCAAATTAGATATGATATTTTATACAACTTAAATACTTACAGCTGTGGGTCACAAATTAACAAGTTATAATAATGAAAAGAAATTGTATAAAAATTAGTAAAAATGTTCTTGATAAAATTATAGAAGAGCAGGTGAAAATCATAAAATGATAAATGAAAATACCACATCAAAGGTTTTGCATATCCTGCTTTTATGTATCATTACCCACAAAAATGAATATTTGGCTTGAATTACATCGGTTTTTTTTTGTTTTGATTTTTCTTAAATAGAGAACTTTTAAAATAAGTTGTGTGTATTCGACTGATTTATAAAATAAAAGATTTTCGATTTTTAGACCAAAATTAATTTGGTTTCAATTTTTCATTTAATCTCCATTTAAGGATTTATATATTTATCATTTACGTTCGAAAATTATATTCTGTTCAATTTATTTATATAATCAATGATCAGCACTAGTACAAGATATACAGGCAACTAGTACAAAATATACTCGAGTAATGTCTCACATGTGTATAAGAAGTTCTGTTTTTACATATGTGATTTGGTTAAAACCTAATACAAATGATGAATTATAATACGGAGATATGCTGTACTCATAAGCATAAGAATACCACTAATAGATACTATCAAATGTCATAAATATCACTAATATTACATTACTAGACAGGAAAATACGAGTTGATGTAATTAGAACTTTCAAAATAATCGAAGAAATTTCTTAGTATGGTAGATATTTCTTCAATATTTTTCCACGAAATGGAAATTTACTGACAGGAGTGATTAACATAAACTAACTAGGAATGTTTTTTCTTTATTGAGTAATGAAATTGTCTAATTGTACCAAAAATAGAAAAAAAGTTTAAGATATTTAAAGCTTAAATTGGATTAGTTCAGAATAAATGGTGCGAAAAAGAATTTGAGAAGGCATTTTTGGGAACATTCGGATAAATGAAAATTTGATCCGTAAAAAGATATTCTGGAACGATAAAATTGTCGCCTTAGAAAAGACATGATTCCATTTCCTGTTAATGAAAACCGGGTTTTTTTTTGTTGCAGACCACACTAGTTGGCCAGTTGTGTAGAAATTCAAAGAGCGATAGGAGCCTTCTATCATGTCTGAAAGTGACACAATGTTCAACGAGTGAGATCGGAGATGCGCCGCTGTACAACTCATGCTCTCTACCGATCCAAGTTATGACAACAGGACCATTGCCTGCACCCTCAAAGTGCAAATCCGGACGATTCAACGTTGAGAGCACAGCTCAACGTATCGGACGACACTTTGGAGGTGGTGGAGCGGAAGTCCAAGGCTGAGGACATGTTGTATAACCGTAATACAACTATACAAATATATGCAGAAACATAGTCAACTATAATGACGAAATTCAATGAACAAACGAAGAGACTTCTTTATAAAATCATGCCTCCCACACCTTATTCTCGAAAGGGTTGGGAAAGGGTTGCTAAAGGGTTGATGTTTCTTGTGTCTGAGAGGTGAGTTGGAGACGGGGACTGACTGCTACATATTCACCCAAAGTACTTCTGACCAGAGCAGCACTTCTTTCTCATTCTGGCCGGGCTGCTTAACCGTGAGTCACTGGGGGCCGCAAGCCCTCAGTCTGCAAGCTGATTCTCACGCTGGCATCTTGTCCCCAACTGACTCCAACTGTGAAACTGAACTGACTCAAACTGACTTACCCAAGACGTCTGAGGCACCTGGTTATATAATTGTTTGAAGCCCACCTGCTTCCTGTGGGCGTACGCATCAGCACTGAATTCAACCACGTCCACTTGTCAAGGTGATATTCCGATATCTTCGACCTGATGCACCTGTTTCGCTGTCCTTCTGCTTATTTACGCAGGTGCATCTCTTGATTGACGGCTCGGGCGATGGTCAATAAATTACAGACATCATGCCACCTCACATCTTTGAAGTCGGTTTGAAAGTCAACACCAAAGTGTACCTGGATATGCTGAAGAGTGTGGTGATCCCCTGGTACAATCAAGTGGCCGGTGGCAGACCCCGGGTGGGGCAACAAGATTCGGCGCCAACCCACAAGTCCAAATAGACCAAGGGTTGGCTTCAGAAGGAGTGCTACGAGTTTGTACCCTTCTAACACTGGCCCCCCTCCTCCCCCGACCTGAACCCGCAGGACTACTTCGTTTGGTCATACATCGAGAACATCACCAACATGACCTCCTACAACACCAAAGCCAGCCTGATCGCCGCTATCTACCTTGTATTCGCCGAGGTACCGCCGGCGCTTGTGGAAAAGGCATGCTCCCAATTCCAGATCCGTATCGAGGCGGTGATTGAGGCTGCATTGAATAGATGTCAGCTCTACTACATAATCAAGCTATCTGAATTTGATCCGTAAAGAGAAATTATCTGAAGAGTATACATGTCCTGTGTAAAAAAAAAATGATTTTTTTCTTTTAGTAAGATTAATGTATGACAGTTGTAAAAAGCTGAGTTACCGAAGAAGACATCATAACCATCATCATCATCATGTCGTGCTGGTAGCACGGATATCCCTGACCCTCTCTCGCCACTCCTCCCAATCGTTCATCGCCCTCGGCAGGTCTTCAGGACAACATCCCGTATCCTCACATAGTTGCTGAATGTATGTTCGTGCTGGTCGCCCTGCTTTTGCATGGCCATGTGTGGGGTTCCATAAGAGTTCATCACTTTGAGCTCGTCCCTGCTTCTCCAGCAGTGTCCTGCATGTCTGGTTTGTCTTACTTGAATAGTTTTCGTGATAGAAGGCAGGTGGCCGTACAGTTGGTGTCTTGTGGGGTGTTGCCGCCAGGACTTGTTCAAGATTGCTCGCAGCAAACAAATTATGTTACATAATACAACTACTTATCACAGTAAAACTTAAGATATATATATATATATATATATATATATATATATATATATATATATATATATATATATATATATATGCTATTATTGTAGTCATTATTATTTATAACATGTGTAAATAACATATATAAATACCAAATATAAATATTGCTACTATTCTTCATCTTAATAAATAATATGCTATATATATATATATATATATATATGAAGTACTACCCGATGTGAAGAAGAAGGATATTCGAATTGCTTAGTTTTCGACTCTTTTTTAAAGTGGCTATTCAAAGTGTGTACAGTCGGCAGGTTGGTTGGTTTTTAGGAATGTAGAATAATTTACACATGGCGAATAATGCCTTATAACAATATACAGAGAATAAAATCTCACAGGTAAACAATTTTTGTTGCCACAGGGGAAATACTTTTTCAAATACTCACATTTTCCTTATCAATTCTAAAATTGTTGAGTATGTCAGATGCCCGAGCAGTTGCTACACATGTTAAATGGAAAAATGTTGAAAAAATAGTCGAATCCTAATGCATTTGTATGAGAACGACATATAAAGTGTATAAGAAAATTGTAAAAATGTAAATGGAGTTTGTTTTTATGCATCACGAATGACAAAGTTTATTCTTTAAGTCAGATTTAAAATGATAGACTTGGTTTATGTGTGTAGTAAAAGTAAAATCTAACACCTCAGAGAAAACTCGATTCTTTTCTATTTTTCGTTGGAAAGTTGGAATTTGTTAATAATCAGAAATATAAAACTGAATCTGTTGAAACCTACTTTTATCCTCAATCCAAGTACAAAGCGGCCGAGTCAGTTTAGGCTTGAGAATACGCCAACTGCATTTCTGTTGAGAGGTTAGCCATCCGCTCAAACAAATGTCCAATTTATGACTCTAAACCATCTGATGGTGTGGCTCTAGTCATGGAGCTTTGGGAATTTGGTGTAACCCTTCAGTGCCATTACGCACAGTTCCACTCTGATCCAGATTGTAAGTACCTATTAATACATCTATTGATAAAATAGAACTGTTTAATCTTTTAGTTGTGCGCAAAAAATGACTGATATTAAATTGAGTTAAATTGGCTTGTTAAAAATCTTGACCACAAGCTATTAGTTAACATATACATATTTAATGTATAAAATGAAATTGCCATTAAATAAACCATACATATTGATATGCCATATAACAAGCCAACCAGCAACCATGCAGAGAGAGAAAAAGTGATATCGAAAATGGGAATAAAGTAAAGTAAAGTTAGCGACCATAGTCCGAGGGTGACCCGAAGGCTCCCTTTTCGATAGCTACTACACCAAGGTGTAGGGGAGGGCGCTACTCCATTCCCAGGATTGCTCCACTTTACCCTTGAACCGTACCTTATAATGCTGAGTGTTAAGCAAGGTGGTATCAAGTTCCATTTTTAAAGTCTTTGGTATGACTCGACCTGGGATTGAACCCAGGTCTCCAGGGCCATTGGCGAACACTAGGAGACGATAATAATTCGGTACTTTTTCAGTGTGCTTTATATAAATAAATATGTAAGAAAACTGTGCTCAGTTAGTGTATCGGTTGATTGTTTGGTCTGCAGGTGAGTAATTTTTTACGCCCGGTCTAATTTTTTGTTGGGTGTCATTTAATGATAAAATCAGTGTTTTACTTTTGTTTTTTGTTTTGTTTGTTTGATTTAGTTTTCAAGAGATATTTTATCAAATACTCAATGATGATCATTTGTGAATGAATACATTTTCAAAAAATGGCCCAGCGGTTAGGGTGTTCGCCAATGGCACGGGAGACCTGGGTTCAATCCCAGGTTGAGTCATACCAAAGACTTTAAAAATGGAACTTGATACCACCTTGCTTAACACTCAGCATTATAAGGTACGGTTCAAGGGTAAAGTGGAGCAATCCTGGGAATGGAGTAGCGCCCTCCCCTACACCTTGGTGTAGTAGCTATCGAAAAGGGAGCCTTCGGGCCACCCTCAACTATGGTCGCTAACTTTACTTTACTTTACTTTTTTCAAAATAATATCTACCTTTGTGTATTATTGCAAGGTGAAGTCATCTTTATAGAAGGACGGTAGTGTTACTATTTAAACAATAGTTGAAGGATAATTTTCGCACATTTCCCGTGGGTATTTGCTTGATTTTGAACATTATAGCAAGGATGGTGTCCGAACATACAAACTAAGGTTTCAGAGTCCAGCACAACAGTTACTTCAGAATAAGTAGAGCGCATAGCTTAAAGGATTTAAGTAAATTTTCCTAACTAAAAATAACCATTTGTTAGCATAAATTGCATGGTTTAAAGTATTCCTACCTATTGGTAATGATTTTTAGGTATACAACTTGAACCTTAGAATGGAGCCGTAACACGTAAGCTACTTTGAACTATAGTGAACCGGTGCGTACAGGCAATAAAGTGGGTCCAAAATCCCCAGAACTTCAGAAACTCGATATATAAATAAAAATAAGTGGCCTAACTTTTCGCTACTAATGAATTATACTCTATATTAACTTATTACTAAATTAAAACCAAGTTTATCGTATGGTACATAGCAGTAGCTGCTGTGACAAAGCGATGGGCCTATCTGATCTACTCGAAGGTAGGGATTTACTTAATTTTTTACAAGGAAACGGACAATAATTTTGAATATAATTTATTAAAATCTTTTTTTTTTAAAATCGAAACTTGCCAAGACTTTATGAAATTCAACAACAGCGAAAACCTAAAGCTATTATATTAAATGAGCTCCCGATTTCATTTGATCTCAAGTTAATTTTTTTCCTGAAGTAATGACAGTTCATAAATAATCTGCTTGATCGTGATCCGAAGAGCTATTGGTTTGTAAGGTACACAAACAAAACTTGGCGTCATTTTTACTTATAAATATTCATGTAATAATAAATATTTTCTTTCAGCTTGAGAATTGACAATCATTGTTATTTTTTATACTGGATCGTATTTTATTCAACTTAAAAAGAAAAAAAGCTGCATTTTATCACAAATCATCCGCGTTGTCATTTAACGAGAACAAAGTACAAAAGAGATGGGAAACAATATGACATTAATCTGTTGATAATATATCTCTATGAAAAAATTAGTGACATTGTTTATATTCAAATGAATCCGAATAAACAGTAAAATAATAAATTTTGTAACTATTTAATTGACAAAATTTATTTTAATTTAAGTTTTTTTCCCCTTTTTACCGTCTTAAAATTTACTATCGATCTAGATTCATTGACTAATGAAAACTCAGTAGGTTTTCTAAATCTTCGTCTTTGGAGGCTCATATTTACTAATGGCAATATGTTTTATTCCAAGAGACCAACTTATACTGAGTATCTTTGCAGACCAGCTCGATCGTATGAGCCAGCATAACCCACTTAATAGACACATTTTCAAACAAGATGTGCCTCTCTGTTACTGAGAGGGAACTGTGAATTTGTTCATCGTTTTCAATACTGTTTCCCACACGCAGTTCGATCAAGGAGTGAAAGAGGAAATTGAACAACAAAGAAATCTTTCTAGCTTCGAGTGGACTTTTTCATTGTTCGCTCTCAGACCTATGGAACAATGATCAATACAAACGTCTAGCCGAAAGCGTTGTGTGGGGTTAGAAAGGTTCAGTAGAAAGAGTAATGGAAGGATGGTTCTGAGTAGTGGACTATGGGATTGAATGGTTTGTTACGTGGCAATGGGTGTCTGAACCTTGCTATAGCTTGTATTGTTGTGTATAGCACTGGAGTTGTTGGAAGAATACCAGGTTTACAAGTATGATAAGTGACAAACGAGAGGAAAAGTTATTCAGGAAAGAAAAATAGAATGAAAAGAAACAGAAAAAAGGAGACATCTGAAAGAAAGGAAAAAGGAAAATGAAGTGGTCAATAAAAATGAGGAGTCAATCAAAACGTTGGAGAAGAAAAAGAGAAAATGTCTCAATTATGATAGAAATAAATCAAATTATAATAGAGAGCAGTGAGAGAAGATACAAAACAGAAGAAAAGTTAAACAAGTTATATATATATATATATATATATATATATATATACATATATATATTACCTACCTACCTACCTACATGTGTATATATATATATATTACCTACCAACCAACATGTATATATATATATATATATATATATATATATATATAACAAATACTACTTTATAAAATAATGGTCAGTGATGCGGAAATGCTGTTGTAATGGGAGATGTAATACTTATAATTCAATGATTTAACTCTATATCAACGGTTATTTGTTCCTAATATTATATACCTCTATTTTCTATACGCATTCATATATATACATATTGAAAATTATACAGACGGCTGGGTCAAGGGCCAATATGTTACACTTTCAAATGGGAGTGCATATGACACAATCATGTTTAAAACATATGGAATCTGTTTTTTTGCGTTCATGTAGTGTCTAATTCCACCTGCTGCAGTTCAAGGCTAGGCTGTAGAGATTCAGTGATGGCTGGTGTATTTGCCAGAAGTGCTAGATCATCTGCGTAATTTATGCATGCTATAGTTTTTACAGGATATCTTCTGCTGCTTACTGTTTTTATGTGAAACCATTTCTTTAATTAGATCTATTACTCTTTGAACTACGCAATCCACGCAGAGGATAAACAATTATGGTCCAAATGCATCTTCATTCAAGAGTTCAGCGACAATGTGTACTGAATTTAATGCCTGGGAAAAATGTACAAAAAGTAGTGTGCCTCGATTTTCTACAGATATGTATTCACTGATTCAACACATTGTCTGAATCTGTGAAGATGTGGATCGATTGCTCCGAAAACCGTTTTGATTTTTTCTAAGACTTTTCTTAACACCAGGTCAGCAACGATTGAGAAGCAGAACATTTTAAAACTTAATGAATATAGCAGCAAGTGTTATGCCACTGTAATTCTTAATAATTCTGAGATCACTTTAATAGAATGAAGGAGCGGATAAAGCTGTTTGTCCGTTCTTTATTGTATTTTGTTTATAAAAAGTCTTGCATAATCGAAAAAGTATGTCGTCAAATTTTCTTGTCTTTCATAATTGAGAGGGTATATAATCGAGGCCGGGAGAATTTTAAGCTTTTAATTTTTTTTGATACTGCGTCAAGCTTTTCCTCCGTAAATTTTGGTTGTTTGATGTCATGTTGATCATTAATATTTTGGGAATAGTTTTTTTTCTCTTATTTCAGGAGGGTGCCCCAGTAGGTTATTGAAATGTTCTTTCTTCCTCTGAATTCTTTCTTCATGGCTAATAACTTTAATTTTGTTCGGGTGGTGCACTTCATTTCGTTCACTTCATTTGCTGTCTGCCATGCTAATCGTGATTATCTATCTTCTACATACTTTCTGATTATATTGTTTTTTGCCTTGAATGTATTCTAATTGTTATTTTTCGTAGGTGTTAGTTGTTTCTAGATTTTTAAAGTTTCTGTTCATTGGCACTTGAGGGTTTATTTTAATTAGATGAACCAGACATGCAGGACACTGCTGGAGAGGCAGGGACGAGCTGATAAGTGACGTACTCTAATGGACCTCCACATATGCTGCGAGGAATATTGAACAAGTCCTGGCGGCAACACACCAAAAGACACGAACTATACGGTCATCTGCCTCCCATCACGAAAACTATCCAAGTTAGACGAACCAGACATGCAGGACACTGCTGGAGAAGCAGGGACGAGCTCATAAGTGATGTACTCCTATGGACCTCTACATATGGCAAGGCAAAAGCAGGACGACCACCTCGAACATACATACAGCAGCCATGTGAGGATACGGAATGTAGCCCTGAAGACCTGCCCGAGGCGATGAACGATTGGGAGAAGTGGCGAGAGAGGACCAGGGATATCCATGCTAGTGGCACGACATGTTGATGATGATGATGTTGGAATTTCGCATTTGTTTCTTTGTATGGACTCTACTGCCGCTGCTTGAAAATGAGTGGTAAGGCAGTTTTTGCAAAATTGAAGACAAGTCATTACGTGTGGTTTTAAATGTTTCATTCTTGTTTTTTCTGCCTTGGCTCTGGCTAAGACAATTCTGTGTTCTATGATGCTTCTTCAAATGTGGCGTACATCTCACAGGTCAATACAATTTTTATCCAATTTTTTATGACATTATAATCTAGTTGTTGGTTTCTTTGTTTTAATGGCATATCAACCTTTGTAGGTTATTTAATGCCAGAACCATTCTCTTAGAAGAACAGTAGTGGTACTATTTAACCCATATTTGGGAGGATAAGGGGGTTCATACCTTTCCCAAGGGTATTTGCCCGAAAGTGAACAAAATAGCGCGACTAGAGTACGAACTCGCGTACTACGATTCAGCAGTCCATCGCTTTAACCATTACACCACGAGGACACCCCCATAATCTAGTTGTGGTTTGGCGCAATTTGCTTATATGTAGGTACATAGTTTTGTTTCCTATTTCAAATTTACTTTTTAGACACTCGAAGCTCTTCTTGATGAAAAATAAGTTTCCATACTTTTTTCGTATGGACACTTTTATTAATAGTACACACATGAAACTCTAATCTCCTTCGGAGTAATCTCCTCAAGCAGCAACAACTTCTGGAAGGCCCCATTGAAGTCCTCTTGTGTAAGCGTGCCAAAGACCTTTGTCACAGCCTCTTTCATCTCCTCAATTGTCTCATAACGACAGCCTCTGAGCTCAGGGAATAACCAAAAGTCACAGGGAGCAAGGTCTGGTCTGGACTATAGGGAGCCTGAGGAACAAATAGTCTGTGACAAGGATGGAGTTGTGGACTGGTGCATTGTCCTAGTGGACATGCCACTGACTCGATTTGAAGAGTGCGACGGAATCTCTTCCTGAACTCCCTTAAAGCCCCAACATATTAACCCTATCCCTAACACTTTGGCCCCATCAAATCTGGTCTATTGACTTCCTTACTCCTCCCACATCTCTCATCATCCCTCACAGACTCCTTGCCTTCCTTGAACCTCTTATGGAACTCAAAAACTGATGGTCGATTCATGCAAGGTGCTTCAAAAGCAGTCTGAAGTATTCCATACGTTCCTGTCGCATTTTTTCCAAGTTTAAAACAGAATTTTATTGCATCTCCTTCTTCTAAAGTGTCCTCACGTCCAGATTGCATATTTGAAATTCACCAGCTATTACAATCAGGCTTTAGTAGGGTGTATTCCAATTCCTGCTGTAGCTGTTCATTTAAATCTGAAATCATAAAATTTATTCAGTCATCTCATAAGATGTATAGCAATAACATACTGATTTTTTAAGATTCCATGAAAATTTTAAATGCCTGTACAAAAAAAAAAGTCTGCGACCATATTCCATGCCCCACGTATTCTCCACTTTTGTTAGGTAATGTTTTGTATATTAAGTTTATTATTTCATCCTTGACTACGTGACATTTATGTCTCTACCAATGATTTGAACATTGTTTTAGAGAATGTGTCGACTTCAAATAAAGATAACCAGTTGTTGAAGGTGGTGATATCCACTTCATCATTGGCATTGGTAGGACTGCTGCAAAAAACATTATCATGCAGGTTTGTTACTATATTTAGCAAACATATGTTTTAATTGTGTTTTCTCTATTCTAATTAGTAATTTTACGATACTAGGACTGCAAAGCATTCCTGCTCGACCAATGGTGACATTGACGCAGTTTTCCATGCAGATGCCAAGACATTTGTATTTGGCTGCAAATTCTTAATTCAGATTGCTGGATTATTGTGTTTAATGTCCTACAGTTAAAAGTCAACTTTAACAATGTTTTGTATCTATTTAAATTGGTTTTGGCTTTTGTTTCGAGCTCTGTATATGGTTTGTCGATCACTGAGAGCAGAGATCCAACCCTACCTGAAAGCAGTCCTGGTTTACCCACCGAAATTGTGATGCAGTTTTGATGTACGGTTTTGATCCGACTCATGGAAATCTTTTGTGGGCTGTTTTTTCTCATAAATTGACTTTATCGTTAAACGTGAGTAGCAGTAGTTTCCGTACTTAAATATTTAATCCTGGCTGTTAATCTATAAGGTTGTTTAGCGCAGCATCGAGTGAAGGCTTTATTTGGTTCAACTTTCGATTAATCCGAATACATTACTCCAGCCATACTGAATCCTATGGTTCCCCTTGCATTGTAAAACATTCTCTTCTCTCAGATTGATATCCTGTACCAAGCCGGGGCCGGATATCTCAGATTATATGCAAAAAAAATCCCTGAACTTTTCTTAAGATCTAGCTTTCTGAAAATAGAGAAACTGACACTCTCGAAAACCGCGTTTAAGTGGTACCATTTCTCTTGCAATTATTTAGGACAATTATGAAATGATAGATAGCTAATACACACACACACACACACACACACACACACACACACACATATATATATATATATATATATATATCTGGAGACCAAAGAGAGATCTGGTTAGAAATAAAAAAAGATACACAAAGATATATATACACACACACACACACACACACATATATATATATATATATAGGTAAAAAATATCTACATAGCAAATCCAAAGGGAAATGACATGTAACTAAAACGTTATAAAACTTCAAAAATAGAAAAAGAATTTTAAAAATAGCAAGAAAATTTATGAATAAAGTTAAAAATGTAAGGAAAAAAACAATAACGTTGCACTTGAAGAAATAAAGATTTAGAAAAAGAAATTTGACTGGTGAATTCTAAGATATTAAGTGAAGATAGAAGGAACTACATAAAGAAAAACCTACTTGATGATGAGTAGTGATGTTTTTGACAGTTTGCTTGGCCAATAACAAAATAGTGTTCATCTAAAATCTTACGAAATTTCTCTCATTGAAATTTACGACTGCTGTCGTATCAATTCAAACCACTAGCCAGAATATATAGTCTGCTGTTGAACACAAAAATACAGCACAAAAAGCCATTGAGTGAAAGTATTTACAAATGTTGGGTATCTTGGTTCTTTTTTTCTTTTATTTTTAAGTAGAAATATTTTTGCTAAGATAAAAACGTGGATGAAGAATTCGTGTATCTTGCATAACTTATTCCATTTCTGCCAACGGAATTGAGAAAACTATTTCTCTCTCTCTCTCTCTCTCTCTCTCTCTCTCTCTCTCTCTCTCTCTCTCTCTCTCTTTCTCTCCACCTGTTTCTTTTTCTATCCTTGCTCATATCTATGAATGTATCTCAATTAGTCTGTGTCTATAAAAAAATCGTTCTCTATCCTTCATTGTCTCTCAGTGTGTGTGTATTTGTATATATATATATATATATATATATATATATGTGTGTCTGTGTTTGATCGTACTTTCTAAGTATCTATTTGAGTAATTCTTTTTTTTTTTTTTTTTACAATGTTGGTCGATCTTGATTTATCTGATCTTTCTATTTATCTATCTTTTTTGGGGCGAACGAAAACTTTTTTATAGAAAATGGTACACGGAAGAAAAAAGTCATCCCCACCTAGAAAAAAAAAACTGCTTGAAATTTGTACAAAACTTCAATTCATCTTTTGTTTTTTGTTCCTGTCTCATCTACGTAGTTCATTGATATGTTTCCCTTTTTTTTCTTTTTCTCTAACAAATGTTACTTATAGAGATTAACAAAAAACCATGAACCAAACAAGTTCAGTTCAGAAATATGATAAAACTTGGAATGTATGATTATGAGTGACATCTTTTTTTACACTTTTAGGAAAATCTTTCTCTGAAATTTTCAATAGATTTAGATGACAATTAGATGACGTTTAGTGTCCAACCATGATACCTCCATGTTACTAGGCATAACACTTCTGCAGCGAGTACAGTGAGTGCATGGTAAGGCCAACCACCAGAGCTATTTCTTGGATTGTTTGCTTTTTTTTATTTCTGTTTTTTGTTAACTCAGAGAGGGTTTCAATCAACAAATGCTTCTGTGTCAGCACGACTGATGTCACCATTTCGCCCACCCACAGAAGCAGAAATGATGATATATTCGTTCATAAGTTTTAATTCCATTGTAAATTAGAAATTTACAATAGAAATAAATTTGATTCATAAGTCGTTCCCAAGTTTTAATTCTGTTTCAGAATTTAAGAAAAGGTCTTTTTTAAAGAATTTATGGAAAATAACACGATTCGGTATTTACATATATGAAAAATTTAGTTTTGTATTTAACGGATCATAGTTCATAGATCCAAGAGTTAAATGTAAAATACTAACTTAGCTCGCGACAGAGTGTCGTAGATGAACTTAGCATGTTGAATGTGGTCGCAAGATAACATCAACATAGTTGGTCACAGAACAAGAGGATGGCAAAGAATATAATTTATTGCCTATGGATACAGTGGCAGATATTTCCGTTCGCAAATAAGATTTACAAATTACCGGAAAAAAACGAAGTATGTAAGTTCCGATAACCAACCATAAACAGAAAATACGTGAGGCAAAGAGGATGTTAATATTTCCGCTTGAGACTTGAGAGAGCTTATAAGCACTATATTTTTGGACCGAAGGAAGTGTTCCCCTGGTCGCTCAAGCGAAGGAGAGAGACCAACCGGTCACTCATGCAGAACTGTCAGCTCGCCGTGCATGTTGCACCACTTCACAATAAGGGTCCCCGCAACAGAAAAAAAAATATGTGCGAACTCTCTCTGATCTGTATTCCTATAATACACAATAGTCGTCGTCGAATAATGAAAATATAAATTATATTTTTATATCTACGAGTTCTTCATTGTTTGTCTAGCTGTCCATTATGCGACAGAAAGAAAAACCCAAACATACTTAAAAACACATTTGGGATCTTTGAAAAAACTAAAAAAACACGAATATCTAAATGCTAATCGAACTAATTCTTGGTATCACGGAATCGAAAATTGACATTGCATTCATTCAAATGCCACTAATTATGGAATCGGAGAATAGGTTTAAAATTTTACTTACGATAATTTGAATTCGTGTCAAGCAAATCCATTTATGAAAGTCCTGAAGATCCCCCTTCCCATATGATGGTGTCCTTTAGTATGATTAACGGAAATGTGTCTAGATTTTAGATAGTACGTCCGTTTAGCGATCATCCCTTGGTACCTCAGTGCAATGTGTCACATATTCATTAAGGAAGAAATAGGCACCCGACAACTGATATGAAGTGGAACTGAAAAAATCCCGATAATTTAACCGTGTTAAAATGAAAACAATCGTGATATTTTAGGTACTTCCACTGTAACCAGTGATATTAGATTTTGAAATTTTGTATACATATTTCAAAACGGTTTCTCGTAAGGTCTTCATACAAAATTTTTATGAGAATATACAAAGAGAAGGAACACTTTGAATTTAACAGTCTTAAAATTCATTCCGCTCAAAAGGATTCTTTGTACTACATCATGTCCATGACGGTGGGGTTTGATAAGTACAAACTTGAAAAATGAACTTTCATAGCATTATATGGTTGTCTTTTCGTGCTTTTATTCAGAGTGAACTAAAAAGCAGTCAGTTGCCAATCTTAATCATCGTCACTTTTCTCCCATTCCTCCTTTTTTTTCCCTATCAGCGCATTTTTCTTATTTTCTTTTTTAAATGCTTTTTTGGGTTGTTGGTTGATTGTATTTTTTTAACTCCATCTCAGACAAACGTGGGTTATTTTATGCATACAGATCAAGGAATCACGATCATATCTACATTTTATTTACTCGTTTCTAAACAGTTCTTTTGCCAGTTATTTTTATCGAATACGAATTATATAAAATAAATCTAATGAAGAATAGATGGGATCTTTACAGATGCTACCATTCCGAAACAGTGTGTACCTGTTAATGAACAGATACTTCACATTTCTCCGGGCTCCCTGAAAGGGGCCGGATAATTAGATGAAGTTTAGTGTCCTAACCATGATACCCCCCATGGAATGTATGATTATAAGTGACATCTTTTTTTACACTTTTAGGAAAATCTTAGAAATTTCTCTGAAATTTACAATAGAATTAGATGACGTTAATGTACTAACCAGGATACCTCCATGTTAGTAGGCAAAAACACTTCTGCAGGGAGTACAGTGGGCACATGGTAAGACCAACCACCAGAGCTATTTCTTGGATTGTTTGCTTTTTTTATTTCTGTTTTTTTGTTAACTCAGAGATATTAAAGGGTCTCAATCAACAAATGCTTCTGTGTGAGCACGACTGATCTCACTATTTCAGCCACCCACTGAAGCAGAAATGACGATATATTCAAAGGAAATTATATCATTTGAGACGGGATTTACGCAAGTTATTCTATGAGAAACAATATAACATATTTGACTTTGGCTCAAGGTTAAGATACGTCAAGTAATGAGTTGTTGGTTGAAAGGTTCACTCTCTCTTGCCATATCACAATCATCCATTTCTATCGTTGTCGAACACTATATTAATGCAGAATGAATTACGTTTGAAACTAGCAAATTCAGCAAGCAGAGGCTTATTCATCGCTGACAAAAAACATAGCTCGTGGAAAAATAATTTTCGCCATATATAATGAATAATCGCTTTATATTTCTCATTCATTACATTTTTACCCCTTTTCAATCGTGTTGCGCTTGTAAAGAAAATAATGTAATTAAGAGGAAAATCTCATAGTCGTTCGATCTAGAATATATAAAAGAATTGGCTTTTGTAAAATCACAACGTTTACATGCCAGAGCGAAGACAATCGTTGTGAATCACACAGAACGATAATTCATTTTATGTAATTTTATGCCATCTCCTTTGATAAAATTCACCATAAGTATAGACACGGTGCACCATTCATTCTCTTGCATACCTTTGTATTCTCTTTTCAACGTTCTTTTCTTTTCTTTTTTTTTTAAATATCTTCATTGTAGTTTCTTTATTAGATTCCCGTCATTACTGTCTATTATTTTTACATTAGGTATGAGTGAAATACAATAAAATCAAATCCCGGCCAGAAGAGATCGAAAGGAGAAATAACAGGCTAGGGCTTATAACGGCAAAACACTCACATGAATACAGAGAAGGTATCTCTATTTTACGTGTCACTCTAACCTTCATAGATTTCTTAATACAACAATTTAATGGTTAGTCTACTTCCCTAGTAAATCGCTGAATCTTTAATAATAAAAAAAAAAAGGATTGAATTTCAACAGTACTATCGGGGGTGTTTCATGGTGTAATAGTGAAAGCGATGGGCTGCGGAATCGTAGTAAGTTGTTGTATTGCCATGACCATGACTATACAAACACATAATACATATACATCTACATTCGCATGCAGATTATGGGGGTGTCCTCGTGGTGTAATGGTTAAAGCGATGGACTGCGGAATCGTAGTACGCGAGTTCGTACTCTAGTCGCGCTATTTTGTTCACTTTCGGGCAAATACCCTTGGGAAAGGTATGAACCCCCTTATCCTCCCAGCAATTGGTTAAATATGACCACTACTGTTCTTCTAGGATAATAGCTTTGGCATTAAATAGCCTACAAAGTTTGAAATGCCATTAAACAAAAAAAAAATTGAAACTTATCAACAGTACTATCAGTGGACAATCCTGTATTTACTAACAAATGGTTTACTTTTATAATCATTGCAATGGCTTTATGAAAATAAAGATATAACTAACCTGTCTTCAGGACCTAAAAAATGCCAACCACATCTCCTATAGAAGGTTTAATAACCCCATTTAATGGTCTCCTTCGAACGATGCTAAATGGATCAGTTTATGAGATTCTAGGTCAGGATTATTTTTAGTTTGGTTTCTTTTTTAATGGCATTTAAACGTTATAGGGTTATTTAAAGTCAAAATTAGCCTAGTAGGAGAATATTCACGGTACTATTTAAACCTTAGCTTTGAGTATAGGAGGATTCATACCTTTCTCAAGGGTATTAGTCTAAAAGTGATAGTCAATTCGTGACTGATGTTTGACTCGCTTACTGCAGTTCATCATCTTAACATTTACGCCGCCACGGCTCCCTACATTGCAATCAAAATGACATGCAAAAACTTGAAAAATAATATTGTTTGTTGGTTCGTTGATTGATTTTACGGCATCTCAAACGCTTTGGTTTATTTCCTACAGAAGGCAGTCTCACAAGTTTCTTTCGAATTATTCAGTACAAAATGTATCTTTAATCAAACGGGTAAAAAATGTCATTATTGCAGGCAGATCTATTTCCTTCAGAAATAGAACCTAAAAAGACACTACACCTAATCGCACAAGCTAAACGAGGAATCAATGAGAGCGAGATAGCGCATTCGACTGTTCAAGTCAGACTCTTTTCAATTACCCTATTTCTTAATTTTATGACCTGACTGCAATCACACAATTTGAATCCTGGTCTCAGATTTATCTCGAGATCATTGTCTGTTCATCCTACTGGTTGACACGCTGTATTTTCTGATACGCTTGATGTCTCAGATTTTAATTTGAACACTACATTACATTTAAAAAATATATATCACTGCCCTGTTATATAACAGTAGGTCTATTACCTGTAATATACCCATGGTACGGATGTGTGAAATAGACATCGGGAATCTAAAAACACGAAACTTTACGAATTTGGTTCAGGTACAAACCTTTTTATTACCTTTGAGTTAAAAGGTTTTTCGACATGAGGAGAGAGACACACAATCTTTCTATGCTGACTGTTTTTATATGGTCAGCTCTCAACCCAAACAACGTGCGGCGCCCGTAGTGCACAAAGTCGTCTGGCCTCGCCCAGCTCTCAAAGTCAACCTTCTTCTTCCGAGGCGAGAACTCAACTCACTGCTTTTTCTCAAATCTCAGCCCACGCTTCCGGTGCGTGACGTCACCCAAATATCCTGGTCACATTTCCTATCTGGGATTTTTATTTTGATATCTCTGAATGACAAATCCTCTCCTCGCGCGCGGGATCACCTGCGTTAATGTTACACCTAACTAACCCATGCGCTAACCGAAAAGTTCTCAGCCTAACTAAACCGAAAGGCAAGATATATAAAACGAAATCCCTCGGCAATTATATTACAACCCCTCCTTATCGTCCAGTGCTTTCAGTAGGTTCTCAGGGCTGCATCCCGTATCGGCAGAGAGCTGGTGTATGTATGTTCGAGCTGGTCTTCCTATCTTTGCACGTCCATGTGAAGGGGTCCACAGGAGTACATCACTTATAAGCTCGTCCCTACTTCTCCAGCATACAACAATTCAAACGTATTCTAAGTAGTAATAATATGACATCTAAATATTTTAGTGTAATAGAAAATTTTCCTCTTTTTCTGAAAGTTACTCTCAGAATTAAACTGAATATGAACGACAAACAGTAATTTTTACTTTAACATTTACTTTTGATGAACGTCAAAGGCGTCTTGTAGTATTTTATTTCTAGAGGTTAAGAATTTTCCATCATTGAACGTTCATAGTTTTGTTTAGTTTTTATAAAATCATTTTTGCACTCAATCCTAACGAGTACGAATAATTTCTAAGCATAATTTTGACCCGTAGATGAGATCTTCACAGGAATGTCCACACTGGGTTACAGTGGAATTAGATTTAAAGGCCATGAAGAGTTTCTGAAAAGTCCCAAGATCCCTCGACCAAGAGCCTGGAAATTCCATTTAGAGTGGCCTTATCCCGATGTAAAAGAAGCAATGGGCGCATGTTGAACCCCAACGATAGAAAGTTTTCTTTTGAGTGTATGTATTTTTGCTTTTAATTTCGTTCTAATATTCATAGAATATTTTCAACACTAGTAAACTAGTCCAGAAGTTACCTAATAAACATATATATATATATATATATAGAGAGAGAGAGAGAGACAGACAGACAGACAGAGACAGAGAGGGGGAGAGACAGAGAGAGGAGGAGGAGACAGAGAGTGAGAGAGAGAGAGAGAGAGAGAGAGAGAGAGAGATTATTGGAAAATACATTTGCGGTTCAACTTAAAAAAATAAGTCCTTCATGATTACTTCGGAACAGGTTGATGATAACAAATATTTCTCATAAACAAATTTATCTTGGTTATTCGAAAATAAAGTAAGAAAAAAAGCAACACATTCTATTTAGCAAGTGAAGTGTAATCGAAATGAGGATTATCAACAATGTAGTAGAACATTTTTTAATATTGCCAGAGTTATTGAATTAAAATATCGATACATTGAATACAGTTCTCTGTGTGATAGCGCAAACTTTCTTGAAAATAACAAATATTGGCTCTTGTTATCATCCTAAGTACTATAGCAATTACTTGACAATTTTGAACGATGCATACTCGCACATCACCCTACCCTTTCTATGAGCAATGTTCAGCTTAGATTTTGGTCTGTGACAATGTCCGTTATTTGCAAGTCAGTTTCAACTCATTCAATTGCCTATCTCAAAAGCAATAACTTCTGGTAAAAGACAGAATTGATTTGTTAAGGGTTCGTGCTCAGAATATATTATATTCTCCAGTGTGAAAGAGAAAGATGACGGTTGTGAATGCCTCTTATCAAGAAGAAATTTAAAACACAGTCAAGCATTCACGCGCACGTACGCACACCCACAAAAAGCAAAAAGCGCGCACAAGCACACACACGCGCGTGCGCGCGCACAAACACACACACGCACACACACCCACATATATATATATATATATATATATATATATATATATATATTGCGTTTATGCAATAGTTTTTGCGAAAAATGATTTTATCTTGGGTAATTATGAAAAAGGTATAGGGCATCGAATGTGAAAGAGTGTTAAGTTACTGCCAGGCAAGGTTTTTAGACGAAAGGAATATTTATACACACACGCAACATCCACACACGCACACGGACACATTCACGTATATATATATATATATATATATCTATGCTGCTTGGCCCAATATATATATATGTATATATATATATATATATAAGGTGTGCTTAACTGTTCATAGGCTTGGAAATTTATACAATTTCATACCTGCTGTTTATCACTCTTTTAACAATTTGATCAGTGCAATACAGATGTAAGAAATGAGTGGAGTGCAGAAGGGACTACTTTGAAATATAGGCGTCATTTTCTCACCTTCTATAAGGAACATTATTAGCCAAACCTAATATATATATATATATATATATATATATATATATATATATATAGTAGTGCCCATAATGATCTCATACTCTCAACGATAAGAACAAAGGACATTGACTATCCGCAGTGACTAATCTGCTTTTCAAGAGGATAAATAACCAGTTTCTCAAGAATGACATTAAAGGTAATGAAAAAAATATTTTATGATAATTTCTATCGCTGTAAGCAATGTATTGACAAGGTTAAATCTCTGCAGAGATCTAAACTATGAGTTAACAGTAAATATGATTGGAATGTGCGTGATTTTCTAAGTTAGAATATTTCAAGTATGTTGCTTTAAAAACATGTCACTAAGCAGTGCTATGTTTACTGGATAATGGTTCACTTGCGCTGGTTTCTTCGTGGCTGAGTGGTAGAATCTTGGATTGGCATTACAGTCAGCCAGGTTTCAAACCCAGCTTCGGGAATCTAGCTTGTCTAGCCACACTGATGAGTTCTGATAGAACGAAACAGTCTGTCTGTGGAAGACAATATATATGCTCCCCTACCCCTGTGGGGATGAACTCTCTAGCGAAAGAAGTAATGGTTGCCACTAGCGTAATGCAAGGCTCTTCATATGAATCGAGCCCACGGTAGCCGTTAAGCGGATATATGTAAACAAAAACAAATGTGATACATAAGCGTTTAAATTTCCTTCGCTTGCGCTGGTTTCTCCCTGGCCGAGAGGTAGCAATTTAGATTGACGTTCCAGTCAGCCAGGTTTCGATCCCAGCTTCGGGAATCAAGCCTGTCTTGCCACACTGATGAGTTCTGATAGAACCAAACAGTTTGTCTGAGTATGAAAATATATATATATATATATAAATATATATATGGTGGGGTGCGTTGTCTTAAAAACTTGCAGCATTTCGAAAATTTATTACCAAAGATGCCGGTTTTGTTAAAGTGCAATGATAAAAACTTACATCGAGATTAATACTTTTATATGTATTTTGCTAGAACATTCTATCACTTGAAGATTATGAATTATTAAAAGTTTAATTTTAAAACAGCTGCAGGACTTTTTGAACACTACACACACACACACACACACACACACACACACATATATATATATATATATATATAAAGAATGTTTCCGTTGGCATTGTTTTTGCGTAGGTTATTAAAGAAATAAGAAACTATGAATAAACAGAATTTTGGTGAAAGGAACTCAGAATTTAATTGATTGTACGGATGTTACAAAACTAAATACTCTCAGTAAAGATTCAAATCAGTTTCTTCGTTTTTAATGGCACATCAATCTTTATGAGATCTTTAATTCCAAAGCCATATCTATCAGAGAACAGTAGTACTATTTAACCTGTGCCTAGGGGTACAAACAGTGGGTCTTACCTTTCCTGAGGGTATTAGTCCAAAAGTGAAAGTAAAAGCGTAACTAGAGTTCGAACTCGTCTCCTATGACGTTTCAGTCCAGCACTCTAGCAACTTCATTGCAGAAGCTTCCCCAGCCTAACCAGAAGAAACAGACGTTAATTTTACTGTCAACCATTGCCTAAAAAAGACGCATTAGTTCTTGAAAGTAGACACGGGATAATCATTCAGTCTTGCCAACGAACCTATTTCTTCGAGAAGTGATAGGATACCATAACCTGCATTCGGCTCATTAATCCATTAGATTGGTTCTTCCAGTTTGCGAACATTACAAATTGACTTGCTTCTCGAGCAATTCGTTTATTCATGTCCCTTTTCTCCAGGTAGAAGTGATCACCATACTTCATTTCATACTATTTTGCTTCTTAACGTAGATAATTTGTTCCCGAAAAACTAGTCATTTGAAAGGCAGTGTCTATTATTGTCCATTGTAACGTCAAATGATACTTCCGCAGTTAAGTGTTAATAACCATATTTACCCAATCCTTGCGTTCGGGCAGGATATGACAAAAGGTCAATTTTTTAAGCCGAGTTTTACAGGTTTGAATTCTAAGTTTTCCTTCTTCTAGACTAGTTGCCTCACCAAGGTTGAAGAACCCTGTCTGCCCAAATATTTACCCATAGCTGGAGGGAGAATAATTGGATTCATACTTTTCCCAAGGGTATTAGTGCTATGTGAAATGCAGTCAGTCTTGTCCAGGATTTGAACTCGTGTCGCCGTGTCCTACGACGATAGCCATTACACCAAGGGCACCTTACGTGTTAATAACAGGCTTTGGAAGTAACAAAATACTGTTGCTACACCTGTATTCTTTTAATAAAACCAGGAATTTATATTAAAGTTACCCGGTGTTTGAATACAGAAAAATAGCACCAGGTAAGCTACGTGTACGTTAGTAAAATCGTGGCTTTGTCACCGATGACTGATATTTGTGTGGTTAAAAGACTCAATTTTTAGAGAGTGTTTGGAACAATGCTGCGTCTGATGATGACCGGTCATCTATTGGGTGAGGTAAAACAAACACAAAAACACAATTCGCCAAAAGTATTGAAATCACTTTATTTGTCTAAATTTCTGAGACGAAGCTTGATGATTTTTATCATTAAGGGTTTTCGGCCTATTGTCTTCATCTTTATTGTTTTTTCCACAACGTTTCGGTCGATATGTCCTCCGGCCTTCTTCAGGTGTTAGTTGTGTAAATTTCTGAGACAAAGCTTGTTGATTTTTAACATCAAGGGTTTTTGGACTATTGTCTTCATCTTTATAGTTATTTCCACAACGTATCGGCCGATATGTCCTTCGGCCTTCTTCAGCTGTTTGTTGTCCAAATTTCTGAGACGAAGCTTGATGATCTTTATCATTTAGGGTTTTCGGCCTATTGTCTTCATCTTTATAGTTATTTCCAGAACGTATCGGCCGATATGTCCTCCGGCCTTCTTTAGGTGTTTGTCGAACTCGGGAACCCTCACGGAACTTCGAACTACGTCTTTTATTGAATCCACGGGGGTCTTCTGTTCTGTACCCAGTTATGGCTATCGGAATTTGAAAAGGTGACCCCCGTGGATTCAATAATGGACGTAGTTCGAAGTTCCGTGAAGTTTTCCGAGTTCAACAAACACCTGAAGAAGGCCGGAGGACATATCGGACAAAACGTTGTGTAAATAAAAATAAGGATGAAGACAATAGTCCGAAAACCCATAATAATAAAAATCACTTTCTTTATTCTATTTATTACATCCATTTTCTGAGACTCGTCAAAATAAGTAAAAAAAAACGAGTAATGGTTTTCATCTTGAAATCGAAAATTCGTGAAATTTTCGATTTCAAGCGGGTCTTTGTTTGATGCTTGAGAAAACAACGTGTCACCTATCTTTTAAACTATTTCTTTCTTAGTCGTAGGTAGTTTTTTCTCTCATTCGAATGTGGCTGGCCACAAAAATCCCTGATAAGGAAAATTTGAACATTTTTTTTCGGAGGTAACAGAAGAGTGAAACCTAACTTCCGTCTGCGTAGGGTAGGAGTTATGCACTTTCACGAAAACTTAAATAACAGATGGAGCTTTTGATTTTTACGGTAACTCTCAAGTAATTGCAGATTTCCTTTTAACGGTACAGTGTTAAATGTGGCGTAGAGGTTACCACAAATTTTATCGCATTTAACTTACCGGTCAAGATTTTACTTGCTCTACTTTTCTATCTTCCAGTTGCAGGCTTAAAAAAACATGACACATCTATTTGCATGTATGTGTGCGTGCGTGTGTTATTTGAACACTGTCCTATCGATACAAATAATATTTTAAAAAATATATATTTGCCCATAGATGAGACTAATATAAAATGACTGAATTCCATATCTAAAAATAAGACTCTCCAAAAAAAGTGTACAAGGTATGTCACTAAACTGCATCTGATAGTGAGCCTCTGCTTTATATTTGAAGATTGTAGCGTGTCCATTATTGAACATTAATGGAGGTGCCCGTGGTGTAATCGTTATCGTCGTAGGAAATGGACTCGGCGACACGAGTTCAAATCCTGGACGAGACTGATTGCATTTCACAAAGCACTAATACCCTTGGGAAAGGTATGAATCCAATTATTCTCCCTCCAGCTATGGGTAAAATAGTAGGACAGACTAGCTTCTTCAGCCTTGGTGAGGCAACTAGTCTAGGAGAAGGAAAACTCTGAAGTCAAACCTGTAAACTCCGCTTAAAAATTGACCATGTGTCATATCCTGCCCGAGTGGAGGGGTTGGGTAGATAGGATTAATGAACATTACTTCCAGATTCACTCTGACCTTGCGTGTGAATACTTCCCATATTCCCTTTTACATACCCAATAGATATGTTTCAAGATTATCAGAATTCAATACAAATGCTTGATTCCAAAAATTGTAAATTATTCGTGTTAGGAAGAGTTACTTGAAGTTCAGACGACATTAGAATGGACGGACTCATCTAAAATTAAAAAAAAGCTGACCCACAGCAAAGCAAAGCAAAGCCTCTCTACCTTTGGCAGTGGCCAATCCACGATTCACTATTTTGTCTTTTACGATATTGTCTTTTTAAAATACATGAAATATTTTATTTTTTGTAAAATCACTGCTGTATAATATCTGTGTTTTAAATGTCAAAAGACTATTACTTTAATTCCAAGTTGCAGTTGAACGAATAAAAAGGAGGTAAAAAATGCAAATATTTTGGAATTTATTACAGTTTGAAAACCTAAGTTAGCGTAAAAATAGAATACCTCTAAGGAATCACTGAACCATAAATAAAGACTCTTTGATGAATTAAAAAATGTAACAGGGCTTGTACTAAATTAAAACTTAATACAAGCCGGAGTGAGGAAGGATTTTTTTTCGAAAGTCATGGAAATCAGCATGGCGGACATAAGCGGAAAAATCCGATGACAGGTCAGCGCCATGCCTAACCAGGTGCTGGGTGTATGAATCCCACGGGACAAGGACTAGGTTCAAAAAGTTCCACCAGGGAACTACTGCTACTCATCTATTAGGGTGGCCTCTATAGAGGAGAATAAAAACACAGCCATCGAAATATTACCATGACTCTAACCCAAACTATTTGTTCAATCCGCATCACTCTTCGCGCGGGTAAAAAGAAAGGCGCGTCCTGTTGAGATTGAAACTTTGATCCCAGTGTTCGAAAAAAAAATCTACTGAGCTCAAACTAAAACAAAAATAACTAAAATGCAAAAGCACTATACAAAAAGCGACGTCAAAGTTGGAACTTTAAATGGAATAGGCCAACGACCAGGGCTGACAGCTTCTGCGATATATCATAGCATAGACATACTATTCATACAAGAACATAGATACGTCTATTGCAAAGATATCAAATACTATGATACCAGCAATGGATGGACGTTTCTCACGGAATCTGCATGGAAAAACTCTGTCAACGCCGTGATTGGTGGTGTGGATATGTGTATTGGACCACGGGCCCTAGAATTTAAAATTGCATCGGGAAAATACGAGAATGATGGTAGCTACATTTGATGGTAACCCCAGCACAACAATCATCTTCTGCTATAGCCCCACTAATGTTAATGAAGAAATGGACGTCATCGCCTTCTATAACGAGCTATCCTCCTTTATTCGTAGCATGCCGAAACATCGTTCTCCTTATCGGTGGAAACAGAATGCCCAAATTTGTAAAAACGTAAACAACAAAATCAGCTTACACAACTCGTCAAATAGGAATGGGAAACATCTCTCAGATTTCATGCAGAGAATAAATTTACATTCCTCAATATTAAATTTTTTAAAAAGGGAAAAGTTTGGACCTACACCTTCGCAAATAATGCCAAATCGTTGATAGACTACATCTTTATGAATAAGAAATGGAATAATAGTGCATCAATTTGAAAGGCATATTCCTCTACCGAGGGTGTGTCCTCCAGTCACCGAATTGTCTCGGCAAAGACACGGCTGAGACTACAAAGGAATGTGGCACGAACAACTACCGTATACTTTGACTGATCTCTGCTTAACAACAGGGATATTAGAGGGAAATATACGTTAACTCTAAGAAACAAATTCGATGCACTTCAGGAGATATAAGAAAAACCTACTCCGAATAACGAACATGAGAACTTCTTCAATGCCTACTTAGATGTAGCAGCAGAATTCATACCAACTAAACAAAGAGCTATACCTAGTGTCCCATGGGAGACATTAGTAGTTAGAAAAAATCGTGGAGACGTAAAAAAAAACTGTTTCCAATTGCAATAGGAGGAATCAATCTCAGAAACCTAAGAAGGTACAAAATGAATTAAGTAACATATACATAAAAGAACAAACAGAATAAATACAAAATTAGATCAATAAGATTTGAGAGTGGATTAAAGATAGACAATCTAGGATAGCGTAAGTGAGCAGAAGAAATAGTACTGCAAAGCTAAAGTAAAAGGTACCAGCCAAGAAGAAGGAATACATCAGTGGAAACAATATTTCCCGAACTTACATGGAAAACCTCCGGAAGTTACGCATGAACCAATCACGAATTTATTAGTAATCAACTAGGACAGTTTACGCAAGAAGAACTCGACTCAGTAATAAGAAAAAAAGCAGCAGGGCTTGATGAAATACCCTGAGAAGTTTGGAAGACAAGGGAATTCGACCACATACTGCTCCGATACTGTACTGCTGTATATAATCAGAACACTAGTGACAGAAAAACAAAGGGATGCATCTAAACTTTCCCTTTGAAGGGTGACCTCGGAATAACCAAGAACTACCGAGGTATAACCTTTACATCCATAGCGACCAAGATCTACAATACACTACCACGCGATTGCATAGAACCGAAAATTGAGAAGATACTAAGGACCAAAATGGCTTTCGGAGAAATTGATACGACATCACAAATTTTGACTCTGCGTCAAATTTTAGGAGGTGTACGTGCAAAAAACTTTGAGTCAACGAAATTATTCGTCAACTTCTCCAAGATATTTGACTCCATACACAGAAGGAAGACGGAGCAAATACTTATCGACTACAGCCTCCCCAAAGAAACCGTCACAGCCATAATGATGCTATATAAAAACACGAAAGTGAAAGTCCGCTCCTCGGATGGAGACACAGACTACTTCAACATTGTAGCAGGTGTGCTACAAAAAGACACATTAGCTCCATCGAGTTTATTATCTGTCTAGATAACGTGCTTTGAAGTCTATTGATATAATCAAAGATAACGATTTCAAGCCGGCAAAGGAAAGAAGCAGAAGTTGCCCCGCACAAACAATTACGGACTCCAGCTACGTCGACGAAATAACGCATCTTGCAAATTCACCCGCCCAAGCCGAATCACTGCTATATAATCTTGAATGAGCAGCTGGTGGCATTGGCCTCCCTGTCAACATAGACAAGACGGAATACATGTGCTTTAATGAAAGAGGCGGCATCTCCACACTAGAGGGTGGGCCTTTGAAACTCGTGGATAAGTTCTCCTACCGAGGAAGCAGTATCTTATCAAACGAGAAAGACATTAACACGTGACTAGAAAAATTGTATGGACATCTATTGATCATCTGCGGGTCATATGAAAGTCAGACCTGACCGATAAAATAAAACGCAGTTTTTTCCAAGCAGCGGTCGTGTTGTTACTGCTATATGGATGCACCACATATACGCTGACTAAATGTATGGAGAAAAAAGCTTAAAGGCAATTACACAAGAATACTGTGAGCTATATTGAACAAGTCGAGGAGGCAGCACAGCAAAAACCAGTTGTTCGGTCACCAACCTCCCATCACAAAAACTATACGAGTTAGATGAACCAAGCATGCAGGACACTGCTGGAGATGTAAGGATGAATTACTAAACGTTATACTTCTGTAGACCCCTTCTCATGGACGAGCAAAGGCAGGACCACCAGTTAGAACCTATATACAACAAATCTGCGCTGATACAATATATAGCCTGGGAGCGATGGACGATAGAGACGGGTGGCGAGAGAGTCAGGGAGATCCGTGCTGACTGCGTGACATGATGATGGTGAGGATGATGATTGTTTACAAGGATCACAATCACTTACTTGAAAATATATCATAGCGTGTCAACAAATGACTATCAATGAAAAAAAATAAAATTATTAGGATTAGATAAAAAAAAACAACTTGTAATCATTAAAGTGTATAAATTATTTATATTATACTAGAGTACTTATATAAATATATGTCAAAGAATCTAAACAACGACTACCAAATAAGATAAATATCAATGCCCAATCAATTCAATGCCATAAGGCCAAGGCATTACGTAATATGAGAAGGATTAAAGTCAATCCGTCATTTAGTGAATAAATCTATGTCAATGATTTAGCATATGCCAAAAGAGCGGCCTGTAATGTCCTATGGAAGCGTGATAGTTTTGAGCATTAGAATAAAAAAAAAATATTGTTGTTTCCTTCTATTTCAACCTGTTCATCATTTGACAGTGTCTTTCCAAGCATATCTTCATATGTTCGTGGCATATATATATATATATATATATATATATATATATATATATATATATATATATATATATATATATATATATATATATATGTTACTCGAGCGCTCTCATTCTTTTTTCTCTATATCGATCGATTTATCATAAAAACTTCCTATACTTTGGCTAAACCAAACATATCTCACACCTGACCTAATCTTTGATAGAAGTTTTTTTTTTAGATTTACCTTTCTCTCACCCCGAACATAATGTACCTGAAACAACACACGTATTTTCTCTTCAACCATGTTTTTTTTAATTTTTTTTATTTGTTTGTCAGTGTATTTTCTTAGATAAACAGCAACATTGCAAGGAGCACTTTCACTTTCCCTTTTGCCTCTGAAACTGCTGACTCGTTTTTCAGTCTATTGAAGTATTTTGTTACGAATTCAAACCTGCCAAACAACAGAAATATCATTTTGAAAGAGTTTTACCCACAAATGCCACCTTTTGACACTACGAGCGGTTTTCCATTCCCGTTCATTTTATACGGACTTCGCTTCTTTCGCTCAGATTTTTCTGATTACCTTATTTCCGCTAGTTTGGACTTGATATTTCCACTAGAGAAGAAACAATAGCTGTATTATAGTGTTATGTATCTGTTTTTGTTCAATAAGAAACTTTGTGTTAATATTTATCTTTGTATGTTAGTTATCGCTGTAGGAAATGGAATCACTGACCAAAGTTCAAATCCTGATCGAGGTAATTTTTGTTCACTTCGCGTTAATACCGATGAGAAATGTAATAATCTATATGTTCATCCACCAGCTCGTAGGAAATGTGAGACTTTGAACTTGGTTCGGAAACCAGTCTTGCAGAAAGGAAAATCTGATTTTAAACCAGTTTTACTTCATGCAAAAATTGACCTCGTGTTATATACTGCCAGTGGCGAAGGGAGTTGGCTTAATGCCTACTTGTGAATAAGGAGATTTGCTTGTCATTGTAATGAGTGTGGGAATGTAAAACTATCAACTTCTTTCTCATATTTACACAATCGGAAAATAAAATTGTAACTCCCTAAAGAATGTCGTTGTCTTGTCTTCGGACATGTTATCATGTCATCATCATCCTCATCATGTCGTGCTGGTAGCACGGATATCCCTGATCCTCTCTCGCCACTTCTCCCTATCGTTCATCGCCCTAGGCAGGTCCTCAGGACAACGTCCCGTATCCTCAAATAGTTGCTGAATGAATGTTCGAGCTGGTCGTCCTGCTTTAGCACGGCCATGTGTGGGGGTCCATAAGAGTACATCAATTATGAGCTTGTTCCTGCTTCTCCAGCAGTGTCCTGCATGTCTGGTTCGTCTAACTTGAATAGTTAGGATGCAGGTGGCTGTACAGTTGGTGTGTTGTGGGGTGTTGCCGCCAGGACTTGTTCAAAATTGCTCGCAGCGTTCTTGTGTAATTGCCGTCTAGCTTCTTCTCCAGCCGTTTTGTTAGAGTCCATGTAGTGCATCCATATAGCAGTATCGATGTGACCGCTGCCTGGAAGAAACTGCGTTTCATTTTATCGATTAGGTCTGATTTCCCTATAATCGATAGCTTATTGAATGTTATCATGTATTACCACTCATATCAGAACATTATTTCTGCTTTAGTTTTAAAGATTAATGCATAATGTTCGAAGGGGAATGGAGATTAAACTTTCCAAAGAAAGTAGGGTTTTTAATTAGAAAGATGAGCAGCGAGCCTTCCATGAGTTAAATAATCATTTTGTAAGTTCAGTGTGAGACGTTGACTGAGCTTCTGTCTTGACAGCAGGGGTTAAAGGAATATTCCTTCACCCATAAACCTGATTTTGGACAATCGCTTAATATAACATGCCCAAACATTGATATATTGACAGACCAGCAATAGGATCAGCTGGAAATACTTCTTTGTAACTATCTATGTCTCATGCTGTTTTTTTTTGGGTGGGGGTTCTTGTAGGGTGAATCAAAAGTGTTGCAATATTTTGGTAATGGGCGACAGAATTCTACAGATCGCACTGTTTTTGAGTAAGTCCTGAAGTTGAAGAGCTTTATTAAACTGTGTGATGCCGGATTTGCAACTTAGAGTACGACCTTGTAATCAACGCTCATAGAACTGACTGACCTTTGAGGTACTTGCAACCCGAGAAAGATTTTCTTAACCATTTGATTATTTTACTGTGATCGACTGCGCTTTCACCTTTGGTACAACAAATATTTTTTTATTGCTTACGTGACTTAATCACCCAGTTCGATTTCCTAAAGCATCTGTTTCATAATTACGCAAGGTTGCACATTCGTTTTTGAGACTTTAAACAGATACATGGAGTGAAGTAATTCATAAAATGTTTAGTACAGAAACTACCACAATACTACTCTGCGCTCCGAGTACCTAACACGGCTTGAACTGCTTCGGTTACGAATTACTTGCGACGCAAATTTGCACTTAGCAAATATTGCAAACTTTTTAATAATATATTGCATTGTTCTTGTCAGTTATATTTCGAGTCTCGATATGATTTTCTTCTGTTTATTTGAGACTATAGTCCCCGTTGAATTATCGTGAACACGTTTACAAAAGTATCGATGAAGCAGCCGATTTCGAAAGAGAACTTTGTTGACTGATTCGAAAACTAAATAACACATTGAAATAAATAAAATATGTTGGGGCGCAAAGGCATAAGATATATATATATATATATATATATATATATATATATATATATATATATATATATATATATATATATATGAAAGTAAATATGGATTAAAATCCAACAGTATGAAGGTAGCAGAAAAATATTATCCATATAGGTGAATTTACTATGATGTAAAGTCGATGTTAACGTTTCGGTTTCAGTAACCATCAGCAGGACTTTGATATCAAAATAGTTCACATAGCGATGGATGCATTCTGAGATGACTGGAGCAACGAAAAGATACATAAACATGCACATAGCGTTCTGGCACGTGGAAACATATTTGAAAATACTGGATTTCCCAAAGAAACGAGACAAAACCTCCTGTATATTGAGAAATACGCAACGACAAATAAGTTTTCATATATATTAACATCATTTGGAACCATCCATGTTAAATGTCGTGTAAGATTGTACTTGATATTTGTTTTTACGAAAGGACAGTATGAAAGTAAATATGGATGAAAATCTGACAGTATGAAGGTAGCAGAAAAACATAAGACATATAGCTGAATGTATTATGATGTAAAGTCGACGTTAACGATAAGGTTTCAGTAAACATCCACTGGACTTGGATATAAAATAGTTCACAGAGCGATGGATGCTTGCTGAGAAAAAAAAAACAGTTATTTGGCACTATTGACAAACAGTTCATTTGAACTATATATATATATATATATATATTTGTTTTTTTCGATACTTCAAATTTTTAAAAATGGTCGGGATATACTTATATTTGGCCCATATTATATATTGTGATAGAGTAGTTTCACATTACTGTCATGAGAATTTGTCAGATTTAAGAGAGTGCGTAACTGAAAAGATGTTAAGCATACTCGATGACCTGGGATGTAAAATATTTTGAGTGAATGGCAATAAATAATCAAACCGATTGAATAAATTTTAACTAGATTGGAAAAGCAATTAACTTGTGACAAATAAGATACATTTCATATAAAATATGGATGCACAACATTGCACATGTTAGTGTATTTTCTTTAATTATAGCATATCAGTAATCTCAAAAGTCGTCACTCGGTCCTCTGTGATGAAAGAAATGGACAAGAGCCCATTTACAGTTAAGTTCCGACGTTTATTAATATTCTGATAATTCAGGCCAGCTATCTCAATGATATTTTAAACCGCCCCTCTTAGAGGAAGTGATTTTTTTGCATTTTCAAAAAGTTTCTATCAAAAACCATATGAGAGGCATTAAACTAACGTTAAAACACTCAAAACAGATGTAGTTCATTTGAAAATGAAAAAAAACAAAAACAAAACAAAACAAAAACAACAAAAAACTTAAAATTCACGCTATCGCATAGCTTGTTTCAATGGAGGTGGTCTTTAACCTCATTTTCCCATTAACTCCTATACACATCCGTTGGTGGGTTGTTGTTGGTAACAGCCAATTAGATTTTTAAAAAGCCTTCCTCCCTTGCTTTTGACTTCCACAAGAGAAAAAAAAATTACACAATTTTTGAGTTTTAGAAAAGAATCAATTTCTCTGTCTACCACTTGACCTGAATTTACAGATTTTGCTTTCATTAAAAATGGCAATTCGGTCGCTTAAAACGAAGAATGATTTCGTGACTATTAATATTCATAATACATCCAGTAAGCCGTGTTGGAAAATGAAAACACTAGCGTTAATGCAAAAATTGTGCAATCCAGCAATGAAGAAAGTCAGAGTATAAATCGAGAAATTCCTTTTGCGAAAAATATCTTCTTGATAAGTTATAAACGAATAAAATAGTTTCAACGTTTCAAGAATTTAATTGTCAAAATTTCTGAGACGAAACTTTATGATTTTTATCATTAAGGGTTTTTGGACTATTGTCTTTATTTTCAAAACGTTCTGGCCGATATGTCCTCCAGCCTTCTTCAGGTATTTGTCAAACTCGGGAATTTACACGGAACTTCATTGAATCCACGGGAAACGCCTGTTCTGATTCCGTTAGCGATAAGCAGGTACAAGTGTTAAGTATTCGAGTAGTGTTACTCACCTGTAGTCAGTATTGAACCTTCCGATGATTTTCTCCTTAGAAGCTAAGGAAACCAGTGCCTATAACCTTTACGCTATGTGTCCAGCAGAACTGTTTAGAATGAAGTTTTGGAACTTATAAACATAATGGCATGAAGTTGAAATAATTGATAGAGGTGAACTTTGGAGGATTAGATGCCTTCAGGAATTAGCACCTATGTTTAGCTACAATGACCAGCTGAGGAGACCAAGTATAGAGATGAATACTATATCAGAACTGATAATTAAAAAGGTTAGATGAAAAAATAATCTGAATATGAGCACAGGTAAATAATCGTGCATAAGGGAAGTATTCCTATTCATGTAAGAATATTAAGTTTATAATACCAAAAACTCAAGAATTTTCAAGAATTTGTTTTGTGATTTATTGATTTTAATATATTGTAGTCTATATAGGTAAATACGTATTATATGATCATCAGTATCAGCACCCATGAAGACGTACCGACAATATGGATAACCTTGTCTTAATTGACATCCGTCTTTATTTGGCATCACAATTAATAAGTTCCCTTGACAGCACCCTGTGTCCATACAGAGTTAATTAATTAAACGGTCATATGGAAGTCAGACCTGACCGATAAAATTAAACGAATTTTCTTCCAAGTAGCGGTCGTGTCGATACTGCTACATGGATGCACTACATGGATCCTGACTAAACGGATGGAGAAAAAACTTGACGGCAATTACACAAGAATGCTGCGAGGAATTTTGAACAAGTCCTGGAGGCAACAGCCCACAAAGCAGCAGCTATACGGACACCTACCTCACATCTCGAAGTCTATCAAAGTTAGACAAACCAGACATGCAGGACACTGAACCTACAGACAGCAGCTCTGTGAGGAGGCGGGATGTAGTCCTGAGGACCTGCCTGAAGCGATGAAAAATAGGGAGGAGTGGCGAGAGATATCCGTGCTGGTTGCACGACAAGATGATGATGATGAAAGGAAATACAAGTATATCTTATCAGATGTCCATATGGTCGTTAACTTGTCAATAACAGCCAGTGCTATATTGAGATCTTTTTAAGATTGCTGATCATGCTACCTAGGGAAGAATTGCTCTTCTAATATGAGAGGCTTGCCATTTAATGAGGACATGGAGGTATTTCGATCAAAAAGAAATACCGTTGTTTTATCTTAGACAACAGGGGCCAAGGCCTTTTGCTGTCTTTTCCAGGGTATGTAGCAGATATTCAGCTAAGGCAAGTGTATTTCATCATTACAATGAAGACACTTTTTTTTCTGAAAACCATATACCAAGAGTGTTCTATAGCCATGATACAACTATACGTATACATATACATGTGGAAACATAATAAAAAATAATGACAAACGAACACACTTCTTTACAAAAATATACCTCTCACACTTTATTCGAAAAGCCTGCGAAAGGGTTGCGAAAGGGTTGTGTTGTGAGAGATGAGTTGTAGACGGGAACAGACTGCAACGTATTGATCCTCAGTTCCTCTGACTATAGCAGCACTTCTTTTCTCATTCTGCTCGGCTGCCCAACCGGGGGTCCTGAGAACCCAAGCCCTCTGCTGGGAGCTGGTTCTCACTGCCTCGAACAGCAACTCGAACTCCAACTAACTGACTACAACTCTGGCACCGGGTTATATCATAGTTTGACCTCACCTGCTTCCCGTTGGCGTCGCAAATGCACCGAATTCAACCCGTCCACGGTCAAGGTTATATGTTGATATCTTCGACCGGATGCACCCGTTTCTTGATTGACGGCTGGGTCGAAGGTCAATATGTTACAAAAGTATTTGTTCCCGCCGTTATTTGATTATAGAGTCACTTTCCTAGCAGAAATCTACAAATGGTCTTATTGCACTGAGAGTTCTTGCACATACTCTTTCGATGCTGTGCCAAATAGCCTGGGCCTTAGAAGTTGAGGATCGATTTCTTCTGAAGCCGTTCTGATTATTCATAACTTCAGGTCAGATACGATTAAGAAACTGGGCATTATAATTCCTAATAGGTATAGTAGTAAGATTTATACCTCTATAGATCTTAGAGATTCCGAAGACATGTTTCTTCGTGAAGGAAAGCAAACAGCTGTTCGTACATTTGGATATGATGTTCTATTTACGTAATATCTGGACGTATCTTTAATTTATAAATAAATCATTACAATGTTATACTAATAATTTATCTTCGGTTGTTGCTTCCATTTAAACTATACACATTTTATGGCTTCGGTTATCCACCCATCCATACATGAAAAGAAAGAATTGGGGACATTGAACAGACAATATTTCACGACCAAATTTTCATTTACTAGCATATTAAAAGATCCTACTGCCTTTTGGAACGAATTGAATCCTCATCCTTTAAAATATAATAGAAAATCATGATCCTGGTACGTTCGATAGCTCTTTTAGAAAATTACAATAAAACTGTAAACCCTCAAAACGATGTACGAGGAATTGACTCTTATTATTGAAGGAACGTCTTAAAACATACAAAATATACTTGGGTTTGTGGTTATTTACTAATGTAAGGTTGCGATTGTTGTATTGTTAGTTGTGGCTTCTGGGTAGATCACATTTAATCCAGCCGGGAAAAAAGCTGAATAATATCTATATTTTTATAACATCCAGCTTTAATTCAAATGTGTTTTCTTCATTCAAACTTGCATTTCCAAGTAAGAAGAAATTGTCAATAGGCTTCCTAAGTATGTTTACCCAAGCGAATTTAGAAAGAGTTAAAACCACAAGCTTATCACCAGTTATTATCTATACTGCAGCTCCAACTCTTATTAGTCTATTGATATGAAAATGGCATATTTAGATGCACATAAGGATGACCTTGTACTAAACTAATCAAATTCTAGTGACTTCCTATATACGGCTATGAAGTTTGTATTGAACTCACTACTCTAGTTATGGGAAGCAAAAGGAAGTTTCTCTGTGGCTGTCACAATCTATCAGCCTGTTTATCTAAAATTGCCCCTTCGTCCTCATTAGTATGGTACTATTTACCAACCCCTCCACTCGGGCAGGATATGACACAAGGTCAATTTTTAAGCGGAGTTTAACAGGTTTTAATTCAGAGTTTTCCTTCTCCTAGACTAGTTGCCTAACCAAGGCTGAAGAACCTAGTCTGTCCTATTTACCCATAGCTGGAGGGAGAATAATTGGATTCATACCTTCCCCAAGGGTATTAGTGCTATGCAAAATGCAATCAGTCTCGTCCAGGATTTGAACTCGTGTCGCCGTACCCATTTCCTACGACGATAATGACTAAACCACGGGCACCAATACATACACATGATGAATTCTAATCACTACTGTCTTCCATGCAAAACGAGTGATTCTTAATCTTTCACGACCTGTTTACAAACACTCCCCCATACCGCTACGCACCCTTGATAGTATGGTAGTTCAAAGAGTATAAAAAAGAGCTTAATCACAAGCCTCTGAATTATACCTGCTGTCTTCTATATCTTATCTTCTAGTATTTAATTGGCTCTAAAAACCCTGTCTTCTGTCTCATATACAGTGATTGCATTAACCAATCAGAACCTAATTTCAGAGCAGTTATGATTTAGTTTATAATGTGAAGTTCTAACCAGAAATATTTTCATCATTAGCTTCTTGCTGGTCAGTTGTAAAGCAGCTACAGAAATCAGCGTCAACGGCACGGAAGACTCAACTACTTGACCCTAAGCTTTACTTAGACTAATTCAGTGATCTCGTTTTTATTTCGGTATCTGCTGTTTTTATGTGGTCATTCATTCTACATATAAACAAACCATCGCTTCTTAACTTTGGTGGACAAACAGAAACCAATGCATTACTGATATATTTCAGAGTGAAACACAACTATTTTTATGCCTAAATTCTTACATCTTAAATGCTTCACCGATGGACTCTCAAGGAAAAAAGAACTCTGACTTCTCTAAAGTTGGTTTAATGTAAAGACAAGTCTTTAAACAAACTTCATAGGAGTGACAAAACTATCTAATCTCTACCGGTATTCTCCATATGAGGCACCTCAGGCACAGGGAAATAAAATCATCACCAACGTCTTTAGAGGAAGTGACAGGTGATTCACAATGGGCCGCTCTCTGAAGCTAAGCCCATTATTTTATTCTGACCAAAAATGTCAAGGGTTTTTACCTGTGTTGGTAAGCATTTTCACTTGATATATATAGACATGTAGAGAGCGGATTTGCATAGGAAGGAATGACTTTTTGCTGCGATCTTTTTAAAATATACGTGTTAGAAACCCTCATTTTTGTGGAAAGCTAAAATCTCCGTGTCGTATTGGACGTCTTATTTGAACGAAAAACCTTATCATTTTTGTATCTTGTAAGCTGTATTGATTAGAATGTCCGCTTCGAAGATCAGACCGTTAGCGTTGGCTGGGGAGGTCGTTTTCAGGGGTGGCGTTGGGTGCATTTATGAATATTATAGATAAGCACACACATGATCAAGTAGGCTTTGTGTGACCCCCACGGGCATTCATTCGCCGGCAGGGAATGGGAACTGTTTGACCCAACCACGTGATTAACAACTTTGGCACCCTGTGTCTGTGGAATAGTGCCAAAATTGACGCTCAGTACGCCGATTTATCAAGGGTGCGTAGCGGTATGGGGGAGTGTTTGTAAGCAGGTCGTGAAAGATTAAGAATCACTCGTTCTCATTGAAAGACAGTAGTGATTAGAATTCATCATGTGTAAGTATTGTTTGGTTATGAGTCGTAGAAATCGGCTGGACGGTGATGCTGTATAGAAAGGGAAGGTCCCCTTAGGTCGGTTGATTAGATTGAAGGGAAGAAGACTTGAGGTCGAAGACGGAAAGATTTAAAGGAAAAGATTATGATCTTGAACAAAAGAAAATATCGCTAGTTTGAAATGTCAAAGTAAAGAAACACATATATTGTAAAGAACGTGAAAAATAAAGACTGTTTGAAGCCCTTAGCAAGAGAGGGGTCAAAGATGAAATGGATAGAAAAGACATAGGATACATTAACACATGTAGAATGAATATAGATAAAAAAAAAGAAATCTAATATACATTTATGTGTGTGTGAGTATATTTCCTGTGTGTTTTGCTATACATTTGTTTATATATATATATATATATATATATATAGAGAGAGAGAGAGAGAGAGAAAGAGAGAGAGAGAGAATGACAAAGACTCTCAGAGAGGGTAGAGAGAGAGAGAGAGAGAGAGAGAGAGAGAGAGAGAGAGAGGATTGGTTGGTTCTTTGGGTTGTATGGCATATCAACCCCTGTAGGTCATTTAACGCCAAATTCTGTCAAGATATACACACATATTCAACCAAAGATTTCAAAACGAATATTTAGGAAGGTAAAATTTTCTGTTAGCCGGATTTCATTTGTTTACACAAGATTAACCAGTTTTACGTTGTCATATTTTTTGGTACAAATCTGTCTCTCTCAAGAAGAACAGAATATCATCTATTTTGACGTTCTCAAAAAGATCGGTTGAGCTATTTACTTTAAAAAAGAGTCAGGAAGGATGCGAAATAAATTAGTTATATTTCATGCTTTATTAGTTGATTTAACTTTATTAGATTTTCTATTCGTAATTCCTTTTATCGAATTATTTTTTCAGAATAAAATGCATGTATCACTTTTGAATAGTTTTAATTGTCATCGAATATGGTGAAGCAAACAGTAAATTGAAATGTCCACTTACTTACAATTCAACATAATCTTCTTCAAAAATAGTTCATTTAAGAAATCATAAGCTTGTGTTCTCAATTATTCCGAAATAGTGAAAATGGAGCTGAGTATTACTTTTTGGAAATAGGATTTATCAGAACAAACAAATATAATATAATTAAGGAACTGTTTTTTTATATTAATCCTTTTTCGTTAATTACACTCAATTATTTAATTTGTGTAAGGCTTTGAACAACTCGATGTCAATTTTTTCAGATGCCATAGTCAGATGGTGCACTCTTACGCCCGTGAGGAAAGGATATGGCAATCATTATCTGCATAAACCCCCATACAGGATATGAGGCCAGTCGGGTGTTGGCAGGAATAGAGTAGGTGGTCGTCGTTGTACCCAGAAGAGATGGTCCTGACAATTTGAGGATTTTGAAAAGACGTGGAGTTGAGGTTCGACCATTGAAGCGCGAGGTTGGGTTTTTCGGATCTAATCAAAGCAGATCAGTTGGGTTCTCGACCGGTAGAGATAAGTTGAGATCTTAGACGTCAAAAGATGCACTGTGTGTGGTGAGGGTCAGTATAGCGTGGTTAGCCAAAGCGTTTATGATTTGTGTATCTCTCTTCGTGTCGCTAAGGACTGAAATTAGAAAGAAATAAACTCGTTCGTACCGCCAGTATTTTTATTGCTATTGTTCTTATTGATATCATTATGGCTATACAACACAGATAAAGAGATAATGTGGACTGTTTAATATAGAAGTTGCTCTCATCATCAATGACCCTGAGCTTAGACAACAAAATCTCAATCAAAAGTACTCTCCTTGTAAGTGCGAGACATGTACACATATATGAGTAAAGGTTTTTTTTTTAAAGAGCTCTCGATAAATTACCAGAAGTTGGATAAAGAATGATTTGAATTTTGGGACCAATTAATACGGCCCTGTCAGTATGGACTACAATATGACAAAGAATTGATTTTTCCTGGATCGACGTGAAATTAACTCATTACATCTTTATAGTTGGTTGGTTTGTTTGATTTTACGGCATATCAACCTTTTTAGGTTATTTAACGCCAAACCCATTTTTAAGTAAATAATCTATTCTATTGAAAACAGTTCAGTTTAGCATAAGTACACAGTTTAATGGTCAAAAACATTTCCATTTCAAACTATTCAAGCAGTTATATGTAACAATTCAGTTAAGTGTAAATACAGTTTTAATGTCGACAAACAGTTCTATTTTAACTCATTCAGTTAAGCATAAGCACACAGTTTAAGTGTAAGTACGGTTTAATTGTTAAAAACGTTTCTATTTCAAGCTATTCAGTTTACTCAATTCCTTTTAGCATAAGTATGCTGTTAGTTCTATTTAACCCATAGATAGGGCCCTATCAGGTGCTACCACTCCGGGCCAGAGTGGACCTGGGAGCGATGGCAATGAATGGGTACTCTGCATTCCCCAAAGCTCCAGCACTGCTGGAACCTTACCATCAGATTGTTTAGTGTCATATCCAGGACACTCGTTGGGGGCGGTTAACCCCTCTGCAGAGGTGCAGTCAGTGTATTCTACAGCCCCAGCTGACTGGGCAATACATCTTTATAATGTGAGAACACTTCCGATAGAATTTGTAAATTCTGCAACAATGTGAATAGGATTTTACAGTGACAAAGTGTTTGTCTTTTCCTCTCCGGATGTGACAATTTTATCCTGTCGTCATCACTACATCTCGTCTTGGTCTCTTCGTCATTTTTTTATGAATCCCCTATTGCTCTGAAATATGCTTTTTGATTACATACACGTTCGCAAAGTGTATTTGTACACAATAATGGGAGTTGATTTTTTTATGTTCATAAATTTTAAGAAAGACAGATTTATCTTTACTTTTCTTATTGACAAATCCTGATTGAAAATAAGCTTATCCATTCAAATTGATCACCTTTCCTTTTTATCCTCAAATATCGATCTCAAGTGAGTCTCTGGATTTGTCGATTTTGCTTCAATTCAGTCAGTTAAAAGTGAATGGGTTTTCTCTTTCGAACTATCATAGACATAGAAAAATGTAATATCTCAATCCGAAAAACGTATGTCCGTTAGATCAGTTGTTGCTTATAAAACCTACGTTAAATTGTAAAATATTACTGTCGCTTTATCATGAAATTCATGTCGATTAAATATTTCAGGTGGCACAAGGCGATTAAAAATGTTTCGAAAATGGGACAAAAAAGCTGGCTTTCAGATTTGATCGAGGTATGGTGGTGAGAATAATTGGTGACGAATTTGTATCTCTCAATTAATATTCAATTGCCTGATTTTGTTTTGTTTCTTTGCTTACTGGCATATCAACCTTGGTAGATTATTTAATGACAAAGTAGAAAAACAATAGTGGCACTGTTTAACCCATTGCTGGAGGATAAACGAGTCTGGAAGCAAGCCTAATAACGGGATTGGAGATCGAAATCGCTTACTCAGTAGTTGTATTCAAGTACGTAAAACACTACGCCATAGCGAATTCCCAACTGAATTATCAATCGGATTTGACAATCTGAAAATCAAAATAGAATAATCAGTATCATTAAGGGATTCAAATAAACCAACGTTAATCCGTTAGCTGTTTATGCTACTTTGTCCTGAGTTATTTAATGGAAATTGCTTGATTGATTGATGTTAACGCTATGTCAAACCGTCTAGGGTTATGCTTTGCCTTGAGGTTGAGGAATCACGTTATTTCTACGTTTATACAAACATTTTTCACTTTGTTGTTTTTAAGAGTCTTTTTACTACACACAGTTTTATACAATATAGATAATGCAACCCTGATGGGTACAACCACTTTGGGTCAAAATAAACTTTAGAGTATTGGCAAAGAAGGGCACATCTGTAAACTCGGAGCCTCAGACTCTGATGCAGGTTAGCTAAAACCCCGCCATTTTGTGGGTGAAGAGGATACAGTGAGCATATTTTAAGCCACAACGACAGCGCATATTCTTTGATATTGTAATCATCTTTTGTGAAACATATTAATACGAGGATCATCAAATAGGTTTCCAGAGTTTTTTTCGTATGGGCACTTTTATTGATAGGACACACAGTCCCCCTCGAAGTAATCTCCTCCGGCTGCAGTGCACTTGTTGTACCGTTCAAACAACTTCCCGAGGCCCCCATGGAAGTCCTCTTGTGTGAGCGTGTCAATTACCTTCGTTACAGCCTATTTCATCTCATTAATTGTTTCATAACGACAGCCTCTGAGCTTAGGGAATAACCAAAAGTCACAGAGGAAAAGTTCTGGACTATAGGGAGGCTGAAGAACTGCCTTGATGCCCATCATGGTCAAATAGTCTGTGACAAGGATGGACTCATGGACTGGTGTATAGTCCTGGTGGAAATGCCACTGAGCCGATTTGAAGAGTGCTGGCATCTTCCGATGGAATCTATTCCTTATCTCCCTTAAAACCTCAACATAGTAACCCTAACCCTTTGGCCGATCAACTGTGGTGTATTGACTTCCTTCTCCGCCCACACCTCTCATCATCCCTCACAGACTCCCTGCCTTCCTTGAATCTCTTATGCCACACACAGGCTGACGCTCGATTCATGGAAGATGCTCCAAAAGCAGTCTGAAGCATTGCATAAGTTTCTGTGGCCTTTTTTCCAAGTTTTAGACAACATTTTATTACATATCGTTCTTCTAAAGTGTCCTCACATCCGGGTTGCATTTTTGAAATTCACCTGCTGTGACAATCAGGCTTTAGTAGGGTGTATTTCAATTCCTGCTGTAGCTGTTCATTTTAACCTGAAATCATAAAAATTGGTCGGTCATCTCATAAGATGTATAGCAATAACATAGTGAATTTTCAAGAGTCTACGACAATTTCAAATGCCTCTACAAGAACTTCTGAAAACTTATTGACTGCACCACGTACACTAGGAACAGTCCGAGATTAATCTATAAAATTCTAAGAGACGAACATGAGCTGCATGTTTTTATTAAATTTCAAGAACAATAGTGATCTGTTCGTTTAAAATCCGAGCTACCTTCATGGATTTGAAAAAAAAATGCTTCTTACTTTCTAGAATGCCTCGTAGTTTGTAAATCTGACCAATAACATATTCTTATTTCATTAACAAATATGACATTCCAGTGATAAGATATTTCTATCAAATATCCGTCCGTAAGAAGAAGAATATTAAGAATGTTCCGGACATAAGCATCTTCGGTTGAAATTTGAACTCATTTTGATGTTTTCATGTTGATAACAGTGATGTTACCCATCTGCTTGGTACAAAGATAAGAACGACAATAATGAAAATCTTCATCCTATCAGCTGGGCAACACATTCTAAGATCCGTAGCTGATAAATGTGATCGCTGATAGAAAAGAACGCTGCTCGTACATATAATTTCCTTTATATCCGCATCCATGTAATAGTATAAAGCCTAAATTCAGCTCATACAATCATAAAATGTATATATCTTTAAGTCATCTACGGAAGGAATATCGTAATAAATTAACAAGAATTATTTACCAACACTAAATGTTTACCACTGCTACATATCTATCTACCTCTCTGTCTGTCTGTCTGTTTGTCTCTCTCTGTCTCTATGTCTGCCTCTGTTTCTGTCTGTCTGTCTGTCTCTCTCTTTATATATATATATATATATTTATGTTTGTGTGTGTGTGTGTGTGTGTTCGAATATGAGACAGAGGATTCGGTTGGGAATTATGTTTCTTTTTAACCAATTTCCTTCCCTTCGGGTTGTAGGGTTTATTTAATCTTTGATCTTATTGGTGTATTGTTGTGTGATTGTAAGTAAAGTTTTATTTCAGCAGCTATCGTGATCTTCGACTTACCGAAGTTAATTACTAATATTTTTTCATTTCTTATATATATATATATATATATATATATATATATAAATGTGTGTGTGTGTGTGTGTGTGTGTGTGTGTGTGTGTGTGTGTGTGTGTGTGTGTGTGTGTGTGTGTGTGTGTGTGTTTCCTAAGTATATTGTCGTTCCGAAGAAATAGATCCACGACCTCACAAATATTAACCATCCGTAGAACCTTGAAGGTAGACGGGCAAAAAACCTACAAGCGACATTAATATTTGTCGACTTTACCAAGGCCTTCAATTCCATTCACAGAGGAAAGATGGAACAAATCCTACTAGCGTACGGCATACCTAAAGAAACCGTTGCAGCAATAACGATTCTCTATCGAAACACCAAAGTACGACATGATGATGATGATGATATATGTATGTGTGTGTGTGTGTGTTTGGTTTCGTTTGGTTTCCTTTATTTACCAGCATATCAATATTTGTGGGTTATTTCATGCCAAATAAATCCTTGAGTAAGAACTTATACGATTTAACTCATAGGTTTTACTATTTAAAATGTAGCTGGGGATGAGAAGATTCATATATTTCACAATGGTATTGGTTCAGAATACGTGATTATAAAATGGACTAATTACTTTATTACCCAAATAAGGGTGGGATGACACAAGGTCAATTTTAAGCAGAGAGTAGTTCGTTAGAATTTAAGGCTACCTTTCTCCAAGACTGATGACCAAAAGAATCTGCCCTGTTATTTATACATAGGTAAAGGTTATATCGCTGAATTCTTACATTTTTCAAGGTTATAAAGGCTCTGGGAAATACAAATAGCACTTTTCAGGTTTGAACTGGAGTACCAGAATGATAACTCCGATGATGTGAGTAACTCTTACTTTATTTAACGCAGTTTGGCTTTACAGAAGCGTTTTTTTGTTTATTCTAGTTGAACTCCAACAAGAAACATTATCGATTACAATCCATTTTCGCCCGATATTACAATGCATCCAAGAACTGAATATTGGGGGTGGGGAAATGAATCAGAGTGAATTTCGTGCCAATAATTTTCTTAAGTTTCATGCAGCAGCCATTAATGGAGCTACTTTTGATTTTTTTTCCTATTCATGAAAACTTGAAACAGTATATATCTCCTTTCATTCATTGACATGATGAACACAAAACTTTCCAGTCGAAGTAGATAGATATTCAAAATGGTATTAATATATCGCAGATGTATAACATAAGGATTCAAAAATCAATAATGTTACCAAATAGAATGGCGAAAGACGGGTGAACTGATGATTTATACTTTTTCCCATGATCATTAACGAGAGGTTGAATGCAAACAGACTTATCCAGGTTTTGATCTATGTATTTAATTTTATACAATGATAACCGTTACGCTACCCGAACATTCTATGTAAATACAATAATTCTGACAATTTACTATAATTATTCTTGTGATAAATCGAAGAATTCTATTGAGAGTCGATTTTACCAATCTCAGCACAATTTCTTTCTCAATTTCTTTATTAATTCAAAGATTTCTGACACAAACGAATGGGATTACACCTTAACTTCGATCTATTCCGATTTTCACCACCGTAGAATAATTAACTAATTAGGAACTAATTGTTTACTAATTATATCTACTAATTATAACTACTAATTATTAACTATTAATTATTACCTAATTATTACTAATTATTTCTTATCAACTCATTATAACTACTAATTATGAATTACTAATTATTAAGTTGATATTACTTATTAATACTAATCATAACTACGAATCATTAACTAATTATACAAACAGTGAAGCAAATATAAAGCTCAGAAAAAGAAAAGTTCCAAAAATCCGAACATAAAACATGATAAACAATACAAAATATTCAACAAAGACAAAAGAAAACAAGTTTATAATTGAAGGAACATGCATATTATTTTAAAATAAAGGATATATATATATATATGTATATATATATATATATATATATATCCTTTAACTTAAATATATATATATATATACATATATATGTGTGTGTGTGTGAGTGTTTGGGTAGCATTTCTTCGTTAAAACATATTTTATTAAACAATATAGGCAACTTTTGTCTACACATTTATATATATATATATATATATATATATATATATATATATATATATATATATATATATATATATATTTGAGTCATTGCATTGATTTAATGGTATCCAGCGGAAATTGGTTAATAAAACTCCTATAGATATCTGGTTCTATAGTACTTCATGCCCCATCTTTGGTCATCATCAGAGGTCTATATATGGCAAAAGCGATGTGACATTTGGCTGTATATTTGTAGTGGGTACATGTAATTGTTTAGTGGATATGTTACTCTCTAATTAGTTGTGAGTGCCCGTTCGTATTTTACGGGTATTACTTTCACGTTTAGTTCCACCACAAATACAACACAAATTTTACAAACACGTAAACAAATGGAATATGACAACAACGAATATTCAGAAACAAACAATCTAATAATCACAACTAACAAAATAAAAATAATTAGAAATTCAATGTTTATGTTATGTGTGTATGTAGAAAATACGGTTTTGACCAGTTGATATTCTCCAAGATTAGCAACCCCACCACCAATACTACACTAAGTAATCTGTGTAACTGCTTTAGGCGGGAAATGGGCAAAAAGGTGGTTCCATGATTTCCTCAAGAGCATTTGAGTGAAGAAAGGCATACATAGTCGACATACAAATTGCCCAGTCGGCTGGGGCTGTAGATTACACTGACTGCACCTCTGCAGAGGGGTAAGACCACCCAACGAACGAGTGTCCTGGTAATAACACTAAACAGTCTGATGGTGAGAAGTATAATTGATTGACTATACTGAATGGCTTGAAATAGAAATGTTTTTTTATAATTAAACTGTACTTACATTTAAACTGCGTGCTTTTGCTAAACTGAATTGTTTTAAATTGAACTATTTTTGACATTGAAACTACTTGCACTAAACTGAATTGTTATATAACTGCTTGAAGTTTGAAATAGAAGTGCTTTCACAATTAAACTGTGTACTCATGCTAAAGTGAACTGTTTGAAATAGAACTGATTATTTACATTAAAATGGATTTGGCGTTAAATAACATACAACGGTTGCTATGCCATAAAACCCACCAAACCAAACTAAATCGACATACAAAGGCATACATTGTTGGGAAGCTCGATTCTCAGTGAGTTGTGGCTTTGTTTCAAAGTAATTTAAGCTAATTAAATGACGACATTCCCTTAGGGGTTAGCCTATCTAAGACCTGGTCAGGCTGATCTCTACTTAAATTCATATGTGTTGGAAGAAACTGATGTTTTATAAGAGACTAGTGTATAAATCATCTGAAGACAAATATTATCGCTTTTAAAACTTTGGTATAAGACATGTCACGAGTCAAAATCGGTAGGTTTTATTCTTCAGGAACACATTGTTTCCTAGAATTTAAAGTGCTAATATGGTGCCAAGTGTAACAAAGCTGAGATATGTATTGATTTTCCATAAATCCCTGTGTTTGGCGTTGAGAATAAAAATAATACAATGATTTCGAAAGGGGCCTTATTAATCAAGCAGTCTATCTTCCCAAGGAAACCTGATAAAACATAATAGTCCATCTCTCTATTTCTCCTAAATTTTAAAGAAGTTATATTAATTAGGACTTCAGTGGGTGGGGATTTATTAGCTTGAATCGTAGCAAAGAAAATGAATTTTATGATGGCTTCAGGTTAAGGAGAAAGACTGACTGATTATTTGTAATTGGGTCATCGGAATAGCCCTATCTACCAATCCACGCGTTGGATGTTTGTGGAATCATTGAAGAAAAGTGGAGAGTAATGGTTATTTTGGAAAATCATTTAGCCTATACAATTTTCAGGAAAGATTTAATTTTTCGATTGATCATGTTTGTTGGGATTAATATCATTGGAATGTATTAAGACTGATTCTTTATTTTGAAGATTTTTATTGCAAAGAAAAGCGGGTGCCCATTTATGCAAGTTTTTGCATATATCAGAGTGACGAGTTAATGTCTTGACTGCTTCAATACGAATTCAATTCTGAACACTTTTTGAATTGTGAAGTCCGGTGAAACAGTTATGTATGTGAATTCATTTCAAGCTATGTACGTTTTGCTATTTTCCGAACTGAAAATATGTCTTTAGAGTCAGAAATATTAGGTAGATACCATGAAGAAATTAAGATGGCATAGCGTAACAGCATTAAAAAAAAAAACCTTTTTTTAATGCTGTTACGCTATGCCATCTTAATTTCCGACATAATTCTCTCCATAAGATAATGGTCATAATATGTGTACTGCCGTTTACTGCCAAGATGACTGCTTTGAAAAAATAAAATTTCATTCATTGTTCATTTAAAACTTGGTCAATACTACTTCACTACAGATACTCTTTCATCTAATGCAGTAGAACAACTGTGTAGACAATTATTATTTGTTTGGATGGGGATTATTTAAATTCTAAATTGGTTGATTTGGTTTGGCTTCTTTATTTAATTGCAGATCAAGCTTCGTGTGCTATTAAATGCCAATACCATTCCCCAGAAGGACAGAAGTTCTTCTATTTATCCAATTGCAGGGGAGGGAGTAAGTAACTTTATAATCTGTCACAAGGGTATTAGTCTGAAAGTAAAAAGAGTAACGTGCTAAGAGTTCGAACTTGCTTACTGCAAATTGCAGTTTCGCAGATTAGCCATGACATCACGGAGACTCATTCTCATTCTGTATAATAACAGCTTGTTTAATGGGAATTAATGCATGGAGATTCTTCTAATATGAAAGAGAAATAACTTCCTATTCATGTGTAGTATACTTTTAGCTTTACTGAAACATTTAAAATATTGTCTACTGATGGTGTTCGTTACAAGAAATTATGGAAATTAACTAGTTTTTTTTTAGTAACACGAAATTAAGAAGATATTAAAGCAGACAGATTATTATTATTCTAGTCACTTAATCAGCATTATCTTATTATCTTTCATAAGTGTCAGAGTGTGATTACTGAAGCTTTGTAAAATAAAATAGTTCTCATTAAGTGTTACTTTGAAAGGAAGTGCCCGCGTTGTAATGGTTATCGTCGTAGGAATTGGACACGGCGATACGATATCAAATCCTAGACGAGACTGATTGCATTTCACATAGAATTAATACCCTTGGGAAAGGTATGAATCCAATTATTCTCCCTCCAGCTATGGGTAAATAGTAGGGCAGACTAGGTTCTCCAGCCTTGGTCAGGTAACTACTCTAGGAGAAGAAAAACTCTGAATTCAAACCTGTTAAACTCCGCTTAAAATTTGACCTTGTGTCATATCCTGCCCGAGCGGAGGGGTTGCTAAATATGGTAACTTTGAAAGGCTTTTTTCTTAAAGGAATATGAAAAATTTATTTAATGCCAAAGGGTTCTTAATTGACGAACATTGACAGAAATCATTAAGACATTGATGCTGCGAAAAATAAAGTTAATACCTTTCCTAAGTCTGTTACTCCAAAGGAGAACGTATTAGCGCGATGGTAATCCAAACTAGCTTATAAGCCACTGCGCAAGATGGAGTTGTCTTACTTTGTAAGAATATTATTTCACCTCTGTAGTTACAGTAAAGACTGGCTTTTCTAATTGATCTTTATTCTTAGGATGAAGCTCAGATTGAAAATATCAAGTCTGAATCATTAAATATTTAAGGTTTTCAAAATTTAAATTTAAATGGATACGTGTACACTGCTGAGTTGCTTATACGGACCGAGCTGAATGAACTTACGGATTTTAGACGAAAAACAAAAGAGAAATTAAAATCCTTTTTAAGGTTTTATTTATATTTCTTTAAGAAATAACATTAACATCCATTTTCTTTCGTTACATTCATCATTTTGTTTAAAAGATTATAACGTCCAAATATTTGTCCTCACGTTCGGGATAATGTACCCTACATTTCTGTAGGTCTCACCACTGGTACTGCTTGCATTTTATGCTGAATAAAAACATTTATTGAGTCACTTGCTTGCGGCCTACTTTAAAAGACTGGTACCGTCAAATTTCCCCAGAAGAAATAATCACAAGGTGATTATTCCGATAATCAAAATGGCCATGGTTTGTCACTGGGTAGTGAGATGGGATGCCCACGACGATTTAACCACGAAAACTCGTTCCATGTGATGAAGATAAAAGAAATGGCTTAACTACTGAGGCTCAACGACACATCTCTCTCCCGCAAACTCCAAAGAGAGTCTGCTCGGAGCAATTTAAAATTCGGGAAGTAATTGTGACAAAAGCAGTATAATTAATTGACAATAAATAGCCGTCTATATCATTGTTAAGTAATTTTGATGGATTAGAAACAATTTAGATGGGAAAAAACTGATCCCAAAATTAAAGAAATAGAATAGTTTCCTCCCTGGTTTAAGATTACTATGATATAAGGGTGATTTTTTAAAAACTTTCTTGAAAAAAAGGTTAACCTTACCAGTCTGAGTTGGCATTCCTTTGAGCTCTCTTAGAGGAATCAAAGTCAGGCATTTCATTTTTCTATTTAAGTATGTAAGACTATTTTTGTCTCTATATATATATATATATATATATATATATACATATATATATATATATATATATATATAGTTACCAACCTCTTTACACGAGGAGGGTACGATATAAAGTGAATTTTTAGCTTACGTTAACTGGCTTAAATTCGAGTTTTCAATCTCCTAGATTAGCCTCTATACTAAAGTTAAAAGGACTTGTCAGCCCTACTTTTTTCCGAAAGCTGGAGGAAGAATATTGGATCCATAGCCTTCCCAATAGCATTAGCAACCTGAGAAAAGCCAAAGGCTTTGGCCCAGATTTGAACTTATGTCACTGTGTCATTTTCCGCGGACAAAATCTATTATGCCAAGAACGCCATTTTTTACACCTATATAGTATTGATTTGTGCTAAGCAAAGCTTTTTTTTTAACAAACACTGTAAATTTTTAAGTGGTTCATTGCAAGAGTAGTGTCTATTTTGAAGAGTAGGAGTACATATTCGTGGTTCCGATAGCTCCGACATGCACTGAAATTACATTTCTTCCTGAGTTTAATTAGCGTTAACTTGATGACAATAACGGAATTTAATTTGATCAGTTTTTGCAAGTAAACATGTATTTTCTTATATTTGGTTCCTTTTGTTTCATGACCTCGTGTCAAACCGTGAAACAGCTACTTTCAATAAAAACAGTGAACTATTTACATCTTGTCAAGCAGTTATGACTGATATCCTCATCTGTTTGCAATTGATGACTGAAGAGTGGGGGTTTCTTAAACAACGCTGTGCAGGTCATGATCTGAGGAAGGAAGACTTCTGTCTATGTAGAGTTTTCCAATTGGGTAATATATATATATATATATATATATATATATATATCAGTGTGTCTATGTATGTGTGTGTTCGTCGAAGTGCTTTGCCAGCAAAGTCTTTAGAAAACATGTTTCTTTAGATATAACAAATGGGTTTTTGGCTTATATTTTTTATAACTTTTTTTTTCTGTCGACGATAAGATGCTGACAAGTTGGGTCAAGACTATATAAACACTCGCCAAAGCAATCTTTCGTTTCTCTTTTGGTTAATATTTAGAAATACATTGCTTAACCTCGAAATTTTGGCTTTTGCTCCCATGGTTATTTGAATGAAAGATTTTTAAATAAAATAGAAATCGCAACAAGAAAATAAAAGTTTTAAAAAATACTGAAAAATCAGTTTGTTCTCATTTACCCATATGCCATGATTTTAAGAACAAATTAATACAAATGGAAAATTTTCCAGAATCACAAAGACATATTGAATTCCTCAAAACAAACCCCGTGAATATCGGATAATGGAAGGTTCTCAGCCAAGATGGAATCTGTGGTTTCCGCTTCAAACGATTTATAAAAGACTAGCGGAAATGACAACGGGAGGCAAAAGTTCAGAAGAGATGCCGTAAGGAAAAACTATTGTGATCTGAAAATATAACAAAACTGGAACCACTCCAAGTATTGTCCTTACTACATTTATTTATTCATTCATTTAATTGTATTTTAAGAAAATGCAAAGGATCATACAGGTTTACAAAATTGTATCGAAATAAACATTTTGTTCCAATGGATAACGTAAAATCTTTTGGCAAATACAAAAATGAGCTAGGAACACAAGGGCAAAGAGTTGTAATTCTCAGCAAAGTCTTTGGAAAGGAAGGAAGAATAAGAAAATGAGCAAAGATTGCAAAGAATACACAGAGAGAGAGAGAGAGAGAGAGAGAGAGAGAAAGAGAGAGAGAGAGAAACGAAAGAGAAGGAATACAACTGTCGGAAATAAATTATATATATATATATATATATATAATTTTAAAATATATATATATATATATATATATATATATATATATATATATAAATATATTGTTGGTATCATACGAAAAAAGATGTTTTTACAAAAGCATTGCTTCCAACAAACCCTTCATCAGATTATAACTCTGGGTCCAGATTATGGTGTCGGGGCCGAAGCATCATTACAAATAGTTCAGAACGCCCCAGCAGTATCACAACACCACCAGACTTTGTCAGATTTTTGTCACTCTGTTGGATTACCATATCCACGCTGATGCAGTTAGAGCCTTTTCTTGGATCTTTTCAGTGTATTTCCATTTGTCTGATGGAGGAAGTCCAAGATTAGTCAAGAAAACGTAAATATACTTGTAGAACATATATAAGAATTAAAATATACCCTACTAAAACCTGATTGTCAAAGCTGGTGAATTTCAAAAATGCAATTTAGATGGAAGGACACTTTAGAAGAACAATATGCCACAAAATTATGTTTTAAACTTGGAAAAATGCCAGAAAAAACGTATGCAATGCTTCAGACTGCTTTTGGACCATCTTGCATGAATTGATCATCTGTTTTTGAGTGGCATAAGAGATTCAAGGAAGGCAGGGAGTCTGTGAGGGATGATGAGAGGTGTGAGAGGAGTAAGGATGTCAGAACATCAGAGTTGATTGGCCAAAGTGTTAAGATTACTCTGTTGAGGTTTTAAGGGAGTTCAGGAAGAGATTCTCACGGAAGAGGCCATCACTTTTCAAATAGGGTCTGTGGCATTTCCACCAGGACAATATACCAGTCCACTATTTAACCAAGATGTGCATCAAGACAGTTCCTCACTGTCCCTATAGTCCAGACATTGCTCCCTGTGACTTTTGGTTATTCCCTAAGCTCCGAGGCTGTCGTTATGAGACAATTGAGGAGATGAAAGAGGATGTAACGAAGGTCATTGACACACTCACACAAGAGCACTTCCATGGAGCCTTGCTGAAGTTGTTGGAACGGTATAACAAGTGCATTGCAGCTGGAGGAGATTACTTCAAAGGGGACTAGAGTTTCATGTGTGTACTATCACTAAAAAAAACAAAACACCCTGACAAAATTCCTTAACCTAAAAGTAAGAGTTCACATTACATTAAGAGAAATATAATATGAATTTATAAAGAGTCAGAAAAATATGCTCAGATTTCAACCAAATGGATCATCGGGATGATTGTGACCAAAGGAAGGTTGGACCAAAACTATACATTGATTAAAAGACCATTAGAAAGAACAAAATTAGCACAAAAATTTAATAGATAAATATGTTTGTAGACAAAACAAATGTTTGCTACTTGACTGATAAATTAAAAGTTTATATCATCATATTTATTTATCATATATCTCTTTATATTTTATTCTTTTATTTATTTGTTTTTGTGTTTACATTATTTTTTTTTATTCTTTCTGGTGGTTTTGTATGAAATAAAATATAGTTTTGATCCAACCATCCCTTGGTCAGAATTGTCCTGATGATCCGTTGAGGACAACCCGGGGTAGTTTTTTTTCCTGACTCAATGCATTCTTTATATATACATATATATATATATATATATATATATATATATATATATATATATATATATATATATATATATAAACTGACAGGTAAGAAGCATGTTTGACTCTCTAAATTATCTTCACACACACACACACACACACACACTTATATATTATATTATATTATATAATACAATATCATATTATATAAGGTAACTGATAAAAACCATCAGCAAAATTAACTTTGTACAAATCGTTAAGTAAAATCATGAAGTGTTATTATCGGACCACTTAAACATCAGTAATATTTTGGTAAAAATGTAGAGATAACAAAATCATCCTTTCTTGAGATAATTTTGCCAACTATTTAATCATTCCATTAAAGTTTAAAGAAAATTTTGAAAGATATGCACTCAATCTTAACTTCATAATTGAATTATGGATCCAGATTTAAACGAAAAGATTAATTAAAATAGTTGATCGAATATCGCCGTAATATTTTTGTCACAGAAATAACAATTCTTCTTTGTGGTTTCTTTGTTTAATGACATATCAACTCTTTGTCGGTCATATAATGCCAAAGCCATTCTCCTAGGAGAACAGTGGTGGTACTATTTAACCCATAGGGGGTTCATACCTTTCCCAAGGGTCTTTACCCGAAAGTGAACGTAATAGCGCGACTGGAGTACGAACTCGCGTACTACGATTCCGCAGTCCATCGCTTTAACCATTACACCACGAGGACACCCTGATTAACAATCGTATTCTTACTTTTAACCTCAAAAGATTTAGTTTGCAAATTAGGGCTCTGCATGAAGAAATGAAGAATAACCAGAATATTTGTTAGAGAGGCAGAGAAAAAGATTGAATATAAACAAAAGAAGCAAAAGAAAAAAAAAGAAGGAGTAAGTAGCGAGCTATGAGACAGACAAAAAAAGAATGAGTCGAGAGACACAAGATTTAGAATTCGTTAGACAACAATCGTAACAAAAAAATCATAGCAAGGTTTCAGAAAATCTGATTAAGGTAATTAAATCAATAAGTAAAGTAAAAGTTGGCGACCATAGTCGAGGGTGACCCTAAGGAAAAGGAATTCGATAGCTACTACACCAAGGTGTAGGGGAGGGCGCTACTCCCCTCCCTGGATTGCTCCACTTTACCCTTGATCAGTACCTTATAATGCTGAGTGCTAAGCAAGGAGGCATCAAGTACCATTTTTTGAGTCTTTGGGATTGAACCCAGGTCTCCCGTGCCATTGGCGAACACTCTAACCGCTAGGCCAATGTCCGGAATAAAACTTATACTAGTAAAACAAAACACGAAGTGATCATAAGAATGAGGTGTATTAAAATGACAATTTTGTAACTGGTTCACCTTTAAAACTGGCGTTTCTATAAACATTGAAATATTAGCAAATAAGAATTCGCTAAGATATTTTTGGATTTTCTAAAAGTGGGGTTTTATAAATTATCGAAGAATTTTTATTATCCGTTTCTTTCATCAAATTCTTATTGCAGTAAAATGAAATTGATATACGTCAGTTTAATCACGAAAGTTACATTAAAGATGCCCGTTGTAAACAAAATTGTTTTTAACTTTCTAATATTTTTTACACATTTTGTAAATACTTCATTTAAAAAATGGCGCTCTCTAAAAAAGATAGAGATATCAACTTTCATGAATTTACGAGGAAATTCTAGAAATTTCGAAAATAAGAATAGAACACGTTATATATATATATATATATATATATATATATATATATATATATATATATATAATTGATATTTCTTGGAAGGATAGCATGTCACATCTTTTACTGGAGAATATAAAGTATTGAAACCCAAGTGCCGGTGTGACTACATTATACGACCCATGAAAAATGGTAAATCAAAATCAAAATAATGTCTCAGTGTCATGATCAGTAAGTGGACCGTTGGTAGCAAAGGTTGGGAACCCAGTTTAATCCTGCGGATGTTGGAGGCTTTGAATTTGATTATTAAAAAAATTCCTGCTGTTTGGTCAGACATTTATGTATTTAGGTGTTTTTGTTTAAGCGATTTGGTACCAGTGTTTGAAGACACTTCATCTGCGTATCTTCCTATGTTTCAATTATTGTCATTAATTTGTCCAAAGCTTTTTTTTTTTTTTTTGGCTTTTATGATTTCATTTTAGGATGATGTATTTTGGATCTTTGTTAACATTATAACTGAGTGAAAATGTCGTTCTACCAGAGTCAGTTGGTTTTAAACAGTAAATTTGATTCTTTATCTGCTGTTATATATATATATATATATATACACATCATAACCATCATCAAGTTATGTACCTTCCATCTCCATCATCAATCCTTCCAGGCAGATCATCTAAGTTGCAACTTGTGTTCGTACAAAGTTGTTCCAAGTCTTTGCCGGCTGGCTAACACGGTTGTGTCCATACACAGAAATCCATGAGAACGTATATATATATATATACATATCATCACCATCATCATCATCATCATCATGTCGTACCACAAGCACGGATATTCCTGACCCTCTCTCGCCACTTTTCCCTATCTTTCATCGCCTCTGACAGGTATTCAGGGCTACATTCCGTATCCTCACGTAACTGCTGAATGTATATTCGTGCTGGTCGTCCCGCTTTTGCCCGGCCATATGTGGGGGTCAATTAGAGTACATCCCTTATGAGCACGTACCTGCTTCTCCAGCAGTGTCCTGCATGTCTGGTTCGTCTAACTTGAATAGTTTTTGTGATAGGAGGTAGGTGGCCGTACAGTTGGTGTCTTGTGGGGTGTTGCCGCCAGGACTTGTTCAAGATTGCTCGCAGCATTCTTGTGTAATTGCCGTCTAGCTTCTTCTCCAGCCGTTTTGTTAGAGTCCATGTAGTGCATCCATATAGCAGTATCGATACGACAGCTGCCTGGAAGAATCTGTGTTTCATTTTATCGGTTAGGTCTGATTTCCATATAATCAATAGCCAATTGATAGCTGTCCATGCCTTTGTTAATCGCGTGTCGACGTCCTTTTCGGTTGATGAGACGCTGCTTCCAAGGTAAGTGAATTTGTCTACTAGTTTAAGAGGGGTTCCGTGTAGTGTGGAGATGTCACCAGTTCGATTATAGCACATACATTCCGTTTTGTGTGCATTGACACGAAGGCCTATGCCTGCGGCTGCTCGTTCCAAACTATGCAGTAGTGTTTCGGCTTGGTTGGGTGTATTTGCCAGTATCGCTATGTCATCGGCGTAGTCGGCGTCGGTAATTGTTTTTGCGGGGTACCTTCTGCTTCTTTTCTTTGTCAGCTCGAAGCTGTTTTCTCTGATTTTATCAATTGATGTTCTAAGCACGTAGTCTAGATAGATGATAAAGAGGTATGGGGCTAGCGTGTCTCACTGTAGTACCCTGCTACAATGTCGAAGTATTCTGTGTCTCCATCTGGTGAAAATACTTTCACTTTGGTGTTTCTTTAGAGAATCGTTATTGCTGCTACGGTTTCTTTAGGTAGGCCTTATGCTAGTAGGATTTGTTCCATCTTTCCTCTGTGAATGGAATCGAAGGCCTTAGTAAAGTCGACAAATAGTAATGTCGCTTGTATGTCGCCGTAAACCTTCAAGGATTCTACGGATGGTCAATATTTGTGAGGTCGTGGATCTATTTCATCGGAAACCATTTTGGTTTTTCCTAAGTATGTTGTCGATTTTGGGTTTTATGCGATTTCGTAGTAGGGCATTGTAAATTTTGGCTGCTATGGATGTAAGTGTTATGCCTCGTTAGTTCTTGGCTAATCCGAGGTCACCCTTTTTAGGGAAGGGGAGGATGCATCTCATCATCCATCTGTTTATCCGATTTTGGTTATAGACTGCGTTTCGAAGCAGTATGTCGTCGAATTGTCTGGTCTTCCATACTTCTGGGGGAATCTCGTCCAGCCCTGCAGCTTTCCTATTTTTAATTTTTCTGAGAACCGAGTCGAGTTGTTCTTGAGTGAACTGTCCTAGTATAATGTCCAATTGCTTACTAATTATTCTGGTGATTGGTTCATGCGTTACTTTCGGTGGGTTTCCTAGTAGGTTTTCGAAATGCTGTTTCCACAGTTTTATTCTTTCCTGTTGGGTTGCTGCTTTTAGTTTTGCTTTGACTGTGCTCTTTCTTCTACTCACTTCGTTTATTGTTTGCCAGGCTATCCTAGATTGCCAATCTTCCACTGAGTCTCTAATCTTATCTATCTGATTTTGTATGCATTCTGTCTGTCCCTTTAAATATATGCCTACTAATAGATACTGTGCCGTTTTGAGTTTTCGGGCATTTGTGTTTGTTGAGTTTTTTCGATAGTTTTTGGAGGCAGTTTTCACGAGTTCACGTTTTTCTCTCACCGCTAACGTTTCCCATGGAACTCTATATTTAGTTTTGAGTTTTGGTTGAATACATTTCGCAGCTGCCTCGAAGTGCGCATTGACGAAATTCTCATATTCGTCATTTGGGGTACGTTTTTCCGTTTTCTCTTGTAGTGTCTCGAATGTGTTTCTTAATTCTACTACATATTTATCTCTTATATCTCTGTTGTTCAAAAGGGCCCAGTCATAGTGTTTGGTGCTCGCTGTTCGTGTGGCATTTTACGTAGGCTTAGTCGTATTTTTGCCCTGACTATTCGGTGATCGGAGGACACCCCCTCGAAAGAGGAGTATGCCTCGCAATTGATTGCACTATTTTTCCATTTCTTGTTTATAAGGACGTAGTCTATCTGTGCTTTACTATTCTTCGCGTACGTGTAGGTCCATAATTTGCCCCCCCACCTTTTTTGGTAGTTTATATTGAGGCATGTTAATCTATCTTCTATCATGAAATCAGTTAGATGTTGCCCATTCCTATTTTACGTGTTGTGTAGGCTGTATTTGTTGTTTCCATTTTTCCATATTTGGGCATTCATGTCTCCGCCAATGACTAACAGTTTGTGTTTCAGAATACTATGCACTAATGAGGATAGCTCATCGTAGCAGGCGACACGTTCAGTTTCTTCACTAATATTGGTAGGGTTGTAGCAGAAGATGATTGCTGCTCTGGGATTGTCATTAAACGTAGCTGCCAACATCCTAGGTTGTATTTTCTCAATGCTATTAAGATTTTTTAATGCTCTTGGTCCTATAAGCATTCCTATCCCTCCTACTGCAGCATTGACAGAATTTTACCATGCAGATACAGTGGCTGGCGTCCATCCATTGCCAGTTTCGTGATATTTGATATCTTCGGTGTACGTGTATCTGTGTTCTTGTATGCATATTATGTCTATCTTATGTTCTACGGTGGATGCTGTTAACTGTTATAGTTGTCCTATTCTATTTAAGGTTCTTACGTTGAATGTCGCTATTTGCATCGTTTGTTTCCATTTTAGTAGTTTTTGTTGTTTGAGCTCTGTAGCTGATTTTTCGAACACTGAGGCCAGGGCTCCAACCTCAGCTGGACGCGCCCCTTTTTTACCCACGCGAAGAGCGATGCGGTTTATGTATGTGGTTCATGGTTATCTTTTGATGGCTGATTTTATTCTCTTCAATAAAAGCCACTCTTATAGATGAGCAGCAGTAGTTCCCCGATCGAACAAACGATTCTGAGCGTTAAGTGGCAAAACTCACGCCCAGGACCTGTTTAGGTATTGAGTTTGGTCGTCCATGGGTTTATTCAAATACCTTCACCTCATGCTGCTTCCCATGTATACGTTTAAAAAAGGGAGGGGACTTTAATTTCCCTAAAGTTTTAACTTAGTTAATGTCCAGGACTAAGGTACATTAGTCAGAGTTTTCGGTACATTTTCACCTATCTTCTGATACTGGTACTGAAGTATGGTTGAATTTATTTATTTTTTGCGGCATTGGGACTTTTGCCTCGACTTTTTAGTTTTTCTTCTAAACTACCGTTGGGGAGGGGGCTTTAAGAATTTTATAGCTTTTACAAATCTAGATATTTCGTCATCATAATTTATTTTTGTTTTTGTTTTGGTGTGGTGGCTTTGGAAATTTTAGGCTTTTTAGTTTTTCTTCTAAACTACTGTTGGGGAGGGGTCTTTAAGAATTTTAAACTTTTAGAAAAGATTCCAAAACTTTTTGATGTGTTCGCTGACAATTTGGACAGAATCATATATTCAATTTAGGTTTATAGATAGGGTATCTTTACATTTAAAACAGAGTTTGAGCAATATTTTACAAAGAATAAAACAGCATATAATTTTGTAAAATTTTCAGCATTTTAAATTTGTAGGACTTAAAGACATACTAACCAATATACTAACCAAGCTATTTTCTGCTGGCACAAGCGAGTTTTCATCCTTCCTGTTCTGCTTTATCGTTTATTTACTAATAAATTTAAATATAGTTAGGAGACGGTCTACTGTTTGAGAAGATGGAAACTAGGTATTTCGTCATTTTTCATTTCTTTTTTTTTTTTGCATTGTTTTGTTGTGGCGGCATTAGGAGTTTTAGGCTTTTTAGTTTTTCTTCTAAACTACAGTTGGGGAGGGGGCTTTAAGAAAAGATTCAAAAACTTTTTGCCGTGTTCGCTGACAATTTGGACAGAGTCGTATATTCAATCTGGGTTTATAGTAAGGGAGTCTTTACATTTAAAACACAGAGTTTAAGCAAATATATATATATATATATATATATATATATATGTATATATATATATATATATATTTATCTTATGTTATGCCAACTTTATTGGTGGAATAGAGAACTTTCTTCTGTTCGTTTTCATAATCTTCTGTGATCGTATATTCTGTATCAAACTTAGACCGAAATCATACAAGTCCAAAAATTTATGATACGTATAAATGTAAACATTTTTCGTTATTTCTATCGGTTCTGTTATATTCAAGAAAGAAACAACAAAAATCTAACATCTAATATTCACTATTTTTTCTTTTTTTTCTTTTAGCTTTTATAAAACGTTTTAATCACTTTAATTGTGTTTTTTCCCGCTTGTAAGTTATAACGTTTTTGCTACAACAAGTAAAGTTATTTTAGAACCGCAATCCTTCCAACATAAGTTACTTTGTTTACTGGTGGTTATTTTTTAAAATAGATATAGCTTCAAGAATCTGATGACAATTGGTTTTTTTTGGGTTTTTTTTTTTTCAGAATTCGTTTCCCTGATTATTTTACCGTTTGACAAGTACTTGATAAATATTACTGTATATATTTTAGGGAAGACTGCGTTATCTAGCCTTAATAGAGTAACATATTTACTTGAAGGAAAACGTCTATTAGAAACCAGAACCGAAGGTGCCCGTGGTATAATTTTTATCATCGTAGGAAATGGACACGACGACTTGAGTTCAAATCCTGGACGAGACAGATTGCATTTCACATAGCACTAATACCCTTGGGAAAGGTATGAATCCAATTATTTTCCCTCCAGCTATGGTTAAATAGTAGGACAGACTGGGTTCTTCAGCCTTGGTGAGGCAACTAGTCTAGTAGAAGGAAAACTCTGAATTCAAGCCTGTTAAACTCCACTTAAGAAATTGACATTGTGTCATATCCTGCCCGAGCGGAGGGGTTGGTAAATGGGATTAGAAACCAGAAGCTGATGTTCCTGCGGCAGTCTGACTTGAACTAACTTCTGTGAAAGCTTCTATGAAAGCTGTATTGGACTGAGTTCTTCCTTTGTAGAAAATAAATGTCATGAAAAGTAGATAGCAGTTGGTTTTCGTACAACTTAGTTGATATCCTAGCGTAGGTCTGGAGACTCGTAAAACTAGCAGATACTGTTTTCAAATGTGTACCTGTTGCTTGCATATTATGTGTCACCGGATCACACTTTGCTTAAATAGGTGGCAATTTAATCTGAGGTTGGGCTTTTAGAAGACATAACTACAAAAAATTAAGAACGTTAATTGGAAGGATGATACATGATTAAAACGGCATAATTTGCATAAATAAGAGAACATATATATGTTTCTCTCTCTGTCTGTGTCTGTGTCTGTCTATTCATCTATCCATCGATCTATCTATTAAAAAAGTCAATAGATTTTATAACAGCAAATGATTTCCCATTAAAATAGACAAGGAGTACGAACCAGACATGCAGGACACTGCTGGAGAAGCAGGGACGAACTCATAAGTGATGTACTCTTATGGCCCCCCACACATGCCCGTGCAAAAGCAGGACGACCAGCACGAACATACATTCAGCAGCTATGTGAGGATACGAGATACTGTCCTGAAGACCTACCTAGGGCGATGAACGATAGGGAGGAGTGGCGGGAGAGGGTCAGGGATATCCGTGCTACCAGCGCGATATGATGATGATGATATAAGAAACAATGATTTATGCAAACTACACCAAATACCTTTTACCGGGGCTGAATACTTGTTGCATATCAGGGAATAAGCTGTAAGAAGCATTAATATCAAAATAAACGAAGGCAAAATAAAATTCATGTGTTTACAGCAAGATTATTCTATTTTCGTTTGAAGCGGCATTCCACTGAACTTACAAGAGGAATTCTTATACCACAGTAACAATATCTCATTTAACGAAAACGATGTAAACATAAGCATAGACAATGCAAGGAATGCTATAGTAAAGTAGTTGATGTAATGAAAATCTGATCTCTGTGATAAGAGAAAACGAAATATATTTCAAGCTGTCTCCATGTCCGTATTGCTGCATAACTGCATCACCAGGACCCTAACGAAACGCTTGGAGAAAAGGCAAGATGAGAACGATTCAAGAATGGTACCAGCTCTTTTAAACAAATCTTCGAACTAACACTCCAGAAAACAGCAGGTGTATGGCTACATACTTCTCATCTCAGAGAACATGAAAAGATGAACACATGCTTGGCACTGATGAAGTAGTAAGGAAGAATTCATAGAGACGTTCTTCCAAGGAATCACTACAGATAGACACATCTGTTTTGGTTACGCAACAAAACTTCCATATATACAGTGGATGCTGTCTAGAGGACCTGGCAGGAATGATAAACCATGGGCGATAAGAACGGAGGGTTAGACAGACTCTAGAAGCTCTGTGGTATCAGCACGACTCGATTAATAATAAATATATATGATGTGTGTGTGTGTGGGGGGGGGGGGTGACACACTTTTCCATGTTATAAGATCTCATAAAAACACGACTAACATTTCCGTTGTAATCGTAGCACGAAGTATGCTTATCCCAATTAAAGATATAAGCGCCCTTTTTAGTTGAATTTTAGAAAAAATATATCATGAAAGACAAAAATTCACACACACACACACACACACACACACACACACACACACACACACACACACACACACACACACAAATACATACACACACACACACACACATATATATATATATATATATATATGGTTGTGTGTGTGTGTGTGTGTGTGTGTGTGTGTGTGTGTGTGTGTGTGTGTGTGTGTGTGTGTGTGTGTGTGTGTGTGCGTAAATATGTGGAAATATATTTAGTATTTTTTGGTTTTTGGTTTTTTACTTTAAAGAAAAATATCTCATAATAATTCAATTACACCGTGAATGATTTCACCTTCAATAACAAGTAAATGAATAAAGTCCAAAAGAGAACTCATGAAAATATCAAAAGGTTATTTGGAAGAAAAAAAAAAGAGACTTTACAGAAAAATGAAAAAAAATTATGAAAAAAAATGAACAGAGAAAAAGTTAAAGAAATGAAGAAGAATAATAAAACGCAAAGGACTAAATGACGAAAGTAAAAATCAATACGAAGCGAATAATAAAAGATTAAAAATGGATGAAAAAGATCTAATGATCACTGAATAGGAAAATAAAAAAAAAATAATAAAAAATAAAAATGATTTGTCATATTGCTCATTGCGAGTTTTTGATACCAGCTTTATCTGATGGTCTTTCATTGGAATCTGGGGGACAACAAGTCTTCCCAATTCACCAGGACTTTTCTCAGTATTTTTGCTGATATTAATAATACTGCACATTGCATAACCTTGGCTCGTCTTTTGTATTCCAAATCTTCTAGTCCAATTATCAAGATTTTGGGGATCGTTTTAAAAATACCATTTTTGATTGGTACCACTATCACCTTCATTTTCCTCAGCCTGTTTAGTTCTCTGGCAAGATCTAAGTATTTGTCTCTTTTTTCGTCTTCTTTTATTTTTTCTCTGAACCGCCAATTCGGCAGATTCGCTTTATTTATTTATTTAATTATTTATTTTTGTTAACACTAATTCTTGTCTTCTAGCCGAGATTAGTTGATCCATTTGTATCCCGAAAACTGAGGGAATATTGTGCATCTTATCCTCAGGGATGGATTCGAGGTTATTCATGTACCGCTTTCAATTTCTTCCTCAATTACCAGTTGATCACCTTCCCTATCAAGTCGCTAGTTCCTGTATTAGATTTCTATGTGATTAACCGTTTCGTCTTTGTCACTACATTAACCAACACTAGTTATTCTGTTGTGTTGTATCTAGTTTTTATTTAACATAGTTAGTCCTTATGGCGTTGTTTTCAGATATTATTTGTACAGAATTATTTTTGTCTCTGAAAGTTTCTCTTTCTTAACCCTTTCCACGTAATATCATGCGAGATTTCGTCAGTTTTTCGCTTGAAATATCCATAGAGTTGTTTTCCTTTCCATTTCTTTTTCTAGGTTATTATTATTCTGTTGATATTTATATTGCTTGTGCTGTGTCTGGTCACTGCAATTAGTTTAACTTTGCATTTTTTATGTAGTCTTCAAGTCCGCATATTGATGACTCGATACTATGTTCAATGCTGGCGAGTCCTCTTCTTCCGACATTTCTTGACGCATATCGTCCGTCTAAGTCATTTCTTGGATGTAAAGTCTAATGCATCAACATAATCTATCTTGTCCTCTGGTCCATTTGTTGAAGTCCTTCATTCGTCTTTTTCAAAACTGATCTCTAATTTCTTACGAGGGGAACAGACTAGGTTTTTATCTCTTAAATGAGATTCCAGCTTCAGAGATTGGTTTCGAGATGTGTCTCATTCGTCTGAGATACTCTTTTTTAGTCTTTTCTTTTATCTCGACTTGTTTCAGGGTATTATTATTATTATTATTATTATTATTATTTGTAGTAGTAGTAGTAGTAGTAGTAGTAGTAGTAGTAGTAGTAGTTAGAAAATTAGTAGAAGTGGTAACGTAATTTACGAGATACTGGTGATCCAGCCGACAAGGGAGTGAAAATATAAGAAAGCTAAAAGACTTACAAATATCTTGCCAGAAAGCTGAATAAAAGTAGAACAAACGAAAGTGATGGTGACACTAATTGTAAAGACCTTGAAACGCCTCCGAAAGGTCTTGAAAAGTAACTTGTGGAAATGGAGATCAAAGCATAAATCAAAGCCATCCAAACCACAGCAGTGTTAAAATCAGCTAAAGGACTAGAGATCTGAGGCATTTCTTTTTGCTCATACTTAAAAGGTACCAGCTTAATCTGGTGTGGAAAACTCGCATAGGGTTATAATAATCCACTTGATCATAGTAACTAATGGTACATGCACAAACAAGATTCAGTCCAAGAGAATGAGACCTAAAAATCTGCAATAGATTTTGAGATAGAGATGGATCATCTAATCTAAAGACAAGACTAAATGTTAATTAACAAAATAAAGAGAATATGCCGTCTTGTGTACTTGGCCATTTTGGCAGACCACTGAATGAAAATGAAAGAAACGGAAACGATGGACAAATTCTTCGACTTTGCCACAGAAACAAAAAAAAACTGCAACATTAAGATCAAGGTAATACCAATAGTTTTTGGTGCACTAGGAACGGTCCTCAAGATCCAGGCGGAGGAACTGGAGGTATAGAAAATTAGTATGAGAATCGAAATTATCCAGACTTCAGCATTGCTGAGATCGGCTAGAATACAAAGTAAAGTTCTGGAAACCTGAAGAGGCTTGCTGTCAAAAAGACTCAAGTGAAATACCACCAGCTGATGCTGGTGTTAAGCAGCAAAGCGAAAGCGTAAAACGAAATCATTATTAACCCGAAAAACCCAATAAGAACTACTTATTTTAAAATTTCAATATTAATGAAATATCTCAAAGAAATTGCAGATAGATAGATAGATAGAGAGAGAGAGAGAGAGAGAGAGAGGGGGGGATCTGTAAAGTACATGGTAAATGAATATAATAAATTGGCACAGAAGTTCACGGGCCGGCACGTCTGAGTGGGAAAATGGATTCACGGGGAATTGTGCAAGTGATTAAAAGTTTACTATCCAAAGGTTTGCAATGAACAAAAAAGTTTGTGCAGCAGATTGAATGAGAAGAAAAATAATGAAAAATATAATAAAGGAAGTAAGAAAGCGAAAGAGTCGGAGAGTGACAAAGAGAGAGATAAAGAGCTAATCTATGGATACATAACCCTTTCATGTACGGTGAGTGCAATTCTAATGATAGAATATATGCGTTTAGCAAGTCGGATTTAGAAACTGGCAGGAAACTTGCAAGAAGTTATTAAAAGTAAAAATCAACTTTAGAAAAATTGTCAGAAAAATGAAAGAAAGCTGCAGTTCTACGAATATGCATAAAAGATGCCGAAAGTAGGTCTCAATCGAAGACAAAAATATTTGGAGAACTTAAAAAGAAAAGTGAATTACAAAACGAAAATAGAAAAGGCATTTTGCAGTAAATGTTTCAGTAAAAAAATAAATTAAAAAAAAAAAAAAAACAAGGATAAAATTCCTATGAAACCAGTAGACAACTAACCAGAAAAAGGAATTGAGAGAAAAGAAAACGATTGAAAAAAAAATTAGGTGAATTGAACTTTAGATGATCGTGAAAGATTACACAAACGAACTGTGGAATACCCACCAAGTCTTACGTATACATACGATTGTATGGTGAAAACACGCCTTGTTGAACGGGAATTTAGTTAAGTTTACTGAAGCGAAGTTAATATTGACGTGTCAGATGTAGGTTTGCTGCTTTTTTCGTCTATTCTTATTTAATTTATTTATTTATTCATCTATTTTGCTAGTTCCTACCATTTTTAATTCATCTTATTCTTCCCTGCGTTATCGTTATTTTCGTTTAGCTTTTCTTTGAGGAATAAGCGAACTGTGAAGAAAATATATCAATGGTTAGTCTTGTATTTTGTATTTTATAACAAATTACACTTGTTTAGATTACACGTCCTTTTCTATTTTACTTCTCCATAGATTTGTATTTCCATCATTTCCTTTTATTTACCCATGTCGTTTGTAACGAAGCGTCTGGTGTGCAAAAACGATATAATAACATGTCAATATATACATAGTTGTGTGGTACTCACTGGCAAAACGAAACACCAGCAATGAATGCCTCAAGAGAATGTGGGAACAGAAGACAGAGGTTTTGTTAAAAGTTCATTTAACTTTCTTTTTTATCATGAGGAAGAGAAGTATGATCCATGTATAGCGTTCTTACAATTAAGTTAAATATTTGCTGAGTCTCTTTTTTATAATGGAACTCCGAAAAAGATATCTTGGAATTTAACATCAGTTCTAATTTTTTTTTTTTAGTAGAGGAATTATATTGGTCGATATCACGGCATACACTGCTGATGAGACCTAACAAGTTCTAAACAGTTGTCCAGTGTTTCCGTATGCTGTGTGTAAGTGTTCACTGGATTTTCTGGTCATGGTAATTAAATTCACAATATAATTCCTCTACTTAAAAAAAAATGTAGATTTATATACTTGCCCTTAAGGTCATTATGATTACGCCGATGCGTATTTCTATTCCTCGTCGGAAGTCATGGTTCTGGAAGAGGCCGTGTCTTCTTTAAAGTGTATGGATGTAACTTGCAATACACATTCAGGTTAATTGGCCGGTCAATTACCTCGACTAGTTAATTTGGCGTCACTTGTGTCTGAGATGGACTGTTGACGCAGTTGTAGGGTTTCGGCACTGCACTCTGTGGTCGCTGGTTCGACCTCCAGTGGTGAAGATCACGGTATACACTGATGATGAGATCTAATAAGGTCGAAACAACTGCCTAGTGTTTCTGAATGTCATACGTAAGTGTTCGGTGGAATTTATGGCCATTCAATTTACAATAAAACTGCGAAGTTTGCAATCGCAGAGTTCGTCTTTTCCAGTCACCCACATTCTCAGTACAACATATATCTATGAACTTTTTGTCAGAATTATTCTCTCCTCCTTAAATAAAATCATCACTATAATCATAGACATTAACTACAAGAGAAACTGTTATATTCAATGGTATCGAATTCTTTTTCAGATAGAAATAAAGCTAATTGTTCCTGCAAATATGTATCACTCTCGCTATTTTCTAATTATTTCTTCTCTTCACATTGTCAATTAGATTACTGAAAATTACAAACGAACAAACAATGAGATTTGTACTTACGGAGAAAAAAAGGTGAATTTTGCAGGGTAATGTTATAACAAAAATATCAATTCGAAACAGTTGGGAGAAAAACCAAAGATATGTTCAACTCTTCAGTTTTAATAAAACTCTTTTAACAGCACTTGAAGAACTTCTCTACATTTACCGGCATTTCCTAAAAGTACACATAGAGAGCTTACACTCTCTTAATTCTACAAATCTAAAGATTCGAATCTATTTCCCGATGACAACGAAAAGGATTAAAGAAATAATACCTTACTAGTAATCAAAACAAATTTTTAAGTTTATAAGATTTAGAATATAATTTAACATGAAATTATATTGGAAGAATATAACAAAGCTTATGCAATATTTTCGATTTGATATTCTTTTAACAGTCGTATAATCAGTGATGTAAAATCTGATAAAACAACAAAAAAATAAACATAAAAATAAAATGCATAATTTTAATTATCTTCTGAAACTCCCGAATACATTATTAGTTTTTTTTCGGGCCCTTGTTCCTTCAATAATTTTTATTTTTATTTAATTGGTTTGCTTTCTTGGACACTTCCCCTTTTTACAATCTTTTCACATTAACCTTTACAAAAAAAATCATCGCATAGAAAATACAAATTATTATTAATATTATATCTACTTATAGATAAAATTCTATTTAGTTATTTATCCGAAACTTCCCCAAAATGCCATCTTACATTCCTTTTCATACCATTTTATTTGAAATCATCTAATTTAATCTTTAAAATATTCAATACTATTGAAGTTATTGATCTGATTGGTCAAGTTGCTCCAAAAACAGATTATTTTATTGCCAAAGAAAATCCAAATGGTCTGTAGTCTTAGTTTGGGAAATCTATCTTGGCTGTTGACACGCGGCTTACGAAGGCATGGACAGCTATCGATAAGCTATCGATCATATGGAAGTCAGACCTGACCGATAAAATTAAACGCAGTTTCTTCCAAGCAGCGGTCGTATCGATACTGTTATATGGATGCACTACTTGGATGCTGACAAAACGACTGGAGAAAAAGCTAGGCGGCAATTACACAAGAATTCTGCGAGCAATATTGAACAAGTCCTAGGAGCAACACCCCACAAAGCACCAACTATACGGCCACCTACCTCCCATTGCGAAAACTATCGAAATGAGATGAACCAGACATGCAGGACACTGCTTGAGAAGCAGGGACGAGCTCATAAGTGATGTACTCCAATGGGCCCCAACATATGGCCGAGCAAAAGAGAGGACGGCCAGCTCGAACATACATACAACAGCTATGTGACGATACGGGATGTAGCCCTGAAGACCTGCCAGAGCCGATGAATGATAGGGACAAGTGGCGAGAGAGGTTCAGGGATATCCGTGGTAGCGGCACGACGTGAAGATGATGATCTTGATAGTAAATTTCTAGTTCGAGGGGAAATTTGAAAAAGTCTACAATAATTTGAAGTCTCATGAATTGTTTTTAAAAATTCAATTAAACCATCATTCATTCTTCTTCTAATAAAGTATTTACCTTAAATTCTCTAATAAATCTGTAATCTTTTATTTTGTTATTATTTTTGTTTCTCTACTTTTTTGGCACTTCAATGTTAATATCACACTCCGAGTTCGATGTCTTGATACAAGAAGCTAAGCCAAAGAACAATATTATGTTTGAAGTCTCGTTAGGGTTTTAGAAATCACCTTTTGATCCAGCCAATCATTCCATTTGCCCTCCATACAATTGACGCAATATGATTTTTATTTTTAAAAGTATGATACATGCCAACATCTCGATCGAATCCCTAATTTAATTATTAATTTCCTTGTTACTCAATTTATTTTCAACTTAATGTACTTATATTTAATACATAGTACTTTATATTTTTCTATATTAGATTCTTTCTATTATGACAATTTCTTTAGATTCCTTGGTGTTATTTCAGTTTATAATCGTATAAATATCCAATGATTCTTTCCACGAATGCTTTCCAATGAACCGATCGCATTTGAGCACCAAAAGAATGCAAAGCTTATTATGAATAATGCTATGCTATGGCCTTTTAGAGGCCAGAAACAAAGACACAAAGCAGAGATTGAATTAAAGAAATTAGAAAAAAACATTAGTTCAATCATATATTATGAGAGGGTTAACAGCGAGACTGTTTAGTTTCGACTGTCAAAGATGTCTGCTGAAATATTGCCTTCTACCTAGAGCAATACATGTTGCTATTTATACTTGGGAAAATTCATGCGTGAGTGGGGAAATTATCATAATAAATAAGAAGGATTGATTATAAAATGCTAACTTTTGTAGGGTTATTTTATACATAGAAGTTTGAATATCACGTTCATTGTTCGTTCATATTCTCCATTTTGTGCAGTTGTTTCAAGAGATTTTGTACGAAGTTGTATAATATTTCGATCTAATACAATTAATTTACACACAACTGTGTGGTTTCAAAGATTGCCAACTAATACTAATGTAAAAGTAATATATTTTTTCAAGTAATTATATCTATCTAATAATGATAATTGTCTGCAAACCGTTATAGAGTTTCAGATAACTGATATTGATAATCTTTTGTAAATAATTATATCTTCAAATAGCTTTTCTCGGTGCAAATGTTTTACATACAGTGAAATGGTTTCAAATATATCAAATACTTAACACTTTTCAGCAGATCTACTTGACCCATAATTTCGACTCTATGGTTCAACCAATTTATGTTAGTAACTAGTTTTACCGCTCCATAGCAGAATAAACCTGTGAGTAATAGCAATAAATAGATACTTTATACTACCAGTAACTCTAGACCTGAAGCTATACAATCAGATGAAGTTTAGTGAAATACACAGAGAATCCCTTTTATGACCGGAAGTGTTTTCTGATTTACAGGACAGAGTCAGCGAATCGGAGCACGACTGACAAGGCTTTGTAATGAATAAAAAAGAATAAAAATGAGACCAGGAATATCTAATCAAACAGGCATAAAATCCCTCGGAGAGAAAAAAAGGTGCAAATACCATCAAATATTAAAAGCAGCCAGTATCAGATGCAAGAAAAAGTAAGAAAAAAACGCCTAAATAGAGCAGAAACCTACCTGGAAATAAACCTTTCGGCAGAAGCTGAATCGAGGGAATAAGCATTTGGCTGCTTTCCAGGTTTCTTGAAATTTAGCAAGTGACTAATTACACTGAATTAGAAATGAATACATAAATAAAAACATCAGAATCTGAGCATATATTTACTCTTTTCTTTTAGAAAACAACAAAACCGGTTACATAGAATTATAAATTTATTTCCATCCTGTTACGCATTTTTGAAATTTTCAAAAACACGAAAAAAATTAACAGGACTTCTTCAGATCTTTTAGTAAATTTTGGTAGATTTTATTCGTGTTTTTGGAAATTTCAAAAATGTGTAACAGGATGGAAATAAATGTATAATCCTATGTGACCGGTTTTGTTGTTTTCTTAAAGAATTTATTGCTCTGTATTATTGTTTCATTGAGCTCTTTACCAGGAAAATTTAAATATTCTTTCATGAATAATTTCTTGTCCTGATGGAATTACTCAAAACTCCGGTTTAACTGGACCAAAGAATACTCTCTCTCTCTCTCTCTCTCTCTCTATATATATATATATATATATATATATATATATATATATATATATATATATATATACTTTGTGAGTGAATAGTTTGTAGGTAACTTTACATTCAAACGAGTGAAAGCTCATTTTTCTCAAAGATTTAAATGGTTTGAAATATTGCTATAAAATGCTGATGAATCTATCTAATATCAACCATTTGTTTACTCACAGGAAATTTGGTTTCTGGTATCTCTATCTCAGTATAAGACCTTCAAGCACGTCAATGTTAAAATAACTTTTGGTATTAGTTTGCAACAAGAGAAATTTGAAGAATACGGTCAGGACTATCATATAGATACTAGAGCTTGGCAGGAGCAGCTAACTGATCTGATCGGACCCCTCCGACTGTAAGTCTAATTTAGTATGGCCGAAAGTGAAATGTTGGACGTCACTTGACGTCTACGGTAGCCGGTTCGCTCCCTTCCCCTCCCCCAAAACCTCAAGGCCTTGTGCCTTCTGTGTAATATACGCAGAAATAAAAACAGTCCACTATCAGATATCGTCCTCAAGCATTGAAGGTTACCCCCACAGCAGAAAGTTAGAATCGTTGACGGAGGAGTTTTACAACCCTGCAGAGGTGCAGTCGGCGTATTCTACTACCCCAACTGACTGGACGGACAAAATAAAGCAATTGCCATCACGGATTATATAACAAATTGAAGGTTATAAGATTTACCTATTGTCAATCTCATTCCTGATTTGATGATAATAACGTTAAACTTCCAGATAAGTTCATTGTTGTCTACTCTTTAAAAAAAAATGACTCCAACCAGTTTCGTCTTTTTGAAAATAAAATATAATTTCACTATTGTCAAATTTTACAGATGTGGTTTCAGCAAAAATGTATTACCATCTATAGACGCTTTATATCTATACAAAAGTATAATTAAATTAGATAAAATTAAATAATCACTAATTCTATTTCATTTTTCAAAGAAAGATCAAATTCCAATGACAGTTTCCTGTTACACATATACGTACTAATGATAAGATTGTGAGTAGCGTTTAAAATTGATTTGGAATCGGTAGATGAAGTAAAAAGAAATAGCTGTTCCGACTACTGTCTATTATGCATCAGTACTTTTTTCAAATATGGGTTTTCAATGATTAACATTAATGTTTCGAAGTCAAATTTTTATTAATCATATTTCGTTGCTTTTTAATTACAAATTATTTTTAACAACCCTACAGAATAAAATTCTGGTCAGTTTCAAACTTATATCGCTAGAGATATTATATGCAAGACAACAAAGAACAAAAACGAAAGAGAAGAACGGAATCGCACTTGATTGCAGTCCAAAACTTTGCTATAAGAAGCTGCTATGGAAAACCTCAGATTGTGCATTGGTAAGCAGGCTAGACTAGCAAACCTTTACGAGTGAGTTTGATACTCATTGATGACCCTATTTATGCAGCCTTGTGCCACATCTAAGAAAAAATCATGACAAAATTTGAATACAGAAACCAATGCTAAACAAACATGCTAAATCTGTCCTAGACAATTAAGCATATATAACCTTTTTGCGATTTTAACTGGCGAAAGATAGTCAGGAAGATCTGTGCTGTCTGTGTGACATGATGATGACTAGCTTCAGACTTCTGTTCTAGATATATAGGATATATTGGATATATCTGTTGAAGCCTCTAATCCCCTAATTAAACGGCCGATTGCAATTCAAAGTCTTCGCTTTAGAACTATTAACGCTTTCTCTCTATGAGCAAAACCAATGAAATGATACTAAAGTTTTTAGTTTCTTTTACATACTATTTATAAATTAGATTTATATACTAAATGTTAAAAATTTGTTGTTGTATTTTTCGATCATAAAAGGGAAAATATTGGTATCGCATTATTAGCATACAATGCTTAATTACCTCTTATTCCTTATTTCTTATTTCGTTTAAAGGGATTCATTTGTGATTGGTAGCACCATCATCTTCTTGTTCCATAGCTATTTCAACTGTCAAAATCTGAGTATTTGTCTATCGATTTGCTATTTTTTGGTATTCTATGGTCTACTAGAACGGCAAATTCTACTAAATAAGAAATCGTTCTCTTCTTTTCATCCCACCGGGATTGGATGATCTATTTATATCTCACATTAGCAACGAATTCCATGGGCGTTTCTTTTCTTTCTCTTCTTCTGTTTTTTTTAATGGCACATTATACCTTCTTGTGTTATTTAATAGCAAAGTCACTCTTCTAAAAGAGCAGTATACTATTTAATCCGTAGCTGGTGGGAGCATAACAGAGTTCATATCTCCCAAGAATAAAAGTCCGAAAGTGATTCTAATAGCATAATCCGATTCCAGAACGCTACTTAGAAGTTGCAGTCCAAAACAGCAACTATTAAGCCACTAAGATTTCCACATTAACAGTTTTTGTCGCAGTAGTATCACAGGCCTAAATTAGGTCAACAGATATCTTATCTTGAGAATCAATTTTAAAGTTATTTGCAAATAGTTTAAAGATTCGTGTAATTAGCAGTTAGTATTTGTCACCCTGACAATCGACATTCGCCCGGATTTTGCAAGGAGGACCCAGTGGTATTTGTCACAACTCGAGTTACGGAAAACCTCTTCAACTATCCATAACGATTCTGGCCGAGCTTGATAGTCGTCCCGTATGTACGGTTTCAATTCCTTACCTCATTTACTGTTCCCCATGTCTTTGTTTCTATATTTGATATTTCTCTAAAGGTACTGAAAATCCATTGCCGGTATCGTGGTATTTTATTTCTTCGGTATGGAGGTATCTGTGTTCTTGTATGTGTTCTATATTGACCTAAGACCCGGCCAGGCTGTCAAAATAGGAAATGCACCTGTGTAAATAACAGGTGCATCTGGTCGAGGAATAGCAGAGCATAACCTTGACCGTGGATGGGTTAAATGGGAGCAATTTGTGACGCCCACAAGAAGAAGGTGGGCGTTGAACTATTATATAACACAGTGCACAGGAAATTCAACCAGTTGAGCACAAGATGCGGTAGAGAAAGCCAGCACCCAGCAGAGGGAGCCCTCAGGCCCCCGATTAATCAGTTGGGAAACAGATTATTTGGAGAGAAGATGCTGGATTGAGGAACATGTCACAGAGAGGCTGGGACCCCAGGCCCCCGGTTGAGCAGCCCAGGAGAATGGAAAAGAAACGCGGTTATGGCCAATAGAGTGGGGGTCAATATGTTGCAGTTCTGTTCGGTCTCCAACTCCCTCTCACACACAACCCTTTCAAATAAAGTGAGAGGTATATTTTTCTAAGAACTGTGTCGCTCGTCTTTATTGTGTCGTCGTTATGATTCTGTATGTAGATGTATATGTGTTTGTATAGTTAGTCATTGTCATGGTTATACAACATATGTATATCATGTCTATGTTATAATTTATCACCGAAGCTGTCACCTCCGGTAGTTGGTCTATTATATTTAAAGTTCTAACGTTGGCTCTCACTCTTTCTATCGTACTTTTACACTTTAGTAAATTTTGTTTTAGTTTGAGTTCTCTAGCTGATATTTCGAACACTGAGGCCAAGGCTCCAACCTCTTTTTTTACCCACGCAAAAGGCGATACAGTTTCGAAAAGTGGTTTGAATATGAATCATGGTAATCTTTCGATGGCTGTGCTTTTATTTTCATTTATAGAAGCCACTCTAATAGATGAGCAGCAGTCGTTTTCCGATCGGAGGTGCCCGTGGTGTAATGGTTATCGTCGTAGGAATTGGACACGTCGACACGAGTTCAATTCCTGGACGAGACTGATTGCATTTCACATCGCACTAATACCCTTTGGAAAGGTATGAATCCAATTATTCTCCCTCCATCTATGGGTAAATAGTAGGGCAGACTAGATTCTTCAGCCTTGGTGAGGCAACTAGTCTAGAAGGAAAACTCTGAATTGAAACCTGTTAAACTCCGCTTAAAAAATGACCTTGTGTCATGTCCGGGCGGAGGGGTTGGTAAATATGGTTTTCCGATCGAACTATTTGATCCTGGCCATATTCCCGTTATATTCGTCCGACCAGCATCTGGTTAGACGTGCCGTTGACCCATCGTTGGCTTCGTTCGGCTTTAGAGTCACCACGCCGCTTACCATGGTGCCCGAGGTGTATAATAAAAAAAGATAAAAATAAAAATAAAAAGATTTCTTCTTTCTTTTCTCCTCCTCTGTACATGTTATAAGTTTTAACTTAGTAAAATTCCACAGTTACTTTTTTTTTAATTCGTTGGAGAGTCTTTATTTATTGTTGATGGCAACCTTAAAGGAAATTCAATTTTTACGCTAACTTAGGTTTTAAACACTCAGCAATATTTTCAAAAGTATTAACATCTTTTACCTCGTTTTTCATGGTTCAACTGGAAATTCCATTTATATTAAACGTCTTTTACATTTAAAAAGCAGAATATTCAGCAACAATTTTACACATAATAAAATAGTTCATGCATTTTCTGATGACAATAAAGAGAAAAAAGAGAAAATAACTAACCAGTTGTTGATCAGTACGGAGGTATCTATAAATTTTGTATTTCTTTTCGCTTATTTGAGTTGATGCGATAGGTATATTTAAAAAAATGGATTACCGTGACTGTGAGTAAGAAAATATAGGTAATTCCACGATTTCTTTCGTTGCAGCGGGGGTTTCGTGGCTTAGTAGATAACGTTCTTGATTTCGACGTTGGAGTAAGCGTGTTCAAACAACAGTCGTAGTTTTACGTCCATTTTCGGACTAATACCCACTAGAAAGTAATGGAATTCCTTATCTTTCCAGCAATGGGTTAAATATTTTTTCTGTTGTTATTCTGTAATAATAGTTTTCGTTTTAAATGTACTATGATGACTCATAATCCATTAAACAAAGAAACGGAAAAAATAAACAGAACTTCCGTTCCCTTCATTTTAGATTACGTGGGACAATTTTAGAGATCTGCAGAAAGATATAAGATTGGTTACAGATAATAAAAAAAAGCAATGAGCTGATACATTCCACGACACTGGTGAAATTGTCCATAACGATGAATATCGTGGTTAAAATTGGAGAAGATATTATTCGTAAATTTCGTCAAATTCATAGCTTTGTTACTTTTTCTGCCTTCCTACCAACAATCAACCCTTCAGTGATGTTTGATTAATTCATCGCGTGAGAATTATGAATTTTGATCTTATTTGTATCATTGATTGAGAACCCACTTATCTCTAGCAAGACGTCAGATACCTTCGCAAATTTAATAAATGGTTATGTGATGTGATAAGTTTAAGATATGATTGTTCCTCAACCAAGCAACATGGCGACTCCTTACAAATAATGAGCGTATTAGAAATAATCTCGCGATCATCAAATATACATGCAAACGAATCTAAACAGACAGGTCATCAACAAAAAAAAAAAATCTGTTCATTTGTGCATGGGCGGAGTAACTAAATGTTGTTGTTGTTGTTATTTTGTTTTGTTTTCTTACAAAATGTTCACGCATGCGCATTTCATGATAAAAACATCAGCAAAATTAGCAGTTAATTAAATTCTTGCTAATTAAAATTTGGTAAAAACTTAAATGCTTGTAAATTGCCAAATCGATAACGTAAAGCGATAATACTGAAAAATAAAAAAATCAAAAAAAATCTTTAAAACTATAATGAAGAAGAGATAAATGACAACAAAACAACCTCTGCGCTCCTAAAATTCCATAAAGAGAATCAAAAAGGGAATAGAACTGATCATAAAGGTATTTCCTTCGGGTTGTGACTGGTATCTTTTAATCAATGTTTGCAAACGGAAAAAAAAGATATTTTCTGGATGAAATTTAAAGTCAGATATCAGATTGCATCATAGAAATTAATTTTAGGAAACTTTGTACTAAAGAAACACCGCAAAAGTAAGAATTATTCGATTAGAAATCAAAACTTTTTCATCGATAAAACTATGTATTCGAAAGTTTAAACAAATCACAATAGAAATAAAGCAGTAACTCTCTATTTCATTTTTACATGTTATGGAGTATATACACCACCAAGACTTTCACTAAATCCTAAAGAAAAACGGTAGGTGGGTTAATATACCAGGATACAGCTTGCTTTTAGGAAGCAATTCCCGGAAGCAGCCCCTCACAAACAGCAACTGATGCCATCAAGAGGCGATACTGGAATAATGACCGACATAAATAGATGATGGGCAGAGAGCATGACGAGAGTACATGCAGTGTGCACGACTTAATGATGATGATGATGATGATGATGATGATGATGATGATGATATGAAAGTTTACATAAATTTATTGCTTTGTCTGTTGATAAAATATTATTCTAGTAGGTTAGGTGTGTTATGTTAAATTCTATTTTACGAACGATCAAGAAAAATATTAAAACAAACATTACAAAAACCGACATGCCTCACCATGGTTCATTTGATATTTTTCCGCAATGACCAACAAATATAATCTGCTTATATATATATATATATATATATATATATATATATACAATATGAAAATATTATATATATAATATATATATATATTTATATATATATATATATAGAGAGAGAGACTTAACTAAAAAGGGCTAAACCATTAGCTAACTACAGAAATAACATTAATTAATGGTCAGTAAACATAATTTATCTCAAGCTGAGTAGAGAAGAATTCTATCGCCAGACATATGGAAAAAAAGTCAGTGCGACCGCGAACGTTGAACAGTGAAGAAATACGTTGAGGATCCCGGTGCATTGTATAGAAGATCAGATTAGAGCAAATACAAAATTAGAATACGGCTGGAAATGTTTTAAATCATGCGTATTATTAAAAAAAATGTGAATTCTAAGAAGCGAAACTCTATTTAAGTATCGCAGGAACACGTCCAAATCATCTCGATACCGAATTCTTCGCCATCAAATCAATTTATGTAAAATTTGACATTTCATTCTCTTTGAAGCCCGTACACAAAATGAAACGTTTGTATGTGGATATTAATCCCATGCAAACTTGTATAAAGTTTGTTTTTTCTTTGAGGGATGATTTTCGAGATTTGCAGACCTGATGAATATTATTTGATTCAAAAAACACAGAATCTTTACAACTAATTCGTCTAAATATTGGATGAAAAAGCAAAAGTCGTGTTGGGTTGATCTTGGTGTTTAACGGGTGGAATAAAAATGATTTTCTGCGAATGCTCTGAAAATTTGAAGGGCAACTTTAGACAATGGTCTAGGAACATTTTTTTTCTGTCTAGGGAGCGAAATTATATCACAGTGTTCATGCAAGGGGTTTTAGTTGGTTGGTTGGTTGGTGGTTAGGTTTTATGGCATATCAACCTTTGTAGGTTCTGTAACGCCAAATCCATTTTTATGTAAATAATCTGTTCAATTTAAAACAATTCCATTTAGCATAAGCACAGAGTTTAATTGTCAAAAACATTTCTATTTCAAACAATTCAAGCAGTTATATGTAACAATTCAGTTAAGTGTAAATACAGTTTTAATGTAAAAAAACAGTTCTATTTCAAATAATCCAGTTAAGCATAAACACGTAGTTTAAATGTAAGTACGGTTTTATTGTCCAAAACATTTCTATTTCAAGCTATTCAGTTAACTCAAACAATTCAGTTTAGCATAAGTATGCTGCTAGTTCTATTTAACCCATAGATAGGACCCTTATCAGGTACTACCACTCCGGGCCAAAGTGGACCTGGGAGCGATGAAGGGGTACTCCGCATTCCCCAAAGCCCCCGCATTGCTGGAACCTCACCATCAGATTGTTTAGAGTCATATCCAGGATACTCGTTTGGGGGCTTAACCCTCTGCAGAGAAGCAGTCGGTGTAATTTATAGCCCCAGCCGACTGGACAAGCAAGTGGTTTTAGAAAAAGTTGCATTCTGGAAACAACACCAAAACTTTCGAGATATCTGTTCCATCGAAATTCTCTGGATTATCTCAAAGGGTAATTTTTAAAGATAGCGATAGTCTTTCGATAAAGGAGTTTTAGGACAGACTCTTGTTAAAGGTAAAATATAGTTATAACAGGCATTGATGCTGAGAGTTTCTTCTTATATTTAGCAGGACATAGACTAAGAAGATATGACACAAAACATCTATCTATGAGATTTGCTCTTTTTTCTTAAACTTAAAATATATCTCAATGGTAAGATATTTGGGGGGGGGATAGCGCAGCTTAACACAATATAAATGAGAAGTTTTACAGGTTTAGTTTATTTTTTAATGGTATTTCAATCATCATGGGTTATTTTATACCAGATTCATCCTTGTAGAAGAACAGTAGTGGCACTATTTAACCCACAGTTTGGGAATAAGGTAGCTCAAATACTTTCTCAAGGGTATTAATCCGAAATAAACGCAATAACAGGACAGTAGTTTTGACTCGCACTCTACGATGTCACAGTTTAGAACGTTAGCCCCCATGCTACAGAGATTCACCCCTAATAGTATTGGGGTGAGAAGAAGATTTTCTGAAATAAGAGTTTTGAATGGTAACGATAATATTCTGGAGAAAATTAACGTTTCTTCACTGTTTATTTCAGCCTTAATGAATACAGCTCCAACCTCGACACTTTCACAGTAACGACGACCATATTGTAAAGATTATCACTGAAGGAAATGAAGTCAGAGATCAGAGTTCAAATCCGGGAAAAAATTGTCGTTTTATTTCCAATTAATGGTTTTTTGGTAAAACCATGAATCTTTCTAATCGCCCACAAGCCCTGGGTAAATTGTTGGATAACCGGTTCACTTAAACTTTATAGCAACCTGTTTGGGAGAACTAAAACTCTCAATTCAAACCACGACCAAACTGCTTTAATATATACCGTGTGTCGCATGTTGCTCTTGGCGATGATGCTTGGCAAATACTTACCTTCTGAATTCTCTTCCTATTAGAATATATATACAATTTAAATATTAATTTTGAGAAATGGAACGCGTTCAAATAGCGAATAGTTTGCTTATATTTTTGAAGCACTGAAAAAGACAATAAAGATAAGACGGAAAGTTCATTAATCAGAGCCAATAAACAATCTCTACGTTTGAGACGTGAACATAATGGACAGTTTACGAAAGGTAGAAATAATATAAATATGTTTATTTTAAAACTAAACAGAAAACTGGTCATGAAATTTGGTTTGAAGGTATTTGTTCTATAAAGGTTCCTGTAAATAACGTTTACTTAAAATAATATGGTATTAGAGGCTTCTACATCCCTATTATCAGAGCTTTAACTCTTAGGTCTTGTGTTGTTTCGAAGCAAAACACATTTGATTCTTGCCACGAAAAATTGCAACCAAAGAAATACAAAGCAAAAGAAAAAGAATATAAAACAATTTGATAAAATTCATCTCTACGTGGACGAGTGAGCAGTTTGGAATTCTTATAGATGTTTGCAAGTACATCAACAATATGAAACAAAAAACAAATCCACCTAACACGCCTTGAATAAAAATTCAATTAGACTCGGTCTCTAGTTCCCGTTGAGAAAAATATTCAATTCAGAAAGTTGTTTAAAAGATGAGAATGGACACGAAGTTTTCCTTTTTACAGTTTTATATTTTTTCATCTCTGTTTAGTACAAACTTTTATCTGTTTTGTCTTCCAACTTACTTGGTCATAAAGAATTATTATTGCCACATACAATCAACAGGCGATACCAGTGTGCTTCTTTCTGATATGATAGCTTAGTTGAAATGTTGGCTCAGGGAGGTATTCATTCCAGTCGGGAATAAATCTATAATTGAATGAAACCACATAATAAAGCGTATATAGCCATTGTGAGGGTGTATGCATAATTTCACAGACAGGCATTTTCACTCACACATTTCTGCATTGTAGTGTGTGTATATTTCAGAATCAGAGAAAACATTTAATCGAGTGTCTATAAGGTTTACTGTAACAAAATTATTTAGTGCACGTTGTATCATGGGAATCGATACGCATCTGCATTTGACCTAATTTTATTGGGGTACATATTCCCTAATAGAATACATGCATGCAGGGATAACCGTAGGTAATATTTCATTGACTGATGGTCTGGTTTAATAAGAACATGGAGGTTCCCGTGGTGCAATGATTATCGTCGTAGGAAATGGATACGGCGACACGAGTTAAAATCCTGGAGGTGACTGATAGCATTTCACATAGCACTAATAACCTTGGGAAAGATATGAATCCAATTATTTTCCCTCCAGCTATGGGTAAATAGTAGGGCAGACTAGGTTCTTCAGCCTTGGTGAGGCAACTAGTCTAGGAGAAGGAAAACTCTGAATTGAAACCTGTTAAACTCCGCTTAAGAAATTGACCTTGTGTCATATCCTGCCCGAGCGGAAGGGTTGGATAAATATGGTTTAATAGGAACGTACTTTGAAATTGAGTATCTGTAAATATGGTAATTCCTCTTGATATCATATTTATCATATCATATTTATCATGCACTTTATAATATATCTTTAGATTCTTGGGTTGACATGATCTAGAAAAAAGAATACTTATCTCATTGGATGACATGCACATATACGTATATGTTTTGATATGTTTTCAGTTTGAGACATACACACAAATGCATTTATAAGCATTTCAAGTATTCAGTATTTGTTGAATACAAGCTGAATTAAGGATCAGAAACTTCGTATGTTTTTCATTATTATTTTATAACTATTTCATACCTGATATGTTTTGTAATGTAGGCCAAGTAGTTCTGTGCATCGAGCAGTGGAAAAATTTTAAAATTTGAAGACACCTTCGCCGTTGAATTATATATATATATATATATATATATATATATATATATATATATATGTGTGTGTGTGTGTGTGTGTGTGTGTGTGTTTCTCTCTCTCTCTCTCTCTCTCTCTCTCTCTCTCTCTCTCTCTCTTTCTCCCTCTCTCTCTCTGTGCATGCATGCATGTGTGTGTATGTGTGCACACGTGTGTGTATGTTTACGTAGTCGTGCGTGAAAAATCTGTTGTTGAAACGTATATATTAGGGGAATATTGAAAGGTAACTTCCCTCTCTGATGGTTTCATTACGTAAAAATATATTCATTCAATACCATAAATCCTTTGTCCTCATTCGGCTTTAGAAATACAAGTGTATGTATGTATGTATGTATGTATGCATTTACGACGGTGCGTGGAATATTTCATAGAATGACGTTTTATCCACCGTTGATGAGTTTTTTAACTAATGGTATCAAAACAAATATCTAGAGAAGAAATGTATGGACTGCGACGGGTAGTAAGTCTAAAAACTACCCACTCTTTGTTACATTCCATAAGTCTATCTTGGTCGGCCTATGAACTTTTCAGCTGACACTCGTAAACGCACTCCCACACCCAACTCACACACTCACTCACATATATACAGAGACAGAGATGCCAAGAAAGGGACATAGAATCATCGAAAAAGAGAAAAAGACCCCTTTAGGGCAACGATTTTCATTGTAAGAAATTAAATTGGTAAACTCAGTTTGAATACTAAAAAAAAAAATCTACGTTTCACGTATTGCCCACAGGAAAAATCTGAACCTGACTTCCCTTCTGACAGCAAAAGTTAATAGTCGGTTAGACCATATTATATATCTTAATCTAACACCACTAGTAGAAGGGAGGGAAACACAAACCTGGAGTGGTCCATTTACCAATTGACATTTTATCATATATTGCACTTGTCTCTGTGGTATATATATATATATATATATATATATATATATATATATATATATATATATATATATATATATATATATATATATATATAGTTATAATTATGTATCCTGCCCATGAGGCTTATGTTATGAGGACTCGTAACTCCGACTTGGGATGACGTAGCCCCGGAGGTGGCCGTGTCCTCAGTAGGGAATACGCACCTTCCAGACACATTAGGATAAAGTGGTCGTGCAATTCACCAACACTTGTTAATTCGGCATAGCTTATATGTAGCGTGAACGGGTGACCCAGTGGTAGAGTTTCGGGTTCTGCACTCTGTGGTTGTTGGTTCGATCTCCAGTGGTGGAGATCACGGTGTGTACTGCTGATGAGACCTAATCAGGTCGAAACAGCTGTTCAGTGCTCCGCATGTAGGTGTTTACCGGATTTTCTTGTTATGGTAATTCTGATATATATATTTACCCAACCCCTCCGCTCGGGCATATATTACACAAGGTCAGTTTTTTTGTGGAGTTTAACAGGTTTGAATTCAGAGCTTTCCTTCTCCAAGACTAGTTGCCGCACCAAGGCTGAAGAACCTAGTCTGCGCTACTATTTACCCATAGCTGGAGGGAAAATAATTGGATTCATATCTCCTAAAGGTATTAGTGCAATGTGAAATGCATTCAGTCTCGTTCAGGATTTGAATTCGTGTCACCGTGTCCATTTCCTACGACGATAACCATTACACTCATTTTTTTGCATAAATAATGAGTATTATGGATATTCATATACGCATACAAACATATTTGTATATTGATTGATTGATTGATCGAGTCATTTTAATGTCACGTCAAATCGTCAAGGGTTATTTTAAGTTTACAATTTACATCAATTGCGCACGTATTACTTGATATTTTTCGTTGTCCTATCTAATACAAACATTTTTATTTCAGTTATTTGATTCCGATTTACTAATAAACATTTGTTTGTCCACACTAGTATAGTTTTAAGCAATTCTGTTCATTACAAACACTTTTTAAAAATATCTATCTGATCCATAGTGGGTGCCTTTTGTAGAACTCTTCGGTGTACAAGTATATCGCGTTAAGAATTGGTATAAAGTAAACGGTTTACGAAAAGGTCTCTGTATGGCCTGATATTAATCCAGCTTACCACCAAGTCAGTTTCCGTTTGTGTTAAACAGAGAAAAGAAGTATTTTTCATCTAGAACGAAGTCTTGGGCCTATTTGCTTCTCATTAAACAAAATAACCAGCGAGAAGTCGGCTGCTGTTCGCAAAAATTACACATAAAGACCCAAGCCATGACACACTCACCATTCTCCAAAAAACCTTACTCAAAATAACAATCTGTAGTGGATATCCATCATACACTCCTCTGAACACAAAGCACACGACCATCAGTCTACCGACTACAATAGTGCTAACATAGTCCCGTGAATAAAAAAAAAACAATTTGTTTTATTGCAGGTGTATTAAATTAGAAATATATTACACAATATATTAGTATTACATTGATGTAAATGGAAGTTGTGATTTTACAGTGATTTAACAGAACGTCTATAACCTTAAGCGTACTTTTGACTTAGCACAAGACCGCAAGAAGGGAGAACCAATAAGGAACAAAGATAAAAATGTTTTTCTTCTAAGATAAATCAGCAAATATATAGTATCCAGTCAGACGGAAATTTCTATTCAGTAACAAGGAATCTGCAAAACCGAATAAACCTATTTCAAAATGATTCAAAAAATGTCTCGACGGCCATACTTAATTCCAGTTTCTCCTTTAATGTCATAGTTGTGTTACTTTTATTTTCAATAGAGACTTTTGCTGCATTCAGTCTTTGAAATTATACTAGAATCACAGAAAAACACACACACACATACACACAAAACCAAATGCAAACAAGTCAAATGATATGACGATGTAAGCTGGGAGGGGTATATTCTTCCGATTGATAGTGGATGGATGCTGGCTAAATAAGACATCCCTAATTTTAAGTTAGAAAAATATCACGCAATATAATTCAGCTAGCAATGCATGATTTGCCCACAGTAGATAGAGAAATAGATTTTATTACCGAATGCAAATAACGTTGTAAACATTTAAACGAAAAGTTGTAATTCTGACCCTCTTCAATCAATGATTATCAGAATCATTTATCAACTATCATAAGTAATTTATTTTCGCATTCGCGAAAATAAATTAACCTTGCATTGAAAATATCGATGGTTACAAGATTGGATTTTCATGTTATATTAAATATTTTTCGACGTATGTCAACCAGTGCTGCATTAATTAGGGAATCACATTGATTTGACGTTTTTATTTACATTTTTTTGTAAAGATTTTGTTTTGTATACCGTCTTTTTGAATATGATCACATTTTGTACATATCAATTTGATACATATATAGAACAATAACAGATATTACCACGCTGGAATCATAGTGCAACGGAAAGAAATGAAAACGAAGGTGAACTTCTTCTCTTATAGAAGGTTCCCGTGGTGTAATGTGTTATCGTCGTAGGAAATGGACACGACGACACGAGTTCAAATCCTGGAGGTGACTGATAGCATTTCACACAGCACTAATACCCTTGGGAAAGGTATGAATCCAATTATTTTCCCTCCAGCAATGGGTAAATAGTGGGGCAGACTAGGTTCTTCAGCCTTAGTGAGGCAACTAATCTAGGAGAAGGAAAACTCTGAATTGAAACCTGTTAAACTCCGCTTAAAAATTGACCTTGTGTCATATCCTGCCCAGGCGGAGGGGTTGATAAATATGGTAAACTCTTCTCACCCAAGATCTCAAGATCTGGATCCTCAACCCTAGGAGACACCTTTAAGGGATACAGTGAACCTATTCTAACCCCCGAACACAGGGCAAGCACTGGAAATATCATGCAGGCACAACTGACACATAAGTTAACTAGAATTCAAACATTTCTCATTGTGTGACTCTATAAAATAAGAAAAAATCTGTGATTTATATTTGGGTTAGAGTGTATCTGAAAGCAATGGCAATGAAGCACTACTTCACACTCACTTGATATCCTGAACTTGTTAATTAAGTGTCTATTGGATATTGTACATATATAATTAACTATGAGATTAGTCAGATATTAAACTTTTCTAATACTGGAGTCCTATATATTGCCTATTTGTAAGGATGCAATTTATTGCATTAGATAAGTTCAACAGGAAGAGTCATATATCAGATAGTCTTACTTTATTCTTAATCCAACACCAACCATTGAAGATTTAGCTAACGTTAAATTTCAAACTTGTACAATATTATCATTTCTATTTTCGTTCGACAGCAGTTTACTACTAGTAAATTTTCCAAGCATAATTTTGCAAGCAACAGTTAAGTAGGTAAGAATAGATAAGTTAATAAAAAGTAATATCGAGAAGAAAGACGAGATGAAATTTTCTACATCTTGTCCGGCAGATAACAAGATATACTTGATCAAGCATCATGGACCTAGCACTCACTGACTTAATCAGGAGTTGCCGAGGTCTCTAGACGTGATTAGCCATTTTAGCCTTACTCAAACGATAAGGTAATGTTTTGTTGATTCGACTATTAGTTAAGTGGCTGTGGTAAAAGGAGAATTTTTTTTTCTGAGCACAGAGAGCGAGTAACGATTGAAAACTACACTAAGAGCCGGTTCCTACCAAGACAAAGAAGCTACCCCTCCTATTGTGTCCGTTATACATTCTCACATACTTCCACGACCTAAAAAAATATCCGGAAAAATAAATCAAAATAGACCTTAACACTTGAGGAAAATTGTTTATTTGACTCTTTCCTCCTCAGTTAGACGATTATCCGTCTCTGATATGAGAGTTGAAGATGACTACGCTACAAGAGCTTCGTACTAAAGTACCGATGCCGTTTAATATTTTTCTCTTTCTCTAAAGGATAATATATGGAAAAACGTAACAGTCATATTGCTCATAAATTGACATATACATTCTGATGAAGAAATAGACTCCGTATATGATAATGATATCTGACTTATTTTAATGATTACACTGGGCAATACAACTTTTGGTGCCACGAAGCTAATCTTGTCTATTTGTTAATTTGATTGTGCTGATTCTGAAAATGAACTTAGTTTTTCTTAACTAGCTTCTGTTTCTGGTGAACTGTAATTGCACATTTTTGGGAAAAGATCAATTTTCGATCCTGGCCGATCGCGAAATACAGTTAATAGATGTTGTAGAAACCCAATTTTTAAGGTAAGTAGAGCAATTTATGTTAGCCACCTGAATACAACTTATTTTTATGAGAAAAAAGTGTTTTTGAGTAAAAACAAAATTAAATACGTATTAATTTTACTAAAACTAAAATTAACTGATAATCATTATCAGTAATATACTTTAGTAAACCTGAAAATTAAAAAAAAAAAATGAAACCCTAAATTCTTATGTTTGATATTCATAAATTTATTCCGATTCTATTGTCCCTTTATTACGGAAAAAAGCTCTCAGTGTGCTTGGTTGCACATTGAGAGATTTTTTTCCCATTTGGATATAAACTTCAAATAAAAAAAATCCCTACTGAATGCAACTATTCTATTGTACACGATTCACATCATGAAAATCTTTTGTCCACAATATCAGGAAACTCATGAAAGATTAAGAATGTGTTAGTTAAATGAATGACTTGAAATTATATGCTGGGATATCGCTTGTTGTCGTGGTGGAAAAACGTTTTAGGCAATGGTTGGGCCGAAAACTACCAGGAGTTAATGGAAAAGTGGTTGAAAAGGACACGGGCGCTTTTATGAGTATTAAGGTTCGTTTTTTTTTTTTCGTAGACATCGAGATACATTTCTGGATAATTGCAGTGATACGAGTGATAATCAAGGTGAACGATTCCATCAGGGAATTAAAACAATGGAAGATCGGTCAGAGGGACGGTGGGATAGGCGAATGATGGGTGACTTTTGCTGAAGTACCAAAAGGGACTTAAATAACATTGAACATCACTCAAAACAATCCAAAAATAGAAAAAATACCATAGTTTTTATGTTCATGATAGTTTTATTTCTCTTGTTAGTTTACTAAATAATTTGATCAATATAGTTTTTTGGTCTTGATACATTCAATCATATTATTTTTAAATACTTAGATTCTGTTTGTTATTGCAAAAATAGGATTTCTCAATAAGCTGACAAATATGTGTTGTTTTATAAACGAATTGAGAGGTTCTATGATTTTACATTGAGAAATATTGCCATCGGTCAATATTAGGTATACAGAAAACAAATGAAAAATTGCTTTTTGCAAAATGGAGCATTTCTGTCCAGCAAAAGTGGTGACTGACCATAAAAAAATAAAGGTAACTTTGTAGAGTGACATGTTGTTGTTTTGGATACGTTAATCTCCATCTTGTGATGGTATGTTTGGTGATAGGTTGTACGACACAATTATTGTTGGTTTTATATTTGAAATGGCAACTGAATAGATGAAACGAGGCTTGCAAAAGAAACATTCAAAACAAAGCAGTACAAACAAAATTAAATCTATATATAAAGAAAAACATTAAATGAAAAATTTCAAAGAATTACGAGTGTTCTTCTACTGTCTGTTAAATATCTCCTCATTGTGTGTGTGTGTGTGTGTGTGACTAACACGAATACAATGAAAAAGACAAAATAATGAGTGTCCTGTAGATTATAAAATGCTTGTTAACTAAGTATTTCTACAGAATTCTAATTATGTATGTTAGGAGGAACATGTCTTCACCCATGTTGGTTGTTTGCTTCTTTTGGTGGTTTGACGAAATTTCTGTGGTTGTTTAACCGTAAAGGTTGAACAAGGAAGTAAAAAGTGGCAGAGAGTATACATTTCGTGAGGTTAACTGCTGGAAGTCAAATGTAAGAGAGAGAGAAAGAGTGAGTTGTCACAATGAGTCGAAAAGGAAAGAGTGAGTTGTCTCTGTAAGTCACAGTGTAAGAGAGCGTGTTGTCTCTCCGGGTCGAAATGGAAAGAATGAGTTCTAGAAATACGAGAGTATATATAGGCAATTCTTGTCATGCAGTCGGCTCTAAAATCGCGGAACAAAATCGAAGTTGCGGATGTAGTTGTGAGCACAAACCACCTGACTTTCCTGACCAATAGGTTCCCGAGACTGATTAGTTTACCGACGTCCGCCATCTTTGCTTCGGGAACAAGTGTCATCACGGCCATTTTAAAATATAGGAGTTTAAATCCTTTCAGATTCAGTGCCTTCAAATGAGCTGAAAATGATGTTTGGTGTTTCGAAACGATTTCAATTTTTTTTCACCTCTGTTATCGAGCGCGATTTGCGAACAATAGTGAATAATTTTGAATGATTTTGTGGAGAAACTCAAAGTTAAGCTTTGTAAATTAACAGAAAGAGTTTTCCATCAAAACAAACATTTCTTTCAAATACAAACATTAGTAAAATATTTGTTAAGCAAGAGAAATAATCAATTAAATACTGTTATGAACTTGGACTCTGGGGATAGTCAAATTCCCATTTTATTCATAAATATAGACTCTCTCTCTCTCTCTCTCTCTCTCTCTCTCTCTCTCTCTTTCTCTTTTGCTGCCCTCTCAAACCAGCGCATGTCGACGAGAAGTCTGAAAAGTTGATTTCGGGTCAAGGCTGGCTGCTGACCGATTGGCGGTCAAGTTTCCTTATTATGGGTATATGCAATTGCAAGCAGCCTCTAGCTACAAGCGACCTGTTTGAAAGCTGAATGCCGATTGGCCAAGACCATGTGATACGAGGCAGCGATAAGGTCGAATCTGAAAAGGGAAAACATCAGCCAAGTCAATTGGCTGAGAGATCTTTTAACAGACAGACATGACTGCTTACCCCGTTCCTATGGCACACAAAACACATCAAAAAAATTACTGAACATATCAAAAGAAAACTTCTCGGGAATTGTTCCCAAATTGTTAAAATATAAATATTTTTACTTTTGTCGCCAAGACTATTTTACTTCGCATACATGCCTTTAATTTTTTTTTGGGGGGGTGGATGATAATAAAATAATTTATATTCTAAATTGCGCATTTCGTGTTGTCTTCATTTTCTGTTTGTTTGAAAATCTATGTGCCATAGTTTTCCCTGTTCGGTTGTAGTTGAATAATATCCCGAAATAATAATAGCAATACGCATGGCGTTGTCCTGGCGATAGGCGCAGGTAAAAGTTTTGAGACTGAAAGCTTGTCATCTTTGCCTACAATAAATAAACCAGTTGAAGTTTCGTGACATTAGTAGTTTTGTTTGTATTTCATTCACGCTGAATAGACTTTTTTTTTAATCACCAACGTTTACCTTGTATCAAAGATAATTATGAATTACTAATAATAATTATTTTTCATTCCCAAATAGAAACATCAGCATTATCATGGACCGCTATTAAATAAAAAAAATCAAAACGTTCCCGTTAGTTTTATGGCATATCAACCTTTTTAGGTTAGTTATTGGCAAATTCTTTTTATCACAATAATCAGTTCTATTAGCATGAGTACAAAGTTTAATTGCCAAAACATTTCTATTTCAAACAATTCAGTTTATTCAAACAGTTCAAATTCAGCTAATTCAATTTAGTATAAGTATAAATTTGGTTTACACACAGTTAAATGTCAAAACAGTTTTATATTTAACAATTCTGTTTAGCGTAAGTACAATTTCAATATATAAAACTTTCATTTCAAACAATTCAGTTTAACATAAATACGTTGTTTAAATGTAAGTAAAGAGTATAATTGTCAAAAACATTTCGATTTCAAGCTACTCAGTTTTGTCAAACAGTTCTAATTCAAACAAGTCAACCTAGGACAAGTATGAAGCTTAACTCCATCTAACCCACAGACAGGGCCACTACGGGTCAGAGTGGATCCGTGAGCAATGGCAACGAAAGGGTGCTCTACACTCCTGAAAGCCCAAGCACTACTGGAACACCACCATCAGACCGTTCAGCCTTATATTCAAGACACTCATTGGTGGGATTTCATCCCTCCGCAAGGGTGCAGTCGGTGTACTCCACAGCCTCAGCCGACTGGCAATACTCAGAGTAAAATGCCAAAACTGTTTTCTTTTAGATAATTCAGTTTAGCATAAGTACACAATTTAGATGCCAAAACAATTCTATTCTAAATAATTCAATTTGATATACATACCCCGTTCACATACAATACAAGGTAAATTCATGAAACCACGATTTAGTCCTATTTTGATATAAACCTTATCAGGTGCCATCACTCCGGCCCAGAGTGAACCTAGGAGTGATGGCAATGAAGGGGTACTCCATATTACAAAATATTACTGGAACTTCACCATCAGATTGTATCGTGTTATACCCTGGACACTCATTAGGGGAAGGGTACCCCTCTGCAGAGAAGTAGTCGGTATATTCTACAGCCCCAGTTGACTGAGCAGCAAAATGTTCACAGGTCGTTTAGTTTATCTTCACTGGTTTTATGCTGTTTTTAATAAAATTTCGGAGTCTCCCAAGGTACAACTTGTTGATATATCAAACAGACCAGCGTTGTATTCGTTCACAATTTGCGGGTTTCACTAGGAATATCATTAGGAGAATTTATTTCAAACGGATTTCTTTTCAGCTCGTTACCCTCAATGGTATTTTATCAATTTTTATACTAGTGTGCATTTTAAGAAATTAAAAAAAATCAAAACTAAAGCTGAATAAAGTTGAAGAAAAATATTAGAAAAGTTTTCAATATATTAAACGCTTTATATTTTAAGAAAGTCAAGTTCATCACAAATGAAAAAAAGGATGAAAATAAGGTATTTATACAGAAGTATTGAGAAAGTAGCATGACAAACGGGCGACATTTCCACACTAGACGGAACCTCTCTGAAACTGGTAGACAAATTCACATACCTAGGAAGCAATATCTCATCAATCGAAAAAGACATCGACACGCGGCTAACGAAGGCATGGACAGCTAACGATAGGCCATCAATCGTGTCGAAATCAGATCTGACCGATAAAATGCAGGCTGCAGTCCTCTAAATACTACTATATGGATACACTACTTGGACGCTTACAAGACGACTGCAGAAGAAGCTAGATGGCAATTACACAAGAATGTTGCGCGCAATATTGAACAAGTCCCGGCGGCAACACCCAACCAGGCACCAACTATACGGCCATCTACCTCCCATCACGAAAACAATTCAAGTTAGACGAATCAGACATGAAGGACACTGCTGGAGAAGCAGAGACGAGCTCATAAGTGATGTACTCCTATGGACCGCCACATACGCCCGAGCAAAAGCAGAACGACCAGCTCGAACCTACATACAGCAGCTCTTTGAGGTTTGAGGATGTAGCCCTGAAGACCTGCTAGATGCGATGAACGATTGGGAGAAGTGGCGAGAGAGGGTCAGGGATATCCATGCTTGTTGCATGACATGATGATGATGATGAGTATGATCATCCATGTAAAAATAAAATATATCTCGAGGAAAAATATAAACACGTTATCATGAAAATGTTTTATTTCGTTGGGGTTTGTTTGTTTGTTTAAAGGCATACCGATATTCTTGGGTTATTTAATACCAGCACTTTGTAGAGGTACAGTAGTGATGCTATTTTATTCACAACTGGGCGTAATAAGGAAGTTTATATCGTTCACTAAAAGTCGATTTAAGTTTTTATGTTCCCTTCCTAGCCGGCATATAACATTACTAACATAGTAGTCACCACTGACAACGCGTCAGACATTCATTTAGTTGATAATTACACGAATTACACGACCTTGATTGAATGTTATAACTTCACATGAATTAAGAGAAAAAATATGCCATGAATAAGGGCTTCTTTTTACTTTTTGGAAATGAGATGAAAAACTTTTTGACAGGTGTCATTGAAAATGCTAAAGTCAAATTCAGTATAAGGAATTTAATTGATTTTATGGCAAGCTAAAAAAAAATGGATATCGAATGTTTCTTTAAAACATTTCATACCATATTTCTATTTCGAAATAATTCATATTTCAAGGTCAACAATCTGAAAAGTATTATACTTGAAATAAGGGTTCTAAAATAAAATTAAGCTTGGTTGAATTCATCACCAATCAGTAACATTGATTAGATTAAGAGATAGTACATTAATAAAGTATGTATGTTTAAGACACTTTTTAGTGATTCAATAGATCTAAGACGTCACTGAAGTAATACGTAAGAACATTCTGACAAATGAGTAATTTATGAGAAAAGGCGCCGGAACTCTGAAGGATACGTCTTTTAACCATTGCCTCTAGACATTCAGATTAATTTGGTTCCTTTATAAGACCGGTCGTTTCGAGATGGATTGAATCAACTTTCTGTATTGCTTAGATTAAGATTTGATCCTCTTTTGTTATGTAATTGGAAACCGAGGATTTTACAAACATGCTGTGGCTACAGTTTCACATGATTTTTATAACAGAGGATCATAAGGAAACGTGAGGAATATGAGACTATATCGAATTCGACATTTGATATATATATATATATATATATATATATATATATATATCCCTTGTGGGTAGAGTTTTCGCCAAGGTCTGGGAGACCCGGGTTCGATCCCACGTCGCGTCATACCAAAGACTTTAAAAATGGTACCTTATACCTCCTTGCTTAACACTCAGCAATATAAGGTACATATCAAGGGTAAAGTAGAGCAATCCAGGGGAAGGAATAGCGCCTTCTCCTACACCTCGTTGTAGTAGCTATTGAAAAAAATGCCTTCTGGTCCCCGTCGACTATAATCGCCAATTTTACTTACTTTATATATATATATATATATATAGTATTCCTTGGTCCAGTTAAACCGGAGATGGGAGTAATTCCATCAGGACAAGAAATTATTCATGAATGAATATTTAAATTTTCCTGGTAAAGAGCTCAATGTAACAATAATACAGAGCAATAAATTCTTTAAGAAAAATCAACGAAACCGGTCACATAGGATTATAAATTTATTTCCATCCTGTTACGCATTTTTTAAAATTTCAAAAACACGAAAAAAAATTACCAGGACTTCTTCAGATCTTTTAGATAAAAAAAAACAAAACTAGAATAGACTCAGAAAAAAGTGGGAGGGGATAGAAGAGGGGTGAAGAGTTATCTCCTCATTCAGCCCACTTCCGTTTTTAATTTTAATTTCGGTTAGAAATGTAGTAAATCTATTTTTAAAAAAAAAAAATTTTTAATTTTTTAATTACATTTTGACTTAATATACAGATTTTATATTAAATTAGATTTAAACTTTAATCAAAAACCTTACGTAATGATACAGTAATACATATATTAAACTAAACAAATATTTAATTTATTTAAAATATTTTAAAATTTCGAAACTATTTAGAAACCATTAGTCAGTTACCCTTTTTTTATGAGTAGTACGCATGTATTATATGCTTTTTCACAATTTTCTATCTAACATTTTATTTTATTAATTGATCTACATTAATTCTCAATTTAACTCTATGCTTTTTTTAAAAAATAAAATTTTGTTAATTATCTATTGTTTAAATTTAGCCCTATGTCTACACCTAGCTATTAATTCTCTTCTCTTATTCAATATTTTTTTGGCTCTGGAAAAAGCAAAATGTGGATTTTTTCCTCAAGACACAGATTGCACCTACTATCGAAAGACTTTGGGGTATTAGATCTTTTTAATATGGACCATTGAATGTCAGGTGTTAACCCTTTATTTTTCAATCCCCAATGATGTTTAGATAGAGCAGTTTGATTTTTTTGATGCTCATGGGGGAAGGAAAGTTTATGATTACCATACCTAACCTTCCAATTTGTAGACGAAATCCCAATATAAGATTTCCTATCAGTTATGTCGTCTTTTGGATTAATAATAGCTTGATATACTACATTATCTAAATTACACAAACCATTCATAGGACAATCACTTCGAGATTTACAATTACATTCTATTTTTTTACTATTAATATTATTATTATTTACTCGGTTATGAAATACATTAATTATTTCATTATTATGACTATTTATTATTTGAGAAATATTTCTAGTGTAAGAATAACTTATTTTCAAGGTTTTTCTATTAAATTTTTTACGTAATATATTATCTTGTTTAAAATGCTTATCTTTCAGTCTCAAAAAATATTTACCTACATCTATATTAGCTAGTTTACAAAAAGTGGGGGTTAACCATATAATTTTTCTCTTTCTATTTTTATTTTTTTGATCGTAATTATTATTTTCTTTATTAATCTCAGTTGCTATATCTTCTTTTAAATACCTAAAATCCTCCTTAAAACCACTATTTTTAAGGGCATCCATATACCTATAACTACTCTATTTGAAAATTTTTTCATTTGCAGATAGCTTACATATTCTTAAATTTACTGCTTTTGGGACTTGTTAAATTATGTTTTTTGGGTGATTTGAATTAATATTAATATATGATGGGTTCTTCAAAAAAAGTGTATATATATATATATATATATATATATATATATATATATATATATATATATATATATATATATATATATATACTGACCTACCAGATGTAGCCAATGAAAGTGTAATCACAAAATCTCAAACTTAAATCCTAACAATATAGACCTTCACGTAATATGCTTTTGTTGGTTTTACAAGTTAGTGAAGACTCCTTTTTGTGTATCAATTTTGATGATTGCAGGTTATCAGTTATTATCTTTGAACCTACAGTGTAAGACAAAACAATTTGGAATGACAAATTAAAAAAAAAAAAAGAACATGGATGTCATTGTTAAATGTTCTGGGTATATTTGACTGGTCGGTGAAAAAAGTAGAATTATTTTCAAAAAAATATTATGATAATATGCAGATAAGTTAACTTTTTAAGACCTGTCATTGAAAAAATACCAACATTAAATTCGGTATCAAATTGTAAATGTTTATACAGCAAGGTAAAAAAAAGACAACTTGATATCGGGTATATATTTAAAACACTTTATTGCCGGAAGAATGATTAACCGTATTCAAATACTCTGTTATAATTCATATTCAAAGGTCAACAATCTCAAAACTAATATAGTTTAAATAAGGGTTCTAAAATAAAATTAGGCTTGGTTGAATTCATCACCAATCAGTAACATTGATTAGATTAAGAGATAGTACATTAATAAAGTATGTATGTTTAAGACACTTTTTAGTGATTCAATAGATCTAAGACGTCACTGAAGTAATACGTAGGAACATTCTGACAAATGAGTAATTTATGAGAAAAGGCGCCGGAACTCTGAAGGATACGTCTTTTAACCATTGCCTCTAGACATTCAGATTAATTTGGTTCCTTTATAAGACCGGTCGTTTCGAGATGGATTGAATCAACTTCAAAGATCACTTAGATTAAGATTTGATCCTCTTTTCTCACATAATTGGAAACCGAGGATTTTACAAACATGCTGTGGGTACAGTTTCACATCCTTTGTAATAAATAAAGATCGTAAAGCAAAGCGGAGATGCCCGTGGTGTAACGGTTATCGTCTTAGGAAATGAGCACAGCGACGCGAGTTCAATTCCTGGACGAGACTGATCGCATTTCACATAGCACTAATACCCTTAGGAAAGGTATGAATCCAATTATTCTCCCTTCGGCTATGGGTAAATAGTTGGGCAGACTTGGTTATTCAGCCTTGATGAGGCAACTAGTCTAAGAGAAAGAAAACTCTGAATTCAAACCTGTTAAACTCCGCTTAAAGAAATTGACCTTGTGTCATATCCTGCCCGAGCGGAGGGCTTTGGTAAATATGGTAAAGCAACGCGTAGAATATATATATATATATAATTATATATATATATAGAGAGAGAGAGAGAAAGAGAGAGAGAGAGAGAGAGAAAGTGAAAGATGGAGAGGAGGTGCTTGAATGATAATTTTACCCACACAAACTCTCACGCATACGCACACTCGTATATATATATATATATATATATATATATATATATATATATATATATATATATATATATATATATATTGTGTGTTTGTGTGTGTCTGTGTCTGTGTACGGAAGTACACAAGGCGTATCGTTTATTATCGTTAGAAACTGAATCGAAGACCCGTGTTCTAATACTAGACCAGACACTTTCTGTTTTATATCCAGCCCATAAAAAGGCCTGAACATATATCTATCCTAACTCTCCTGCTACGAGTAAGCAGTATTCCATTCTGGATTTTTCAGTGATTGTAAAGAAATTGATCTCAGAGAAAAAATTCAAATAAAATGTAGCTTACTTAAACAAATGACGATGTATCATATCCCGCTAGTGGCGAATATTTGGGCAAATCTCTCTTTCTCTCTCTCTCTCTCTCTCTCTCTCTCTCTCTCTCCCTCTTTGTGTCTCTGTGTCTCTGTCTTTGTCTCTGTCCCTCTCTCTCTCTCTCTCTGTCTCTTTCTTTGTCTCTGCCCCCCTCTCTCTTTCTCTCTCTCTCTATCTCTCTCTCTCTCTATATATATATATATATATTGAGAATGTTGGTCATCAGTAAATCACTATGAGATAATGTTTCGATTTTTGTTTGTATTTTGTCGCATTTTCGATTTTCAATGTCATACCATCTTCTTAACTTCCAGATGAATGTTGTTGTAAACTTCAAGAAAACTTAGGTTGCAGAACAATATTTTCCATGGATTAAATATATATATAATATATATTTATTTATTATATATATATATATATATATATATATATATATATATATATATATATATATATATATATAAACTCTTTGCATGGATATATTAGTACAATGAGGAAATTTATTTAAAGAGAAAGCTCTTGTATGCACAAGAAAAATGGTTACTTTGAAAGGTTACTTATATATATATATATATAAACTCTTTGCATGGATATATTAGTACAATGAGGAAATTTATTTAAAGAGAAAGCTCTTGTATGCACAAGAAAATGGTTACTTTGAAAGGTTACTTATATATATATATATATAAACTCTTTGCATGGATATATTAGTACAATGAGGAAATTTATTTAAAGAGAAAGCTCTTGTATGCACAAGAAAAATGGTTACTTTGAAAGGTTACTTATATATATATATATATAAACTCTTTGCATGGATATATTAGTACAATGAGGAAATTTATTTAAAGAGAAAGCTCTTGTATGCACAAGAAAATGGTTACTTTGAAAGGTTACTTATATATATATATATATAAACTCTTTGCATGGATATATTAGTACAATGAGGAAATTTATTTAAAGAGAAAGGTCTTGTATGCACAAGAAAATGGTTACTTTGAAAGGTTACTTATATATATATATATATAAACTCTTTGCATGGATATATTAGTACAATGAGGAAATTTATTTAAAGAGAAAGCTCTTGTATGCACAAGAAAATGGTTACTTTGAAAGGTTACTTATATATATATATATATATAAACTCTTTGCATGGATATATTAGTACAATGAGGAAATTTATTTAAAGAGAAAGCTCTTGTATGCACAAGAAAAATGGTTACTTTGAAAGGTTACTTATATATATATATATATAAACTCTTTGCATGGATATATTAGTACAATGAGGAAATTTATTTAAAGAGAAAGCTCTTGTATGCACAAGAAAATGGTTACTTTGAAAGGTTACTTATATATATATATATATAAACTCTTTGCATGGATATATTAGTACAATGAGGAAATTTATTTAAAGAGAAAGCTCTTGTATGCACAAGAAAATGGTTACTTTGAAAGGTTACTTATATATATATATATATAAACTCTTTGCATGGATATATTAGTACAATGAGGAAATTTATTTAAAGAGAAAGCTCTTGTATGCACAAGAAAATGGTTACTTTGAAAGGTTACTTATATATATATATATATAAACTCTTTGCATGGATATATTAGTACAATGAGGAAATTTATTTAAAGAGAAAGCTCTTGTATGCACAAGAAAAATGGTTACTTTGAAAGGTTACTTATATATATATATATATAAACTCTTTGCATGGATATATTAGTACAATGAGGAAATTTATTTAAAGAGAAAGCTCTTGTATGCACAAGAAAAATGGTTACTTTGAAAGGTTACTTATATATATATATATATAAACTCTTTGCATGGATATATTAGTACAATGAGGAAATTTATTTAAAGAGAAAGCTCTTGTATGCACAAGAAAATGGTTACTTTGAAAGGTTACTTATATATATATATATATAAACTCTTTGCATGGATATATTAGTACAATGAGGAAATTTATTTAAAGAGAAAGCTCTTGTATGCACAAGAAAAATGGTTACTTTGAAAGGTTACTTATATATATATATATATAAACTCTTTGCATGGATATATTAGTACAATGAGGAAATTTATTTAAAGAGAAAGCTCTTGTATGCACAAGAAAAATGGTTACTTTGAAAGGTTACTTATATATATATATATATAAACTCTTTGCATGGATATATTAGTACAATGAGGAAATTTATTTAAAGAGAAAGCTCTTGTATGCACAAGAAAATGGTTACTTTGAAAGGTTACTTATATATATATATATATAAACTCTTTGCATGGATATATTAGTACAATGAGGAAATTTATTTAAAGAGAAAGCTCTTGTATGCACAAGAAAAATGGTTACTTTGAAAGGTTACTTATATATATATATATATAAACTCTTTGCATGGATATATTAGTACAATGAGGAAATTTATTTAAAGAGAAAGCTCTTGTATGCACAAGAAAAATGGTTACTTTGAAAGGTTACTTATATATATATATATATAAACTCTTTGCATGGATATATTAGTACAATGAGGAAATTTATTTAAAGAGAAAGCTCTTGTATGCACAAGAAAAATGGTTACTTTGAAAGGTTACTTATATATATATATATATAAACTCTTTGCATGGATATATTAGTACAATGAGGAAATTTATTTAAAGAGAAAGCTCTTGTATGCACAAGAAAAATGGTTACTTTGAAAGGTTACTTATATATATATATATATAAACTCTTTGCATGGATATATTAGTACAATGAGGAAATTTATTTAAAGAGAAAGCTCTTGTATGCACAAGAAAAATGGTTACTTTGAAAGGTTACTTATATATATATATATATAAACTCTTTGCATGGATATATTAGTACAATGAGGAAATTTATTTAAAGAGAAAGCTCTTGTATGCACAAGAAAATGGTTACTTTGAAAGGTTACTTATATATATATATATATAAACTCTTTGCATGGATATATTAGTACAATGAGGAAATTTATTTAAAGAGAAAGCTCTTGTATGCACAAGAAAAATGGTTACTTTGAAAGGTTACTTATATATATATATATATATAAACTCTTTGCATGGATATATTAGTACAATGAGGAAATTTATTTAAAGAGAAAGCTCTTGTATGCACAAGAAAATGGTTACTTTGAAAGGTTACTTATATATATATATATATAAACTCTTTGCATGGATATATTAGTACAATGAGGAAATTTATTTAAAGAGAAAGCTCTTGTATGCACAAGAAAATGGTTACTTTGAAAGGTTACTTATATATATATATATATAAACTCTTTGCATGGATATATTAGTACAATGAGGAAATTTATTTAAAGAGAAAGCTCTTGTATGCACAAGAAAATGGTTACTTTGAAAGGTTACTTATATATATATATATATAAACTCTTTGCATGGATATATTAGTACAATGAGGAAATTTATTTAAAGAGAAAGCTCTTGTATGCACAAGAAAATGGTTACTTTGAAAGGTTACTTATATATATATATATATAAACTCTTTACATGGATATATTAGTACAATGAGGAAATTTATTTAAAGAGAAAGCTCTTGTATGCACAAGAAAATGGGTACTTTGAAAGGTTACTTATATATATATATATATAAACTCTTTGCATGGATATATTAGTACAATGAGGAAATTTATTTAAAGAGAAAGCTCTTGTATGCACAAGAAAAATGGTTACTTTGAAAGGTTACTTATATATATATATATATAAACTCTTTGCATGGATATATTAGTACAATGAGGGAATTTATTTAAAGAGAAAGCTCTTGTATGCACAAGAAAATGGTTACTTTGAAAGGTTACTTATATATATATATATATAAACTCTTTGCATGGATATATTAGTACAATGAGGAAATTTATTTAAAGAGAAAGCTCTTGTATGCACAAGAAAAATGGTTACTTTGAAAGGTTACTTATATATATATATATATAAACTCTTTGCATGGATATATTAGTACAATGAGGAAATTTATTTAAAGAGAAAGCTCTTGTATGCACAAGAAAATGGTTACTTTGAAAGGTTACTTATATATATATATATATAAACTCTTTGCATGGATATATTAGTACAATGAGGAAATTTATTTAAAGAGAAAGCTCTTGTATGCACAAGAAAATGGTTACTTTGAAAGGTTACTTATATATATATATATATAAACTCTTTGCATGGATATATTAGTACAATGAGGAAATTTATTTAAAGAGAAAGCTCTTGTATGCACAAGAAAATGGTTACTTTGAAAGGTTACTTATATATATATATATATAAACTCTTTGCATGGATATATTAGTACAATGAGGAAATTTATTTAAAGAGAAAGCTCTTGTATGCACAAGAAAATGGTTACTTTGAAAGGTTACTTATATATATATATATATAAACTCTTTGCATGGATATATTAGTACAATGAGGAAATTTATTTAAAGAGAAAGCTCTTGTATGCACAAGAAAATGGTTACTTTGAAAGGTTACTTATATATATATATATATATATAAACTCTTTGCATGGATATATTAGTACAATGAGGAAATTTATTTAAAGAGAAAGCTCTTGTATGCACAAGAAAATGGTTACTTTGAAAGGTTACTTATATATATATATATATAAACTCTTTGCATGGATATATTAGTACAATGAGGAAATTTATTTAAAGAGAAAGCTCTTGTATGCACAAGAAAATGGTTACTTTGAAAGGTTACTTATATATATATATATATAAACTCTTTGCATGGATATATTAGTACAATGAGGAAATTTATTTAAAGAGAAAGCTCTTGTATGCACAAGAAAAATGGTTACTTTGAAAGGTTACTTATATATATATATATATATATAAACTCTTTGCATGGATATATTAGTACAATGAGGAAATTTATTTAAAGAGAAAGCTCTTGTATGCACAAGAAAATGGTTACTTTGAAAGGTTACTTATATATATATATATATAAACTCTTTGCATGGATATATTAGTACAATGAGGAAATTTATTTAAAGAGAAAGCTCTTGTATGCACAAGAAAATGGTTACTTTGAAAGGTTACTTATATATATATATATATAAACTCTTTGCATGGATATATTAGTACAATGAGGAAATTTATTTAAAGAGAAAGCTCTTGTATGCACAAGAAAATGGTTACTTTGAAAGGTTACTTATATATATATATATATAAACTCTTTGCATGGATATATTAGTACAATGAGGAAATTTATTTAAAGAGAAAGCTCTTGTATGCACAAGAAAATGGTTACTTTGAAAGGTTACTTATATATATATATATATAAACTCTTTGCATGGATATATTAGTACAATGAGGAAATTTATTTAAAGAGAAAGCTCTTGTATGCACAAGAAAAATGGTTACTTTGAAAGGTTACTTATATATATATATATATAAACTCTTTGCATGGATATATTAGTACAATGAGGAAATTTATTTAAAGAGAAAGCTCTTGTATGCACAAGAAAAATGGTTACTTTGAAAGGCAATATATGATCGACACAATAATCGAGCGGATTGACCTCCAGATACTCGTAAATTGTAATATTCGTATTATGGGAGTCACAACTCGCATATACATATATAAGTTAATTATCCGAGCGTCGTTGAACGCGGTCCGTAGGCTTCTTTTCAATTGCTACTACACCAATGTGTACGGAAGGGCACTACTCTTTTTCCTGTATATATCTATATATATTCTTTCCTTAATTAACGTAATCCATTAAACAATGATACCAGTCAGTTCCTTGACGGATTTGATCTAGCATCAAACCTTTATCACGCTCGAAACACTAAGTCAACTCCCGAACGATTTCATTTTATTTTTAGCCAGCATTTCAATTGAAACCATGAATCACTTGAACTTGGATTCTCCCAGGTGATAGAGTAGGATTGCTGACGACAGCCATTGCCATGAATCCACAAAAGTTGCGCGAAATCAATAATTCAAGAGCCATTTCGCTGCTCATAAAACCTCCAGCCACCAGCATTCTGGGAAAATCGTGTTCGTAGGGGCAAAGAGAGACATTGAGGAAACAGATGTTCGTTCTCGGTAAGTGAATCATTTATCATCTCAGGATAAAGGATAAGAACGTGGAAAGAAAGAATAGTATTTTTTGTGTGATCATTTAGAGAGTAATTACCAGAGAAGAAAATAAATGAGATAAAGTTCATTTTTCCGGAGGAAAAAGGTTTGCAAAATATCACACATAGTGGGTAGAGTGTTCGCCAATGGTCCGGGAGACCACGGTTCAATCCTAGGTCGTGTCATACCAAAGACTTTAAAAATGGTACTTGATACCTCCTTGCTTAACACTCAGCAATATAAGGTACGTATAAAGGGTAAAGTGGAGCAATCCAGAGAAAAGAGTAGCGCCCTCTCCTACACCTCGGTGTAGTAGCTACTTAAAAGGGAGCCTTCTTGTCGCCCTCGACTCCGGTCGCCAACTTTACTTACTATCGTTGAACACAATTTAAGCGGGAAGGAATTTGAATCTGACATGAAAGCACAAAATATTTCATAGAAGATATATAAAATCCCACGGAAAAATCAGAGGAAGATAACACGTTTTCATTTTAATACATTCACTGATTTTTAATGTCAACATTTATCAAGAGAAACTTCCTCCTAGTCTTGAATTGAAGTTGACGGTGGAGTACTTAACACGGTCTGAAAAGACCGGAGATATCGGAACACGAGATCTGAGGAAGACGCGAATTCATTCAAACCACAGCACTGTCATAATCAGCTTGAATACTTAGATAAGTCAGGGAGACCCGTCGAGACTTGCTGTCACTCAGACTTCGGTGAAAGACCACCAGTTCAAACTGGTGTTAAAAAATCTTGCAAAGATTTTCTTAATCACTATGAATTTTGCAAGGAATTGAAATTTGACTGTAAGAAATGGTTATATACAAGACTCAGTCCTGGAGAATGAAGCACACAAATTTCTGTAGTATTTTGATATACAAACGGATCAGCTAATTTTGACCAGACGACCAAACAGAGTATTATTCAAGAAAAAAAAACCTGCCGAATTGTACACTTAACTGACATGGCTAATCACAGAGTAAAATTAAAAGAAAGTGAAAAGAAAAAAATTGGTATCTGGATCTTGTTAGGGAATATAAAAAACTGTGGAACAAGAAAGTGACAGTGATGCCAGTTGTAACTTGTGCCCTTGGGACAGTCACCAAAAGATTGGTACAAGGACTGAAGTATTTAAGAATAAGAGGGCGATTAGAGACAATCCAAACTACATTGTTGAGATTTCCCAGAATACTGAGAAGAGTCCTGGAGACTTGAGGAGACTTGCTGTTTCACAAAAACGAATGAGCTTTCACTGGTGTGAAAAGGTCTCAAATAAGAAAATAATAATAGCTAAGGAATTACTAGTTATTCTATCATGCAGCCAGGATCTCTTTGTATTAAATATTCTTTGAAAAGATTAATATCGTGTTAGAAGCATAAAATATGTATAATGTATCGGCTACCGCATGTAGAAATGGTTTGGGTAAATTATAAAACGCTTATATTATCCCACATATATTGATAATGCAGTGTTTGAAAATCTTTAAAATCTAACAGTCAGTCGTTCATTTCATTGAGCTATGGAAAACTGGAAGGTAGAACGAGCCATTGAATGATAAAACAAAGCAGAAATTGTTTTTTTGGTGGGTAGATTTTTATGGATTTGTTGGTTATTTAATGCTAAAACTTGTTATTTATATAATTTACAAAGGAATAGTTTATAGGTAACATTTTTAAACGGTTCAGTGTTCATTTGCTGGCACACAGTTAAATGGTTTCAAGCATTGCAATATTTTTATTTGTACACAGTTAAATGATTGTATATGTAGCTCACACTAATACTTCTATTGGCACACAGAAAAATAGATTACGCATTGTTATCAAATACGAATAACATTTTGTTGCATACAGTTAAATTGCATCGAGAACAGTAAATGATGGAACCATTCTATTTGACCCATATATGAAGCCATAATAGGTACTACTCCTTCGAATCAGAATGGACGTGGAAGAAATGGCAAATAAGGGGTACACAACATTATTTCACCCTCAGATGCAGTTTAGTGTCATATCGAGGATGCTATTTGGTAGGAGATTACCGCTCTGCAGAGATATTCTGCAGCTGAATATGTTGAATAAAGTTAAAAAACTAAAGATAAAGAAAAGGACACTTTTCAAGACAGGATCGTTGTTCCTACAATTCTATTCTATAGCAATAATTCATCCGAATTATACACCGAAAAATTCAAATGAGAATGCAGATTTACAATGTTGTAGGAAAAAAAAAACACCACTTGTTTATGGGTGATATTAAGATTTTTGCAGAGAATGAAGAAGAATTGAATAGGAAACATATATCTAAAGGTATAGAACTGTGCCATGAAAAACACTATCAGATATGTAAACGAGGATGAACATGCAGAAGGAATTTCATCCTAGAGATGATAGAGACAGGTTCTTTGTGACAAAAGAAGGAGGAAGAAGACTCACTAAGATTCAGGAACGGGAAAAACATTAAAAAATATAAAATAGGATTGATAACAGCAGAAAGTAAGATAAATTACCCAAAAATAGCAAATAGGAAAAAAAGTATTAAAAGTTATATAAGAGCAGAGAAAAGAGATGAGAAAAGGTATATAGCGAAAATTGTGAGAAGACTAAAGTTAGATAATTCTGTCAAATAATATATGAAAAAATAGTATCTTTTTTTAAAAATCAAATACGTAAATTATCAGGTATTATGATATATAGTCGGATCACATAATCCCAGCCAGCAGACCAGACGTAAAGTTTATTAAGAAGAAAGGTATTCATCATTTAGTGGATTTTGCCGTTTTAGTAGACTGGAGTGAAAAAAAAATCTAAAGACTGAACAAATATCTAGATCTTGTCACAGTGCTGAAGAAATTGTGTAGCAAAAATGTTGATTTTAGTAGAATTCCTTTGAATGATTTTTGAGATCCTAGAAAAGAGATTGGGTAACTTGGAGATTTATGTAAAACTCTAATCCATTCAGGACATACCACCGCTCAAATCGGTTAGGATACGGGAAAGAGTTCGGAAGATCTTCGGAAACTTGCTATCACTGAGATATCCAGTGAAAAAAAAAAAACACAGGTTGCAGCTGGTATAAAACACTCTCTAAAAGTCTAATATTACTAATAATGCTAAAAGTGTGTTGAATAAAGAATGTTGCTGCCACTCGACCTCCAAAATAAACGACAAATTATTATCGGTATAATTATTCAATTAATATATTTCTACAAATACGAATACGCCTACTACTAAATGAAATAGTTTATTTAATAATACATTGGTTTACCTATATTTTACATATTTTTTCGGTTTTTGTAATTTGATAAACATTACATTAAAGCACTTAATTCCGTTGCATCAGTTCTTATATCGGCATTAAAAAAGACATATTGTTTATGGTGCTATTTTTTTATTTTATTCTGAGGTTGAAAATAGAAGAAAATGAATAACTGTTTCAGTATTGTAGGTATTATTGTTAAAAAAAGGTCAAAATTTAACATATTTTCTCGGGTAACTAAGAAGGTTACTGTAAATGATCAATGTCTGGCAAAGACACATGGTACAGTATTTTAGGCTTTTGGTTGGAAGGTTTTTTAGACTAAAACATCTGGAGGTTGCAAATTCAATCCTAAAAACAGGTAAGATTAACGAGAAATACTTACTATAACTGAACACTGGTTAATGTAATTGGAAAGGTATACTCCTGTGATTCAAATAAAAGGGTTGAGTTCAAAATTCTGGAGTGTGCTCCCGAATTCGATATGAAATACCTGAAGGAAGCCGAAGGAAATATCGGCGAAAACGTTATGATCATAAAAGTGGAGATGAGGTCAATAGTCCTTGTAATCTAAGTAATAATAGTCATCTGTTAAGTTGCATTGGAGGATTCGTTTTTATCTTTAACTGTGAGCTAAAGTTATTAGTTAATAGAAGGGAATACATGTTAATAAAGATGAAATTAAGAAATTTCACGATGGCAATCAAAATGTAATAATATATTCAAAATATCCGAAACAAATTCGAGACGCATACGATCAGTTTCCAGACTTTTTTCGTATGGGCATTTAAAATTGTCGTAGACTCTTAAAAAGTCAGTATGTTATTGCTATACATTTTATGAGATGACTGACCAATTTTTATGATTTCAGGTTCATATGAACAGCTACAGAGGAGAAATTGGAATACACCCTACTAAAGCCTGATTGTCACAGCTGGTGAATTTCAAAAATCCAATCTGACATTTTAGAAGAACGATACACAATAAACGTTCTATTTTAAAGTTGGAAATAATGCGACAGAAACGTATGGAATGCTTCAGACAGTTTGGGGAGCATCTTGCATGAATCGAGCGTCAGATTTTGAGTGGCATAAAAGATTCAAGGAAGGCAGGGAGTCTGTGAGGGATGATGAGAGGTGTGGGAGGAGTAAGGAAGTCAATCCTGTCGGAGAAGGCCTGCACTTTTCAAATTGGTTCAGTGGCATTTCTACCAGGACAATGCACCAGTCCACAACTCCATCCTTGTCAAAGACTATTTGATCAAGATGGGCATCAAGACAGTTCCTCGGCCTCCCTATAGTCCAGACCTTGTTCCCTGTGACTTTTGGTTATTCCCTAAGCTCAGAGCGTGTCGTTATGAGACAATTGAGGAGATGAAATAGGCTGTGACGAAGGTCATTGACACGCTCACACAAGAGGACTTCCATGGGGCCTTCCAGAAGTTATTGGAACGGTACAACAAGTGCAGGTAGAGGTGCCCGTGGTGTAATGGTTAGCGTCGTAGGAAGTATACACGGCGACACGAGTTCAAATCCTGGACGAGAGTGATTGCATTTCACAAAGCACTAATACCCTTGGGAAAAGTTAGAATCCAATAATTCTCCCTCCAGCTATGGATAAATAATGGGGCAGACTAGCTTCTTCAGCCTTGGTGAGGCAGCTCGTCTAAGAGAAGGAAAACTCTGAATTCAAACCTGTTAAACTCCGCTTAAAAAATGACATTTTGTCATATCCTGCCCGAGCGAAGGGGTTGATTAATATGGTACAAGTGGATTGCAGCCGGAGGAGAATTCTTCGAAGGGTACTAGAGTTTCATGTGTGTACTATGAATAAATGTACCCATACTCATAAAAGTCTGGAAACTTATCGTATGCACCTCGTATTAAATTATTTCACCCACTGTTATATCATATTCCTAATCAATGTCTTTCATATAAATTCAGTTTATAAAGTCTACTGAAACGCACATAATTTTTTCTCTTTTTGAATACTTTGTGACGAGCTTTGTTGCGGTGAAAAACTGGATTTTAATAATCCATGGGGAAGCAACATGACTCCAAAGTTATGGGACTTCATCGTAACATAACGATATTGTTTCGGATTATCGTCTGTGATAAAATTTATTCGTGCTTCCCACCTAGCAGGAATTGATGCAAGTTCTTTTTTATAGCAGGGATTTTGGGAAGGAGAAGGTAGACTCGTGCTCTTGTGGGATTATGCTGGTTATAGAATTATTTGCTGTAATGTGAACTATGCTCGTCTTTACTAAGTCTTCCGGTACGTATGTCTGATCATATTTATCAACTCCTCCGCTCGGGCAAGATATGACACAAGGTCCATTTTAAGCGGAGTTTAACAGGTTTTGAATTCAGAGTTCTCCTTCTCCTAGACTAGGTGCTATATATATATATATATATATATATATATACTTGTGTATATTTATACATAAATACATATATACAGGATGGTACAATAAAATTGTCGTCCTAAAGAAAACACGACAGCTTTATTTCAAACCTTTTATTGAAAAAATCAATTCAGGTAACTTGATTAAGTAGTAGAGCTGACATCTATTGAATGTAGCCACCTTTAGCCTCAATCACTGCCTCGATACGGATCCGGAACTGGGAGCATGCCTTTTCCACAAGCGCCGGTGGGAGCTCGGTGAATACTCGGCGGAGGTCATGTTGGTGATGTTCTAGACGTATGACCAAACGAAGTAGTCCAGCGGGTTCAGATTTGGGAGGGAGATAGGCCAGTGAGAGAAGGGTACAAAGTCGTAGCACTCCTTATGAAGCCAAGCCTGGGTCTCTTTGGATTTGTGGACTTGCACCGAGTCCTGCTACCACATCCAGGGTCTGCCACCGGCCACCTGATTGCACCAGTGGATAGCCACACTCTTCAGCACATCCATGTACACTTTGGTGTTGACTTTCAAGCCGACTTCGAAGATGTGAGGTGGCATGATGTGGCCCTCACGTGAAACCACAACAAAGACCATAACCGTAGCCGGAAACTTTGTTTTCATCACCCTGGGCACGCCCCCGTTATTCGTGGCAATCCAGATTTGCATTTTGAGGGTACTTGAAATGGTCCTATTGTCATAACTTGGATCGGTAGAGCGCATGAGTTGTACAGCGGCACATCACCGATCTCGCTCGTTGAACATTGTGTCACTTTCAAACATAATAGAAGGGTCCTATCGCTCTTGGGATTTGTACACAACTGGCCAACTAGTAGATGGTCTGCAACAAAAAAGAAAACCGGTTTTCATTAAACGGAAATGGAATCATGTCGTCTTTTATAGGGTGACAATTTTGTAGTTCCACTCTGTATATATATATATATATATATATATATATATATATATTCACACACACACACACACACACACACACACACACACATATATATATATATATATAAATTAATGATAATTAACTTGAAATGAAAAAATAAAATTATCTAATTTGTCAAAATGTGATATAAATCACCATCCACGTTGGAATTAAAGCTATAATTCTTAATTGAAATTATAATTACTAAAAAGATGTTACATAAGCCGATGGTGAATATTTGATTTAATGCAGACCAAAAAGAAGGAAAGAATAACTTTCATTCTATTCACTGGGGCTGTAGAAAATGTTGCCCCCAAATCTGCAATGGAGTAATACCCCTACTAATGAGGTCACCAGTTCGCCGTCGGTGACGACCTGTAATGCTTTAGAATAGGATCTTATGCCAGTATTTAATCGTATTTTATATTTAAGGTTCAATAAGACGGTAGTTGTGAGACAATTACGCTAAAATAGCAGTACTTTAAACCATTTAAACTACAGGTAAGCAGATTACGAATATTAAAAAGAATTATTAGTGTTGGGTTGGAATACTAGAATCCTATTAACTGTCTGCAAACAAAGGATTAATATAAAAGGAAATATTAGTGTTTGAAATACTTGCAATCATTTATAATGTGTACAAATGAATAAGTAGTGGTATATAATTTTCAATGTTTTATTAAAATACTTGAAACTATTTACAATTCTTGATATGATATTAAGCAACATCTAATGGTGAGGCTTAAGTCTTTTTATTTGGAAAATGTCGACAGCACCACCGTTATCAATAATCTCTATTTAGTCTGACGTTTAGAGCTTGTACTGATTAGAGTCCTATATATAGATCAAATATAAGTGTACATTTTTGGCAAGGAATTATCTTTAATAGTTTTTTTGATATGATATAGCAATGCGATGTTATTCATATTACTTTGGAGTATTTGGTAGTTTGTTTGTTTGCGTTTTATGGCATATCAACATTTTGTAGGTTATTTAACGCCAAATTAATTTTTATACAAATAAACAGTTCTATTTCAAACAATTCTGTTTAGTATAAGAACAAAATTTAAATGTCAAAACAGTTCTATTTCAAGCCATTCAGTTTAGTCAAACAGTTCTAATTCAAACAACTCAGAGTCGTATAAATATAGTTTTTTTCACACACAGTTAAATGTCATAACAGTTCTATTTCAAGCTTACAGTTTAGCATAAGTACACAGTTTAGTTTGGGGGAGTCCTCGTGGTGTAATGCTTACGGCGATGGACAGGGAAATCGTAGTAAGCAAGTTCGTCCTCCAGTCGCGCTATTACGTTCACTTTCGGACAAATACCCTTAGGAAATGTATGAACCCGCTTATCCTCCAAGCTATAGGTTAAATAGTACCACTACTGTTCTTCTTGGAGAATGGCTTTGGCATTAAATAACATACAAAGGTTGACATGCTATTTAACAAAGAAACCAAACCAAACCAAACAGTTTAATTCTATTTGACGTATAGATAGGAACTTATCAGTTGTTATCACTCTGGGCCATAGTGGTCTTGGGAGCGATGACAATGAATCAGTTCTCTGCATTCCCCAATGCTCCAGTATTACATGAACCTCACTATCAGATTGGTTTGTGTCATATTTAGGACACTCTTTATGGGTGTCATACCAGTCTGCAGAAAAGCAGTTGGTGTATTCTACAACCCCAGCCGACTGGGCAACACTTTGGAGTATTTGATCAATAGAATTACAACGTAAATCAATGATTAATTTTAAATAGAATCAATAATGTGAGATAGTAATATTTTAATTAATTTTATTTTGTCCAAACAAATAATTAATATTTGATAGAAATATTATTGTCGATGTTTCTGGGAGGAGGCTCCATAATTGTCATCAATCAGAATATTCGGGCTGTTGACCTCATCTTTATCGTTATACTCACAATGTTTCGGCTGAGATGTCTTTCGACCTTCTTCAGGTGGTTCATGTCAAACTCGGGAGCCTATACAGAATCTTGAGTCGACCCTTTAATTGAACCAGAGGCGTAGACTGTTCCATTTCTTCTAATCATATCCTGATAAAAGTGTTTAGTATGTAAAGCACTCAGTTGGAAAAAATATTTTATGTGAAATCATCCGATAGTTCTGATTTTTTTCTTTTTTTATGAAGTAAAGATTATCAAAACGAGTCTGATCAGAGGAAGATGGTGGGTGTGGCCATTATCATAATTAAAGAGTGCTGATTACTAAGATTCCCTTGGCTTTTTCTCATCGCTATTTATTCCTGTTGGTCAATACTCTTGGCATGTCCTCTAGACAGCATCCAGTGTCCGCAAAATTCTGATGAATGTAAGTTTCGGCTGTTCAGACAACACTGAGGCGTCAATGAGAAGTAGTTTATTGGAATACGTTGCTTATCATTTCTTTTGAACTTTCCGATCGGTTCCCTGTATATTTTGTTCGCTTTCTAGAATGGTTTCTGAGATAGAAGGCAAGTGGCCATACAACTGCTATTTTGACGTAAGTTACTTCCAGAATTTGTTTAAAACAACACGAAACAGCCCTTTTTATTTCGCGCTAACTTTTTCTCTAGGTGTTTCATTTGAGCCCATTTAGTGAAACTGTACATTACTACTTATGTGTACAACAGGAATGAGCAGTATGATCAAGGATCCGTTCAGAGGAATTGTTTCAAGAATGTATTTAGTCTTCTGGCGTATTTGTCTAGAAAATAAGGAATTATTTTTTACAGGTTCTCAACCTTAATTGACAAACATCAAATTAATTTTATTTACTCACATATATAAGATCTGTTGGCTTTTGTGACATTTTCTTCACTTAATACCGGTAACCCAGAATCAGGTTATTTCAATAATCTCAAAGTACTCTTCGAATTAACCTATGCTACCTAGAAACTGCTATTCGGTAGATAAGCTGACTGACATTTTTTTTCTGAATTAACTTACTAACTATTTATATCACAAAGTCTTAAATTACCATAGAATTTTTCTCATGTGTTCCAGTTTTGTAAAATAAAAACGAAATACATTTTGAATAATCCAAGCTTATTAAACAGAATTCTGAGAGCCAAACATGAACTTCATGTTTTTTTTTTTTTACATATTCAAGGTCATCATCGATCAGCTGATTATAAGTCATGTTTATCAATATGAATTTAAAAAAAAAAGTTCCATACCTTTCTAGGCCAGCCGCAGAAAATATCTAAATCTCAAAAGAAAAGGCGAATAGTGATATGCATTTGAATGAAGAGAAAGATTAAACAAATAGAAAAAAAAAAGTTTGCCTTGGGTGAAGGAAAGCCGATCAATACCGACCATTTCATTTGATTTTGTCTTTGGAAAATAATCTGCTCAGGAAGTGAATTGCACATTCCACAAGACAGTCCTAGTTCTAATCTCATATTACTTCCAGGACCTCTTTGCATTAAAACAACTCTCGACAAAGTTTTTTTTTTTGTACGGTAAAAATACATCAGTCTATTTTAGGCAAATGTCATGTTCGACATATAGAATTCCAACTTGGTCAAACCATTAAACACACGAAATATAATAAGATATATAACTTTTATAACCTGATCCATAGGAGTGTATCAAAGTGGGGATTTGTCAGTTTGACGTCAAATGACATTTCTACTATGAATAGAGAGGAAATGGTTGTCTTGATGGGCTACTTGCATACGTCGATTAATTGGAGAATATTGTCAGACCATTTCGTATGTATTACAGCTGTGGGTACATTATGGTTAAAGATACTATTTTAATTCGTATTGATATATTTTTTTCATTCCAAGACAAATAAATATCTTATTATTTTACAAAAAAAATTTAGAATTGCGTTTGCGGACTTTTCAAAACTAATAATCTATCTATCTATCTATCTATCTATCTATCTATCTATGCGTGTGTGTGTATGTCCCATTTTGTTTATATCTATCCATTTCATTCTGTTTAGGGAAGTACCCGTAGCGTACTAACTAACATAGTAAGTGACTTTGAACTGCAGTGGGGCTATTACGTTCACGTTTAGACGAATAAGCAAGAGTAAATTATAAACTCATTATCCTTAAATGTTATGAGTTAAATTGTCCCACTTCTTATCCTGTTCAAAGATAACTTTTATATTAAATGGCTCACAAAATTTGATATGCCATTACACATAGAAACCCAACTTAACGAGTCTATCTGCTTATATCTGACATTTTATCCATCAATCATTTAATCAATATATCTAAAACGTGTCCCAACATTTGATGTTAGTTATATTTTTTACAAAAGTATATTTGTTGATTGCCCCTATTCAAACTTAATTCGTAAAAAACATTTGACGACACTGGTACACGCAAGCATATCGAATAGCACAAGGTTGTGCGTAGCAGTAAATAAACGGCTGTCATTTCCGTGATAATTTTTCATTTACATTTATACAATTCTTCAACATCAAAAGAGGTAAATCTCGATAGAGCAAAAATGATAATATAGAAATTATCAAATAATTTGTGAATATATAAGAAATTGTTGTATTCATTGCTAAACACCATTTTATAATGTAGAAATTTTTTGACAATTGGCTGCATAGGGTGTGTGACCTGGCAGATGAATAATATAGAAACTGTCGGGTCAAACTCGATGAATGAATACAGGACACACACACACACACACACACACACACACACACACACACACACACACACACACACACACACACGTGCATATATATATATATATATATATATGGTATGTGTGTATATTTAACAAAACCTTTGATCCTTCTACACTGGCTGTCATGACAAGTTTAAAGAGCACAGTCTCTCGTAATATTTCTTGATGCTGAAAGGAGAATAATTGAATACATAACTTAACCAAGATTATTATACTTATGTGAAATGCAAGCAGGCTTGTCTCGGATATTGAACTTGGGTTTCCCAGCCCAGTCGACTAGAGTTGTTGAATACACAGACTATACCTATGCAGAGGGGTGAGACCACCTTCAATGAATGCCCTAGATATGACACTAACAATCTTATGGTGAGACTCCAGTCGAAGTACTTTGGCAGAATATGGATTACCCTTCGGTGGCATTGATCCCAGGTCCAGTAGTAACACTTGATAGGGTCTTATAAATGAGTCAAAAAGAACCTTTTGACGTGTAAACTGTGTGCAAACAAATGTCTTATGTTAATTTGCATTTTTAGAAGTAGAACTGCTTTACAATTCAACGGTGTGTAAAGAAATGACTCACGTTCGATTGAATTTTTAGTGATACATAGTCAATCGAGGAGCCATATAATTGTGTACAAACGAATGAGTAATGTCAAATAGAATTATTAATACTGAATAGCAGTACTTGAAACTGTTTAATAGTGTATCTAAATTGAATAATTGGTATAACATAGAAATACTTTGAACCATTTGACTGTGTGCCAATGTATGAATTGTATTGAATAGAATAATTATTGTTAAATAGCAATTCTTGTGACCGTTTCACTCTGAGCAAACAAATGTTAAATATTGAATAGAATTATTAGTGTTAGATAGCAATATTTGAAATCATTTAACTCTATAGAGACAATAGCAATACCAGTGTGAATAAAATAATTCTTACTCACGTAATCATAAATTTACTTACAAACTATTCACTTACAAATTATATATGTATATCTATTTAAATGTATGCAAACAAATGATCGATATTAAATTGATACTGTTACGTAGCCATATTTGAAATCATTTAACTGTGTGCAAAGAAAATGAGCTCAAACTCATTTACAAATGTTTTCAACAAAATACGTTACAAATTGTTTTATCTAATATATATGTATAAACAGGATTTGGCATTAAATAACCTAAAATAGTCCATAATGTGATAAATCTGAAACAAATCAAAATAGACCATATGATTGTGAAGTTTCAGCCCGGAAACTTTGGATAATATGGAGTTCCTTTCGTTGCCAGTATCCCCAGTTCCACTCTGACCCAGATTAGTTTGTGATAAAGTCCTATATAGGGATAAAATAGAGATGTTAGACTATTAGAACTGTGTGTAAATTATTGTTTTAAATTGAATTGTTAGAAAAAGATCTGTTTGACTATTTAACTGTTCAAAAAAATGATAAAAGGTTAATTACATTATTAGAGATACATTGTTGTACTTGGAACTATTCAACTGTGAACGAATACAACTTTTAGTGTGAAATACTTTAAGCAATTTACTTATATGCAAATAGGTTTATTGATGTTACAAAGCAAATTTTTTAACGATTTGACAGAGCGTGAATGAATGAATGAATAGTGTTTAATAGGATAATTAGTGTTAAATAACAACACTTGAAATCTCTTCACTGTATGTAAAAGAACTATTAATATTTTTCAAAAAATATTCACATCCAAATGATTTATGTATAACTATTTGTCTCTGTGAAAACAAATGACTAAATTGAATTGTGTGTATCAGATATCAATACTTAAAACCATTTAAATGAATTTAAAGAAATAGATAATAGTAAATAATATTATTCGAGCAAGAAATAATAGAAACCATTCAACAGCATCTAAAAAATGAGCTTGGACTCATTTAATATGTTTTATTTAAAATGTGCTTACCAATCATATATATTTAACATTTATGTATAAACAGGATTTGGCTTAAGAATTATCTATATTGTTTGATATGCCATAATAGCGAACACCACCAACCAACCAACCAGCGAACATCGGGGTAGCGTATTCACTTCCTTCGGTTGATTGTCATTATACAATTCAATCTATCTATCTATCAACCTTATTCAAAGTGATCGGGACCCTAAACCCGCCAAGAACAATACAATGCAGAAGAGCTTAAGAATTATTACCAAACCAAACCTGGGCTTTACTTTAAAGCATCCTGCGCTTATTAACCGGGCTAAATTAATAATATTACTTTTCTGCCTTGATTTTGACAGGCAAATCCTCAAGAGTAGTTTTTGTTTATGCTATTTCTAAAAAAAAATCATTGTAGGAATATGTGTAATTTTTCATTCTTTTATCCTATGTACCGTTAATAGACACGGCGACAAGAACTCACAGTTTTCATTTAACCCATTGTTAACACGTTTGGAAATGCTATACATAAATTATTCTCTCCTCAGCTATGCATGAATATTAGGATAGATTAGGCATTTAAAATTTGGTATAACAACCAATTTAGAAGAAGGAAAACTCTAAATTCAAACTTGTTACATGAATGTAGCTGGGACATGAATAGCATTATATAATTAAGAATGATAATTAATCATATTAATGATTTTATTTGTGGTGATGGATTGTAAGTAATCAAGAAAATTTGAATGGAAGTGTAAGTCGTGAAGGTCATATGCGAACACGAGTCGCTGGATGGGACGACAGTCAGCGTGTCATAACAAAAGTTTTCTTTTGAAATCAGTGTTTATGGCCGAATATTAAAAAGTAAATATTCTGTCGGCTGACTTAGGAAGGTATCAGAGATGGCATCACACAGGAAAGTTAAAGACACATGTTTTTATATATTTAGTGAAGGGAATATTTAAGATATATTATATACGAAAAAAAGATTTTGGGTGGTTATTTTAGAGTTTGGGCAGTAGATATAAGAGTTCAGAGATACAGGTGGTTGGTTGAGTTCAGAACTTTTGGGGGCGGTGGGATGAATGGGGTAAATATATCGAAGAAGGCTGATTTTGTTCGTCTACCACCCTGAATCTCATTGCGTTTCTATGTTACTATAGATTTTATTCCATTCGGTCTTCCTTTCATGTTTTTCCCACTTCTAGAAAAAAGAGAAATGGTAGTAAACTTTTCATATTTGAAGCAACGAACCGTCTTGCATTTTGTACAAGGTAACACCTTCTTTTAGCCTAGAGGATCCCATGAGGTTACAGTTATTGATTTGCTGCCGTGTGGGTTAATGCTCTTTCTCACACATGTTGCATATTGACCCCGGCCAAGCTGTCGAAAGAAAAAATGCACCTGTGTAAATAACAGGTTAATCCGGTCGAAGATATCAGGAGATCAGGGGTGACCTTGACTGTTGAGGGGTTGAATTGAGTGCGAATTGTGACGCTCGCAGGAATTTGGTGGACGTCAAATTGTTATATAACCCCGGCGACAGGAAGTTCAGATCAGTTGGAGAGAAGATGCTGGAATGAGAACCATGTCCCAGCAGAGGCTGGACCCTCAAGCCCCCGGTTGAACAGCCCAGGAGAACGGGAAAGAAAGGCTGTGATAGCCAGAATAGTTTGCAGTTCTGTTCGTTTCCAACTCATCTCTCACACATAACCAATATCAACCTTTCAGCAACCCTTTTGCGAATAAAGCATGAGAGGTATATTTTTCTAAAGAACGTTGTTATGATTCTGCATGCATCTGCATATGAGTATATAACACACACTCATACACATTTTATACCATCACATTAAATTTCTGATTTTATTAGAGATTAGGTGGATTAGACAAAACTATGTTTTGTATATATTTACATACATTCTTAATACTATTTCTTGTTGCGACCTAAGACTTCCAGATGTTTTATACAATAGTATTTAAGAAAAATTATCAGACTTTCCAAGATCCTCATTTCTATGGATATCAACGTCTCATTTACCCCTGCCTACTAATCAATTGAAACCTGAAAGAAATTTGGGTTTTAGAACAAGAAGCTAATACTTTAGCTGTCATGTTCACCAGATATAATACCCATTGAGAAATTTCGAAACGTTGACAAAAACATGTTTACGAGATCGGCATGCAATTTTTAGCAAAAATTTCCGAATTTTACCTAAATAATTATGGAAATCTTTCGTATATGAAAAAAAATGTGGGAAAACCCAAGGCTATGCAACTGAGATGATGATATTCGTTATTTGTGCACTAGAAACACCTAAACATCGATAGATTTTAAGTACCTTGGTTTGGTTGAATGACATATCGACCTGCATGGGTTATGTAATAACGAAAACATCCTTCTAGAAGAACAGCAATGGTGATATTTAACCCATAGCTGTGGAGGGGATAAGGGGGTTAAAACTTTGGGCCAGAGTTTTTGTCAGCAAGTGAACGTAATAGCGCAACTGCAGTTCGAACTCGCTTATTACAATTCGGCAGTCCAGTGATGTAACCATTACAATTCCCGGACATACTTAAGTATCTTGCAAAAGATAAGATATCATAGCAACATAGCCTTATATAGAAATAAACCTTTCTTTATAACCATCGGTAGGGTTTCACTTATTTATGGGCTATTGCCTTTCTCTCTTTATATCTATTTATATAGAGTTATATCTATCTATATATGGTTACAAAAAATATTTCGTGAGTCAGGAACTAACTACCTACAGTTTCGCCTAAGCGGCTCATCGGGGTACCGAATATATAGTTACAAAAATTATTTCGAAATAATTTTTGTAACTATTTTGCTCGACTTAGTATTGAGCACTTTTTGTACTTGTAGCAATTTACAGTGTTTTTTTTCTTTTGACCAATCGATTGGGTATCTGTTTATATTTTTCAATTGTTTTGACAAGTTTGGCCTTTCCTTTTTTTTTCCAATATGCATATGTTTTTTTCCCCAAGTCAGTGATTTGTTGTATATTTTTATCTTGAATTACTTGCGGGGTTTTTCCCTTACCGTAAGTGCTTTATTCAATAAGTTATTTAATATATATATATATATATATATATATATATATATATATATAGCTTTTTTAAAATTCAGACTTAGTTACATTCCCCTTGTCTTTCATTGCCCAGCTTATCATAACACTTAAAATGATTTGTCAGCTTTAGATTTTATAATCAAATCATTATAAAAATTCTATTACAGGTTTGCTCCTTATATATCATTATTTACCTATTCATATATATATATATATATATATATATATATATATATATATATATATATATATATATATATATATATATATATATTTAAATTCTAATCTGTGTCTCTCAAGTTTTCTGATCGAGGAATACATTTGCTTAATCATTTGGTTTTATAATGAATTTATTATTCAGGAATTTTCAACAAGAAAGGGGTTAAAAGAAAATGGATTTTTGACAATACTTTTTAAAAAGCATCATCTTCAGTATGTCACGAGGGACTTACTTAACAAACAGCTGGAATTAAATTTAACGTGAGGCAACACCAGTGTATTAATAACCATTTAGATCATTAAATTAGAATATATCTGCAAGACATCGGTGAAAAATATGTTGTATATCAATAACACCTAAATTTGCTAAAGTATATCTTACATAGAAATTGTTGATAAATGATAACATATTAGTAATATATTGTTGACATAAAAATCTTGAATAAATTTATATATCACATTAATGAAGTCTACTGGAATCATTGAATATATATTATTCCTTGCATACACACATAGGCACAAATATATATATATATATATATATATATATATATATATATATATATATATATATATATATATATATATAATGTGAGAGAGATTATAAAACCAAAGAAATAAAATTAGTTATATAAGAAAATGAATAAATGGGTTCGTTAAAGTTTTACTTATTGTTGAATTACTCAGTTTATGATATACAACGATAGTCTATTTCCTAAGGCCATTCTGAGTGTAAATATAATCAAATTTTACACTGTGTTCCGTTTACTGGTCAATATTCTCCCAACCGCTGAGATAATTTCTCATTATTTTCACACCAACTTTAACTATTTTTGCGATATATTTTATTCAGATTCTTGATAGTCGAAGTAAACGATATCAGTTACAGCACACTGAACTAATTCTGGAAAAAAAAACAAGCATGATCCAGCCTCAGAATATTTGCTCTTATAACTTTAGGACTGCTTAAATATATTCGACACAATATTTTTGAAGCTAATTGTGATAAAGTGACAGGGGAAAAAAACAAGAACATGGCAATAATTTTCTTCAAGACTACATTGTCGTTTTAGTGACGCAACAATAATTTATAAAATTCTAGATTTTATGGCATTTTCCATTTTTTTAGAGAAAATCATCCGTCATCGAAATGCTTAATAAAAATAAAGGAATTTACGTATTCTCTAATGTCAAGTATTTTTATTGATCACATACACTCTCACACACACGCACATAAAATATACATACATACATGCATACATACATACATACATATATATATGTGTGTGTGTGTGTGTGTGTGTGTGTGTGTGATGCAGTCTGATAGAATTAGTAATAAAGAGTGCTCAATACCACTGACAGAGTATACAATTTCAACGATATTTTTTGTGTGTGTTTAAGTTCGTCAGTGTTCTAGTAGCTAAGCAGGAATTTATTTTGATTCTTACTTGTGGATATGTATTCAGTCTATTCAACCAAATATGAATAAAATAACTTAATTGATATATCATCTATGAAACTAAAACAAATCAAATTAGTAAATAAGTTGAAATAAATGAATAAATAAATGATTTAAACGTTTCGAATGATAAGAAAAGTATGACAACAACAGCAAAATAATTGGCAAAAGTGACTGAAGGACTTAGAAATGAGAGGGCAAGAAGTGACAATCTACTTTACAGTGTTATTGAGATCGGTCAGAATACTGAGAAGAGTTCTATTGAGTTAAGGGATTTGCTGTCACTTGAAAATTCAGTATGTTATTGCTATACATCTTATGAGATGACTGACCATTTTTTAATTATTTCAGGTTCAAATGAACAGCTACAGCAGCAATTGGAATACACCCTACTAAACCCTGATTGTCACAGCTGGTGAATTTCAATAATGCAATCTGGACATGAGGACACTTTAGAAGAACATGCAATAAACATTCTGTTTTAAACTTGGAAAAAATGCCACAGAAACGGATGGAATGCTTCAGGTTGCTTTTCGACCATCTTGCATGAATCGAGCATCAGTTTTTGAGTGGCATAAGAGATTCAAGGAAGCCAGGGAGTAGGTGAGCGATGATGAAAGGTGTGGGAGGAGTAAGGAAGTCAATAAACCAGAGTTGATTGGCCAAAGAGTGAGGGTTAGGTTTACTATTTTGAGGTTTTAAGGGAGTTCAGCAAGAGATTCCGTCGGAAGAGGCCAGCACTTTTCAAATCTAGTTAGTGGCATTTCCACCAGGACAATGCACCAGTCCACAACTCCACCCTTGCGACAGACTATTTGATCAAGATGGGCATCAAGAAAGTTCCTCAGCCTCCCTATAGTCTAGACCCTTCTTCCTGTGACTTTTGCTAATTCCTTAAGCTCCGAGGCTATCGTTATGAGACAATTGAGGAGATGAAAGAGGCTGTGACGAAGGGGATTGACACATAGACACAAGTGGACTTCAATGAGGCCTCCCAGAAGTTGTTGGAACGGTACAACAAGTGCATTGCAGCTGGAGATTACTTCGAAGGGGGTTAGAGTTTCACATGTGTACTATCAACAAAAGTCTGGAAACTTTTTTAGTGATCCTCGTATATATGTATTTTGTATAATTGAAGAAGTAAAAACAGCAGAGCAACTTATATCATAAAATCAGGACGGCTAAACATTCTGACTGCATTCTAAACTTGCCGGTGCAGTCCTAAATAAATTATAAGAACACTCTTTATACTATTTGAAAATTGCTTAAAGGTGAAACTCCGTTGACAACCATCATACTATTATTACATTTACTTCCCTATGACTTTGCCTTTATTCTTAGCCTAAAAATGTATTCTTTAGATAAAATTAGTGTGCGCGATGAACATTGAAGGAAATAGAATATCGAAACTTGATGCCATATCAAAAAATAAAGTTTTACAAGTCTTTCGACCAATGAAAAGCTCTCTGTCATAAGCGTGCAATTTTTTCTCATTCATTTTTCATCTCTATCTTGGTAAGTATTGCGTCAGTCTTGATATTTTGTGAACTCACATCGTATTTCAGCTGCAACATACGATATCTAGTTTCGAAAAACCAATTGTTTACTGTCCAAGAAGGAAGAAGAGAATGGAGCTTATCTTTGACGATGTATTATACCTTACAGATTTTGTCGTCTATTCTTAACTTTCACTTTCTTGCCTTTAGCAAAATACTTTAACACAAACTGCTGAGATAAATCGACGTAAGTTCGTAAACAACGCCTGGAAGTAAAAACATCCAATGCAAGTAAGAGTGATCCATTGTGTTGATTCCTTTGTTAATAGTCGTGTCTCTTCCAGAGTCTAAAATGGCTAAGACCTGGGCCTGTTTATTTAACTTATGATTAACGTGTTAATAACTAGTTTTAAGTTTCTATAATTTTTTTAATATAAAACTAAGCGTTCGGACCAATAACAATTCCATTGGGTAATATTGTGATTGATTAATTTTATTGGCGTAATTTAAAGTCTACAATTTAAGGAATCACGTTCAGGTTTATAATTTTATGTAATTGCCTCTGAGGAGCTCTTTTCTTGTATACAATCCTATCGAATTTGGAAAACAGAAATATTTAACCTATAGATCGAACCCTAAGAATTGTAATCACTCCAGGTTAGAGGGGACCTGAAAATAATGTCAATAAAAAAGTGATTCCATACCTCCCAAACATTTATGACTGGTTATCACCTCACACACACACACACACACACATATATATATATATATGAATGTGTGTGTATATATGTATATATTTTTTTGTGCGTGTGTGTTTGTGTGTGTATATATATATATATATATATATAAGGTGCCTGTGTTGAGATAGTGATACGGGAAGGATTCAAAATGAATATCATTTTTCAGCATAATACTGTTGGTTTGAATTCAATTTTTCTTTTTATCTCCTTGGGCGGTTATCACATCAAAGCTAAACAGCTCTATCTAACCTACTATGTACCCATAACCAGCTATTAAAAAAAGGGATTCAAGGTTTTCCTACTGGCAATAGCGTCAAGTGAAACATAAACAGCTTCGTCCACAGTTTATATTTCACATCGTCCGCACCCCATTTCCTTCGACGATAAGCGTTGCATCACGTGACTCGAAATATTTTTCAGATATATATATATATATATTTTTTTACATTTACTCAAACGATCTAGAATGTCCTTGGATATATGATCGCTGGATTGTTGTCTTAAGACATGATGTTATAGTTTAGGTTTATTTTTTGGAGAGTCTGTATATCCACTCCACGTATTCGATGCTAGTGATGCTATTTTGTGATTTTAGAGCCCGTGGTCCTATAAATATACCTACATCTCCTATCGCGGCGTTGACAGAGATTTTTGATGTAGATGCTGAGACAACCGTCCTTACACTGCAGGTACCATGGCATTTAATATCTTTGCAATGAGTGTATCTGTTTTCTTGTATGCATATTATATCTACGATCAGAAGCAGTCAGCTCCGGTAGTTGACCAATTCTATTTCAAGTTCTAATGTTTAATGTTGCTATTTGTATTGTGCATTTGCATTTTAGTAATTTCTGCTTTAGTTTGAGCTCCATAGCTGAATTTTCGAATACTAGGGCCAGGGTTCCAGCTACAGCAGGACACGCCCGCTTCTTTCCCGTCCGAAAGGCGATGCAGTTTGGACAAGTGGTTTGAGTGTGAGTCATGGTAATCTTTCGATGGCTATGTATTTATCCTTATCTATTGAAGCCACCCTAATAGATGAGCAGTAGTTGTTCCCCGATCGAGCTTTTTGATCCTGACCGTTGTCCTGAAGGATTCGTACACCCAACACCTGGTTAGGCATGGGGTTGTCCCGTATTGGATTTGTCCCCCTTTTAGGTCCACAATGCTGCTTCCCATGGCTTTCGAAAATATGAAAATAAAAAAATAAATTAAACCCTTCCCCACTCCTGCCCGTATGAAGTTTTAACTCAGTAAAATTCCATATGCCTCAATACAAACTACCAAAAAAGAGAGGGCAAACTATGGACATACACGTACGCAAACAATACTAAAGCTCAGATAGACTACGTCCTTATAAACAAGAAATGGAAGAATAGTGCATTGAATTGCGAGGCATACTCCTCTTTTGAGGGTGTGTCCACCGATCACCGAATAGTCACAGCGAAAATACGGTTAAGCCTACGAAAAAACGACAAACGAACATCGACCACCAAACACTATGACTGGGCCCTATTAAACAACAAAGATGTCAGAGATAAATACGTATTAGAATTGAGAAACAGATTCGAAACACTACAAGAAAAGACGGAAAAAAGTACACCAAACGACGAATACGAAAATTTCGTCAATGCACACCTTGAGGCAGCAGCAAAATACATTCCAACAAAAATTAGAACTAAATATAGAGTCCCATGGGAAACCTTAGCGGTGAGAGAAAAACGTGCACTAGTGAAAACAGCCTCCAAAAACTATCGAAAAAACCCAACAAACACAAATGCCTTAAAACTAAAAACGGCACAATATCAATTAGCAGGCATATATATAAAGGAACAGACAGAATACATTCAAAATCAGATAGATAAGATCAGAGACTCGGTAGAAGATAGACAATCTAGAATTGCCTGGCAAACAATAAACGAAGTGAGCAGAAGAAAGAACACAGCCAAAGCAAAACTTAAAGCAGCAAACCAACAAGAAAGAATAAAACTGTGGAAACAGCACTTCGAAAACTTACTTGGAAACCCACCAAAAATAACGCATGAACCAATCACCAGAATAATTAGCAAACAATTAGACATTAAACTTGGACCGTTCACACAAGGAGAACTCGACTCGGTTCTCAGAAAAATTAAAAATAGGAAAGCTGCAGGACTGGACGAAATTCCCCCGGAAGTATGGAAGACCAGACAATTCGACGACATACTGCTTCGACACTGCAACGCAGTATACAATCAAAATCCGATAGATAGATGGACGAAGGGATGCATACTCCCCTTCCCTAAAAAGGGGGACCTCGGATTAGCCAAAAACTACCGAGGCATAACACTTACATCCATAGCTGCCAAAATCTACAATGCCCTACTACGAAACCGCATAGAACCCAAAATCGACAACATACTTAGAAAAAACCAAAATGGCTTCCGAAGAAATAGATCTACGACCTCACAAATACTAACCATCCGCAGAATCCTTGAGGGTGTACGGGCAAAGAACCTACAAGCGACATTAATATTTGTCGACTTTACCAAGGCTTTCGACTCCATTCACAGAGGAAAGATGGAACAAATCCTACTAGCGTACGGCATACCTAAAGAAACCGTAGCGGCAATAACGATTCTCTATAGAAACACTAAAGTAAAAGTACGATCACCAGATGGAGACACAGAATACTTCGACATTGTAGCAGGAGTACTACAAGGGGACACGCTGGCTCCGTATCTCTTTATCATTTGTCTAGACTACGTACTTAGAACATCGATTGACAAAATCAAAGAGAATGGCTTCGAACTGACGAAGAAAAGAAGCAGAAGATATCCCGCAACAACAATTACCGACGCCGACTACGCCGATGACATAGCGATACTGGCAAATACACCTGACCAAGCCGAAACACTTCTGCATAGCCTGGAACGAGCAGCAGCAAGCATAGGCCTCCATGTTAATGCACACAAAACGGAATATATGTGCTATAACCAAACGGGAGACATCTCCACTCTAGAAGGAACCCCTCTTAAACTAGTAGACAAATTCACGTACCTAGGAAGCAGCGTCGAATCAACCGAAAAGGGCATCGAAACGAGGTTAACGAAAGCATGGACAGCTATCAATAGGCTATCGACTATATGGAAATCAGACCTAACCGATAAAATGAAACGCAGTTTCTTCCAGGCAGCGGTCACATCGATACTGCTATATGGATGCACTACATGGACGCTAACAAAACGGCTGGAGAAGAAACTAGATGGAAATTACACAAGAATGCTGCGTGCAATCCTCAACAAGTCCTGGCAGCAACACCCCACAAGACACCAACTGTACGGCCACCTGCCCCCTATCACGAAATCTATTCAAGTTAGGCGAACCAGACATGCAGGACATTGCTGGAGAAGCAGAGATGAACTCATAAGAGATGTACTCTTATGGATCCCCACACACGGCCGCGCAAAAGCAGGACGACCAGCACGAACGTACATTCAGCAGCTATGTGAGGATACAGGTTGTTGACCTGAAGACCTACCTAGGGCGATGAACGATAGGGAGGAGTGGCGAGAGAGGGTCAGGGATATCCGTGCTGCCAGCACGATATGATGATGATGATGATGATTTTTGGTTCATTGTTTCCTTAGAGACATTCTTTTTTAAACGCTGACTTAGGTTTTCAAACTGTAATAGATTTAAAAATTATTAGCATCTTTTAACTCCTTCTTCATGTTTCAATTGCAACTTGGTATAATTGAAGTAGTCTTTTTGCATTAAAAGCACATATAATATGCAGCAGTGATTTTACAAAAATATAAAATCTTTCTTGCATTTTAAAATGACAATATAGTAAAAGATAAAAATAGCTAACGTGACATGGCCACTGCCACATGTAGAAAGGATTTCTTTTGCTTTGGACTGTCTTCTTCATTTTATAAGAGTCCGACCAATCTACTCCCGTCTGGAGGTTCTAAATCGTTCGTTTTTTATACAGCTGTTTTCAAACGGTTTATTTTTCGGTGGGGAAAAGGTCATTCATTTATCCGTTTTACTTTTCTTTTTTTTTTCTTTTTTCTCTAACTATTTCATCATCTAACACGAAATTCCCAAATTATTCTAACCTTACTCAAACTTTGGTTTTCAAACTGTAATAAATTTCAAAAGTATGAGCAGTGAGGAGTAGCTTCCATATAATGATTGTTTTGTATGTTTGTATATGTTGCCCGACGGTTATCGAAGGTGGATTGAAGGCACCCTTTTAAATAGCTACAGAACAAATGTCAAGGGGATGGTGTTAGTTTATTTCCTAGAATGCTACACTTAGATTTGATCAGTACTTTATAATGACGAGTATTAAGAAAGGACTCATCAAATACCATTCTTTTGAGATTTTAGTATCACTCGACCTGGGATTGATCCCAGACTTCCACGACTTTTGGTGAACACTAACTATTATGCCCATGGACGGGGGAAAAATAAATATAGAGAGCCATAAAAATCATTGTTACATATCCATTACGGTTAACTTAGTTTTTGTTTTTTTTTCATATATTCGTGGAACTATTTTAAATGAAAGTCTATCATTGCCTTTGAATATTTTTAATGTCCCCAGTATTTTTACAATTTGCATATTTCATTTCATTCTTATTTTCACCCACACACAACCTCTCTCACACACACACACACACACACACATACATACATACATATATATATATATATATATATATATATATGTATCCTGTGATCATCGCTGAAACAGTCAAGTGTCACATAGTTTCTTATTTTTATTTTTTATCTTATTACTTTTGTTTTTTTTTATAAATCTTCCCTTTTACTTACTAATATTATTACTACTTGTAAAAGTGCATCGTGAGATTTTAAGGTTATAGGAGAAATAATATCAATATCTTTTGATGTTCATTTTTAAATCATGGCTTCAATCATGAATTTATTAGTAGATTATTGATTTATTAAATAATCCTATTCTTTACACTTGAACAGTTTTATAGTTACAAGTACAATAACGAGCAGACGTTTCAACTCTTTAAACTAATGTAAATTTGTACCAATAACATTGGATATGTGGAATTTTCGCATTGCTCTTTTTACATATTGGCCTGGTCGGAGCAAGTTTCAGTACCTAATTACATTTTTTGTTTAGGTTCTCGATGACAGCCGAAGATGTGAGACTATCCTCAAAAAATGACTGTACATATGTTTTCGGCCACCTCATATAAACTAATCAACATACAAAAAGAGAAAAAAAATATTCAATATGAAAATTTATTGCGTTATCCTATTTTTTAAGAAGTTAATATAGACTTATATTTCAAATCAGTTCCCTTAACCTTAACAATTGCTTACAAAACCATGCTTACAAACCTTTTAAATTCTTCCCTGGAATAAGATATTTTCTGTTGCTGATTTATCTTAACTCTTCAAGATTAAGTAGATTCTTGATCGACTATTCTCCTTTGATGGCATCACATTTGCGATTTATGTCTGGACTCGGAGCTGGTAAATCTTTCAATACGGAAGGACCTTCATCAGCCAAACTGTGTTGTGTTGCACGCAATCAGAGGGATAGAACTCAGCTCAGAAAAAATCTCACCTTCTTCCAAATATTAAATTGTCTTCCAGCAACATGATGTATATGGTATTATCTAACTCAACGTAATTATTTACCAACTTTATTTAACCATTTATATTTATGTAAGCATAAGTATCAGACACTTACTAAGTTCAGTATTTTTGGTTGCTCATTTCGTTTTCTTAGGGATAAATTTTCGCTTATTAGTCCGAGACTCGTAAGTTAAAACTGAATATGATGTTATTCCAAACATCTCTATTCGATATATTATACTTCTTTCACCAATTTCATCTTGTCTTCAAATACTTGCTGTTTAATACTTTTTTTAGAAGCAGTGTGGTTCTTCAGTTTATATTTTCAAAATAGGCTTGGCGGTATTGAACTAGTAACAACTTGGACAAGTTTTACAAATCTATCACTTTGAGGGGATATCTGAGATACCGCTTCATGAAATTTCATCTATCTGAGCTATAGTTCCCTAGGTCTTATTCTTAATCATCTTCAACATTTTCATTAATTTCAATAGGAAACAACTGTCAGAATTTTAGATGAAGAATATCCAGGACTTATTCAATATTGGTCGCAGCATTCTTGTGTAATTGCCGTCTAGCCTCTTCTTCCGCCGTTTTATTAGCGTCCAAGTGGTGCATCCATACAGCAGTATAGACACGACCGCTGCCTGGAAGAAACTGCATTTCATTTAATCGGGCAGGTCTTATTTCCATATGATCGATAGCTAATCGATAGCCGTCCATGCCTTCGTTAGCCGCGTGTCGATGTCTTTTTCGGTTGATGAGACACTGATTCCTGGGTAGGTTAATTTGTCTACCAGTTTCAGAGAGGTTCCCTCTAGTGTGGAAATATCGTCTGCTTGATTAAAGCACATATATTCAGTTTTGTGTGCATTGACATAGAGGCTAATACCTGCGGCGGCTCGTTCCAAACTATGCAGTGGTGGTTTGGCTTGGTTGGGCGTATTTGCCAGTATCGCTATGTCATCGACGTCATCGGTGTCAGTAATTGTTTTTGCGGGGTACCTTCTGCTTCTTTTCTTGGAGCTAGCGTATCCCCTTGTAGTACTCCTGCTATAATGTCGAAGTATTATGTGTCTCCATCCGGTAAACGTACTTTCACTTTGGTGTTTCTATAGAGAATCGTTATTGCTGCTACGGTTTCTTTTGGTAGGCCGTATGCTAGTAGGATTTGTTCCATCTTCCCTCTGCGAATGGAATCGTAGGCCTTGGTAAAGTCGACAAATAGTAATGTCGCCTGTAGGATTTTTGCCCGTACGCCTTCAAGGATTCTACGGATGGACAATATTTGTGAGGTCGTGGATCTATTTCTTCGGAAGACATTTTGGTTTTTCCTATTGGCGATTTTGGGTTCTATGCGGTTTCGTAGTAGGGCATTGTAAATTTTGGCTGCTATGGACGTAAGTGTTATACCTCGGTAGTTCTTTCCCAATTTAAAGTTCCTTAATGATTATGGAATGACTGCAAGATAGATGTTCAAAAGGAATCGATTCAGCCATATTCTTGGAAGAACGATAGCAACTTTATCTAAAAGTGTGTTTAAACAGCAATTGTTATAACTTCCTTTTTATTCTGTGCTCTTGTAAAAGCGCAGTAAAGTATCAGCAATCTAAACATTTGGTAAATGACACCCATTCCATCACTCTGCAATGAGTTCGAATACAGAATGCTGGAGATTTTTCTTTTTCACTTTAAAGAGTTTGGCATAGACTCAATCGTATCCAGGTGCTTTTCTAGTGTTGATTTGTCTTACTGCCAATTGAATTTCGGCATAAGTTAGCAAGTTGTCCATTTAAATTTTGCCTTGGACTGAGGAGTTCTCTCCAGAAATAATTATCAGTAGATGATCTTTCTAGCTCTAGACGTCCGTGGAGCAAAAGAAAAGAAAAACTTTAGGAATACGGTGGTAAAACGATTATGACCCTTTTTGTCGACAATTCTCACAAATTCAGAAGAAACCCTTTGAAAACTATCTCTCTCTCTCTCTCTCTATATATATATATATATATAGAGAGAGAGAGAGAGACATATATCAAGGTAACCAATACACAGTTAAGGCAACTTAGTACCTCTGTGTATACCGTCTCCTAACTCAGGTATATATTTAGCCAACTACTCCACAGGAAAAAGATATAATAAAACGTAAATTTAACAAGTTTCAGTTTATAGTTTTCTTTTCCTATTCTGGTTACCATTGCTAATTTAAAGAGCCCAGTATATCCAACGATTCATCTTTAACTGGAAGGAGAATAATTAGATTCATACCTATCTCAAATATATTTGAGCTATCTCAAATGAAAACAGCCTCGCCCAGGGTTTAAAATCAAGTCTCCGCAACCGTTCACTATGTCATTAAACATTACACCCCAAACGCCCCCAACATCTTTGGTAAATACTGAGCACTCTTTATTTATAAATATATCAAAGAATTTATATATATATATATATATATATATATACGCATTACAAGTCAAAGGTATTTGCCCACCACTCAAAGAATGTTTATTTTTAATGAAGAATTTATTCACCACAATGGTTTTATTTATAATACTAAATATGGGTCTTCATTGGCCAGATTAAATACATAGGACCTCCTTTGGCTAATAACACTGCATTAAAGATTCACGGCATTCTTTCAACGAAAGATTTGAAGTAGACTGAAGTTACTTCTGCCCAGCTTTCTTACACGAATTTTCAAAGGCGTTTACACCACACTAATCAACGGGATTTTAGTCCCCTAATTGCCTTGTTCAGATCATTAGTCAAAGAACGAGCTATTTTTCTTAGCTTTCAAAATCGTTCTAGCAAAGTTTACTTGTCTAATTTCTGTTATTATCTTGCATGAGTAGAAATCCCTGAGACAAAACCGGGATCCAGATTGAATCCCGTGATGCTACAGTATGCTGTGATAGGAAGTGCCCGTGGTGTAATGGTTATCATCGCAGAAAATGGACACGACGACACGAGATCAAATCCTTGACGACATTGATTGCATTTTACATAACCTTGGGAAAGGTATGAATCCAATTATTCTCCCTCCCGCGATGGGTAAATCGTCGGGTAGACTAGGTTCTTCAGCCTTGGTGAGGCAACTAGTTTAGGAGAAGGAAAACTCTGAATTCAAACCTGTAAAACTCCGTTAAAAAATTGACCTTGTGTCATATCCTGCCCGAGCGGAGGTGGTGGTAAATATGGTATGCTATGATAGTCAGCCTGATTCAATTTGTCCTTCAACTGAAGCAAATTCCTGATTTTGCAATTAAAAAGACACTTGGCTCTGCGTTACAGTTGGTGTGATACAAGTGTTTGAGTTCTTTCACTAACTCCTCCGTGCACATAGACCCTCCGATTTGATCCAAGGATTTCGGACATTGATTCGCTAGTTCATTGGATTTTATTCTACTGCCCTCCGTGCACCTTGTCCTCATGGAGCCCTTTTATATTGTTTTGCTTTCTAATCAGTGATTTGACAACAATTCTGTCATATAGGCCAGCTTCACACAGTGTTCTCCACAGAAGACCTTGACACATTTTTTCACAACATTGTTTTAGTTGTGCAGTGATGCTTAGAGCAGTCAGCTTTCTGTCACGAAAACTGTTGACTTCAGTGAAATTGCCCTCAGCTCTTGTTGCTTTCGTTCTACCGGCCTTAATTTTGATCTTGTTTTGTCCTTTTCCTGTTTCTCTTAACAGTATAATCCACTGGATTTATTGGGATTTTTATTTTCATTTCTATCGAATAAAAATGCCTTTAATTCAATTTTTCGAAAAGATATCAGGTTATACTGAGGTCAAAGTCGCTGAGGAAGACTTCTCTTAAGAATAATGAATAAAATAATTGTGGTGCTTCACTTGTTTCATTAAAAACACTTTTATATTGAAAAGTATGAATTTTTGAGCTTTGTCAAATATTATGATTTGTATATATATATATATATATATATATGTGTGTGTGTGTGTGTGCGTGTGTGTGTGTGTAAACACTTCACAGTCACGAAAAATGTATTTAAATTCCAAGCATGGTTTCCACTTCAAACTAATTTCCATAACCTCGAATGAAATCGTCCCATATTCTCAGCATCTCTTTCATGCATGACTTGATGGATTTGTTTAGAGTGCCCCTCAGCTCTGTCATTACGGCTCTTTTCATGGCCTCCATAGCTTCAAATCGAGCCCTTTTCTTGATTCCATTCTGCTTGTCGAAAAGAAAAAGTCACGCAGAGTAAGATCAGGTGATTAGGGAGATGTTCCAGTTTGGCGGTTTTTTTGTCACCCAGGAACTGCTGGATGCTCCACGTGGTAAAGCAGATCAAATGCATAGTGTCAGAAGTTTCATCAATTCACGCACATTCAGTTAAGCATACGCCACAGGCTCTACTTTGTACACTTGCTGTTTGATTACCACTCACTGTGACAAGAATTTATCATGGACGTAGCTACGCATATTGAAGAACGTGATCAACATGACTTTTACATTTGATTTATCGTGTCTTGCTTCCTTTGGTTTGTGAGACGTCGAAGACATCTACTGACCGTCCTTGAGCTTGCTTTCCGAGCCATTGTCAAAAACTCATGTCTCATTGCTCATGATGAATCTACGATGCAAGTCTCGTTCAGTTTGAAGACACTTGATGATACCCAGACACATCAGCATATAGCATTTCTTCTGATCGTCATTTTGTTATCTTGGCACCAGTTTTTTAGACTTTCTGCATATCCAAATCATCGTTGATAAAGTTTAAAACATTGTGTTTTTTTTTATGTCCAGCTGATTTGTGATCATTTGAACAAACAACATACGATCACCACACAGCATTTGCCTAAACCTTGCAATCTCAATCCTGCTTGATGATGGCTATCCGTTCTTGGTGTCATCTTTCATATCCTTGGACACCTCTTCAAATATCTGGTGAAACATGATGTTAGCTTTATGCACTTGTTGAAGTATTTAAAGTGCTTGTGATGGAGTTGAAACACCAGCAGACAAATAATTGTTGGTTTATTCTTTCCTTATCGTTCATATATTAGCGGCCTAAAAAAGGCGTAAAGAAAATAATTCTAAAATATCATTAGTTACAGAACGCTTAAATTAGTTTGACTATCCCTATATATTATCTTATATAACACAATCCACTTATGTGTTTTTCGTCAATATCTCACCAACCAGACTCAGTCCAGTTACTTTTTAAACTTAAATATATATATATATATATATATATATATATATATATATAAGTATTATTTGATCCAGTTAAACCGGAGTTAGGAGTAATTCCATCAGGACAAGAAAACTATACAAGAGTGAACATTTAAATTTTCCCGGTAAAGAGCTCAATGTAACAGACATTACAGAGCAATAATTTCATTAAGAAAAAACACAAACTGGTCACATTAGGATTATATATTTATTTCAATCCTGTTATATGTTTTTGAAAAATAAAAAAACGCGAAAAAAAATTTTTTTCCATAAGATCTGAGGAAATCCTGTTAATTGTTTTTCGTGTTTTTGGATTTTTCAAAAACACATAACAGGATGGAAATAAATTCATAAACCAAATTTAACCGGTTTGTGTTTTTTCTTAATATATATATATATATATATATATATATATATATATATATATATATAAAATGATATATTTAATGAAGTAGTCAATATTAAAAGTAATCTGATATAGATTATTTCAAAAGATTTATTTCCTGATGAACAATTTGTTTCATGGTATTTTCGATTATTATTTGAGTTTAATAAATGTGTATGCTTCATTTTTGTGTTATTGATAATTTTAAAGGTTTCTCTTTTAAATTTAAGATTTTGAATTTAAATATTAATTCCATTAGAAAATTTGCCATGTTTTCCCACAGGTAAATGATGTAACAATTCAATTTCTAACAATGAAATTGTGAATAACTCATTTGTTACAACACAGTTTAAATATCAATTTTTGTTTGACTTTTTGAGAGGATTCCATCAAATGCTACCACTCCGAGTCAGAGTGAGCAATGGAAATGAAGGGGTACTCCACATTCCCTGAAGCTCCAAAACTGAACCCTCACCATCAGATTATTTCATGTCATAAACAGGACACTTTTTGGAGGCGTCTTGCCCTTCTGCAGAGATGAAAGTAGGGTATTCTGGGGCTGATATATATATATATATATATATATATATATATATATATATATATAAGTGTGTGTGTGTGTGTGTATGTGTGTGTGTGTGTGTGTGTGTGTGTGTGTGCATTTGGGTAGCATTTGGGCAGCATTTTCTTCGATAAGACATGTTTTATTAAACAATGAAGACACCTTTTTTCTATGGATTTTTTTGTTGTTGATCATTTGAAGTTGCCGAATGGATGGTATGATATCCGGCCGGGATTGGCAAATAAACCCTCCCTACTTAATTGGTTCCCATGTTCTTTATGACTAATCTTGGGTTCTCATCGGGGAGTGTGTATATAATAAAAGTGACACAACTTTTGCAAGTACATTACGTCTCTGCAGGAATTAAGCATTCATTGTTTATACTGTGTCTATGTTGGAAACGTTTGTTTTTAAGATTTGCTTTTATAAATAGCAACAATAGCTAAATACCTTTGAGTATATCAGTGCTGGATTCAAAATAAAATTTATTAAAGTTAGGATTGTTATTATCTATAATAGCCCAATACATTAGAAATAAAAAAAACCTAACCTCTATGAAATTACTATAGACAAATTACTTTATCACTTTAGACAAATCACAACAAACTTAAATAGCTGAAGATAGCTACGTTAATACTTCATTACAAGTTTTCCAGACATTTCACCTCTGACGTTTTCATTAAAATCAAAGTTCTTAAAAGAAGCAAGACTGGAGAAACATCTAAAACTGTAAAGGATGTTGTTTATATAAGTGTACTTAGTTAAACCATTGTCTTATATGGATTGAATATCAAAAATATAGAAAATAATATTTAATTCCTAACCTGGGGATAATTCAAGTTACTCCTTTCCCTATTTTTGCGTGGATATAAATTTTATAACCATTATATGAAAATACTTCAAATACCGAATAGAGATAATGTGAGCCCGTCAACATCTTTATAAAATGGTCCAAGAAGTGAGAGTAGGAAGTTTCTCAGAGGGTTACTAAGCCAATTGTCGGGCCGAGCATAAAGCCAAGTTCTCTCAATCCATTAAAAGTCAAATTTCAGCACATTTTTATTCTAAGAAAGAAAGATATTTTACATTTTACAATAAGTATAAGCGGTTTTGATATTTTTCTGACGACACACACCTTTATCTGTCTTCAACTTAAATTATTGAGATTTCCTTAAGAAATTCCTTTTTTTCCTTAATAGCAGTCAGAGTTATTGAGTCGAAATCTGACAGTTTTTCAATAACTCCTGAGAAAATGAGCAAGTTACTTGAGATAGGATATTGCTTTATAAGATACAGGGGCAAGTAAATGTCTACGTCTGTTTATCTATTCGCATATTAACAATATTCTTTCTCAGTATACTTAAGTACAAAAGTGAATGACATAAATGAACAGATATGCAAAAAATATGGTGAGGATTAATGACCAAATCATGTTCTTTGTCAAAATATATCCATGTACAACGAACTAAACAAAGTCAAATTCATTTTAATAAATTGTGTGATGTAATAGACGCCACCATCCCCAACACCAGTAAGGTTGATGTGACCGATAATGAAAGAAGCGTGATTGGCAGGTAAGGGACCAAGTGTCAACACTGTTCTTCCTATCTGCAATCGGAATCAACTGACCATATTCTTCGACACACCAAATTATTTCAGAGCTTGTCACAATTTTAATCATGGTATTAATATGCATCATCAATATGTGATTTTAGTGAAATATTTCATTAGCACTAATGTCCTCCTCATTATATATATATACAGAGAGAGAGAGAGAGAAAGAGAGAGAGAGAGAGAGAGAGAGAGAGAGAGGATTGGTTTGGTATGGTTCTTCGTGTAATGGCATATCAAACTGCCTGGATTATTAAATGTCAAAACCGGAATTGTTTATTTGTATTATTTGTTTAATGGGATAATCCTACTACATGGATAATAATTTAATTCCAAAGCCATCTTTGTAGAAGAAAAGATATTAAACCAATAGATGCGGTAGATAAATGTCTACACTCCTTTCTCAATGTTATTAATCTAAAAGTGGACGTAATAGTGTGTCAAGAAGTATCCTGCCAGATTCCCTCGTGTGATTAACTTTTTCTTATCTCTCTCCCCATACAACCTACCCTTGCTATTCTACTGATATTATTATTTTACTCTGAGAATTTTTTACATTAGCATTAACTGATGATTTTTCATTGGATTCTGATTGACAGAAAGTCTCTTCAAGTTTCTTGGACTCTTCTTAGGGATTTAACCAGTCTCAAGTTTGGATGGACGCCAATCGTCCTCTTTTTCCAAATCCTTCCGTTCCTTTACCAATGCTTTTGTGGCTGTACTGAGCATACTAGTTACCGTTGGTATAACAGTCACTTTCATATTCAATAGTTTATTCAGTTCTCTATTAAGGTCAAAGTACTTATCTCTCTTTTTACATTCTTTCAATTTTACCCGGTGTTTAGCATTATAAAGTATTAAGTATTCTTTTTTAATTTTTTTTTATTTCATATCCGCTTATTTTATGGTGTCTGCATCCAATAATCACATGTATTTGCAAGTTTTCTTTTCTCCTAGCCTTCTGAATTTTTTTTCTTTATTTGGTAGTTCTATTCCTTTCGTCATTATTCGTTTGTCGCTTTTCATTATAAACAATGCTCATTTTTCTGGATCATATTGCATCCCTATATCATCACTGTATATACTTTCTGCCTTTATAAGGGTTTCAAATTATTTTAATTTTGGCAAACAGTTTGATGTCGTCCATGTACATAAGGTGGTTGATTTTTTTTCTGTGATTTAGGAAGTTTGTATCCATCTTTGCCTTTCCTAAATATGTGACACAGTTGCATCATCACCTTTACAAATTGTAATGGTGAGAGCGCATCTCCCTGGAATATCCCATTCTGGATTTTCACCTCCGGCAAGCTTTTTCCTTCTGCCGTCAGTTTCTCTCTCCTGTTTTCTATAGTATTGGTTTACGAGTATTTCACCTGAGGAGCAACTGGTGAAGCAATACACATAAATATTTAACTGTGTACAAGAAATGCGCTGAAACAACTCTTTGAAAAATAAATCCACCGACAAACTATTCACTCACTGATAATACCCCCTCTCTCTTTCTCTCTCTCTCAGACACACACACACACACACACACACATACACACACACACACACACACACACACACACATATATATATATATATATATATATATATATATATGTGTGTGTGTATGTATGTATTTATATATGTGTGTGTTCTGTGCCAAGATTATTTTTTAAAGATTGCGGTAAGAAGATAATGGAAATGAGATATGATCAAAGAGGCAACAACAAAAATAACAATAGCAATAACAATAACTAGAGGATTATTAAAGTGTCTGGAAGATTTGGAAGTTGGCGACCGAATGGAGACCATCCAAACAACAGCATTATTGAAAACGGCCAGAATACTGAGAAGAGTCCGGGAGACTTGGGGAGACTTGCTGTCACTCAATCTCCAGTGAAATACCATCAGCTTACGCAGATTTGAAAAACTCTAATCAGCAAATAATAATAATAATAATAATAATAATAATAATAATAAGAAGAAGAAGAAGAAGAAGAAAAAGAAGAAGAAGAAGAAGAATCTCAGAACGAGAAAGCTAATTGAAATCAAACTACACAGCAGAAATCTCATCAGTGGGTTTAAAAAAACTATGCTGTCCTACTTGTAATATACGTGGAACCATTTTTGAAGTGGACTAAAGAAGAACTTCATCAAAAGGGCTAGTGAACAAGAAAACTAATGACGATGCATGAGGCCTTAAATCCCAAACCTGTCGTAGACTGTACATGTCAAGAAAAGAAGGAGTAAGAGGACTCATCAGCATTCATGATATCGTCGATGCATCAATGCGATGAGTCGAAAACTATATAAAAATGAAAAAAAGAAACACTAATTGCAGCGACTAGAAGCAACACTAACAACACAATGATTGTCAGAACAACGATAACTATAAAACACAAATGGGGAGTAAAACAAATGTATGCATATTTCCGGCGACAAACAAGAGACATCTCACGGGAGATGACTTGAACAAGGCTAAGAAAAGAAAACCTTATAGAGAAACTGAATCTCTTCAAATAGCAGCAAAAAATAACGTCACTAGGACAAATTATGTTAAAACAATAAAAGATAAAGCTCAGCAATATAGCAAGTTTAGCTTATGAGGTGATTGAGACAAAAAAATTAATCACATAATTATCGAATTCAGTATTTTCACACAAAAAATAATACAAGAATAGACACGACGAAGTAGGGAAGGAGATCAACTGGGAAAGTTTGAACTTGACCCCATGAACAAGTAGTATATGTACAACCCAGCATCTATCCTGGAATATGAGACGCTAAAAATTCTTTGGGCTTTTTGTTGTATAGTCATATGCAGATGCATGCACATATACATGCAGAATCATAACGACGACGCAATAAAGACGAGCGACACAGTTCTTTAGAAAAATATACCTCTCACTTTATTTGAAAGGGTTGTGTGTGAGAGGGAGTTGGGGACCAAACAGAACTGCTACATATTGACCCCCACTCTTCTGGCCATAATAGCGTTTCTATATCGTTCTCCTGGGCTGCTCAACCGGGGGCTTGGGGGCCCTCTCTGCTGGGTGCTGGTTTTCTCTACCGCATCTTATCTCCAAGTCATCTGATCTCCAACTAACTGACTTCCCGTTTTCACCCAGGTTATATAATCGTTCGACGCACACATTCTTCTTGTGGGTGTCACAAATCGCACTCATTCAACCTGTCCACGGTCAAGGTTATATTCTGATATTCCTCGACCGGATGCACCTGTTATTTACAAAGGTGAATTCCCTTTTTTGACAGCTTGACCGGGTCGGGGGTCAAGATGCAACATTTTGAGATACAAACGGATCACTTAATCTCAGTCAAACGGTCACTCCTAGTGATAGAGTACTTGCCGAAAATTAAAAGTCAACAAAAAGAGAGATAAGAACCAAGACCTAGTTAGAGGTCTAAAAAGCTATAGAATATGAAAATGACTTTGATAACAATTGTAAATGTTGCGTGCGTTACAATTCCCAAAGGATAGGTACATGGAGTGGAATACATGGAAATTAGAGGACAAGTGGAGACAATCACAAATTATTATTGTGATTGACCAAAATGCTGAGAAAATTACCAAATGTCGGCCAGACCTTATAATAATTAACAATAAAAAAAGAAAAAGAAACACTTGCAGAATTGTGGACTTTCTTGTTCCGGCTGACCACATAAGGAAATTAAAAGGAACGATTACGAAGAATACGTACCTCGATCTTGCTAGGTATTTGAAAAAGCTGAGGAACATGAAAGTGACGATTGTAGCAATTGCAATTGGTGCTCTTAGTACAGTCAATAGATCTATACAAGGACTGGAGGACTTGAAAAAAAAACAGGACGAGTGGAGACTATCCAAACTACTGAATTATTGAGATCAGCCAGAATACTGAGAAGAGTCCTGGAGTGTTGAGGAGACTCGATCATCAGCTCTCGCTTATGTGAGAAACTCAAGGAGTAATAATAATAATATTAACGAGTTCTATTCCTCCGAAATTTGTTGGTAATATATTCTATTCACGGTACTTTTGGGTGAAGGACCTAGGTTATCGATTTTTCTTTGGTTCAAGCATCATGTTTCTTGGCCCCTCAGTTTTGCTGTTTAGAAATTGACTAAGGTATTTATCAAAGGGAGACAACATAGGTACTGATTCTTTTGATATGGTTTCTGCTGCAGAAGGTGGATTCATCCCATTTTCTCGCTCTTATAAGTTACAAGTATATGACTTTTTCCTTCAGGGGGATGGGAGGATTAAACAACAAGAAAAAGAGTAAAAACCGAAAGGAATGCTTTTTAACTGGTCACGCTACAGCCATGAAGAAGGATCCCACAATGTCAATGAGAAAGTATGCTAAAGAATTGAAAGTCCGCCAGAAGACTCAGTGGAGAGATTAATCCAGATTTATGCACAGGTTTTAACCTCTAATAGTAAAGTAAGTAAAGTTAGCGACCATAGTCGAGGGTGACCCGAAGGCTTCCTTTTCGATAGCTACTACACCAAGGTGTAGGGGAGGGCGCTACTCCATTCCCTGGATTGCTCCACTTTACCCTTGAACCGTACCTTATAATGCTGAGTGTTAAGCAAGGTATCAAGTTCCATTTTTAAAGTCTTTGGTATGACTCGACCTGGGATTGAACCCAGCTCTCCCGGGCCATTGGCGACACTCTAACCGCTGGGCCAATGTCCCGGTTAGTAATTGTAGATTTCTTTGTGACTGAGCACTTTATTGCAATTACTTTTGTCGGAGACGAATTCTCTGAAATATCAAGTACGTATACACATATTAGGGATCTCAATGAATGGAATTTTTTGTGGTTTAATATAACTATTGACTCCGAGATTTTGAATTTTTCATGACATATAACTCCATCTAAATTCAGCATCCAAGAATTGGGTTAAGTAGGACAACTACTCCCCATCAAGGAGAATTGATCTGATATTGAATAAAACACGAAGGCTGACATGTAAAGAAAGAAAGAAATCGGAAACCAAATCCAAAATTTATATGGAATCACATCATTATCTTCAGAAAAGGACATGTACATTGCTCTCATATTAAAATCCTTCAGGAAAAATCCCAGTGTGAACATGTCTTTTCTACCATATTTGCTAAAATATAACAGCATGACGCTCTGGTTTTGTCTCCGAGATTTAATTGCCGTATTAGAATAGGCTGATTGTATTGCCTGCTGAGGGGTAAGACACCCCAAACAAAAATCTGGTGTCTTCAGTGTGAAAGTAAAGTGTATCTGGTGATATGTTTCAATTCTGGAGATCTACAGTGTGACGTAACCTTCATTGCCATTATTTTCAGGTCTACTTAAACATATTGTAGTAGTATCATTTAGCTTTTAATCTATGATCCAAATTGTTGTGTTTAAAAATTAATCATTTTCAATAAGACTGTTTGCAAAAAAAAAACACTTTTAAAAATCAAGTACTCAAAACAATGTAAATATTAATGTATAATAAACAATATTTCCTAACTTTTACGCATAGAATAACCCTAGACGAGTTGAAATGCCCTTCAAATCAATCACTCAATCAATATAAGACCACGGAATGATTATATATTATATAAATATATACGTATATATATATGTGTGTGTGTGTGTGTGTGTAATACTAATTATAAATAAATATATATATATATATATATATATATATATTTTTAATTCATGGAATTTAGACAGCGACTCCTGGGTTTCATGGAGTTTTTGCTAAGCTACAATCATCAGGCAAAAACGCCATGAAACCCAGGGGTCGCAGTCTAAATTCCAAGAATTAAAGATATATAAATAATATTTATTTATTTATTATCATTATTGTTGTTGTTGTTGTTGTTGTTGTTATAGCTCTATCCTAGATATTGAGCAATCTCCATATTGTTTTGCACTTGGTTCAACACAAAACCACAAAGTGATTTAGTGACAACCAACACTGTTATAATATATATATATATATATATATATATATAGTGTGTGGAATCAAATAGGAACTAATTTTGAAAACCTTTTTTCTTTAGTTTAATTTTTCAATTTAAAAAAAAAAAGACCCGATAAATCAAATTTTCATTATCACCTCTATTCAACAATTTAAAAAAAAAATTAAATTCAATACAATATGAGTGAACAAGAAAAGAAAGGACTAAAAAATCTATGTTTAGCTTCACGCTGAAACCAATTAAAAATTTTTTTGTCTACCGTATACCGACGAAAGATTTTTTTAAAACTGAAAAGGAGCTATTTAAAGAAAAGGAGGAGAGAAGGATTGAATAAGAAAATTGAAAAAATGTTTTTTTACTGGTCGTGCAACGGTGATTAAAAAGGATCCCACAACATCAATTAGAAAGCATATTAATGAATTGAAAGTCCACCAGAAAACTGTGAGGAAACAATGAACAAGATTTTAGCTTGGCGTTGACCCTCTTGATCATGCTATATGAGTCGTTTTAGAAAACAAAACAAGTGTAAATATTGGTTCGCTTAAGTCTGCTACTGAGGAGGAATGGAATAAAATGTCAGAAGAGTTTATTTTGAAGGCAGATAAATCGTTTAGAAGGCATGTTGATACAATTACTGAAAAAAAAATGGCCATATTGAGTAAATTTACAGCTTTGTGTCAATGTTCTTATTTTGTTGTTTTTTTTTTAAATTAAAGTTTATAATGGAGTCGTTTAGTATCATTCAAGAATATTCCCAATTTTTTCCCGCTCCTTATATATCATTATCATCATCATCATCATCATCATCATCATTTCGTGCTGGTAGCACGGATATACCTGACCCTCTCTCGCCACTTTTCCCTATCGTTTATCGCATCTGGCAGGTATTCAGGATAACATCCTGTATTCTCACATAGCTGCTGAATGTATGTTTATGCTGGTCGTCCTGCTTCTGCACGGCCATGTGTAGGGGTCCATAAGAGTACGTCACTTATGAGCTCGTCCCTGCTTCTCCAGCAGTGTCCTGCATGTTTGGTTCGTCTAACTGAATAGTTTTCGTGAGAGGAGGCAGGTGGCCGTACAGTTGGAGTCTTGTGGGGTGTTGCCGCCAGGAGTTCTTCAAGATTGCTCGCAGCATTCTTGTGTAATTGCAGTCTAGCTTTTTCTCCAGCCGTTTTGTTAGAGTCCATGTAGTGCATCCATATAGCAGTATCGATGTGACCGCTGCCTGAAAAAAACTGCGTTTAATTTTATCGGTTAGGTCTGATTTCCAAATAATCGATAGCCTATTGATAGCTGTCCATGCCTTCGTTAACCTTGTGTCAATGTCCTTTTCGGTTGATTCGATGCTGCTTCCTAGGTAAGTGAATTTGTCTACTCGTTTAAGAGTGGTTCCGTCTAGAGTGGAGATGTCCCCCGTTTTATTATAGCACATATATTCCGTTTTGTGTGTATTGACATAGAGGCCTATGCCTGCGGCTGCTCGTTCCAAACTATGCAGTAGTGTTTCGGCTTGGTTGGGTGTATTTGCCAGTATCGCTATGTCATCGGCGTAATCGGCGTCGGTAATTGTTTTTGCGGGTTACCTTCTGCTTCTTTTCTTTGTCAGCTCGAAGCCTTTCTCTCTGATTTTGTCAACCGATGTTCTAAGTACGTAGTCTAGACAAATGATAAAGAGGTATGGAGCTAGCGTGTCCTCTTGTAGTACTCCTGCTATAATGTCGAAGTATTCAGTGGCTCCATCTGGTGATCGTACTTTTACTTTGGGGTTTCTATAGAGAATCGTTATTGCTGCTACGGTTTCTTTATGTATGCCGTATGCTAGTAAGATTTGTTCCATCTTTCCTCTGTGAATGGAATCGAAGGCCTTTGTAAAGTCGACAAATATTAATGTCGTTTGTAGGGTTTTAGGCCGTACACCTTCAAGGATTCTACGGATGGTTAATATTTGTGAGGTCGTGGATCTATTTCTTCGGAAGCCATTTTGGTTTTTCCTAAGTATGTTGTCGATTTTGGGTTCTATGCAGTTTCGTAGTAGGGCATTGTAGATTTTGGTTGCTATGAATGTAATTATTATGCCTTGGTAGTTTTTGGCTAATCTGAAGTCACCATTTTTAGGGAGGGGGGATGCATCCCTTCATCCATCTATCTATCTATCGGATTTTGATTATATACTGAGTTTCAGTGTCGGAGCAGTATGTCGTCGAATTGTCTGGTCTTCCATACTTCTGGGGGAATCTCGTCCAGCCCTGCAGCTTTCCTATTTTTAATTTTTCTGAGAACCGAGTCGAGTTCTTCTTGTGTGAACAGTCCTAGTTTAATGTCTGATTGTTTACTAATTATTCTGGTGATTGGTTCATGTGTTATTTTCGGTGGGTTTCCTAGTAGGTTTTCGAAGTCCTGTTTCCACAGTTTTATTCTTTCTTGTTGAGTTGCAGCTTTCAGGTTTGCATGGCTATTCTCATTCTTCTACTCACTTCGTTTATTGTTTGCAAGGCTATCCTAGATTGTCTATCTTCCAATGAGTCTCTCATCTTATCTATCGGATTTTGAATGTATTCTGTCTGTTCCTTTATATATATGCCTGCTAATTGATATTGTGCCGTTTTGAGTTTTCGGGCATTTGTATTTGTTGGGTTTTTCGATAGTTTTTGGAGGCTGTTTTCACTAGTGCACGTCTTTCTCTCACCGCTACTGTTTAGCCACACTGATGAGTTCTGATTGAACGAAACAGATCTGTGTGGATGACTATATATATATATATATATATATATATATATATAATTGCTCTTAATATATATTTGCAGTTCGAAATTGTACTTAAAAGCGTAACTGGCATTTAAATATGCTTACTATGATATAGTAGTCCACCTCATTGCTAACTATGTGCCGGGAATTCCACCAAAAGATAGTTGGATATTAAGACGTTCAAAGACACATATAGCTTCACAAAATAGTTTGTACAGACAGAGTAAAGAGCAGAAACCATTGGGAATATTTTTTCAATAAATATTTAGATTTATGGTTTGTTTTATTTGTTAAACAGCCTGTCAACTTCTTATGGATAATTTATAGCCAAAATAATAATTCTTTTCTAAATGTTCTTTAATAATTAATTATTTTCCATGTTCAATTATATTTTATTATTAAATCGCACATTTGTCAATAATTCTTTCTTTGCACTCTTTTATATAATATAAAGTATTCCTATCTTAGACTAATAGCTGTACACAATTATTAGCTTTCAAGTATTGACACTGATTATATGCTTTTAACTATTTCTATATTATAATAATTTTCTTGCGCAAAGTTTGGTTTCTGACAAGTAATAATGATATTTAGACAAGCTTAATGCCTGTAAGTAATGTAATACAATTACTTTGTATACAGTAATATGTTTTGAAGCCTCCCCATTCAAACCTGCCTCACATCACGAAAACTATACAGGTCAGACGAGCCAGACACGCCGGACCCTGCTGGAGAAGCAAAGACGAGCTCGTAAGTGACGTACTACTATGGACCCCCACATATGGCCAAGCAAAAGCAGGACGACCAGCCCGAACTTACATACAGCAGCTATGTGAGGACACAGGATGTAACCCAGAAGACCTGCCGGAGGCGATAAACGATAGGGAAAAGTGGCGAGAGATGGTCAAGGATATCCGTGCTGGCGGCACGACATGATGATGATGATGTTTAATAGCATATAAACATCTGTTTATTATTTCATGCCAAAGTCATTGTTCTAGAAGAACAGTGGTGCCAACTAATTAAACCATAGCTGAGGTGGGTAAGGTGGTTCATTCTATTTACCCAACCTCTCCGTTCGGGCGGGATATGACACAAGGTCAATTTTTAAGCGGAGTTTAACAGGTTTGAATTCAGAGTTTTCCTTCTCCTAGACTAGTTGCCTCACCAATGCTGAAGAACCCAATCTTCTCTACTATTTATCCATAGCTGGAGGGAGATTAATTGGATTCATACCTTTCCCAAGGTTATTAGGGCTATGTGAAATGCAATTAGTCTCGTCCAGGATTTGAACTCGTGTTGCCGTGTCGATTTCCTATGACGATAATCATTACACCACGGGCACCTCCTAAGGTGGTTCATACCATTCTAAACGATAATTGTGAACGTAATAGCGCGACTGGTGTTCGATTCGCTTACTTCGATTCCGCAGTCAATCGCTTTAACCATTACACCTCTGAGAAAATCTTTAAAAACACATTTTTACTAGTACTCTTTGGATGAGTCACTTAAGAACTAACCTTGCGTTAAAACTTGTCCCTGACAATAGGAAGCTAATATAAATATGAAGGGCTTTTTACTACGCTGCCAATTTACTTCATCATAAACTTATGAATCTTGAACGAGCGAGAAAACGTGAAAAGGCATTGCTATGTAATTCATTTGAATCTTAAAGTGGGCAGGCAATTCAAGCTGTTCATATTTTCATTCAAACACCTGACGGTCAGTAGATATTGGATAAATCTGCGGACAGATATAAAAATTTAGTCATATATATATATATATATATATATATATATATATATATGTGTGTATTGGGCAAGAGGGTAGAGTGTTCGCCAATGGCCCGTGAGACCGGGGTTCAATCTCTTGTCGAGTCATACCAAAAACTCAAAAAAGGCTACTTGATGCCGCTTTGCTTAATACTCAGCATTATAAGGTATGTATCAAGGGGAAAGTGGAGCAATCCAGGGATAGGAGTTGCACCCTCCCCTACACCTTGGTGTAGTAGCTAATAAAAATGGAGTCATTAGGTTTACCTCGTGTACGTTCGCCAACTTTAGTTACTTATGTGCAATGGCAGTTGCATGAACGCGTGCTTACAAATTTCACAAGAAATATTCAACTTAGATGAATAGAAAGATCTTATGCTTGAATGTTCGACTGAAACAATATTTTGTAGCTATTTTGCAATTGTATCTTTGAATATCATATAAAATATGATTCTTTCTCATAGATATATATGTCTGCATATAGGTATGCATATTCCAGGGAGGAAATCGCAATCGTATCCCTAAATAGGAAAATTGTGTCGAAGTAGAATAAGCAAGGAATATTTTATCATCAAATATATATTAAAGCGAGAGAGAGAGAGAGAGACAGACAGACAGACAGACAGACAGACAGAGACAGAGACAGAGGGAATGAGAGAGAAAGGAGACATATCAAATCATGTGTATGTGATAAGTTCGTATGAGTAAAAAAAAGAAATATGAATGAATAAACCGAAAAAAGTGTCATGCATTCGCACCTCCTAAGAATTTAATCCACTCAGCACTTAACACATCATGTATGGCTTCTCAGTATGCATCGACTTTGGTATTCAGTCATACGCAATTCCCATTAACATTACATATATTTATATATACGTATATATATATATATATATATATATAGGTATATTTTTATCCACAAACATACACACATATATATATGTGTGTGTGTGTGTGTGTGTGTGCGTGTTTGTATGTGTGTGTGTATGTGTATATATATACATATATATATACACGTGTATATGTCTGTGGGTGCTTGTATATCTCTGTATGGGGGTACGTGTTTGTATGTGTGAGTGAAAGAGAGAAATTAGCCAACAAGCGAGCAAGCAAGAGAGAGAGAGAGAGTGAGCGGTGGATATATATATATATATATATATATATATATATATATATATATATATATATATAAGTGTATATGTCTGAGGGTGCTTGTATATCTCTGTGTGGGGGGTACGTGTTTGTATGTGTGAGTGAAAGAGAGAAATTAGCCAACAAGGGAGCCAGCAAGACAGAGAGATAGAGAGAGAGACAGAGAGAGAGAGAGAGCGGTGGAGTGGGAGAAATTTGGTCAGTAAAGACTGATGGAATAATTTTATATAAAGGACTGGTTGGATCTATTGATTGTGGGGCGGTGGTCGTTTTCGCGTAAATGTCATTCGAGAAATTATCCCAGGTGTTATTTGTGAAATGAACAGATCTGAATGCTATTAATTTATAGCCATTTCTCACTCTAATTGTACATAGAAAGTGGTTTAATGCTTCAAGTACAGATGATTTTTTTCCCATTTTCTCTCCTGCATTTGGCATGCAGTTGGTGAATTGCTTTTGGACTAAAAGATGGGCTACTTTGAAGACTCGGAGATCAATGTTTAAAAGGGATGATACAGTAGGCTCTTTTTTGACGGCATAATTCATCATATATATATATATATATATATATATGAATTTGTATATATATGAAGAGAAGCGCGCTCGTACGTTTGTGTGTATGTGTTTGTGTGTGTGTGCATATATATATTAATGTAGATGTGCGTCTGTGTATATACAAAGTTATCACGAACTTTTTCAAAAGAATAACGGCTCAACACGCTATGATAACGGTGGAAACATTTAATTGCACACTTCTTATATATATATATATATATATATATATATATATATATATATATATATATATTTCATCATACAACGTGTGAAAGCACGTGCGATACCCTAACGTCATCAGCTTCCAACCAGGGTGATAACACAGTTTCGGAAGCTCAAAGCGGTACTGCCACTCCTGGCGCTACAGAGTAGCTTTTGCCACCGGACAGGGTATTTAAAAGAAATATATATCTATGTATACACAAGATCAACTAAAAGCGGACATTACATTGGACGTTCGTTCATCTTCATTTTGGTGCAGTTTGTGATTTGAAAATGCGTTTCCTTACGGCCGTTGATGTCATAGCAACCGTTTCTTGATTTTGCGTAATAACACGAGAAAGGTGGTTCCGCGTGTATATCATTCATGTTGGAATCCTTTCTATATCCGTTATCTATTCAGTTCGTTTTCTTTCATTTATACGTTACATAAATGTGTGTGTGTGTGTGTGTGTCTGTGGAGAGAGAGAGAGAGAGAGAGAGAGAGAGAGAGAGAGAGAGAGGGAGACAAGGGTAGGAAAAGAGAGAGAGAGGAGGAAGGTATAAATAAAAAAAAAAGAGGAAAATGGTAAGGAGAGGAATTTTCTATACGAAGAGCTGGAAAAAAAATCGGTTGTACCGCAGACAACCCCCCCCCTTTCTTTAATGGTCTACTTCACTCTCACTGTCTATCGTTCTCTTCCATTATATATATATATATATATTGAAAATCAACTGTTTTCGATACCGACAAATTTATCTTCTGTGAAAAAACGAAAAGGCTTGTGAAGCTGTTATTTTCGTGTCGGTATTTTTACATTTTTGACTAATCGACGCGTTTAAAATATTCTTTGAGATTCACAGACGACCATATTTGATTGGCCGTGCACAATGCGAAGGATTAAAACTCTAAATGGTTTAAGTTATCTTTTCCCTTCAAAATTGATTTAAATACATTTTTAAACGAATTATTACAATAGATAAATCCTCAATTTTTTTATCTGATTTCGAACCTAACCTCAATCTTATGAGTAAGTTAAAAAATAATACACAAGCCATTTTTTACGCACATATTCCGTAACATACTTAAACTTTCGATATTATTTCTTTTTAGTAAATAATATAGAAATTTATTCCGTAAAGAGAGTGTATTTCATCTAATCTTCAATCTATTATTTTAAATTGAACTAAAATATTTTTTTTTTTTATAGCCATGCACGTACTTATGATTTTTCCCTTTCTAAAGAACTTTATAAGTACATGAGTTTTAGGATCGGCACATGAATATATTTCTCTCTTGCATAGTGACACAAGCACATACAAATCGTTTACACTCACAAAATATATCAACAAGATTATGGTTAAACAAAACTGCTCCAGTGGATGATTTGAATTTTTCTTGAAATAAATATCAGAGAATATTTACGATCTGACAAGTGTATTTTCTTATGAGAAAATATTTTGTTACTCTTCCGTTTTTCAACAAATATTTCCAATAATTTAAAGATATAAAATGTATTAATTTGTAAATCAGTGTTTTCTTTAATCATTTACTCGGTTTTTCTTTAGATATAAATCTATATCTATCTATCTATCTATCTATCTATTTATCAGAGAAGTGTGTTCAAAATATATCGAGAAGGAAGATATGCATTTACTAAAACAAAAGCAGGTAGTAGATAAACGTATCTTTTCGCATTCGGCCAGTTTTCTCTTGGTCCAAACACCGCTGAAACTATTCTGATTCATTATGAATCTGCTTCATCGTATTTTCTTTTTTTATTTAGTATAAATATGCAGGCAAGCATTCACACTCGTTCATCCTGATGAACTATTCTTTTATTCTCTTACAGTGGTAATCAATAATATTTCAATTTTTTTTAAAAAAACTCACAATAAGGGGCGTTCGTCCAGTTACCAGCAACACTCTGATCCAGAAGAAGTAAAGTGTGTTATGGTTGCATTGCGTACGGGGCGCACCTTTAGGGGAATTCCGAAGAAAGTGGGCTATTTTTCAAACTTCCAGCTAAGCAATCAACATTGAGCCGACATTGTTTTACTTTCCAACTCCTTAATCTGATTTAATCCTCTATATTTTTTTCTTTCTGAATATGCAAGTAATTGTATCGTTAAATCCTAAACACATTTTCATTAAATTAAAGCTAATATACCATGATGAAAATAGAACGTGCACGATTAGAATATTCTAACCAGATGCTATTCATTTTAATATCATATCATTAAGAAAGTGATTCTTGTCTTTGCTTTTTTTATATAGTAGAATATCTTGGCAAAATCTTCCCTACTGTTGTCAATTGTAGTGATGTCATGAGGCTACGAATCCTCAAATATTTAAATTTCAAACAAGGAGTATTCAATAACTAAGATGAAATATAATCTAATGAGTTGGCAATAGCAAGACCATTTTACAGTTGTACCTTTAGAAAGAAGTCAATATTGATGTTTTTACAGCATCACCTTATAGGTTGACCACTGCAGTCAGAACTTTTGTTAAGGGTGTTTTCCGTTTAAGTGTTTTTCGACTTTGGTTAATTTCTGGCAAACTCATGTTTAACCCATTTCTGCACCTTTCATGAGTAAAGCATTATTCATATTTACCCAACCCCTCCGCACGAGCAGGATATGACACAAGGTCATTTTTTTAAGCGGAGTTGAACAGGTTTGAATTCAGAGTTTTCCTTCTCCTAGACTAGTTGCTGAAGAACTCAGTCTGTCCTTCTATTTACTCATAGCTGGAGGGAGGATTGGATTCATACCATTCCCAAAAGTATTAGTGCGATGTGAAATGCAATTAGCCTAGTCCAGGATTTGAACTCGTATTACCGTGTCCATTTCCTACGACGATGACCAATACACCACGAGCACCTCCAATGAGTAAAGCATTATTTATTTGTTGACATCCCTATTCCCAAGTAAATTTCACATGGTTTGCTCTTTTTAGCTACCTAAAAATTTGATGACATATATCTGTTCAAACCTAGAGCTTTCTGCTTTATTCGCCGCAGTTTTGAATTGCCCCAAAATAAAAATTCATTTGTGAGTAAATATAATTTTGTTATAATTCAAATCCATGCGAAAATATTCTGAAAAAATAAGTCATTTTGTTTTTTAAAAATAAATTCCCTTTTTTATTTAATGACACAATTATCTTTAATTCTGGACTGTTTATTAGTGTGTTTGTATCCAACTGCTTTTTCATCTTTGTATCTTGCAGTTTTCCGTTTTTGTTGTTTATTTTCCTATCATTTTCTCCTAACATATACACCTAGATATATGCACAACATTAGAGATTCAAGAACATTACCTGGTAGGAAGCATGATTAATACGGAGATGGCCATCAGTTAATCAATAACAATCCATTGTTAAACAAGATCATCTTTTTACAGATATTAGAAAGATGTAACCATGTGTCATTTCAGAAGATATTATAATGCTTTCGGCAGTTGTCATCTCTCCCCGGCTCGGCGGTCTTTGATATCCATCTTTTCAGCTGAATCCAGGCTACAAGGCATTGATTCAACGCTCTTTGGTTGATATTAGACGTCGCTTTGTGATTATTTCTTCTCTCCAAATGCTGAGCAGGTGTCCCCGCGTCGTAATAGCTAAAGTACTGCTCTGAGGTTTAGAAGTAATCGAGCTTAAAGTTCAGTCACGTAATGACGTTAAATTTCGGATTAATACCTTTCGGAAAGTTATGAACAACCCTTAATCTTCCTGCCATGAATTAAATGTTTTTATAACTGTTTTTTCTACAGGGATGCTTTTGTCATTAAATAACTCACGAAGGTTGATGAGGCATTAAACAAAGAAAACGATGAAAAATTAGATATTTGCCTTTACTAGGTATTACCAAACTCTTTACAAAACTGACATCATAACATTAAAATTGACATGGCATAAAATTATCTGTTTATTTCCGAATTTAGGCTGGTATGATAATGAAAGAAATTAAATAATCTCAAATGTTTCCAGTAAAAAAAGAAAGAAAAGCATGCAAATCTAGGCTCAGCAAGTTAAAATATTTGTCACACAAGTCACCAGCCTTCTATTCAATACAACATAGTCGTAATTTGTTTCTTGATCACAACGGAAAAAGAATCAGACACACAGGCATTTTGTATTTTAAATTCACACATATATGACAGTGTAGATTTCCTTAAAGAGAAGGGACTTTTGCTGAGAGTTAAAACCTTATTACTGTCACAGAGGTTAAATTCTTAACAAAGTCATCTAAGTGTATTCACTTGAAGACTCAAAGAACATATAGATGGGCTCAAATGTTAAGCTTATCAAAAAGAATTGATTTTTTTCGAGTTTAGATCGTGATGGATTTTATAGGACTGCTCGAGGTGTAAGGGCTAAAATCCTGGACAGCTTCTTCGAAGTAAATGAGTTGGAACTCCAGTTGCACTAAGACGTCTCTTTTAAGTAAATAACCTTGGGAAATTTATAAACCTGATTTAATCCAGATCTATGGGTTAAATGGCATCAATGTTGTTCCTCAGAGAGGAGGTTTTAGCATTAAATAACCCAGGAAGGTTTTTATGCTCTCTATCAAAGAAACTATAATACTAAACTTGATAGACTTTTAAAAACTATAAAACCGTATCTTGTGAATATGGATAATCTCCTCTTTGATAATCCAAGCTATAAAAGCTGTACATATCCGCTTGTCAACTAGACAAGTAGTAAGCTTCTTAATTGAATAAACGATTACTTGACAGAATCTCTTGTCCTGTTCTCATATGTATATATATATATATATATATTGTTGCTCTTCGTGCACGACGAGTGAATGCTAACCCCTTCGAATCCGATGCCAACGCCTAAATTGCTTATAGAGGTGATTTGTTTATATAGGTAAAAGCTTGCAGAAAATCAGCTGCAGTTTTGATTAAGAATTGTTCCTTCTTTGTTTGGTTACCTCATCAAGGCAAAAGAGGTCAGTCTGCTTAAACCGGAGCTAGGGAGAAAAGAAATGCTGACATATATTTTACGTGAAATATTTAGATAAAATATGTATAAAAGAGGTGGAGTTCACGATGTGCATTACTGATAAGACCAAATAAGTTCGAAACAGCTGTTCAGTGCTCTGTATGTCACCTGTAGGTGTTTGGCGGATTTTCTTGTCATGGTAATTCTCTGATAATATATACATATATGTGTGTGTTTACGCGTGATATTATATTCATCTCACAGACAACAGTTGAAACCCCATCAAAGAAATTTTCATAATTTCAATAATGGTTTTGAGTCTGATGTATGATTAAGTCTAATTTAATCCTATTTACCAACCCCTCCGCTCCGGCAGGATATGACACAAGGTCAATTTTAAGCGGAGATTAACAGGTTTAAATTCAGAGTTTTCCTTCTCTTAGACAAGTTGTCTCACCAAGGCTGAAAAACCCAGTCTATCCTACTATTTACCCATAGCTGGAGGGAGAATAATTGGAGTCATACCTTTCCCAAGGGTATTTGTGCTGTGTGAAATGCTATCACTCTCATCCAGGATTTGAACTCACATCGCTGTGTCCATTTCCTTCGACGATAACCATTACACCACGGGCACCTCCGATTAACTCCAGCTTAATCCCCCGCAAAAAGTTGATATTCCATAAAACAAAGAAACCAAACCATGTAACCAAATGTTCGCCACAATAACTTATGATTTTGGAGGTGCCCGTGGTTTAATGGTTATCGTCGTAGGAAATGGACACGGCGATTCGAGTTCAAATCCTGGACGAGAATGATTGCATTTCACATAGCACTAATACCCTTGGGAAAGGTATGAATCCAATTATTCTCCCTCCAGCTATGGATAAATATTAGGGCAGACTGGGTGTGGTAACTAGTCTAGGAGAAGGAAAACCCTTGATTAAAAACTGTTAATCTCCACTTAAAAAATTGACCCTGTGTCATATACTACCCGAGCAGGATATGACACAGGGTCAATAACAGGTTGATAAATATGATAACTTATGATATCATTTTAACTTTACGTGCAAGAATATTAATTCCATTTGTGCTTCATCTTGAGGTTTCTTGTTCTTCATCGTTTTTTGTTTTTTTTACTTATGATAAGCCGAATTCTAATCACATCCGATTTCATTATGAAATATGCCATTAGTTCTGACGTCTTACATGCATTGCACTTGAAGATCTTTGTAGTTTTTCAACTCAAAATGCACCCATATTTCAATAACGTGAACTCTTTTTGAATTAACGGATTAAATTGCAAGATAAGGACATGCGGCAGTTAATGTTATCTCAGCTGGACCGGTAAGATACCAATCTAAATTGACTTGGACCTTCCTATTCACGCAACCACCAAATAATGAAAAATAGTACTTACTGAGAACAGTAAATAACTTCTCGTATAATATTATTTTAACTATATTCCGAACGAAATTTCATCGATAACTTGACAATACCTCTCTGTTTATCCCAGTCTCCTAGTATTCTCTATATAGGCGTATATAAATAGTGGTATATATATATATATATATATATATATATATATATATATATATATATATATATATATATATATATATAATAACGATAATTACTTAGTGAGTCAGGAACTAACCTACTATAATTTCGCCTATAGTAGGTTAGTTCCTGACTCACTAAGTAATTATCGTTACTATTTTGCTCGTCTTCGTATTGAGCAATTTTTGCATTGTGGCTAAGCAGCCTTTACGGTGTTTTATTTTTCTTTTGACCAATCAATTGCGTGTCTCTTGATTTTTTTTCAATTAGTATCACAAGGTTGCCCTTTGCTTTTTTCTCATATATAATTTTCCTTTTCACAGTGATTAGTTGTATATTTTCATCTTCAAATCACTTGCCGGGTTTTTTCTTACCATAAGAGCTATTATTTAATATATATATATATATATATATATATATATATATATATATATATATATATGCAGGGAAAGAAACAGATATAGAGAGAGGGAGAGTGAAGGCAAATATAGTGAAAGAATTATTTAGCGTAGCCTCGAATAATTTTTATCATATAGATAGTAACGGTTGATTCATACCTATATTTCCTCGAAATTATGAACCTTCTATCTTTAATTGGATGACTAACACTGAAAACGAGAACGTGTGAAAAAACCAATTCAAGAATCAAATTCCAAGGGTGTTCTCCAAATTCCCAAAATCACTCAATCTCATCCTAATGTCTGTCTATCTGTCTGTCTCTGTCGGTTCGTTTGTCTGTCTGTCTGTCTGTCTCTGTCTTTGTCTCGGTCTCTCTCTCACTACATATATATATGTCATAACACCGGACTGAACGAGGTAATCTATGCAGGAGTAAAACTAGTCTGTGAAGAGGTTTACCTCAATGAAACACAATATGTGATTGAGAAATGAAGCTGGTAGGAAAAATAAAGAAACTGTTACTACAAAAGAAACTCGTAATGAAGGTAAAACATTCCGGAACCCTAATGGGAACACACACACACACACACACACACACACAACAAAGAAAGTCTCAAATGGTACCAGGACATGATCATAATATACAAAAGAGGAAAGTACAAATGAAAGAAAATTCTACCAACAGGTTATTGGAGCATTCTCAAAGACAATACAACAACCAGAAGCAAAGGATACAAAACATTTTTGGAATAAAATATGGAAGATGAAAGAATATAACGGAAATGCTGAATGGGTAAATAGTATTAAAAAAAAGATTAAGAAGAATTTGGAAAAGGCTCCATAGCACTCATACACACTTATTCACTTAGAGCAACACTCGAGAAAATACAAAATCTGAAAACGCCAAGCCATCATGACACACATTGATTCTGGTATGAAAAAGATTATTTCCATCCATAACAAATCGGCACTGTAACCGAGTAATTGCTATCAAGAAGCAAGATGACCTGAATGGAAAACGAATCCAGATGAACCTCTAAAAAGGGACCATCGTCCGCATCTACAGATCGACAACATATTTACTTATGATGTGGAAGTTCTGACTGCAGTGAAAAAAGGGAAAAATTTTTGCCACTAGCTTTTAAGCCGTGAATTTTTTCTGGAAGAATGTAAAGGATGCTACCGGAGAACAAGGGGATATTGCTATTTTCTGTAACTTGATGAATACATTCTCAAAGAAGCCAACACGAGGCGATAAAATGAAGCCATTTTTTATTGACTATAAGAAGGCATATCATATGGTCCCGCAAATGTGGATGGCAGAGCGTCTGAAAATATCCGACAAAATCGTAAAATCAATCATAGATACCATAAAAACTACAGGATGGAATTGACTGTGGGTGGTCACACTGTAGCCGAGATAAACAACCAGTGACATATTCTACAGGGAATCTTTCTCAACACAGTCATTCGAACCCAAGATTTGCAGCAGAAAACTCATAAAAAGGTAGCCTAGTTGACTAAGGCTGTAAAATACCCAAGCTGCATCTCTCCATTGAAGTCAGACCCCCAAGACGAGTGTCCTGCGTATGACACTAAACAATCTGATTGGTAGGTTCCAGTAATGTGAAGTACTTCTCCATTGTCATGCTCTAAGGCCCACTCTATTTATGCATCAAATAGAACATTTTAACGTTTAAACTGAGCAAAGAAATAACGCATGCTAAATTGAATTGTTAGAAATATAACCTTTTTAACATTTAACTGTGTATGTCTACATAATATCTTTACCAATCATATATATATATATATATATATATATATATATACACACACACACAGACACACACAGATATATATATATATATATATATATATATATATATATATATATATATATATATATATTAAAAATACAAAAATCAGTCACATTGTACATACAGCAGCTCTGGGAGGATACGGTATGTAGCCTTAAAGACCTGCCGGAGGTGATGAACGATAGGGAGAAGTGGCGAGAGAGGGTCAAGAATATCCGTGTTAGCGGCATGACATGATGATGATAATGATGCTGATAATAATTTTATTTCCATCCTTTTAAAAACATTGAATGTTCTAAAAAAAATTAACAGGAATTTATCTGATCAAATACAACATGGAAAGAAAAATAAATTTTATACATTTACAACCAGACAAAATAACAACAACAACAAGATTTATTTCTCCTATTCATTAAATCTAGCTTAAACTTTCAAGTAACAATAATTAGAAAGAATTATGGCAAGCAAATCTACATCCTACTTCAAATCAAACAGGGACAGCAATAACAGTTACATTAACAGATTTCAAAATTTCAAATATTTATAACAAAAGTATTCAATCTAAATTTCGTATATCATTTTTCTGCTCAAAAATAACAAACAACTAAAATTAATGTTAATTATGGTCAAATAGCCCCTAATAACAATAATAGTATAAAGCTCACTTATATAAACTACAAATTCCAATATCTTTACCAATTTAATGAATCATCGTTAAACATTTTCTCATTATTTATTTTCTTAATTATATACTAAGTTTTTGAAAATAGTCTAAATTTGTTTTTATGCCAACATCTAGCTATTAAATAACATCTAGGGTTTAATAAGTTACCAGGATAAAGGTTTAACATAATTTATATCTTTTCTTCCGGACAAAAATTACATCTACCATCAAAGCAGATCGGAGTAGTAGATCTTTTCAAGACCAGTTAATATTTTTAGTGTATTGATTTATTTCAATGCTTTTAACAGGATGGAAATAAATTTATTATCCAAATGTGACCGATTGTTGTTGTTTTTTAATTTAATTGCTTGATTTTTTTTTTAAAAATTAGCTCTTTACCAGTAATATTTAAATTTAACATTCTATTTTTGAATATTTTTTTATTTGTCTTGATTGGAATTATTCCCAATTCCGGTTTTACTGGATTCAATAATATCATACATACATACATGCATGCATGCATATATATATATATATATATATATATATAGGGTAAAGTGGAGCAATCCAGTGAAAGGAGTAGCGCCCTGCCCTAGACCTTGGTGTAATAGCTATTGAAAAGGGAACTTTCGGGTAGCCCTCGATTACGCTCACCAACTTCATTTCATATATATATATATATATATATATATATATATATATATATATATATATATACATATATATATATATATATATATATATATATATATACAGTATTTGGCTTTGAATAAACCACAATTATTTATATGCCATCAAATCAAACCAAGCAAAACCAAGTCAATCTTCAATAGGGGAATCACCAGGACGTCGTCCCTGGTTTGATACTCTGTAAAATGGAAAAGGGCGTAAAGCAGAGATATTGACCGAAGGACAAGAAAACCGATGACTATGCACAATGCGTAAATAGTAGATTGAAAAACTCTTCTGTCAAGAAAAAAGAAGGCCGGGCTACTCACTAGCAATGAGTATTTCGTAAATGCATGAATACAAGGACTCGGTGACTGCATTAAGAAGAGCAAAGGAAGATTAATTCCGTCACCTAATAATATCATTGGCAACATAATTCTTGAGAGAAATGCAACAAATGTGCGAAAATGAAAGAGAGGAAAAGCAATTAAATGGCTATTTGAACCAACAAACTAGTAAATTGCACACAGGAAGACATGGAAACGGAAAAGATATGGAAATTATGTGAGAGAAACTGAATCTATTCTAATATCAGATTGCCCAGTCAGCTGGGGCTGTAGAATACCCTGACTGCACCTCTGCAGAGGGGTAAGATCCATCCCCTAACGAGTGTCCTGGATATGACACTAAACAATCTGATGGTGAGGTGCCAGCAATAGTGGAGCTTTGGGGAATGCGGAGTACCCCTTCATTGCCATTGCTCCCAGTTCCACTCTGGCCCAGAGTGGTAGCACCTGATAAGGGTCCTATCTATGGGTTAAATAGAATTAACAGCATACTTATGCTAAAATGAATTGTTTGAGTAAAACTGAATAGTTTAAAATAGAAATGACTTTTACAATTAAACCGTACTTACATTTAAACTGCGTGCTTATGGTTAACTGAATTATTTGAAATAGAACTGTTTTCGACATTAAAACTGTATTTACACTTAACCGAATTGTTACATACAACTGTTTGAATAGTTAGAAATGGAAATGTTTTTGACCATTAAACTGTGTACTTATGCTAAACTGAATTGTTTTAAATAGAACAGATTATTTACATAAAAAATGGATTTGGCGTTAAATAACCTACAAAGGTTGATATGCCACAAAATCCAACAAACCAAACCAAACCAACCATCTAATATCAGACACTAAACAACGACATAGGGTCATATTTTATTGAAGCAAAAATAGATAATCCGCTCTAGAATAACAAGTGTTGGTTATGCGGAGAAACGGACTAAACTATTTATCATGTAGTAATCAAATACATAAAACTAACATGATAAGATTACAAGACTATATACGGCTGGGTAGGAAAGGTGATCCACACTGAATCGGGTTGAAGAATAGATTTTGTCCTTACTAGCAAGTGGTATATGCACAAACTAAAATTGTCCAAGATATTAGACGCTGAACATTTTCTGGGATTTTGCATTAAAAATGCATCATCTAATCTCGGCCAGAAGACCAGACCTAGGGAGTATGACGAAAAAAGAAAAAAAGAAAACAAAGAATTAAACTTTGAGGCGAAAAATAATCACTTAATCCCGGCCTGAATACTGAGAAGAGTCCTGGAAACATGAAGAGACTTGCTGTTTCTCAGACTTCAGTTAAATACCATCAGGTAGAAATGGCGAGAAAAAATGCCAGGTGTAAAATATGAAACCATGTATTTATATATGTAGATAGGTATACCTCTTCTGGCGTGTTGATGAAGTGCCTGCGTATATATATATATATATATATATAATTTAACATATGCATACATGCGAATACTCATAAGTACCTTCATATTTATACATATATTCTACGTAAATCTGAACCTGCAGCACGAATCATTAACCCCACTCAGCAGAATTTTTTCATATGGGAGATGTAATGCTTTTTATGACGGCTTCCACTTTACCGACTTTCATTATTCTGTTATCCAAAAAGGCTGGGATTTGTCCGCTTCACTAACAATTGCTCACATGCAAGAAACCACTTAGCCTAATATATAGCATCAGAAAGACACTCAGACGGACAGACAGACGACGAGAAAGATAGAAACAGAGACAAAGAGATTGTTAAAGATTAAGAGGAAATATATTTCCAGAAAGAAAAAAATGTAAGTTTTAACGAAGGATTAGACCTTACGTGGTAGATTAGGAGGAACAGAGAAAATTCGGATGCATCTGATGAAATCTTCAACCTGCGTAGTAGTCACACACACACACACACACACACACACACACACACACACACTTATATATATATATATATATATAGTATAAAGGGTTGTACGAGTCAACCTGGCATAGAGGTCTGCGTCAAGTTTTTCAGCGCAAAATTCCGGGTTAAACCTATACCTGCTGTTAAGGTCGACTTCCAGACAGACTGTAGGCTACTTTGAGATACTGGTTAGCTGGTGGAATTGATTAGTGATATAGCGTTAATATAATATGCATAACAATTTTATCATTTTACATTATTATTCTACATTATTCTATGTGTTAATCTTATTATGTTTTTACAAAAGATGAGTTTAAATTGTAAATACTTGGGACAGTCTATTGGATATAGGGTTAGTGGTACATATAGATTGTTAACAGGACAGTTTCATGAGTTGACCCCTCTAAGGTAAAGGTGTGTATTTTAAAACTGACGTATAAGATGACACATAGTTTTGTTCACGCTTAAAAAATTGACAATTACGATGCAATTTACTAAATTTCCAAAATACTGCATTGTCGAGGTCTGCCAGAAAACTGAGAAGAATCGTGGAGATTTGAGGAGACTTGTCACTCAAATTTCAGTGAAAGACCATCTGCTAATATCGGTGCAAAAAACACTAAAAGGAGTAAATGGAAAACTGTCTCTTATCATGTCTTAATACAAAACTGACGACCCTAGAATATAAGTAAATTATCGTACTAATGTTAATATCTGTCGCCGATTTTAATGTAATTACTATTGTTATTTGACGGTCTAAGAATAACGAGTTTGAAATAATCCTTACAGAGATTAATTTTGCCATAACATATCCCTACGAGTCAATTGCTAGAGACCTACAATACCTCTGAATTTCAAAAGTAGCATAAATATGGACTTAGTATATTTTAAAACTTAGGGAATTTCCGGGAGGGAATGACAAGTTCTAAAAGGAGAAAAAGAAAGCATAAGGAAAAAATAATTGTCTTTTTGTGACCCGTTTAAGACTTCTCTTTAAGAAACCAAGTCACATCTATATCAGGCACGTAGCGTTTAAACAATCCCTGGGTCTGTTATAGCCACAATATACCACTTATGATAAAAATATTGAATCAAAACATGACACAACGTGGGACCCAGGCAACAGGCCTGGGTATCATGATCAGCAGGTTCTCTCCTAATAGCCAACATAGAAGACCTGATTTTCATTCAGCGAATGTTGGCTGTTCTTTTTTCACGTACACGAATGGCGATTTAAGGAACCACATAAATCAGAGACGCAAACACAAAACTTGGACTAGGGAAGACAACCAACTTTCACTACACAGCTATTTTTGGAGCAACCCGACACAAAGAGGATATAGATAAAGAATGATAGACATCGGGCAAGAATGTGCTAGTTTTCAGACAACAAGCTGACCAAGTTAGAACAATAATATAGAAAGGTTGCTTTTCTGGCCTTGAAATCCAAGAAATACACCAGAAAATAAATACTGAACAAGATAGTAATGAATAAGATAGTAATACTACATCAGAAACACCAAGTATTGACAAACAAGAACAGTCCTAAAGAAATGAACCGTAACTTCGGAAAATAGAAACACCAGACAACTGAACAACTTACAACCAAATGACACAGAGTAGATATTAAGACAAGAACAAAAAATAAGTTTTGAAAATTTAAAGGGAGTTATGAACGGGGAAAAGACTGCCTTACCATCACTAAGAATGGAGAAACCTCAAAATGGAAACGGAAAAAACAAACCAAGTACTAACTTATATATCTACAAATAATATAACCAAATTAAATGAACTAATCTATGCAGGAGCGAAAAAGGGTTTGTGAGAAAATATGTATCCCCTCAAAAAGCAAAAAAAATCAAAATCAGGATTGGAAATTCGGCTGGAAACGTAGATAAATTTGATTTCAAAGGAGGCTTCACTGTGCCCGTATGGATAGTCAATGATATTTTTCTTGATTTTTCGGGGAGTTTTGCAACATCAGACCTCCTCGCCTATGCGACCCAGTTAGAGCATACGTTATATTTCCAACTTCCATACCGGCAGCTCCTTCCTGAATACTGTTCGCGACGAGGAATTTTATTCTACGAAAATTGATCAAAACGATAAAACAAAGGAAAGACGCTGGAACATGAAGAGACTAAAAGGAAAAGGCAACACAAGGAAAAATAAAATCAACTTGTGGAAATAAACCAGAAAGTACTGCTGAATGAAGGAAGATTTAAAAGATATCGATAAAGAGTAAAACAATACAGCCAAAACTGGACATCCCACAACAACTAAAGGAAATTCAACCAATAAGCTGAAGGAGATAACAGAAAAATATACCAGAACAGAAACCGAAAAATGTTGGACTAAAATAAGGCAACCAAGTGAACATAACAAAAAAAGACCGAATGGATAAGCAATATGAGAAAACAATTAAAAGGGTACGAAGAAGGACCGAATTGGAAATGCACATCGATTTAACCAAAACAACACTAAAAAGATATCAAACTGGAAAACAACAGGGCATGATGGAATACATGGTTCCTGGTTCAAGAAATTCATCTACATTTACGACAGACTAGCACTAGAAATGGACAGATCTCTACAAGAAGCACACGTACTCGAATGGATGACCAAAAGAATGAACAGAAAGACCCACTCAAGGGAACCTCCCAAAATAACTACAGACCCATAACCTTACTACCGATGATGTAGAAAATATTAACAGCACAAATAAGGGAATATATTTTTTACTCGCTAACAAGCTGCAGATTGTTCCCTGATGAGCATAAAGGATGCTGCAAAGGATCCAGAGGCACAGCAGAGATACTTTACATAGATCAGTACATCCTCAACACAAGCAAGACCAGACGGAAAAATTTAGCTATGGCTGGATGGACAACAAAAAGGCATATGATATGGTTGCACAAACCTGGACAATAAACTGTCTCAAAATATACAAGATATGAAGAGATGAAATCATAAGCTTTATCGAGAAAACCATGGAAACCTGGAAAGAGAAATTGACAGTAAGGAGAAGCTTAGCTGAAGCGAAGGTCCAAAGAGGTATATTTCAAGGAAATGCGCTAGCATCGTTACTATTCATAATTGTGATGATACTACTTAATCACATGCTCAGAAAATCCTCAGTTGGATAAAATGTTAGGTTCGTGGACGAAATCAAAACTGAAGAAGAACTGGAAACTCTAACACACACAGTCAGAATATAGAGTCAGGACATAAGGATGTAATTCGTCATAGAAAAACGTGCCTTGCTAGTAATGAAAATAGGCAAACGACACCTGACGGACGGAATGGAACTGCCAACTCAAGACAAGATTAGAACGCTCGGAGAAAAAGAAAACCTACAAATACTAGAACCTCTTGGAAGCAGACAACATTAAACGAGTCGAGATGAAAGAAAACATTTTTAAAAAGTATATATCGGTAGAACCAGAAGGCTACCCGAGACAAAACTATGTAGCAGAAATCTCATCAAAAGATGTACCCTCGTTAAATATTCGGGGCTATTTTTTAAGTATACCAAAGAACATAAACAATTGGACAAAAGAACAAGAAAACTAAAGACCATGCATATTTCATAACAGCCCAGACATGACGTTAACAGACTATATATATCAAGAAAGGTGGGAGGAAGAGGACTTGCCTCCATTGAAGACAACGTTTATGTATCGATATAATGGCTTGATGACTACATAGAAACGCGCAAACGAAAACTGATTACAGCCACCAGAAAAGATTCTGACAATAAGAAGACCAACAGAATGACAATAACTAGATAACCAAAATAGGAAGAAAAGCAATTCTATGGGCGTTTTAAACGACTAAGAAGCAACATCTCGCACGAGAATACTTTAAGAAAAGGAAACCTTAAGAGAGAAAAGTAGTCTCTCCCAATAACAGCTCAAAACAATGCCATAAGAACCAATCATATCAAAGCGAGAATAGATAAGACGCAACAAAATAGCAAATGTAGGTTATGGGGTGAACAGGACGAAACAATCAATCACATGATAAGTTAATGCAGCAAAGGAGCAAAGATGGAGTGTAAGACTAGACATGACTTGGTGGGCAAGGTGATCCACTGGAAGCTGTGCAAGAAATTGAAATTTGACCATACGAAAAAATGGTATATATATATCCCAGCATATATTCTAAAGAATAACACACATAAACTCAAATGGAACTTTGAAAAACAAACGGATCACCAAATTTCGGCCAGAACACCAGACCTGATAATAATCAACAAAAAAAGAGAACTTGCAAAATTGTGGACTTTGTTGTACCGACTGACCACAGAATGAACCCGAAGAAAGTGGAAAAAAAAGTACTTGAATCTTGCTAGGGAACTGAAAAAAATATGTAACATGAAGGTGACAATTATACCAATTGTGATTGGTGTTTTTTTTTTACAGTCAACAAAGTATTATAAAATTTTAGTCGTTTGCACAATTCAGAGTGGGAACGTTTATCCACTCTGAATTGTGCAAACGACTAAAATTTGGCCATAAAGACAAAAGATTAAAGAAAATATTTCTTAGAACAGAAAAATATTGATAACCAAAAAAGAAGACAAAGATGAAAGCTTCATACATTTTATAATGAAAATAAAAATGGGGAGAAAACACCAAAAAGACTCTACAGAAGACAGATATCGCACACGAAAAGACGGGTACATGGGTAATGGAGGAAATCTAAAATGTGCAATTGATCTTGTTTAAATAGCAACACAAATTCGTTAAATCAAAAATAGGTGATGCATTGTACAACATCAAAACAGCTGCATGGCACAACATGTGCACAAGAGTTCCATTTAATGGATGACGAAAGTTATCTACTCGGAATTGAGAAAACGAGAAAAAATGTCGATATTGATGAATATTGCATCTGCAAGCCGGAAATTGTGCAAGAAAATGAAACGTTAATAATCCCGATGACATATTGTTACGTTTCGCTCTGGCGAAACAAGCGACAACACGTAATATATATAAAAATTTATATTTATTTTCTCGACGGACGCTTGTGTGAGGTAGGAGCAATCAGGAGAGGTATTAGAATCGTTCGTCTATGAAACCTGGACACTTCGGTATAAGTTAGACGATGGCCGAGAAAACGCACACGGGGTAACGACGGGACAAGCTTGCGTGAACAGCGGAATTTCACTGTCTTCCGTTCAAACCGTCGGCTTTATATTACCATCAAACCCCCACGCAGATATATGGACACGCCTCCTCGCCCTCGCCATCTCCTCCCATAACTGACCAACGGAATATGCAACTTCCACCCTCTTTGGAGTGGCATGTTTGATCATCATCGAGTGGAAATAACTGTCATGCAGTTTACAGGTCACCCTTTTCCGGTGCATCACTTTGTGACTGAACCGTGGGAATTTAACCTCGTCCCATATTGTCAGCCAAGCTGTATTTTACAATATTACACAATCAATGCTTGAAGACTGGATCATTCAAAGTTTAAGATATTAAAAAAATTCTCTATGATTGTTTTCTACTATTTCATATAACAACATGAATGTAAAGGAAAGCTAAAATCTAGAAAAATAACTGAACCGAGATAGAGCGTTAATAGAATTTATGGAACGTGACAGTGACAAATTCTTATCATAGTTGAACATCTTGAAATAATTCCAAGAAATCTGGAAACGAAAATGTGAAAACTTAAATTCGAAAGAAGAATTTAGAAAATCTAGTTCCCCGCACTGCTGAAATAGAGAAAGAATACCGGTAAAAAATTCTTGTTGACTCTTCCTCTTTTACGTAATTCCGTGACATTCCGAGTTAATATAAGTATGGATAACTCGTAAAGAGTTAAATAATTTTAGAAAATATAATTAGGATGTCATAATTTAAAAGCTGGATAAAATGAATGCTACAATAAGTAAATGTGGATATTTCACGTACATATCTAACCAACTGCTTTGCCTCGAGACAGCCCAATGAACTAGTGAGTAGAGTGTACTTTAATGTCCCTAGAGATAGGTATTCAATCCTCGGTCGTTATACCAAAGACTCAAGAATGGTACTTGATGCCTCTGGGCTTAACACACCGCCTTACGAGGTACGCATTAAGGGTAAAGTGGAGCAATCCAGGAAAAAGAGTAGTGGCCTCCCCTACACAGCGGTCTATTAGCAAATGAAAAGAAAGCCTTCGGGTCACCTTCGAATCAGGTCACCACCTTTACTTTTCTCACATCTGGTTTGAAATCAAAGTTTTCTATCTATTTTACTAGTTGCCGTAACAACATTAAATGGCCCAGCTTACCCTACTATTTACTATCAACTTGGGGAAAAGAGAGACATCCATAATTTTCCCAAGGCACAAAGTAAACGAAAAATGTCTCGTCTAGGTTTTGAACTTGGACCAATGAGTCAACTTGCCATGTCAATAACCGCTTCGCAACGAGCATCGCCACATATTTCATGTAAGTCTCCGTAAAACATTGAAAAAAAGTGAATACTGCCGACTCATATCCGACAGTTACTAATAACTTGTTAAAGTTTCCTTTGATTTATGGCATATACTGTTTTGTGTGTTATTTTATGCCAAAACACCCTTGTATAAAAAGTAATGGTTCTATGTAACCTATAACTAGGAAGAGAAAAAGTTTCATACCTTTCCAAAGGTATGTAACTTCTTTGTTCACGTAATAGAATGACTGGAGTTTGAACTTCCGAACTACGATGTTATAGTCAACCATGTTAACTAATTCTTCACCGGTTCTCCAGTAACAACTAATGCTGTTAAAAAAAAAAGAAGAACAATGATAAGATAGCTAAATGCTGAAAGATAATTGAAATACGAAAATAAAAGCTGAAATTTTTTTCATTGAGAAGGATAGCTGAAGAATACTGAACGACTTTTTCTAGACAAAGTTTTTGCTTTAGTCCAGAAGATGGCACCAGAAGGTTGGTCACAAGAGAAATAAGAAAAAAAGGAAAAAAAAAATACAAGAAGAGATATACATTTTTTACTGGCTTAGGGCCATACAGTCTAGGCAGTTAAGCGGTGGAATAGACGGGAGAAAATAAATGGACGAAAGCAAAATAAATAGATGGGATATACATACAACAAGGGACTCAGTTGAAAATAAAACCAGGTAAACTGAGAAATAAAACAAATTGACACACTGTAATTGAAAAAACCGGACAGAAACAATGAAGACAAGTATATATATATATATATATATATATATATATATATATATATATATAAAGCATCATTTACCGGTTAAAACATTGAACAACTTTTAAATAAAATGAAGGTAAAAACTTTGTTCGTTTAATTAGATATCTAAATTAATTGTAGAATGTATATACCTTAAATGGTTTCTATTTTTAACTTAACATTTTCAATGGTAAGTGATTTTGGGAATATATATATATATATATATATATATATATATAGTCACCAACACCTCAGAGGAGCAGGATGTGACACAAGGTCAACAATAAGCTCAATTCGGTTAGAAATCTTAATTGTGATCCTCCACGACGAATTGCCACTCCAAGTTTAAAGAGTACAGTCTGACCTACTATTTACTTACAGCTACTGGCGGAATATTTCGATTCAAAAGTTTATTAGCATTATGTGACATGCGAACAGCGTAGTCTAGGTATTGAACTCTGCTCGGCGTGTCCATTTCAAAGGATGCTATCCATGAACGACGTTTGTGATTGTTCTTGTGTTTAAGGGACCATATTGGTGACACATTTATCAGTGAACCTAGTTCACGGGAATCTGTGACCCTAGTCTAAATTCTAGATGAAATTTTTTTGCATATCTCTATAATTCATATATATATTCATGAATATGGAATGAGGAAATTGTTCTGAATCTGTCATCCCTACCTTTGATGAGGTAAAGAGTGACAATGAAGGAATTTTCTGTTTTCACATCCACCAAAAAACCTTTTATTAGTAATCGTGTAAGAAAATTGTTATTGATTCAAATATATGTCCGGCTCTGAAGAAATGCTGATTTTTGCTACTGACAAAGGAAAATGTGTATGTGTGTGTGTGTGTACGTGCTTGTACGTGAAGTATCATATGCCCTGTTATTTCTCTTGTTTTTTTTTAATTCATGTATTTGGCCAACACCTCTTGTACGATCAGGATGTTTTTAAATTGAGAGTCTTCCTTCACCAAGAGAGTTTGCCTAACATTGGATAAAAACTAGTCTGTTCAACATAACATTTTTTTTATGTTGGTATTGACAAGTTTGATGGCCAATGGGTTTTAGATGCTTGTATTTTTCGTGTCAGTGTGCATAAACACAGCAAACCAGACCGGTGTACTAACATTCTTAATCACCTCAATAAATAAATGTATAAATAAATAAAAGAAAGAAAGAAAAAAAAAAGAAAAAGAGAAAGAAACAATTAGATGAGCGTGGTTAGAAGGAAAGATACATAGATAAAGAAAGTATATAGATGGTGATGATAAAAAAGGAATTGGAAGAGATAGATAGATAGATAGATAGATAGATAGATAGATAGAGAGAGAGAGAGAGAGAGAGAGAGAGAGAGAGGCGAGAGTAATTTTGTTGTAGTTTTAGACAGTAAAATATCAGGATATATTTGATTGACAATCTGTGTACGTTTATCTAATGTATTTAGTTCATTGTACGTACATATTTATATTTCAATGTTTTTGAAGAATAATTTTGTTTGATGATATCAAGTATTCCTATCAAATCCAAAAAATTTGCAAGCACTTGTATGGTTTAATTAATTATTTGTTATGCAAATAATGATATGGCCTCAATTAACTATATCAATTTAATAGCGAACACTTGTTTGAACCAGTTATATGGATTCAAGTCTTTAATAGTAAACTTTTTTTAGACATTTACGACTTCCGGTACATTTTCTAAATACTAATAAGTTACTGTACCATGTCATTAAGAATTCCTATCTATAACGAATATTTTGAAACAGAACTACTTAACCCATCGATAGGACCTAAACAGTCCGGATCTGAGTGGACGTGGGAGTAATGATAATGAAAAGATATTCTATATAAACCAAATCTCCAGAACTGAAGTTATAACATAAAAAGTAATTTAGTGTCACGCCTCTTTTGGCAGAGTTATAACCCACCGCAGTGGGTGCGGTAAGCGTTCCCTTAGCTTCTCTGACTGGCTGGAAAGATTCGTTTGATCACACACACACACACACACACACACACATCTGTCTCTGTCTCTGTAGAGTGTTCGCCAATGGCCCGGGAGACCTGGGTTCAATCCCAGGTCGAGTCATACCTAATACTCAAGAAATGGTACTTGATGCCTCCTTGCTTAACACTCAGCATTATAAGGTACGGATCAAGGGTAAAGTGGAGCAATCCTGGGAGGGGAGTGGCGCCCTCCCCTGCACCTTGGTGTAGTAAGCTATCGAAAAGTGAGCCTTCGGGTCACCCTCGACTATGGTCGCCTACTTTACTTACTTTTTATATATAAATATATATGTGTGTGTGTGTATGCGGTATATTTCAAGTGCCTCATCAACCGAAAAAGACATCGACACACGGCTAACGAAGGCATGGGCACCTATAGATAGGCTATCGATCATATGAAGATCTGACCAGACTAATAAAATTAAACGCAGTTTCTTCCAGGCAGCGGTCGTATCGATACTGCTGTGTGGATGCACTACTTGGACGCTAACTAAACGGCTGGAGAAGAAGCTAGACGGCAATTACACAAAAATATTGCGAGCAATATTGAACAAGTCCTGGCGGCAACACCCAACAAAGCACCAACTATATGGCCACCAGCCACCCATCACAAAAAACTATCCAAGTTAGACGAACCAGACATGCAGGACACTGCTGGAGAAGCAGGGACGAGCTCATAAGTGATGTACTCCTATGGACCCCCACATATGGCCGAGCAAAAGCAAGACGACCAGCGCGAACATGCATACTGCAGCTAAGTGAGGATACGGGATGTAGCCCTGAAGACCTGCCGGAGGAGATGAACGATAGGGAGAAGTGGTGAGAGAGGGTCAGGAATATCCGTGCCTGCTGCACGGCATAATGATGATGATGATGATGATGATGATGATGATATATCTCATAGCTTCTTGTCAAGTATTGTACCGGCAAATTTATACGTGTATATAATTTCAGTTTTTTTTAAATTATTAAACACTTTACTAGTGATGTCTGTACAGAGTTAAAAATCTATGTGAAAATATAATCTTGCTTCTAGCTATTGTGACTTCCTTACTGAATGATAAGGAAGGAAATAAATTTTCAAAACATCAATACTGTGAAACAAACATCGCTGATTATAAAATGAGGAAAAAGAAAAAATCGAACGAACAATAAAACGAAGACAAGGGCGTACAGAAATGTATCAAAAACAAAAGATAAAAGTGAGACTGACATATGAAATTATCTCCTGTCATTTCACATGAGTCAGTGTATAAATTTTCTTTCTCTCTGATAAATCGGAAGAGAAATCTATGCGTTCTAAAAAGACTTTTAATTTTCCTTCTTTATCACTTACCAGGCGTCTAAGTCAGCCAAAGGCGAACTTCTATTCCAACTGAATAGAGAGAATCTAATTGGTCATAGAGGAGTATACGCTATTGTATGATGCTTTTGGAGCAGTGTTTTGATTTACAGAGAAGACAAAAGATATAGTTCAAATATAGATATTTATTTGTAATCATTATTTGATTGCTCTCAACTATTTTCCATGTTTGGTCATCGTCTGAAAAAATATTTTTTGCTAAGAAAAGAGTTTTGGGAGAAAGTTTTGAAATTAGTTTTCAAAAAAGGTGATAGGCTATAGAAAAAGTGACGAAAATTCTTTTCGTTGAAAAAAATTTTGTTTTTTGAAATCCAGATATCTTCAAATACCGTTGAAATCTGGCGTTGAGCTATCCATATCTGAAATATTTGTTAAACATCGCTGAGGTATGTTTCAAATTAGCACTTTCGTCAGATATTGAACTAAATATTTGTAATCTATCTATTAATATATATATATATATATATATATATATATATATATATATATATATATATATCCACAAGAGTACTTCACTTATGAGCTCGTCCTTGCTTCTCCAGCAGTGTCCTGCATGTCTGGTTCGTCTAACTTGAATAGTTTTCGTGATAGGAGGCCCTATAAAATCATGATTCAGATATAACCTTATTTCATGCATTCTTGTTGCTCGATTTCTCAAATCAGACATACAAACTCATCTGTTATTGGCAATTTCTCAGTCTCTCTTGGAACTATCTACTTGTTTTTATTGGTTTGATTTGATTTGTTTGTTTAATGGCATATCAATCTTCGTGGCTTATTTAATGTCAAAGCTACCCCTTTAAAAGTACAGCAATGATACTATTTAAAGCATAGCTGGGGTATAAAGATGGATTCATATCTTTCTTAAGTCTTTTTTTGGACGAGTTTGTTTCATCAAATAATATCTATTAAATTCATAAAGATTGCAATGGCTTAAAACAACGTCCAATAAATCCGAACATTAGTGGTGATAATTAAAAATGCAATCATTTTCTTTAACTCAGAATACAACTATTTATCACACAATTTTTCTTTTTAATCGAGATTGTTTGTCTATCATTGATCACATCCTTTTTTTCTTTTTTACCATATATTTTCTCATTATATCTGTACTTTATTGTCACAACAGTTCCTCAGCGTCTTCTTGCTAAAATTATCATTGCACAAACCTGATTTATAATTTCCGTTTTGTTAACTCACACATTATTCAGATAACTGTAATAATCCTTTCCAAACCTTGCATTATCTATTTTACTTTTTTAAGGGAAATAAAATCCTTGAGGGGTGGGGTGTCCTCGTGGTGTAATGGTTAAAGCGATGGACTGCGAAATCGTAGTAAGCGAGTTCGTACTCCAGTCGCGCTATTACGTTCACTTTCGAGCAAATACCATTGGGAAAGGTATGAACCCCCTTATCCTCCCAGCTATGGGTTAAATGGTACCACTACCGTTCTTCTAGGAGAATGTTTTTGGCATTAAATAACCTACAAAGGTTGATATGCCATTAAACAAAGAAACCAAACCAAAATCCTTCGTGAGATAGATTTTTAAGTCAGCAAAGAAAATCTTTCACAAAAATATATTGTATTCAACAAACGAAAACATTCATAAGTTTTCTTTAGGCATGTTTAAAATAGTATCATGCAAAAAAGTCAGAAACCATTTCCATTTATTCTAAGCACATTTTATCTTGATCTTTCAGGTTAAACGTTGATTTGTTTGGTTGTTAAATCGTGTACTGAATTCAATGTAATCAAATGACGATTTAAAGCAAAATTTCCGCCCATTAGCAGTTTGTATGGTATTTTTAGAAGGTAAATAATCTTCGAGGAATGTATCTTAGCGTGGCGTTTCTAGAAAACACGATAAACTTCCATGGGTTAAAATTACATTAAGAAAACATAATTATTCCAGGCATTGTGTGTCTGTCTTAGGCAATGCAGACGATTTGTTTCAAAACCAATCTCAATCAAATGATATCTCTTCGACAACCACTACGTTAATTCCTTTCGTCCACCAATCGGATTACACTTGTCAACGATATCAAAGTCCTTCACACTGCTAAGGCAAATCTGACAAGAAAAACGTGATGTATAAAATCTTTGTATATTAAGAGAAAATAGCTTAAAAAGTGCCATTGCTATTTTTATTTTGAATTCACTATTTGTTCATATAAAAAATGTGGATTTAAACTTAAATGAAAACAACATTATGGCACGTTGCAACTATTAGCTAAAACCTTGCATTGGATATTATCATAACAATGCTCTTAATGAAGCTGCTTTAGATTCTGCATAAAATTCAAGATTACATTAAGCAAATATATGTCACAATAAATGATACGTAATTTTAGGATTTACAATGATTGATTAAATTAAGTTCCAATTCAAAAAAAAAACAAACAAATTTTAGATCAGACCGTGTAATAAAACAAATTTTGAAAACTGTTTATCCGTATTTTCAATAATCTCGATGAAGAATATTTTCGATTTAACTTTTGCTCCATTAGCGCTCGAAAAATTCAATTTCCGTAGGGAAGGTGGGCCAGTCGTAAGGTTTATCGTAATAGGAAATTGTTTTGGGGAACCGAGTTCAAATCTCTGGACAAAGCTGTTTGCATAATATTTCGCGCTAATACTATAGGGAAGCCATGAATCAATCAGTTCTCACTCTTTGTATAGATATTAATGTATGAAAGGCCGTATTGCTGTTAGAGTACCTCTTTTAGAAGAATGAAAACTATGACTTCAAACCCACTATGTTTCCCTTAAAAATTTACCTTGCTCCACATCCTGCAAGTATTAGAGAGGTTAGGTAAAGTACATTTGATTCCCCCCTCCCGAAATGTCATGTAATTTAGTTATCTTACAAGAAATGCTCAAATAATTTGCGGTATATTCTTCATCTAATTCAGTTGCGTGTATGTGTTCATTTTTTTTCCCAAATTCTTACAGTTTTTCAGGGTTTTCTGCTGGAACAGCTAAGTGTACAAATTAGGAATCTTTTCTTTTTAGAAATTAAAACCAAATCTGGTTTTCTGACTTGGTTCTGGTAATCTGTCTGCATCTCTAAATTGTTGGGAATTTTGTGTGTCTCTTTTTCTTGAAGAGTTTCTAATTTTTGCGTATACAAATCTTCCTTATGATTAAATTTTAGTCATTTAATCGATTGCTATTGGATCACCTGTCCCACCCAGGTTTTCATGTACTTCTAATCATACCCTACCAGTTTGATTTAATCTTCATTATGCAATTGAATGTGTCTCTCTGTCTGTCTGTCTCTCTCTCTCTCTCACACACACACACTCACACACACACACACTTTTTCTCTCTCTCCCTCTCTCTCACGCACGCACGCAATTTTTTCTGTCTTCTCTGTCTCTGTCACACACACACACACGATCTCTCTCTCTCTCTCTCTCTCTCTCTCTCAGCCTTTTTTGTTTTGATTTATTTTTTCTAGATTTTTGTTTTCTCGTTTTTTGTTTTCTCGATTTTTGTTTTCTCGATTTAATAACCCTTGTTTTTAATCTTACATGGTTGCTATTTTTTTGTCAGCTTTAAAAAATACCTCTAAGTTCTTATTTGTGTATTCTTCAAGATACTCACTTGTTGCATTCACACAATACTTAAGACTGGTGAGTCCTCTCCATCATTCTTTCCTTGTAAAATACAATATTTTAACATCATTTTTTGTGAGCCATGTCCTGTGCATTTTTATCTATTTTCTCGTTTTGTGGTCCATATCTCTGAGTTCTAGCAATATTTACCAACCCCTCTGCTCGGGCAGGATATGACACAAGGTCAATTTTTAAGCGGAGTTTAACAGGTTTGAATTCAGAGTGTTCCTTCTCCTAGACTAGCTGCCTCACCAAGGCTGAAGAACTCAGTCTGCCCTACTATTTACCCATAACTGGATTTAGGATAATTGGATTCACACCTTTCCCAAGCGTATTAGTGATTTGTAAAATGCAATCAGTCTCGTCCAGGGTTTGAACTCGTTTCGCCGTGTCCATTTCCTACGACGATAAACATTTCACCACGGGCACCTCCTCTAGGACGTGCCCGTGGTGTAATGAATGAATATTAAGGAATATCATGCCAGAGAGACAGCATGGCTATTTGTTATTTCCTTTAAGTTATTCCTGCCGAGATAGGTTTCTTGTCATTCTGAGATAACCCTTTATGATTTTTTTCTTCATTACTCTTTGCTTGAGAGTACTTGTCTATAATATTACCAGGTCGGTAGAAAGCGATGTCATCTTATGACATCAACAGATTAAAGGCCATTTAGAAATCTGGTAAAATGTAACGATAAAATCTTCCAAGCTATAACGATGTCAATACGAGTATATAGTTGCAGAACTTGTACTTTAAGGAAACGTTCGGAGAAAAAGCAAGAAGGGAACTATACACAGATGCCACACCCTACAACAAAACACATATGTATGGCCACTTAGCTTCGATCCAGCAAACCATTTGAGTATGATGAGCAAGATATGCTGGATAATTAGAGACGGACTTCTAAGTGATGTTCTCATATAGACCGCTACATATTGTTTGCCAACCTGTTTTGTGCATAATCTAGATGTTCTCTTGAGAACTTACCAAGAGTATGACCAAATAGGATGGATGAAGGAGAAGACAGACAGACAGACAGACAAGGGGATCTGTCAGCACACCAAGACGATGATGATGATTTATGGCTTTAAGTGTTCAACAGCTTTCCGGACTGATTAAATCTATTCTCGCTGTTTTTATCTTTTCTTTTAAGCATTGCAAATTTTACAATTCCATATTTTATTTCTATATCTTGGCTTAAAATTCTAACAGTTAATATCAGACTTTCCAATTTCTTTTTATTCTTGGCAAAATTCTTCATGTCATCCATATTCATGAGGAAGTTTATCTTTTCTTGCAATGTCTTAAACTTTCAGTTTCCTTTCTACTTTCTTCGTATTTAATTTGGTGGTAGCAATTGCATAACAGATGGAAATAAGCGGTGATAATGAGTCTTCATGGACGATACCTTTTTCTATTTTAATTTTTTTATTAGTGTTTGGCTTCGGCCTGTTTCTTTTTGATGTCCACAATTTTCATGATTAATTTTTATACTTATTCGAAGACTTTTTTAAGATTCCATTATCCATGTTTATGAGACAATGGAATATATCTTCGTGTACTCTATATAACTATGTTTTTCCTTCAATTTTTTTTTTGCTTTTTTCGAAAATCGGTGGTTTATTTTTTTTTAAATCATCGTTCATTATCTTTTTTAAGAAAAAGTCTGAAACTTTTGTGCCAGTAGGAGATTTCTTCACCTCTTTGTCTTGATAAGATTTGATACATTATTGAAAAACGTGTTATCATTTTCTTCTTCTTCTTCTTCTTCTTCTTCTTCTTCTTCTTCTTCTTCTTCTTCTTCTTCTTCTTCTTCTTCTTCTTCTTCTTCATTTATTATCATTATTATTATTATTATTACTTTACACTTTGTCCCTATGTGACAGCAAGTACCTTCTGTTCTCTAGAGCTCTTCTTAGTGTTTTAGCCAATCTCAGCAATGCTCTAGTCAGGATGGTTTCTAGCTTCCAACTGATTTCAAATTTATTCAGTTACTTCTGCAGGCTCCACAGCTAATCAACTACAAATGGATTTACTTTAACCCTCATGATTCACAGTTTTTGATTTCTATATCATGATGCAAATATGTTTATATCTTTTCATTGTATTTTATTTTTACTCTGTGGTATTTTGTATCTCAAAATCCCTGATAATTTAATGTGTCTCAATCGGTAGGACGGATTTTGATTTTTTTTTTTTCATACACCATTTGATATTAAGGTCAAAATCTAATTCCTTGCTCGATTCCCAGTAGATCACTTTCCCCACGCAGTTGTACCAAGTTTCATCCACATTTTGAACAAGTTTGCTATATTCGCTTAGAATTTGATTGATCGATTTCTCACTGCATAATCTACACTGACTGTTCTGTTGCGTTTTATTGATTTTCACTTTAATATAATTTGTCCATACAGCATGACGTTGTGGAGCAATTAGAAGAGATATAGTTTCACTCGTAAAATTTCTCTTTTTTAGCCATGTCTGCGTCTTCTTGAGTAATATTTCGGCAGTTTGTTGCTTGATATATCCATACAGTTGTTTTTCTTTCCGTTTCATTTACCCAGTAATTGTTTTTGTTTTCATCCTTATGCTCTCACTGCTGTTACTGGTCCCACTAATTAGTCTTTATTTACTCTTTTTAATACAATTTTCGAGTTGTTGTATTGTAGCAGTCTCATTAACTTCCACGTTGGTGAGTCCCCCCTCCCCCTCATCCTTCTCTTTTTACTCGATTTATTCTGCCAATATCATACCTTGGATGTAAAGATGGATGCATCGTCATCAACTCTTTTGTCTTCTGGTCCATTTGTCTGAGTTCTTTTATGTCCATTTTGAGGATAGTCCCGAGTAACTTCGTAAGGGTTTAGCCCAGAATTTAATATATTTGATAAGATTACTGTTGCCATCAATTGGAGTGGATAAGATTTTTCGTTCATCTCAGATACTTATTGATTATTTTTATTTCACCTCCACTTACTTAAAGGTATCCGCTTACAAGGACTTGTAAGTTTAATTTTCTCTAAAAAATCGGATTTGTTTGGTTGTTCTATTCCTTCTGTTATATGTTAGTTTCCTTTTTAAAAATGAGCTTGGCACATTTTATCTAATAAAAAAATTCATCATCTATTTCTTGGCTCGATATTCTAATTTTTTTGTGTCAGAGTTTCTCTTTTATTTACATTTTTTTGCAAACAACTTGATGTCGTCCATGTACATTTGGAGTTTAAACTTTTCTTATGATTTTATAAATTTGTTGCCTCCCGTAGATTTCCTAAGTATGTAATTGAGTGTGTTGTATATTGATCCTTGACCATGCCGTCAGTCAGAGATGAACCTGTGTGAATAAGCGGAAGAAGAAGCGGAAGCAAGTAAGCGTTATAAAAAGAATATAAGGCAGGTGCCGGCGGCAGTTGAGTTAGTTGGTGACAAGAAGTCCAGAGTAAGGACCAGCTGGCAGACGTAGGGCTGTGGTTGTCAGCGACCCCCAGTTGAGCAACTCCAGCCAAGATGCGGAAGAAGTTGGGTCAATATAGCAGTCTGTCCCTGTTTCCACTCATCCTTTCACACACAAAAGAAACATCAACCCTTTCGAGAATAAAGTGTGAGAGATTCATATTTTTATAAAGAAGTGTGTTCGTTCGTTCATTATCTTTGATTAAGTTTCTGGTTGTAAATGTATGTGGTTACACAACAAGTGGCATCATTTGTATTACAAATAGTAATTGAGAGAGCTTATCAAGCAGGAAAATGCGAGGTGCATACGATAAGTTTCCAGACTTTTTTCGTATGGGCATTTTTATTGATAGTACATACATGAAACTCTAGTCCCCTTCGAAAAAATATACTCTAGCTGCAATGCACTTGTTATACCGTTCCAACGAATTATGGAAGGCTCCATGGAAGTCCTCTTTTGTGAGCGTGTCAGTGACCTTCGTCAAAGCCTCTTTCATCCCCTGAACTGTCTCATAACGACAGCCGCTGAGCTTAGGTAATAACCAAAAGTCACATGGAGCAAGGTCTGGACTATAGGGAGGCTGAGGGACTGTCTTGATGCCCATCTTGATCAAATAGTCTGTGACAAGGATGGAGTTGTGGATTGGTCCATTGTCCTGGTGGAAATGCCACTGACACGATTTGAAGAGTGCTGGCCTCTTCTCTAGGAATCTCTTCCTGAACTCGCTTAAAAACTCAACATAGTAATCCTAACCCTAACCCTTTGGCCAATCAACTCTGGTGTATTGACTTCCTTACTCCTCCCACACCTCTCATCATCCCTCACAGACTCCCTGCCTTCCTTGAATATCTTATGTCACTCAAAAACTGATGTTCGATTCATGCAAGATGATCGAAAAGCATTCTGAAGCATTCCATACGTTTCTGTGGCATCATTTTTTCCACATTTAAAACAGAATTTGATTGCATATCGTTCTTCTAAAGTGTCATCACGTCCAGATTGCAATTTTGAAATTCACCAGCTGTGACAATCAGGCTTTAGTAGGGTGTAGTCGAATTCCTTCCGTAGCTGTTCATTTGAACCTGATATCATAAAAACTGGTCAGTCATTTCATAATATCTATTGCAATAATATACTGAATTTTCCAGATTCTACGGCAATTTTAAATGCCAATACGAAAAAAGGCTGGAAACTTATCGTATCCACCTCATACTTATTGGTTCCTGTATGCTAAGCGTTTTCTGTTTCGATATTTTTTAAAGTGTTGTACTGTACTAATCCAAGTGTATTTTGCCTCAGAGCTTTCTTCGTGTCCTAGTAATGTTTTTTCCATGTTATTTATCGATTGGGCCTTCCTTTCATGTTTTTTTCTGCTTCTGTATTTTACACCAAAATTTTCTTGCTTCCTTTGCACCCTATTAATTGTTTGTCCTTGAGGAGTCTCCACCTGCTTGCTGGTAGAATTTTCTTTCATTATTTACGAATATCCTGTTTTGTTTGTATTGCTTGAGCCTGTCTCATTACTTTTTAGATCTCACTTCTTTCGCCAGTATCTTTTTATGTATGTCTTCAAGTTGCATTGTTAAACTTGTCTGTCGTGTGATTTGGTCTTTTTTTATCCAAATAAATTATTGCATGCATTTTCTTTATTGCAGCAGGTTCTTTAACTGTCCTTGTAAATTACTTTCCTATCCAGGTCTTGTATTTCTGTGTGGGTTCCTTAAAGACAACTGATATTATCATAGACAATTTTCGCCGTAGCATAAATTAGTTCGCTAATTTCAGTGATGTTGCCGGTGGGAATTATTGTTCACAATTGGTTTACTGTTTCGATTTCTACCTTAACTTAATACCATGCTTAGTTCCTAAAGGATGGTAGTGTAGTCTTCCTTTACGCCATGATTAAATTTATGAATGCTAGATTTATTTTGTTTTCCCCGGTATCGTGTTTTATTTTGAGGTGCTGAAGTATTTGGCGTTTTAGTTTTCAATATGCTGGTTTAGAAATCAAATCGAGGGTTCTGGCTTTTCAATATTTACTGATTCGATTTGGTTTGGAGGATCATGTTCATTTTTCACGACGTATTCGTTCATATGTTCTTAGTATCTCAATGTCAGATACCAACATTTCTTTTATATAATTCCTGTTTCTGCCATTCTTTTTTCTGTACCTTCTTTGTAATGGATTGCTCTTAAATAGCATTGAGGTATATTTTTGTTCTCTTCTCTAGTCCATTTATCCGTTATTTGTCATACGAATCGTTGCTTTGATCATTGTTTGTATAACAGATATAAGAACAATCTGAGCGAGTTCACCTAGTGACTATCATGAGAGTACCTGTCAATTATGACAATCAAATCTGTAACCTGATGCACCCGTTGATTTGTATTTGGTTTTGTCATTTTCCAGAGATAGTATTATATAGATATACCAGCGCCAGGGTTTGATTATAATCTATATTCTTGCCCCAAGTATGGCCTAGTATTTCTCATAAAAACGCGATACTTCGTTGGGCCTCTCTCTCTCTCTCTCTCTATATATATATATATATATATATAAAGAGTGGACCGTTATAAGTTGAAACTTAGTAAAAAGTGCCTATAACCTTTTATTCTTAAATTTTTGGCTTGATCCAATACATCTGAACACGGTGATAGTTCATTTTTGTTAATTTAATAAGATTTTCCTAACTGATTTTTTTCTTTTTTCCCGGCCTTTTCAATTTTTAGCCGTAGGATTCTAAATTCAATTGAAGATTAAAACTCTCAGACTTTACACATTTTTATTAGTAATCAATACAGACTCATATGCAACAAATTAGAGATCGTAATGCTTAGAATTATTGAACGTAGGGTTTTTCGTGGTTTCTCTAGTTTTCAAGTGAAAATATTCAATAATACATTTTGTTTATATTTTGGGTTAAACAAGGAAAAGTAATTCACTAAACATTTAAGCGTGATGATAATTTATTTTTCTTCTTTTTGGATGACATTCCTTATTGATTTGTTTTTACTCCCATTTTAATTTTTGGCCATGGAATTCCAAATTCAAATGAATATTACACCAGTGAAAGTTTACACGTATTCATTTGATATGAAAATATATCATTTATTTTTTGCTTGTAGTCAAAATCCCAAAGAATTGTAATTTATTTGGCTTTTTAATTGGTTCACTTTGATATCTATAATATTTTCTGGTTCAAGCATTCCATTGTATTTGTGTATTTTCTAACGTAATGTCTGATTTTATCATTATTATTATTATTATTATTATTATTATAATTCCTGGTGAGTTTTTCACACCAGTTCTTTCTGAAGTAACAGCAAGGTTTCTCAAATCTAATTGTTTTAGGTTATTTAAGAAATTCTTTGCTTTTGTCACGTGATGGCTCACGGAGACGAAGAGGTAGGACTGATACTATCCTTCCGTATTGAAAGAGTATCAAGCAGTCAAAAAGTGACCGTTAGGAAAGAATGTGGGTCACGCAGATGTTCGCACTTAAGTGACCTTGGGTCGCCGGACATCGGAAGGGGAAAGAGAGAGAAGCCAAATGATTGGCGGGGACCCCAAACGGAAGTGGGGTTCCCTTCCCCTCAGCGGAAGTAAATAGTAGTAAGGGAGTTTTTTGAGCAACGCTCGTGGCAGACGGACGATAGCCATTTTACTCCGGGCTAAAGACAAAAGACTAACTGAGACACGAAGGACCCCAAGTCTTTCAAGCCAGTATACTAAAAACAGAACAAAGTCTATTAGCCCGTGAAAGAAGAAAAATTCTTCAGTGGAACCCCGTCAAAAAAATAAGATAAGTAACTTTGGGACATTTTTCCTTTACACCCAAATTTTGTTTACCACTCTCTCTCTCAATTTGAATAAGGATAAAAGCCAAGAAAAGACATTCATATTCATGGACTATCCAATTATTTGTTTTGACATTCTGAACGTGTATATATATGTATAACCGTAGTAAAGAACCTATGTATTTTCATTTTACCATGTGGTCTATGTTATTATTTCATGCTTTCCTTTCAGCTTCTATTCGCCTTACATTATCTTGCTTAGAACTGTCCTATTAATTCCTAAAGTATCACACGGGAAACCGGGGTTGCCGACTACTACCACATTAATATTATTACAACTAAGACCTATAGGCCCGTATTCTTCTATTATCTAAGGGAAAGAAGTTTAGCGGCCTGGTGGGTGTGTGATAGTGTTAAATTTTGGACCCCTTTGCCAGCGGTGGCCAATCTGGCCCTAGATTATTCCCTCACGTAATATGCCAGTTCTTATCTGCCTGAGAGAAGAACTCTGAACAGGACTTATTCTGTAGGGGATCAAGTGCCAACCTGCCCCGTCTTCACACGTGCGAAATTAAAGTCCCGTTTTGGGATTTTAGTCAATTTGCCGTCACATTTTCATTATCTTCATTCGTCCTTTGATCTTCTGTGTTCTTAGTATTCTCAGTCTCTTTTACCGAACATTAGGACAAGTTTTAATATACTATATCTATAGTACCGGGTCATTGGCCTAATGATTAGAATGTTTACCAATGGTCAGGGAGGTCGGTGTGTAGTCCCAGGTTTAGTCATACCAAAAACTCAAAAAAGGGTACTTGATGTTGCATTGCATAATACTCAGCATTATAAGGTCAGGATCAAGTGTAAAGTGGTGCAATCCAGGGAATGGAGTAGTGACTTCCCTTACATCTCGGTATAGTAGCTATTGAAAAAGGAATCTTCGGATCACCCTCGACAAAGGTCACCAACTTTACTTCACTTATATCTATTATACCGTTCTACATACTAAAATTGGTATCACATTCACGCTCACAAAATTCTTTTTAAAAGCTCGTAGTTTATCTATTCATTTGATGTCTTTTATTTTCACTTTATTGTGTGCCGGAAATGAAAAAAATTTGGATAACAATTTTTTTTTTCTTATTTATTGACTTGAGGTATTTTATTCTTGCCAGGATTAGGGGAATTGTTCTTATCTCAAATTCCTAAATAATATTTTGGGTCGCATTTTCTTAGATTGTGGTTTGTGCATATATTATTTGTCAGCAAGTTCAAAAGTTAGTCTCAATCATAATTCCTTCCCTGCCAGTAATTTTTACTCTTTTCTTTCTATTTTTGTGCCATTCCCTTATAATTGGATGTTTTTCATCTTAGGTATCTCATCTCCAACATTTTTTATTTTTCTTTTTATAATCATTTCTTGCTTTGAGTTGATTACTCTAATGGCGTAATTTTTTTCTGTTACTGTTATCTTTATCTGATTATGTTTGCCCCATTTTAAATGCAGTAATGTCTGATTAAACTTTGAGACTCAGGCCATTTTGAGCTATCATTGTAAAGTTGATCCTAAAGACGAGTAAACGCCTCTAAGAATTCGTTAAATGGAAATAAATGAGATAATATCTGACCTTAAAGTACAGAACTGTCCGAAGCGTTTTAAAGACGATGGCTTACTCTGGGAAATAATTTTAAGATGTCGACTAACCTCAGCTATTAATTTTGATTCTTTAAAGTGTCAGGCAACACTCAGAAAGTTTACGGATAACTAGGATCTTTGATTGAAGTTTATGTGGCTGGTCAAAAAGCACAATCTTTTGAACGGTCCCCGATGAATTATTGGTTATTGAAAAGTGTAACTGGTGCTCATGAACCTTTACAGAAATGAAAGAATTATGATATGGTAACATTTATCGAAATTCTATGACGTCGCAGTATCATTCTTTAAGACCTTTTGCTGTCATCTTTTTAGAGATATGCTGTCCGAAAACTCGAATAATATTTTTTAAATGCATTTGTTAATATGATAACGAAGACGTATCATATTTACCAACCCCTCCGCTCGGGCAGGATATGACACAAGGTAAATTTTTTAAGCAGAGTTTAATAGGTTTGAATTCCAAGTTTTCCTTTTCCTAGATTAGTTGCCACACCAAGGCTTAAGAAACTAGTCTTCCCTACTATTTACCCATAGATGGAGGGAGAATAATAATGAAGACGTATGATATCAAAAAGACACTCCTGTATCTTTTCCCAAGAATTATAGGCATTTTATTTTCTATTTTATCAATTTTCAGACACAATTTTTTTCTCACTTTGACTCATCACTACCCCCACCATATATATATATATATATATATATATATATATATATATGTGTGTGTGTGTGTTTGTGTGTGTCTTGTCATGTATTTGTGTGTGTGCATGCTCTCATACGTTTACATAAACTATCGCTGTTAAAGTAAATGAAAATGTTATTAGAAAGTCGATGCTGATGGTATTACACTGTCATACTTACAAGCATGGATTCTATATCCAAAATAACTCAATGGTTCTTTTATAAAGATAGTTTATTTGAATACTTATCATTATCAGTCAAATTGTTCAAAATGGTCTTTTTTATTTATTACAAAGCGGATCTTTTGTGGGCTTGCTTTCTCTGTTTATTATTATCTAAATCGCCGAGACCGATATCTCTAAGAATACATATCTTAAAGACATCCAAACGAGGGAGTCTGTTGTACTTCCGGACTTTTGACACCCACTGATAACAAAAAATTCGATTTAACAAAAATGTCCACTGAGATTAGGGTTACTGTACAAAATTTCTCGTGATATTTTAGAGACTATTATTTAGTAAAAGTATCAATGAATGTTAAAAGATTCTAATTTAATTTTAGGTCCCTCGAAAGTATTGGAGGGGGTCTTTCTTGTGGGACAATTTTATCAAATAATTGTTTTAAAAGAAATGACTTCGATTTTTTATCAGTTTTCTAAGAGTCTGTTTTCTTCATCTGAAAAAAAAAAAAGAAATTTACAGAAATTATCTTCGAAAAAATTCAGTTTTACATAAATAGAAAAATATTTTTCAACCGTTTTGTCTGCGAGGTTAATGTCATGGGAATTTTAAAAAAGGTTATATAATTCTATCTAAGGTCAGTAGAAAATAAACATCTTAAAATCGATGAAGAACAAATCATGAAGACACCCAGAGCAAAATGTTAATTTGAAGTCTACTTAAATTTAATCTTTCGAAACAGAAAAAATACTTTGTTCTCGGAAATGTCTTCCAAATCGGTAGAAATCGGTGTTATTCGGTTAAATATTATTTTACCATAATTCCTTTCTTACTTTTTATGAATCATCATCATCATCATATCGCGCTGGTAGCACGGATATCCCTGACCCTCTCTCGCCACTCCTCCATATCGTTCATCACCCTAGGTAGGTCTTTAGGACAACATCCTGTATCCTCACATAGCTGCTGAATGTACGTTCGAGCTGGTCGTCCTGCTTTTGCGCGGCCATGTGTGGGGATCCATAAGAGTACATCTCTTATGAGTTCTCCAGCAGTGTCCTGCGTGTCTGGTTCGTCTAACTTGAATAGTTTTCGTGATAGGGGGCAGGTGGCCGTACAGTTGGTGTCTTGTGGGGTGTTGCTGCCAGGACTTGTTCAGGATTGCACGCAGTATTCTTGTGTAATTGCCATCTAGTTTCTTCTCCAGCCGTTTTGTTAGCGTCCATGTAGTGCATCCATATAGCAGTATCGATGTGACCGCTGCCTGGAAGAAACTGCGATTCATTTTATCGGTTAGGTTTGATTTCCATATAATCGATAATATAATATAATATATATAATATATATAATATATATTAATAATAATAAATGCATAAATATACAGGTAAGTAAATATGACTTTTATAAAATGCAATTTTATTCACACATACATCTCACGCACGCACACACGCTCACGCATACGTAACATGCATACCAGTCCACAAACACATGTGCAGACAATTTATAGGTTACCCTGCAATCAATGAATGGAAAACACCAGCTTTTTCGTAAAAAATTGGTTTATTGGTAAAACTGTAAAATAAACAAACATCAATCTTTTAACTGCTATTTGTGACTTTTATCAAATTTTTAGCGCCGTAAAATTTGCAAATATAATTGTACTTCAGACTGCATGACATTTGATGTTTCGTATTTTCTACACGGTGGAATCACTCCTTGGGTTTAAAGAACGTGACAGGCCGAAAAAAAATAGCCAATTTACTCTCTCTATTCAAAATATTTTTTTTCTATTTTCTAATATTGGTTTAAAACATTCCCACTAATTATTATATTTCATTTTGATTTAAAGGCATTGGATTAACCCTTGTCGATGCCAGTCGATATTTTTTTCTGATATGTTATGTTATCTACCCGAAACAAAACAACGAAGAATATTTTTTTACATAAATATTTATTTTTCCAATTTTAAATGTACGTCGTTTTACTGTGAATATCAACCACATAAATAGAAAATTATGAAATGTAAAATCACCTAACAAGTACGATATTTTCTGAGGCTCCGCAAACTTTTCTTAGTTCTATAATATTAAACCAGCTAATAATTCAGAAAATATTCCATAGGTTAAAGCATCAATAAATCTCCTGTGTTGATTTGGTGTACAGTTATACAACCGTATTTTTTCACTGTCCCCCTTATCTCCTGACAGTAGACTTAAAGTTTATCATCAATTTGGAAATCAAACAAAAGTCGCTGGCAAATATGGTCGCTGCTGAACTTGCATAATTTTTTACTCCGTCAAAGAATTCCGTTCAAAATACAACGGAAAGTGGCACCCATTTATCTATTTCAAGTTTAGTGAACAGTTTAAACGGCAATAGAAACTCAACATTTTATTATACAAGTTTCTCAGATGTGAATTAACCATTATTTAATTATATTTAATTCAAAAGCATTACATATCAAGTCTCGATGACTTTAACACCCTTGATATATATATATATATATATATATATATATATATATATATATATATATATTGGTATTATTCAGTTCAGTTAAACCAGAGTTGGGGGTAATTCCTTCAGGACAAGAAAATCATTCAAAAACTGAACATTTAAATTTTCCTGTTAGAGAGCTCAATGTAATTAATATTACAGAGCAATAATTTCTTTAATATATATACATATGTGTGTGTGTGTGTGTGTGTGTGTGTGTGTGTGTGTGTGTGTGTGTGTGTGTGTGT